>JACATO010000125.1:1221250-1831875 GCA_018389105.1 Nautilus pompilius | reverse complement strand
TGAAGTTTCTTTTTTTCACTGAGAAGTTTTTTTTTTTTTTAAATTCTCCAAACTACGTTTTGGTTTTTGTTAAAAATTTAAATTATGGATTTGCTGCTTCCGGTGTCCTTTTCACTATCTGGGAGGGTGTACATGTGTTAAGAAAACAGAATTCGTCCATGCAGATCTTTTACGATGTTTCGTTAGGAAATCTAGAGCCGGCTTGAGGTTCTGATTTAAAAATGCTGCAACAAACGGTATTAAAAATTTCTGTAGCATTTGGAATATAAACATATAATGACAATCAGAACAAAAATGTAAACAACAAACAAATATTTCAATATGTGCAGTTGAGTGACGGGTGGGGGTGTCAAAACTATTTCAAAATTCATCAGTCACACGTAGAGGAGCCCTGTGTTGGTGAGACATGCTTAATCTACTCCGTAACTAAAACATTTTTGTAATAACCTTCACAAACTGTTAATTTCAAGGGAACTTATAAATGTAAACTTTTGGTAATTTTCAAAAACCTAAGGGAAGAATGCTACAGAAGAGTTTGTGTGTGTCGCTGTTTGGCATCCAGTTGCGCATCATAGCTCGAGATGTGCTTCATGCCATTTGTCAGGCTTGGATATCTCTACTTTTCCTGAACTCACTTCAGAAGAACTAAAAGAAAAGCAAGGTGGTAGTTGCTGAAGTATTCATCGGATGATTTTCAAAGATTCTTATAAACATGTGATAAGTTGTGATTAATAGGGGTTTTAACATTTTAAAAAATGAATAATCTTTAGTTTCGTTATTTCTGTTTTCAGATATGAAAATCTGATCTCGTTTTCTCTAGTGGAGTCAATATAAATATATATATCGTGACACTGCTGAGCTCCTGATATCTATTTAAAAAATAGCTAGACATCTTACAATGTTTAACAGCTTTGATGGGGGGAGGGAGTGGTTGGTTAAAAGTTGCTTACAGAACAAGGCCTTTTAAATTGAATTATTGATTAATTAAAACTAGGAATACACAACTTCAATAGAATTTTATTTCTATTGCTCTGTTTAAAGATACTTTCAAATTAATTGGGAACCAAGTGGGAAAGCAGAAAACAGCAACAATGTATTCAGGTGGACACGGTGAATGACAAAAAAGCTACTATGCACTTTTTATAAGGTTCTAACTGAGAGTAGCAGATTTGGTGAGTCTAAAACCCAAGCCATTGATTGTTCTATGTGTATCAGTACAACTGTCATTTTTTTTAGGACTATAGTTTTAAATGGTACCTCAAGTTAAGCAAGGTACAGTATTTAAATAAAATGTATGCAGATAAGATTAAATGAGGAAGGAGGTGGGACTGATTATAACACAGACATGGAAACTCCAATATTTGTGACATCTGCAGAAGTATTTTATTTATTATCTGGTGCCTAAAATAATTAAAAGCAACAGGATAATTTTGTTTTCTTAATGTTACATTATATCTGCTGCTGCAAATTTTATTTATTTATTTCATTTATGATGTTTTTTTTAAAGAAAGGTTCAGAATGCAAGCAGCTCTCTCTCTCTCTCCCCCCCTCTCTCTCTCTTTCTCTCTCTCTCTCTCCTCCTTTAATGTAGCACACAATTCACAGTACACTGTTTTGTGTTGGGAAAGAAAGTAATGACATAGGAAGTTGGGTATGATATGGAATCAGTTGGTGGTTACCATTCTAGGTTTCCTCCCTCCCTCCACACACACACACACACACACACACACACTTTTCTAGCTGTTCAACATTATTTGGGGTGGTGTTACATAAATCAGTTGGAGCAGTGAACCAGTAAGTCATTACAAACGCCCTTCCAGCACAGCCTGCTATTGATAAGGAAAGAGGGAGGAGAGAGAGAGAGAGAATCTCAAAGCTGAGTAGTCAGCTATCCTCAGGTTAACTATTAACACTCCGTTATTCATTGTTGCAATCATCATCACTTGGTTTCTATCTACCCAGACCCCCAACTTCCAATACAAGAAAAGCATGACTGCTGCAGTCAACTGTTTCTTGATTATTCATCTGACCATTGTCCAGCTGGTAAGTAATTAAGGTAACTAGCTTTTCTTTTTTCCCTGATAGTATTTTACCCCTATTTTTAATTTTCTATTAGTTTTACATTTCATTTCATTTAAATAGCTCCAAAAAAAATCTTCCATAAATAAAAATGTAAGTATTAAGGGAAAAAAATTAATTATCTTTTATAGAAAGGCTATAGTAGTTTTATAATGCTAAAAATTAGTTAAGAGTAGAGATTCTTATGGTCAGATTAAGTTTTGGTAGATGGAACCAGAGCAGGGTTGGTCTGTAACAATGATTATAGAATTCTTTATTGTTTTATCACCTCGTCAAGGAAGACTCAGCTGAACGAGTTGGAAATAATCTTTGGGAATACAGTTAAAAAAAGAAACAAAATATTACCAAAAATACTTTATACTGTAAGATTTAAAAATTACTTGAAAAACAAACAACAACAACAAAAAAAAAATTACAAAGCTATTATAAAAGTAAATAATTTAATTTTGTGGTCCTCCCTTTTTGTTCCCTGGTGGTTTTTTAAATATTGCTAGAGGCTTTAAATTTATGGACTAGTGCATGCTAAATCTATTTATTTGTTGTAAACAGGTTGTTTAAATTTCACAATATTGAACAATTTTTATTAGTAAAGAAAAAAAGAAACAAGAAATTTTTAAATTTTATTTTCTACCAGATTATAACTGTTTTACTTTTGTTGAAAATTTCTAAAAAAAAACCCCCACACCACATACAGCTGAAATAATACTAATAATATATGCAAAAAAAGAGTGTACTGAGAAGATGGCTAATTTTCAAAGTGAAAAGGGAAAATATTTAAGTATAAAGCAATGAAAATAAAACTTTCCATAAAAGGGGGCTATAAGAAAATCTTTCTACATGTAAATTTATATTGTTGAACAAAAACTGGTATAATATGCATTTCAAAGTTTATTCATCATCATCACAGCACATAGATCATGGGGCCTATTCATAAGCTTTAACAAATCGTTTACTTTTGTTTTGCTTCTGGCATACCATTTGCGCTTGTTTCAATGATCAATCTATGTACCTGGAATGCTCTGTGATCTGATTTATATCTAAATCGAAACCATCTCAATATGGCATACTTATATCGCATGCATACTTTCTTTTTCCCGGGCTCTCCAATTTCCTCCCACATCTGAGAATGAAAATTTCCAGTAGGGACTTTCACACATGGCTTCCCATACTGAGAAGTAGTCATGCAGCCTACTCAGTATGTAAGTACACAATCCCTACAGGTGGACTTATTAATCTTTATGCCCACTGATGTTGGGAACAATTACCAATGGCTAACTGGTTGATTAGGGCAAATAGCCAAAAAGCTGCTTTGTATATTTGGTCATATGCACTCACACATATGTGCACATACATATAAACCTCAAAAAGCTAAATATAAAACTTAAAAAAAAAAATGCCAAATATGTAAAATGTAGCATTAAGAGATTTGGCCACTGGTCACCAGATAAAAGAAAAAATGCAACAACAAATAAACGCAACTGCTAACTTAGACAAGATGTTACTTTGCTTTGTCTATTTCTTATTACTGGCATAGTTTTGTTATGGTGACAAAAGCATTGCTTTGAAAACCTGCCAATAACATTAAAAAATGTATTTCACAACTATTTAAGTCATTAATATTTGCGAAAACTTGATTTTAGTTTTTCACAGGTCTTTTTCTTGTTGCTTGCACGCTAATTTTTTGCATTTGAAAGGATAAGATATTATGTGATGTTCTTAGAAGTGTAATATATTTTTAATCTAGTTCAAATAACATGGAATTTTGCTATAAAATTAGGTTCTATGTATAGACTCGCTGGATCTGTATCAGTCACAACCATTGCTGAGAAAGTCTGATAGTGGACCTTAACCCTGACTCTTCTTGGGTAATGATACTAATGAAGTGGAAAACCATATAAACTTTAAAATATAATTAGAAATGTCATCCTGAACTGGAAGGATTCAGAGCATACAAAACTCTTAACATCTTGAAACTAAAGCATTTTAATATATCTTATTGTCTCTGAATTAGCTAGCATATTATATTAGCTAAAGATTCTCTGTTTTCCTCTTTAAAATATGGATGTATGGAATCAAAAAATATATTAATAATAATGGAAACATTCCTGCAATTCACTGTTACAAACTTGCTTTCTCTTGAGTACAGTCCTTTCTCCCAGAGTTTTCTGATTGTACATATTATTGTATTTGTAGTATTCAGGATCAGTCACTAGATGAAAATCTGTCTTTACTTCATTTTTATAGACTAGCATGGAAAACTGAAAGACCACACCTTTATATGGTATTTACACTGACTATTTTCTATATTCAAAATCATGTAAATGCCATGTAAAGATCCTCTTTTGGTTCTTTATATTAGACATTAAAGATGAAGTAAAGATAAGTCTTCATTCATCCAATGCATTACATCAGCTTCCATTTTGTGAGAATGTTTTAATTAATTACTGAGAAATCATTTCAGATCCTATACATTGCTCGTTGTGAGAGTGGCAAGAAAGACAAAGATGATCTATGAATCCTATGTATATAGTAGGCTACTGTCACTGCACTGGTTAGGTAGCCATTTTTTTTTTATCATAAAATGAAGATGTATTTATATCTGTGCTCATTATTCAGAGCTGATTTTATTTAGTTCACCAGCAGATATCAATTCAGAAACTTTCGGATAACTAAACTATATGCTTTTATTGAAAACTTCAAAAAAACCTTATTTATTGCTTTCATTTCTTTTTATGAACTTTATTTTAGCAGGTCAAAAGATGTAAGGTACATATCCAGCTGCACAACCTGTGTGCAGGTTTTTGATAGGCATGTGTGCAATTTTAGCCAAATCATTTATTTTATTTTTAAATATATTTTTTTTGTCACGCAAAGTGATATGTGGTAAAATGACACAGTAATTTGGATGGAATTATCTGGTAGTTTACAGAAAAGGGAAGAAACAATCGTATTAACGTACATCAGCATGATACCTGCAGTTCTTGTAAACAGGTGTTGTTGCAACTAATAATGACACCTGACACTGACAGTCAAAATTAAGTGATTCTTTTTCATTCGTCGTCTTGATCTACAGAAGTCGACGGGGACAAAATTATGTTATTGTGGTGATAACATAAACTGGTTTGAAGTATTCAGGCAAGGTATAATTTGTAAAGGAAATAAATTGGCAGATGTAGAAAAATGTCTGGCATTTTCCACCCACTTCTGCTTCGGCTCAACAATCTTGTAATTGAAAACCAAAAAATGCCCCCCCAAAAGATAAACAAATAAGAGTCAGCAGTGCGCTGGACTTTTATGGTTCATCATTAATTTACTTTTTTTTATTTTAGAGAAAATAGTAGCAAATTACTGTACTAATACATTTTATTTTAGCTAAATGTAACTTAACCTACAGTTGATTTTTTTTACTAGCAAATGAAACATCATGATAAAGAAATGTATAGTTTTTCCTAGGTATTCTGAATATAAATATGTTACATTTTCCTTCATCTAAGGTTCTGATTGCAAAATATATTCATGTTAAGAATCTTATTTAAATTAAAAGAGCAGCTTTTTTAAAAATTGTTAATCTTAGTTGAAAAGAATAAAATCAAATAAGAATGGAAGAATTTCATTGACTAATTTTGAAATTTAAACAGGAAAAAAGAGAAAAGAAACATAAATATAGACTATATTTTGGTAAGGATATGTGGAAATAATTGCTTGGCACAAAAATATATGCATATTGTTGTTTAGAGTACATTTTATAGAAATTATTACAACAGACTATCATCAGATGCTTTTGGTACATAGGTCGAACATATGCTTTCTTTTGGAAGCACATGCACACACACACACACACACCCTGATAAAAAAATTAGATTGTTTCTGAATACACAAATTTTGAGATGCATGCTTATCTATGGTTATAATAATATGGGTATGATGTAGTTGTTCAGTAAAATCCATAATGGTGGTCTACAGACACGTATCCAGAGATTCTGCAGTAGGTTACTTGTAAACTCATTGCATATACCCAACCACTAGACTGATGACATCAACCACAGGCCAAGCAGAGGTTATCTCCTTTGTACAGATGCTTATGACAAATAGATGATAAGAGAAATGGCTTTGCAAAACAGCCAAGTCACTGTCACCCAATCTAACACTTACTGACAATCAGAGTGAGTTGGATGTCAAGAAGAATCATTTTCATGTATGACTATATGCTAGATTTTCACAAATTGGTGTTCGTTTGAGCAATTGTTATCATAAATCTCAGTTGGCTGGCAGAAGGCTCAAATTGTTAGACAAAATCCAGTAACAACAAGTGATATATTTTGATAAAGCCAATTCAAACAAAGTTTTTCTGACAGCAAGTTATGCACCATGATAATTAGAGATTTGGCAATATGGAGGAATTACAGCATGCAGAAGGTCTTTTCTGGTCATTGTTCAAAGTTGGTTGAGTGCTCAAAGGTCTGTAGATGAGAATGTAAGAAAAATAGTCCTGCCTCTTTACCAACAACTGGAACTAGGGTTCATGTTTCAGGATAACATTTCCAGGACACACAAGGTTAAGATTGACACTGCATTCCTTGGAGCTAACAACATTTGAGTAGTCTTCTCAGCCATGAGCCCAAATTTGCCACCTATTGAGCATCTCTTGAAAATGCTTAAATGTCAATACCAGATGGGTTGATCAAACTTCTCATTTCAAGCATGCACAGACAAAGTGTCTGCTGCACACATCCTCAGGTGACCTTATCCAAAAATGAGTATGCCAATTATCTTGTAATTTTATACTGCATAGGATACCAAAATAAATTATGATGCCATTCCTCTATTAACATGTAATGAAATTTATGGGCTAATTTGGCTAAGGAATATGTTGTTTTCTATAACTTCTGTTTACCTTAAAGTGTATCTTTATAAGTGAAATTAAATATGTGATGTATTTAACTCCAATATCCATATATTTTTGTGAACAGTATATTAATTTTTTAAAAGATTTATTGCTTTTCTACTTTTGTTTTTTTGGCAGTGAAAGGTTAGTTATTTTGTATCTCATTTGATTTAAATCTCTAAATATCAGTGTTGGTTTAAATTTCTTGCCAATTCACTTGATAGCTGGGTCTACTAGAGAAGTTTATTAATTTTTCATTTCCCCCCCCCAAATAACACCAAATACATGTTTGTTTTTTATTACTGATAATTTTTTTATTTATCCAACTGCCAATGTTTGCTATGTGTACTGATAAGAAGTAATCCTTCATGCAGTAAGATATATTTAGCTATCTGTTTGACAGCTGTTGTTTTCCATCCTAATCCATCACCACAGGAAGTGGAAGGCAGGTTTTACACTTACCAAGCTCTTAGGTATGTATAACTAGATAGTTTGATGACTGAATGGTAATTCCTATTTCCCTTGTTGACAGTTCATAGATTTTGTCTTCATCCCATTTTCTCATTTTACTTGTAAAGGCTTGTGCTCTCCTGTTTTACCTCATGCTTGATCATCTGAGCTGTCATTCTGTTATCCTGTTTTGCTGAGGCAATGGAAATTGGTTTCATAATGTTTACAAATAGTTTATTTATTCAATGAGCTGTTTCCCAATCCTGATGATTCTAGTTAGTTTAGTAATCTGTTTTGATACTCCACAATGATAGATACTCAACCTGTTTCTTATCTGTCTATTGGAGCTGTTTTTATAAGGTACTGTACAAAAAATAATTGTAGAAAATCCGTACGATTTCCTTTCTACATCTAAAATGGCAATGTTGACCAAAAAGACTCTGCCTGTTAAATTTTGGTTTTTATACTCAAAACATCCAAGAAAAACAAACGTAAGATTGATTTATTTTTAAATAGAAACATCTGAAATTACTTATGCATACTTGTAAAGCAACTACCATGAAATTAATTTTAATTCACCTAAATTAATTTAGATTTTTTCAAATACCTGATAGCTATGGAGAGAACATATATTGTGGAAATACAGTAAAGTTGGGATGATTTGTAGCTGTATAACCAATTTTGCTAGCATACTGCATGCATGAGAAACATTTGGAGAGGAGAAATAATGTAGAAACACTTACTACCCTGGTACTGTCTTCCTCTTGGTGGTGAAGATGGGCTAGTTGTTACAGTATCAGCAATTCCTAGTTAAATGTATAGATTAGGTCATATGTCATATGCTTTGACCTTCCTGGCATAAATTATAGCCTTATATATTAAATTAGGAATTAAGGATGCTGTAGGAGTTAATCCCTCTAACAACTATTTCATGTGTCCCTCTAATTACAAAAGAAAAAGGCATACAACCTTTATCAGATGCTTTACCACCTTTGTCTGAGTCTGCAGGTTGTTCTGTCAGTTTCATTGTTTCTAGAAAATACTAAGAATAGAAATGTAATTATTAAGAAATAACTATATATATATATATCTTACAATGGAAAGACTACTGTTTATCCTTTTCTCCTCTTGCTACTTTAATTTATTATTCCCTGAAGAAAACTTTATGCATGTGCTGTTTTTGTTTTTGTTTTTTTTTTTGTAGTATGGAATCCCTCTTTGCAGTAGTAATAAAAACTGCAAAGTTTATGACTCAAATGATTTTTTTTTCTTTTAAATTAATTTTTTGAAAGATTTTTCAGTTTAATACTTTCAGAATCTAATCGCAAGGCTTAGAGAAAAAGGAAACTTAATTTAAATCATAAGCCAGGCAGTGTGATGGTCTGGTGCTGGACTGCTAAGATCGAGGGCTCAAGTCCCATTCTCACTGGGTGTACTTCTTGCTCTTCTTCACAAGCTGTCTGCAGGGGTTTCCTCTGAGTACTCTAGTCTTTCATCACATCTAGAAGAAAAGTTATAGTCGGGATTTCTCATATGGTGCAGGATTGGCAACACTTCTTAGCAGACAACTGTGGCAGTATGCTACCTCAGCAGGGTTATCTACCCTGTAGGTATCTGTACAAAAATAAAAATAAAAAATTATTAACCTTAAAACATAGTGGTAATAACATGGCGGGTAAAATGTTACCTGCAATATGAACCTTTTATTTGTTTAAAAATTCATTTTTATTTTCAAACTCAATTATTTTAATACAAGCTGAAATGTGTCAGATCACCCTTTAGCTTTTACTGTGATTTTGGGACTAAATATGAAAATACTTTTATAAATCAATGTTATATTGAAACAAGTTTTTCTGTACTGGAAATTTTCTTCTCTTTTTTTAATAATGACACACAAGTCCAGAAAAGGAATTAAATAAAAGTTAAGGAAAAAGTAAATTGGTTATTATTTTTAAAATAAATTTGCTTCAGTCTATTACTGATAGTTCTATACTTTTTTATAGTTGTTTTTACCAGTCAAGAATTCAGGAGCTGAAGCCAATAAAGATGTGTGTGCTGTATGTACGCAGGAAAGCCAGAACTGCATCCATGTTATCCACTTGTATACAAGAACGCAGCTAGGAACTGGTCTACATCCTATTGCCGAAATCCCTGCCAAAGCCTGCCAGATAAATATAACAGAAAATGACCTCAGCAGCAACTACATCAGTAAGTAGGATTTTATATCTTGAAGAAAAAGATATTTGTTTTTAAATTAGCTAATAATAATAATAGCATTAGAGATTTAACTGAGTAAGTTGATAGCATTAAACTTAAAATAAATAAATTTTCTTTTGACAAATTTAATTTCATGTTCTTCTGTGACATTTGACATATTGCCTTTTCATGTGGTGTTGTCTTCTACTCATTTCCCAAGACTGATGTTAATAGATGCACTTTGTGACCTGTTTGGTAATGAACTGAACTAAATAATGTATACCTGAATGGTAATTCCTATAAAAATGTAAAACAAACTGACAGCATCAAAAGAGGTTTAGGTCATAACAGTTTTGTTGTTGTTATTACTTATATATTTATGACTTTTAAACAAATAGCATAAAGCTTAGGATTTTTCACTTATAATCATATCAAATTACTGGAAAAATATAGTTTTCATAAAGAGCATTGGGAAATGTTTCTTTTGTATAGATTGTTTGCATAAATCAAGATTAATCAAGTAATTATTTAAAGCTAATGTACTATTATGCAAATATGCTATGGACATTGTGTTAGCAAAAAATTCAATACAAATGTTTCTTTTTAGTTGATGATCTTTTTTTTCTATCAAAGTTCTTCAAACATAACAGCTTAATATCTAGAAACTAAAAAGAAAAGTAAATCACGACATCTTTAGTTTCACGACATTTGATAGTTGCAGTTCTGTTAATTGAAACCGACGGTAATTGTTCTGAATCTGAGTTCTGTTCTCTCGCAGTAAATTCAAATAATTTTGCTCGCTTCTATATAATGTAGTGGAACTGTTCAAGTGAAACCCAGCAGGTATGGTAATGGCAATTCTGTTTTCAGTTGGATGTCTCCAGTAAAGATTAAATAAAATTTATCCTATAAGCTTTTTAGTAAGACTTAAATGTAAAACAAGAATTTAGAATTAAAAATTTGAGGTTTATATCTATTTAAATGTAATACATATCTTTTTATTTTTAACAACATATATAAGCAGTTGTAATACCTAATGGGTTAACTCAGGAATCCCTCAGAGAATTTTTTATTTAAATGTAAATATAGAGAAGAAAAGAAATAAAACAAAATTATCTGCAGTAACATGCTCACAAAAAATGTTCTTTGATGCAGTAGAAGTAATATTTTTCCTTAAAATGATTGTTGCCATGGGTTCGTATTGAAAAACATTTTTGCAGATTTTGTATATCTCCAAGTTTCACTTTAGTAAACAATTTTATGTAGTCTGGATGACTATCATTGTTTTTTTTGTTTTCCCTTTTATTTTCATTTCTGTCATAATTAATTCTCTTTGTTTGCATTGAATTTGGGACCTTATCATCTGTTACTAGTTTTTTCGGGCAACATTTTTAGTTGGATTTTGCAACACAGATTAAATCTTTTATTTATTATGGCAAATAGTTAAGTTTGTTCAGAATGAATGAATGAATAGATTAAAAATTATATATGACATTCAGACATGACACATCTGCATTCATGTGATCATGACTTGACTTTATCCTGTTCCTCTATATGTTGATGCAAGCTTGACACTAGTTAGGAATGCAGGACTCAACTTAAAATGTTTGTACTATTTTTCTAATTAAAAAAAAAAAATGCATCTGGTTAAACTTTTGGGTTGGCAAGACTAAGGACCTGAGTTAGATTTCTGTTCAGGACCAGCAGTTTTGTCATACTTTTTTGCCATGATTTCTTCTTGATCTTCTTCAGCCAGCTGCTTGGGTTTCCTCAAGGTGCTTAAATTTGCTTTTTTTTTTCATATCTAAAAAATGAAGAGTTACAGCAGTGATTTCTATTAAGTTTGTTTGGTTGCAGAATGTGCTGGTGATACTTAACATCCAAATCAGCATCTTGGAAGGACTTGGCCACTTGAGTACTGTTCTTGGTCTAAGACACAGTGCTGAGTTCATTATCTGTGACAGCTCATAGTGAGCTATGAAAGTTACTGACAAGCTGATTACTCTTTATAGGTTTATTTGCACTTTTTTCTAGAAACAAGGCTTAGTGAACTAAACTCTTCCCATTGTGAGAAAACTGATCTGATCTTCTAAATTCAGAGGGTTTTTTAATAATGAAGTATATTTACTCATCAAAGGTAGGTTGACACTACATATTGTAACATCACAAACAATTTGTTGTACTGCTCTAGTTATTTGTTATTTTAGATTTTAAATACTTATTGTGTCTTTTTTTTTTTTTCAGCTTTATGGTCAAAATCTGGAAAAAACATTTTAAATAGTCATTGGGACACCCAGATTCCTGGCTATTATGAAGGCGTTGGGACATTCTTCAACTACTCCAGATCTTCTGGGTCTTCATGTCCTGGTGATTGTATCTTTAGTAAAGGACCAACAAATGAATCAATCCTGATACAGGTAGGCCTGCATGCAATTTTTGAAATTGAAAACATTAAGAATATTCAAATATTTGCATTTTTATACATTATCGATGTGATTTTATTATATTTTCTCATGCAAATTATTGTTGTGCTAATATATATAATTTGAAATATTGCCTCACTAAAATTTTTGGTGGAATTTTGTTTGAAAAAGAGCAATTTAATCTGATTTTGAAGAGTTTAAAGTGGATGTGCTTGAAATTTGAAATAAGTTAATAATGAAGAAACACTTCCCATGATGCAATGCTACAGAAAGAAGGCTTGATCTAGCAGAACTTGGTCAAATGATAAATATTCTGGAGTTGATGAAGATCCTGGTTATTGCAACTGTAGGCAATATTTTCATTTTAACTATCAGAAAGAGGTATTTGTGGCCACATTTGTACTACAGAGGTTGGATTTTTTGCCATTTGTATTGTGAGGATATGTTCTCAATTACTAGCAGACAGAAATATCATGCACTCTTTCCTTAATTTTTATCTATCTGGCATTAATACACAGAAATAATGTTTACTTTAAAGGGGAAATCTTGCTTAAGTAAAAATATCTAAAAAAAATATATATATAAGAAAAATCTATTTGTTTCACAATAATTTATTAAAGAGGGAGCATATACGTATATATATCTCACCACCTTACACCACAATAAATAAATAAATAAACAAAAGATCAGTTTAATTTATTGTTGCATTTATTCTCAGATTTTTTTAAAAATAAATCTTTTTAAGAGTTGTATCTTTTACATGATATGCTTAGATATACAAATAATTTTATGTTTTTTTAATTAACTACTGCAAGAGAGAACAGTATAAAGAAAGAAAAAGAAATATAGAATAATGGAAAAATGAACTAAAACAATCCTTGTGTTTTTGTTAGTGTAATTTTACCTTTCAGGCATTGAATTTGATATATTTATGAACATATCACTAGAATGTTTAATATAATTTGAGGCTATGAAAGAATGTTAGATTGGACAAATTATTCTGGATTTTATTGTAATCAACAACGGAAATTAGTTTCCATATGGTTTTGATTTTAAATCTGAAATAGAATATTCCACATGTAGCATCTAAAAATAAGAATTCAATACCACACATATGGAATACATATTTTGTGAAAACTACATTTCCTGCTTTTTTATTTAAACTCAAAACTTTGTGTTAAACACAAATCATGATGGTCTAAAACTCTTATTTATACTTGGAACTTCTAATCTCATAATTTAAAATAAAGAATATTTAATCTATTTTATACTATGTGCAGGAATAGTATTAAATTTAGTTTAAAAATTTGGCAAACGTATGGTAATGGCTTAAAACAGTTTCCTTGTATTATATGAGCATCTTCTAAACGTTAATATTAATAAATAGAGCTACTTTAAAAAGGCATTAACTACATTTTGTTTAGATATAGATTTCTATACTGTTTTTACATCATATTAACTAGATATAGTCATTTGTTACAGTTTGTTCCTATCTAAAGAAATCTACAGATCTGTTATAATTGGGTTGGTGGGTGTATGCATAAATGTATGTCAAGGAAACTTTGTTTGTATGAGAAGAATGAGTCTATATTTTTAAAATGTCAACTTTTAATATATTTTATGAAAAATAAAATAAAAGGGGGGAGATTTAAAAAAAAAAAAACAATTCGGTATGCTAAATTTTGAAAGCTTAGTATTTAAAACAGAAAACCATTTTATTATAAATTGCTTGTTCTGGTGGCATATTATTACACGTATAAAAGTAATGTTTTGGTAAGATATTATTAATGTCAAGAAAACATTTGGTAATTACTAATTTTGTTGGTAACATTTTGGTAACAATTTGGTAATTGCCCATGCCTAAAGCCAATGTTTGCTTTTCATGGCAGTTCAGGAAATTTAATTAAGCAATTAACGAGAGCAGAATAAGTTTGTAGTGTATAACTTTGAGAATGTTTGTCAGGTAATTTTGGTTCTCTCTCTCTGTGTGTGTGTGTGTGTGTGTGTGTGTGTGTGTGTGTGCTGTCGATGATGTATTCTACTACCTTCTCACATCTTTTCACCACCATCGTTTTAGAAAGATAGCTAACAAAACTCATTCTGCTGTTAAAAAATATTCCCTGATGCACATTTGGCAGGTGAGAAGGCATTACCTTTTTTACAGTACAGTGCCACTGTTCATATCTGTGTATATTTGAAATTTACTGATGTGGTTAGGGTACTAGCATTATACACAAGATTGGTATAGTGAAACCCATCCTGAGACATTGCCAGATATTTCTGTTATTGTCATTATGCTTGTTCAGATATCTGTACATCTTACCAGACTATTATGAAGAAAACGGGATATTTTCACTGTAGAATAGGGTACTACACAACAGTTTTAAATTGATATTCAATACAATTCCAATTAAGAAACTAATACTGTAGATGATTTAAATGTGAATCATTTCTGCAGATGGCATAGGTAATACCACTGACTCATTGCAAAAGTGATTAGATATAGTCTAGTCTAATAATGCATTGTTCTCGTGAGTATCATGTCTTGTTAACTGTAATCCTTTGGCTTTGCCTAATTATACGGTACACTGGGCATACTAGAGTTTCAACAAACTTCTTGTAGTTTATTACAATTAATCACCTCTGTGAAAGTGAACAAGAAACTATTAGGGATGTTCAAATGAAACCTGGCTGGATATTTCAACCGAGTTTCATTTGAACATCTTTAGAGTTTTTTCTGTTTAAGTCACTCACATGTGATTTTTTCAGATCTTCTGAGCATATAGGTATGTTGAAATTTGTTTACTGAAAATCATCTAAAAAGGGTCATTGGCAGCATTAATAGTGCAGTTTTCAGTTAAAATGAGTATTGAACTTTGAAGGATTATATGACAATTCAAATTTCTGATTATTGCCATTTTAAAACTTTGTATGGTCTACCTGGAAAATGCACAGCATTATTTCATTTATTATTAATGTACATGTGTGCTAATTTAATACTCAACATGTTCTCAATGACTGTTATTAATGTGCTAATATGCTAGACTTTCACTTAGATTTTTTTTATTTGAAGGCATTGGTTTTATAATTATCAGTCATTCACCTCATAAACTAAAGGGGAGAAAAGAGCAAAATACTTGTATTGTTGTTTGAAATAAAGTATTTATTTTAGTAAAATTAAAATATAATAAAGATTTTAAATTAAATATACTTTTACTTTATGAATATAATTGTAACAAAGTGCCATTTTATCAACTGCATATAAAGTAGAATTTTTTATCTAAAATTTGTGTTAATGAATATAAAACATATAAACATGCATATTGTAATTATTGCTTTCTTTTTAAATAATTAAATATTTTATTATTCAAGAAACTCTCAGGATCTAATCATCCTTTTCTGCAGCAGTACATGACTATGCTTCCCAGAGTCAGATTAACAATTTAGGAATATATTTTCACTTTGTTTTACAATTAAAATAAATCTGCTTTGCTTTAATTATGTAAAAACTATGAAATTAATAAGAAAGATCTCAGTTCTCTCTCTCTCTCTCTCATATATATATATATATATAATAAAACTGCATCATAAAATATATTAATAATTAAGCTTATCATATGTATTGTATTATCAGCCATTTTAACATTAGACTGAAGTATTTAGAGTAGCTATCATGTTAATCACTAAATGGATTTATTGGAAGCAAGCCCGTTTTTATTCAGGTGTGAAGTGGCTAGAGCATTGGATTTAAAAAAAATATTTACATTGGATTGGCAGCATGTTTGTTCCAAATAACTACAGAATAGAACTTAATTTTGGCAACTAGAAAAGAAAAAAAATTAAGTAACTTCCTTAATAATGTTGCTGGCTTTTTATTATGAGCAGTATACCCTGAATAATAAAGTATAAAAGTTGTGTTGAAACTTATGCCCCTTTATGAACATTTTTGTTTTTTTTCATAAACAAAATTTTGTATGGTTTACTTATTGCTTCAGCTGATGTACCAGCACCACAATCCTGGTATTACCTATGAGTTCTTCATTTCTAAGCTGACTGACAAAAACTATGTTCAGCAACAAGAATTGAGCTTATACCCACATCAACGTCACAAAGAATACAGTGAACAGAGAGATCCACTAGAAAAGACATGGCCGCAGTATCAACGGAAAAGATTCGTCCATCTTCAGCATGTTGGTGAAGAGCAGAAAGACAAGAACAATAGAAAACAATATCATACTCCAGTGTTGTTAGAACAGAAGCAGCGTCAGCACCTGACCATTGGTTCACCATTGCATGATCATGAGTATTCACCAACTGTGTCAAATAATCCCCAATTACTTTCGCACCACAGATCCTATTTACTTGCTGTCAATGCTCCATCCAGGCAACGCTTTATAGTGGAACGTGGTCGTGGTCGTGGTCGGTTTCCTGTTGGCAAGAGATTTGACAAATCCAGTTTGTTACACATACCTCATAAAACAAGATGGTATCCTTTTAACCATAAACAAAGCAGAAATACGTCACCAACTCCAAATCTGAATTTGGGCCATAATGTGAACCACATTTACTATCCTGTTTCAAAAGTTGAAAATACTGAACAAAGAGAAAATTATGTTTGGAGCATATCAGGATTTACCGAATGTTCCCAGAGCTGTGGTGGAGGTAGGTACAGTATTATACTTTTGTCCTAGACAGCAGGCATTGTGAATGGTACCTATTTGTTTGTATTTTTACACTTTGGTAGAATGTGTGCATTAAGAATGAAATTATGCTTTTATACTTGTGATGAAATTTGTTGCTCTTCAACTGAAGAAGAGTATTATTTATCTCTTTGAGGAAAACCTTGGAAATGTACATTTATTGGATTACTCTGTCAGAATCAACACCCAATTTCTAAATAATTGGGTGTAGCCTTCAAAGGGTTAGGAAATCTCTCAAAGGATTTTTAAAAAAATATTGGCACATATTTTATGCACAGGGTGGGTGATCTTAGCTAAATTTTGGGTGCTGATTTCAAATTTGAAGTCAGAATTTGGCCAGGAAGTCAGGTTTTTGAGATATGCATAAGGAGGAATTTCACCACTAACACTACATTATAACTTATGTTATATGAACTATATAAAGCTTGAACAACAATATTTAGTATTCAAATGTTTAATATGAAACACATTTGCCATGATCAGACAACAGATGCATGAGAAAGACTGATAAAAGCAGTATGGAAGATATGGAATGCATTTAACTTACATAGTAGGTACATTCTAAATGTTCAAAAATGTTTCAGACACTTTCCACATACTCAGCTCTTTATTTGCCAAGAAGGTTCTGTACAACTAAAATAAATGCTCCCATGCTGCAGACTCCAGTGGGTTCAGCTTATTTTTGAACCCGTCATCACACATGAGTTCTCAAATTTTGGGTCCCACAAAAATTCCTCCAATGAGTTTAGCATCACTCTTGTCAGCACCAAACTTCTCTATTAGGTACTTGAAGCCATCACCGTCTTTATCCATGGCTTTGACAAAGCTTTTCATAAGGCCAAGTTTGATATGAAGTGGCGGAAGGTAGACATTCTGAGGGTCTACCAATGGTATATGTTGCACATTGTACCTGCCAACTGTAGGTTCCTGTTGCATAGGCCAGTCATTTCGAGTGTAATGGTTGACATCATCATGGCTGTTCCAAAGACACAAATAACACATTTGTTTTGTGTACCCCAGCTGCAATCCAAGGATGAGAGAAATAACTTTGAGATCACAAATTTTCCATTTATGATCCGAATAACTCATCACTTTCAAAAGGAGTTCAATCAACTCATATGTCTCTTTCAAGCCAACTGCATGAGCTATAGGAGGAACCCAAGGTTTTTGGTTACCATGATGTAACAGCATAGCTTTAAGGCTTAGTTTGCTGCAGTCTATGAATAACCTCCATTCATCAGTCACGTGCCATAACTAAAAAACATGACATCTTAGCGCAAAACAGTTTTCAGATTTGAAATCAGTGTGCAAAATACTACAATGTAACAATGATAGTTTTGGGTCCAGTGGCAAAATCATTGTTGTCCAGTGTTATTGAAGACAGCGGACTTGTGTTCACAATAGCCTTGAGCCTCATGAAATGTAGTTATAGTTAGTTGAGGTGCCAAAAAGTTTGATTATGAAGTCATTTTTACCTTTTTTGTTGTTATATCAACTAAATATTATAGAAAATGAGAGCATTGTTTAATACTCTAAGTCAGGCAGAGAGTGAGAATGCACTGGTTTATACAAATGTCCTCACTGATCTTGATTTCAGCTAATCTAATAAAGAGATAAGTGAAACGTTTTTTGATTAGAGGTCAGTAGAAACTGGAATGCCTAGATGAAACTCACTCAGAACAGATTGGTACACCATACCATTAGCTAGATACCAAATACTGCCTGGATCTCAAAGGGGACTGAATGTTGATCTTTTGACATTGAGTAATAAGCACAGTCAAGTACTCTACAAAGTTACATGATAGCATCTTATGGTATAATTGATTTTAAATGCTGGGTTATGTTTTATGACAGAATTAGTTTGTGTATGCTGTCCAGACTGAAAATAGCAATAGAATATGATCCGTCACCTCTGAGGACTTCTAAGATGTAGTTAGCAATTTAGTTAAGAGAAGTGGATTCTTGTATACCTGTAAATCATATTTTGATGTTCTAAATGAATCTTTGATTATTTTTCTTTTTTTATAATAACATTCTTGAATGCCACTATTTCTTCAAATGTTTATTAAATATATGTAAAAAGCATAAGTAACTTTTTTGTATACAATATCTTTTATTTATAATTGGTTTGGTCACTTTAAAAATCTTTTATGACATTGTTTTGTATCAAGACTACAGCATTCCTGGAATACAACGGTAAAAATGGCACATGTTATACTGTATTGTTGAATCTTTTTTGCTAATGACAGCCGTGTGCTGTTACTTCATAGATGGTTTCATTTGTTGGAGATGCCAGGAGATGTCATTCCTCAAGCTGTGGGCTCCCCTCCACAATAATAAAGCTGACACTTCCTTGGACACTAGCTCATTAGGTTTGGGTTTTCAAATTGTTACTTGCTAATGGAAGACTAAAATGCTACTGATGCAGGAAAATCTATGAGTAGAGTTGTTTTAGGTTTAAATCTGCGAAAAGTAGGATGCTTCAGGGTTTGGTATTTGGGCCCATTCATTTTTAGTTATGCATAGATGATACTGACATTTAATGTGATAAACATGAAATTTGCAGATGATACCACACACATTGTAGGACTAATAATAATGATGATGTTAAGAGTTTACTCTGATTAAAATTTCTTTTGTGGATAATGAAATTTGATGTCTACAAGTGAAAGCATCTTAGATTCAGAAATGTTAAGTATTTTGGTGTCATAATAAATAGTAACTCTGAAAGTCTGTCTGTGTGTGTGTGGGTGGGTGTGTGTGTGTGTTAAAGGTAGTAGGGTTCTAGGCATGTTAAATCATATTATGTATAAAAATAGTAAATGTTCTGCAAAATGTTGGCACAATATGGTGAGAACTATATGATGCAGAGAAAAGTGTACAAGTGAGTGGACAAATTCAAGAATGACCAAATATCATTAGTGGATAAAGACTGACCAGGATGCTCTGGCAGTTTCACATGCTGGAGTATGAATGTTTAAGGCCACACAGTGCTCAGACAACCATCAATACTTTGAACAGACTGCACTTTGAACCTCTACCAAATTCTTCCTACATTCTGGATTTTTCCCCTCTAGTTTTTCCATCTTTGGACCCTGAAAAATGCTGTCAAAGGTTTTCCAGTTATCTTGAGGTCCAACAGGTGGTGCTGTGGCTTATGCAGCAATCAAAAAGCTTCTACCAGGATGGTATCAAGAAATTTGTGAATCAATGGACTACATATATTGTAAAAAATGGGGAGCTACATAAAGAAATTATGCAGTCAAATAAATGATACCTGGTCACTCACTCATCTTGTTTGCAAATTGTCTTTTAATCTTTCTGAAACATCTTCATGTATAAAAGTTTTAAAAACTTCCTGACTTTTTGCAATTTTTTGTAGTGAAGACTGGAGCTTGTGGGTGCTTGTGAATGTTTTTAAGCATTGTCATGCTAAAAGGAGAGGTTCCAGCAAGAACACTATGGACACATCAATGCTCAGATGTATTTCTCATCTACTGTGTGGATATCTCACATTTTATGAAACCTTTCCTATTATGATTCTTGGCATCAGTCTCATGTTTTAGATTACTAACCTACATCACAGTGTTTGCTTTTCTCCATTGAGTGATAGAGATGTATGTCATTATTCAGCATCAACTGTACCATTGAGATGCTGCTCACTAAATCATCTTTGTTAGTGCTTTTGAAAATATAATTTCAGCTTTAAGTGCTATCATGCTTGTTCGTGATTAAGTTTTGAAAGTCATGTTTGGATACATTTTAATTGTTTTTGATACCCAGGAAATCAAGAGACCATAGTTGTTTGTGTGAAAAAAAACAGCCAGGTAACAGTGACAGGTGAGAACTGTGAGGGCAGCATTCAACCGGAAACACAACAGGTGTCATGCAATAATATTCCATGTCCTCCTAGGTAAAATTCTGTCATTTTCTTTTTTTCATACTGTTAATCAAGACCACTGAGAAGGGTCTGAGGGTAAACAGGGTAATTACCCCAGGGCCCAAGGGGAGCCCCTAGCACAAATGGAATGACATATTACATAGGGAGGAGCCTGCACTTCATGTTTACCCAAGACTCTGCTTTTAATGTATATTTTTATATCAAAAAAAATAAATAAACAGGAAACTCTTGTGACGTTTTTATAATAATTTAGGACAGTTTTATGAGAAATGTTAATGAATTATAATCAGATAGCATGTTTAATGAATTAATCATTTGTTGTTTTTTTAAAATTAAATTGTAATTTAAAAATTATAGAACATTTTTTTACTATCAAATGCATAGTTTTATTTATTTCATGTTTGCAGAAAGTTATTGGCTAAAATTGGCTAAAACTATTTAATTACTTTTTTTCCATTCAGACACAAAGAATAACCATATACAACTATTTTATATAAAATACTAGTAACAGTGTTAATGATTTTTTGACATGATGCATAATTAAAGCTGTGACCTAATGCTCAGAGATATTAGTTGATGGATGGGCCAGAACAGCGAAAGGCTGATCGAGATCTATGGTTAAATAAAGCTTCATAATAATACCATAATAATAATAAATTTAGTGTTCAATGTTTGTATAATTTTGGTCTGGAGACAAAAAAGCAACACTTATTCCATCATGCTAGAGCTGAAGAAAATTTTATCCAAGCATATAGGTGCATCTCAAAAAATTAGAACATCATGGAAGAGTCCATATTTTTCCATAATTTAATTCAAACTGAAACTTTCATGTATTCTAGATTCATTACACAGAAAGTGAAATATTTCAAGCCTTTTTTTGTTTTAATTTTGATGGTTATGGTTTTCAGCTCATGAAAATCAAAAATCCACTATCTCAGAATATTAGAATATTTCATAAGATCAATAAAAAAAAAGGATTTATAATATATAAATGTCAAACTTCTGAAAAGTATTTTCATTTATGCACTCAATACTTGGTAGGAGCTCCTTTTACATGAATCACTGCATCAATGCGGCATGGCATGGAGGTGATCAGTTTGTGGCACTAATGAAGTATTATGGAAGCCCAGGTTGCTTTGATAGCGGCCTTCAGCTCATTCTCTATGGGGTTCAGGTCAGGCGAGTTGACTGGCCAATGAAGCACAGTAATACCGTGGTCAGCAAACCAGTTACCAGTAGTTTTGGCACTATGGGCAGGTGCCAAGTCCTGCCAGAAAAGGAAATCGGCATCTCCATAAAGCTTGTCAGCAGAGTAAGCATGAAGTGCTCTAAAATCTCCTGGTAGATGGCTATGTTGACTTTGGACTTGATAAAACACATTGGACCAACACCAGCAGATGACATGGCACCCCAAATCATCACTGACTGTGCAAACTTCACACTGGACTTCAAGCAATTTGGATTCTGTGCTTCTTCACTCTTCCTCCAGACTGTGGGACCTTGATTTCCAAATGAAATGCAAAATTTACTTTCATCTGAAAAGAGGACTTTGGATCACTGAGCAATGGCCAAGTTCTTTTTCTCCTTAGCCCAGGTAAGACGCTTCTGACATTGTCTCTGGTTCAGGAGTGGCTTGACACTAGGAATGTGACACTTGTAGCCCATTTCCTGGTCACGTCTGCACGTGGTGCCTCTTGATGCACTGACTCCAGCCTCAGTCGATTCCCTGTGAAGCTCCCCCAAGTTCTTGAATCGGCTTTGCTTGACAATCCTCTCAAGGCTGTGGTCATCCCTCTTGCTTGTGCACCTTTTCCTACCACACTTTTCCCTTCCAGTCAACTTTCCATGAATATGCTTTGATACAGCACTCTGCAAGCAGCCAGCCCTTTCAGCAATGACCTTCTGTGGCTTACCCTCCTTTTATGGAGAATGTCATTAAGTGTGTTCTGGACAACTGTCAAGTCAGCAGTCTTCCCCATGATTGTGGTTGTGTGTACTGAACCAGACTGAGCGATTCATGCTATTTATACTGCATAAATAGTGATTTACTCAAACTCGAAATGGAATATTCTAATATTTTGAGACATGTTTTTTCTATTTTTTTGAGCTGTAGGCTGTAATTATCAAAATTAAAATTAAAAAAATGCTTGAAACATTTTAGTTAACATGTAATGAGTCTGGAATATATACAATTTTCACTTTCTGAAATAACTGACAAAAAATACTGAACTCTTCCACAATATTCTAATTTTTTGAGATGCACTTGTATGTGTGTGTGTGTGTGTGTGTTTTTATCTATATGGTCTCCCCTGCAAATATATTATCTACATAGATGGCTTGGCTATTATAGTTAGAAAAAAATTCAGTAAATTTGTTTTTAAGAATTTAAAATTATTTTTGTATTTAGTATAGACTACATATATTTGCAACCTATTTCAGCTGGGTTTTGGGAGAGTGGTCAAGCTGCAGTACTACATGTGGTTCAGGGATCCAAGCGAGAAGAGTGGAGTGTAAGAAAAAAGTGTCTAAAGATCTACACATCAGTGTATCAGCTGATTTGTGCAATGAAAGAGGCAAGCCAGCCATTGTTCAGCAGTGCGGAAATGATCCATGTGCGTCATGGTTAGTGGGTGCCTGGAGCAAGGTCAGTCAATCAGCCCTTGTTTTATAAAAGAAGCTCTATATAAATGTATTTCCTTTTTCCTTCTACTAATTCCGTTTACTAAAACAATCAAATAAACAACTATGAAGAAGAATATTTTAGAGGATGGTTAAACTTCCAGGAAAAGTATATTTTAACAATTATTATGTTGTTAAGACATTTTTTGAGAATTTTAAAATATGAATTTGTTGACATTTCAAACATTTAATCCAAATTTATCAACTGCATTTATGCAAAATTTTATAAATAAAGGTTCCAAATTACATCTCACACACACACACACACTGATCAAAATCATAGAGATGTTGTGAAATAAGTTGTACAAGTATTTACTGAGAATAAAATATTTGCATACAACTCAGAATTGACCATAAAGTTCATTTTGCAAAATATCTGGACATTGATAATGGTTCGTGATTATTCTCACATGATAGGCCCTTGCATCATTGTTTGTGAAGGTTAATTGATTACTGTGACTTCATACAAATAGTATAACAACACGTCTGATGACTTCAGCGGGTAGCACTGACTTGTAATGGTTCACTCTTTTGATCACTTGATGCAGAACTCCAGACTATAGCACTGCCATTCCTGAAATGGCTCCCTCTAACAAATTACAGTCAGCACAATGCTGGTTTGATTCTCACCAAACATAGAAATGACCATTCAAAGTGAATGTTGATTTCACACTATTCTGCCAAATCCAGTATAAATGAGCCCTAGCCCACCAGTTTTGGTTTATGGTGTGCTGATGTTAGTGATATGTGAAATGCAGGTATGTGAAATACTGGGTATCTAGCATGTAGTAGATTAGCAGAGCATAGCCAATTTTGTACAGTTTGATTGGAGATATGGTCCCACACACCTGCTACAATTTGTTCTTCATGGAATGTGCAGTTATATTTAACTGGATAGGTGATGTAATCGTTATTGTGATGGCCAGTGCTCCTGTAACACACCTGCCAAGTTTTTTCAGAACTGAGTAGCCACATCTGCTTGTCTGGTTTTGGTTCATAGCCAAACTATGGCTAGGTATTGCTGCTCATTGGTAAATCATCATATCATCATTTAAGTGTCATACTTTCAGTGTTTGGTGGCTTCATTATGTAAACAAATCTGATTATTGTTATCCAAATTTGGGATCACCTGACTGGTGTGACTTTTTCAGGCATACTCCATCTAGGGACAAAGAGCTAAAGTATCATATGATACTTAAAGTGCCCAAGGCAACTGTAAATAGTTGTACAAGAGGTCACATGCGAAATAACCTGATCTCTCTCTCTCTCTCTCTCTCTCTCTCTCTCTGCTGACACAGACAGAAGAGACTTGTCAGTAATAGATGCCCTATTTCTAAAGGAACCATTTGAATTCTGTATTACAAAATAGATATTGTTATGATCAGTGAATTGATCTGATCTTTACTTTACATTGAATGTAATCCCTCAGCTATAGAGTGGATGAATGGAAGGTATATTGATTTATCTGAAGGGATGTCTATTTCTGATGAGTCTCTGTATTATAGAAAATTTCTAATTCATCAGTAAACAGTGAAGAAAAATCAAATAAATATAATATGAATTTTTCTAAGCACCACATAGAGAGAAAAAGAAAGTCTTCGCTAACAAGTTTTGTTTGGTTTTATTTCTGGCAATAAAATTAATTGGCATTTTAATGTAGCATTTATTGTTTGAATATTTCACTTTTTGATTGTGTGTAGGTAGGTGTGCTACTACCAACTAAAAAGTGATTTTTAATTAAAAATTTTACAAGGAAAGAAAATAAACAAAAAATGTATATTTTATTAGACTAGCAGAATGGACATTTGTTCATGGTAACATTTTGGAAGGACAGTCTGTCTAACCTTATTGTTAACTTTCAAAATTACTATGCATTTTTCTTATGTGCTTTTCAAAAATTTTTACATACTTATCTATTAGAGCTACAATGAATCTGTCATAATAATTTGAATGCCTGTTATTTTTACTATAATTTATTTTGTTGCAGAAAATAGCTAAAAGAAATGAGTAATAGAGCAGAATTAATGTTATTACTTGGTCAAACAACTCATACCAAATTAGGAATTGAATTAGTGAGATTTTGTGCCATGTATCATGGTCTGGTCAAGTTTCCCCATATTTGTACAAGTGGTTTCTTTAATTAAATCATATTGGAGCAACATTTATAGATTGCATTTAACAGCTGATAATTCAGATGCTCTCACAGGTGCATGATTAGTTTCATATCAGAGATTTGGGATACCCAGATAATGGTTAAATGTCATTGTACCTGGAAGAATTGAAACATCCAAAAACAATATTTTAGACTTTCCACCATGCTAGATTTCAGCCCATATCACATCACTTTACCCCCTATTTGACTATGGGCTGAAGAAGACATTAGGGTTGAAGGTCTTTTTTTAATTAGGTCTTCTCCAAACTCAGGTGTGACCTCTATACATAAAATGCTAAAACCTAAATTCATTGGAGAAGAGTTCATGCTTCGAGTACTTAGGGATCTTGCAAAAAAAGTTATGTTGACCAAACCATTTAGAGCATTTTATTCCTATTGGACAAAAGCAAACTTTTTATGTACTTCATGCTCTCTGTAGCCAGTCAGTGGAGATGATGATGGACCATTCTTTGGCTCATTTCATTTGCACACACAATGAGAAATTTGACATTAGATCTATGTATTGGCATATCCTCATCATGATGTCACTATTGAATGTCTTCAAAATTAATTTGTCTGAGCAGATGGTATTAATTTCAGTATACTCTATGATAATATTGCCCACATATCCACAAGAAATATCGAGATCTTTTGCAGTTTGTCATTGATAGTCTATAACACCACCTAATTTAAAGAAAGAAATATTGGAGAATTGCCTGTTTTCAGAATGGTGACAGTACACACTATGCAATATATTCTGAAAACAGGCAATTCTCCAATATTTCTTTACAAATGCTTTGTCGGTTTTATATATTATGTTAATTTAGGGTTCATTTTTTGCATGCTTGTGAAGGTGTATGTAGATAAGTTATATATAGTTTTGTAGCATGTGCTTTGGCATATATTATGATAAACCTACCTTTTTAAAAATCATAAAATGGATATTTGTTTCAGGGTTCTAAGTGAAGCAGGGATAGAAAAGCTTTTGTGCCATTTTGCTTCATGAGTTCAAAATAGGCCACAGAGCAAGTGAGGCAACTCATAACATTAAGCAGGCATGGGGCAAGGACACAGCAGATGAGTGCACAGTACAACAATGGTTTGTAAAGTTTCGATCAGGAGATGTGAGCCTTAAAGATAAGGAATGTAGCAGCCATCCTTCCAGCTGTTATGACGACTGTCTGAAAGCCTCAGTTGAAGCCAATCCAAGAATAACTCTGTGAGGAATTGCTGGAGAGCTTGATGTAAGCACTGCAACTATTTCCCAGCATCTTTGTGCAATCAGCAAGGTGAAAAAGCTTGACAATTGGGTGCCTCATGAATTGAATAAACAACAACAAAATCGTCAATTGGAGATCTGCTCTTCACTTGTCATAAGAAACAAAAGCAAACCATTTCTTGACCGAATCATTACGTGTGATGAAAAATGGATCTTTTACAACAATCTCAAATGATCAACACAGTGGCTCGATAGACACAAGGTGCCTAGCCACATTCCAAAACACAGTCTCCACCCAAAGAAGGTCATGGTCACTGTCTGGTGGACTGCAACTGGTGCCATCTACTATAACTTCTTGCAACCTGGTGAAACCATCACAGCTGAAAAGGTACTGTCATGAATTAAATGTTCATCAGAAACTCTCCCAACGACAGCCAGCATTGGTGAATCGAAGCGGCCCAACCCTGCTCCACAACGATGCTCGTCCTTATGTTGCAAAAGTGACTCTTCAGAAACTGAACACATTGGAGCATGAAGTTCTCTCTTACCCAGTATATTCACCAGACCTTTCTCCCACAGACTACCACCTTTTCAAACACCTTGACAGCTTCCTCTGTATGAAATCCTTCTCCATCTAAGCAGCAATTAAAACTGCCTTCCAACAGTTTATCGACTTCAGAAATCCAGATTTTTTTCAAAATGGTATAAATACGCTTGTAACTCATTAGCAGAAGTGTATCAATTGTAATGGAACTTACTTTGGCGTGTAAACTTCATGTTCAGCAACAGTATGGAGTCTCATTGTTGCAGTAAAAAAAAACTGACAAAAGTTTTGTTTCAACTTAATATAATCTCAGCTTAAATATATAAATTTTGTTCAGATATATTTATTTATGGTAGTTAAATTAATATGGCAAAACACACTATTGAATGGTTTTGAAAAATAAGCTGTGAATGTAAATTTAAATCTGATTTTTTGTTCCAGTATTATAAAAGTATCTTTCCAATGATGAAAAGAGACAAATAAATTAAATTTATATAAAACTTTCTATCTCGAAAAGAAAACTATCAGAATAATGTATATCAGTTGCTGTATTTATGTAGTATAATCTATATTTTTATATTGCATATATTTTGCTGAAATTTAGTTTCTTATTTAATGTGTAGTATATGAAAAATTGTCAATTATTTTTTTAAAAATTTTTAAAACATGAAAAGATTAATAACAGATTGTTTTATAGGTTGTGATTTTAATTTTGAATCTCTCTGTTGTGTCTTGTAGATTTTATTTTTGTTTTTACCAAAGCTTTTGCAAAACCATAAACTTTTTTTTTGCCCCAGCAATTTAAATAACTTCTTTTACACGAAAATGTGCATAAAGCATAATTTTTATTTTAAAGTTTAGTTTTAAATTTCCACAGGATTTTTTCTCAAGTTTTTTTGTTGCTTTTTTTTGTTTTTGTTTTAGTGTTCTGCAGTTTGTGGTTTGGGCAAAAGACTTCGTTCAGTGCAGTGCGTTAGCAGTGAAGGAATTCAGATCCCAGACAGCTTTTGCTTAGAACCCCATCCTCAAGACGAGGAGATCTGTCATGCTGAAGTTTGTAAGAGACAGTGGTTTATGTCCATGTGGTCTGATAAGGTAGGTCTATAAGATACAGTGATTGGGGGAGTCTTTCAAAGGTAGAAAAATAGAAATTAAGTTTTTCTTATAAAGAACTAGTGTAATCACATGCTCAACGCTCACTCACACTCACTCACTTCTGAGGATAGATGAGATTACTTTGTGATGATGGACTGCTATTACTGGTGTACAAGATGCTGATATTGTTCTAGGAAATATTGCAAAAAATTGCATTGTCTCATACATAAGTAATTACATTATTTAGTAATGAAAAACATAAGCCAATACAAAAACACAATTCATATTAATAAAACAGTGAAATGCATGTAAAAAGATTTATAAACAATTTTAAAAAAAGTAAAATTATTTCAAAATAAAACCAACAAAAAACATAGGATAAAATGACTGATATTGAAACCCATATAGTGTCCTTCTGTTTGAGGTGAGGGGTGGCTACATGGAGTAATTCAAGCTAGAAAGTTTGTGGATTTACAATCCTGGCCATGCACCAAAAGTCTGTTATTGACTTATGGTTGCTTTAATTAATTCTTGGATTTTCAAACAAAAGTAGGGCATTGATTTTATTTATTCCAACAGTTATCCCATATTTACAAATAAATTTCTGGACTGTCAGTTTCGTATTTCTGATTTTAGTGATTGTTATTTTATTTTAAGGATCAATTATAATGATATACCTTGTACAGTAGAAACTCTCCAATCTGAAATACTAGGGACCTGGGCCATTTTGGATTTTGGGATTTTATGGATTCCGGGAGCCTGTCATAGGCCTAGTTACATTTATGCATCATAAAAAAATTAAATTATATGGTACAAATGCTTTATTTACCCAATTATGTTCTTGAGTGCAGTACACTATACAGTAGCATAAGTACTGCAGTAAATGTCAGGCACAGAAATGACCTCTACCATCTTTACGCACTACTTCTCTCATAACACCTCTACCACACTGCAATGTATTTTTATACTGCATCCACCAAATTATCTTCTTTATTTCTGCTTCCAAAGTAACTCTTTTGGAAGGAATACAGGGCTAGTTACATTTGACATGCAGGTGATGGTCAGAGGGTGGGGGGAATCAGGTGAAGAGGAATTGGTCTCTGCTGGGATGTCTGGCATTGACGAAGTTCCAGATAAAGGATTTTCCATGGTTGATGTTTGGTGGTCATAGTCCTAACACCCTGAGCACTTTTTGTTTAACATATCTGATGACTTCATCTGCCTCATGCAGTTAGGTTTTTCTTTCAATAGATGGTCTACAATTTTATACATTGATGCAATCTCAGATTCTGGTGTAGAATTTCTTTGCTTTTAAGCCCTTAATAAATTCAAAGTTCAGTGATATACTTTTGTCTGCTGAGATTCTTTCAACTTACACAGTTTATCATCATCATCGCTGTCAGTGGCTGTTCCTGTTTTATCTTCCCAAGGATGTAGCACACTTTCCATTAAGAGAGAAAGAACAACAGGTGCATCTTCATCTACATTCATGGCTTCATCAGTGTTGTTCTCATCCAACAATTGACCACAAGAAACTCTTCTCACACATGCCAATAATTCAGACATCATTTTTTTTTTCTTCAGATATTGGAAGCTATCCAAGTCAACCTTAGCATCATCATCAACGTAAAATAAAGTTCCTGGCCATTAAGTTGTGTCAACCATTCTTTAATGTGCCACTGCTGACATAATCGCAAGCTTCTGCCTCAGTCTAAACTGCATCATTTACATTGAAAGCCTTCTTGAAAGCTGCTAATCTCATGCCATTTAAAGCATTTAGAGATGCCTAAAAAATTTATCCTTTTATTTGTATTTCATGGAATATAAAATCCCTTGATCCATGGGCTATAATAGTGACAAATTATAGTGGTAAATAAATGTCAAACACATTATCTTTTATCAATAAGTCAGCATCAGGGTGTGTGAAGCATTTTTCCAGCAATAGAAAAATTGTACAGTATTGCGGTAGGCCTACTGATATACAGTGTGCCCAAGCCTCAGGCACAAGGTGATGCCCAAACCAATCCAAAGTGATTTGACAAGTAATCCAAGCTGCACAAGAAATATCTTAATTTCTTTAAAGGTCTTTAAAGGTCCTAGGATTCTGTCTTTTCCCTATTGCCAGCAACTTGCATTTATGTGAACCTGCAGCATTTGCTGTTGAGAGTATGGTGAGTCTTTTTTTGGAATCCTGTGAGACCTGTCTGATCAGGTGTGACTATAATTTTACTTGGTAAATAATGCCAAAAAAAGAGGTTTTGTCAGCATTATATACTTGCTCTGGGGTAAGATTTTCAGTGCTAATTAATTTTGCAAATTCATCTATTTATGACTTGGCTAGCTTATGATTAATAGGGCCTTTCTCACCTAAAACTTTGAGAATGCAAATGCCATTATGTTTCCTAAATTTGCCCCACCACCAAATACTGTAATCACACTGTGTTGTAAGTTGTAACTCTTCATGGAAAAGCTCAGCTTGTGCCATCACAATAGGCCCAGATAATTAAATCACCTCACTTTACTGCTGCCTTATTCATTCAATTAGTATTGTGTCTAAATCAGTATCATTTGGCTGGTGCAAAGTTTTGTGACTGTCCACAGATTCCTTAGCATCACACTCAGCATAAAATGACAAAATTTTATCCTCCTGTTTTTTTCAGATCATAAATTGTTGGTGTACCAACATCATACTCCTCACAGAGCTGCTCAACTGATGCACTGCAATCTAGTTTCTTAAGTAACTTGACCTTAGCAATACTTAGTGTGTGATGCTTCCTCTTACTTTTTAAAATATTTCCCTTATCCATGTCTCCTTTTCTTTTGAGCATGATTTAGAAGAGAGGCTCAAAACAGTAGAATAAAACACAATGGAAGTATCAGCTTCCAAAAGGATCACATGTTCAGATGTAAACACGACTGGAAACCATAATGCCACCAAAACATACTGACTGGAGTGATCTGCAATGCCACCAAAATGTCAGTTTTTTAGAGGTTTTTTGGAATACATTTTTTTAATTTTATATGGAATATTTTTTTAACTTCTCAGTTTGGGAGATTTCCATTGTGAGAGTTTGTACTGTATATATTGCATTAAATTAAAATTTATGAAGCAGTGAATTACACCTGGTTATTTTAAATTAAACGGATTCTTTTCATAAAAATTAAAAAGAGATTTCAGCAGAATTTAACTATTTCTCTCATCTTTTTTTAATTATTAATGCTACTGAATGAAATATACAGTGGTAGCCAAAATTATTGTTTTATCTTAAGTTTTTAACAAAATATCATGTATTGCATTGTAAAGGATTTTAAACATAAAGTCAATTAAGCTGACTGTTTTGATATTCATATGGCCGCTGTACTAAACAACCTTAATGTAGTCATGGCTTGTAAAGATGAAAATATAGAGTAATAAAGCAGTAAAATTCAATAAATACATGCTGAAATATTGTTCTGAATGAAAAATTATTAAATAAAAAAGAAAAAAATTAGAATGACATTAACTGGTTAAATATGAACTGTTGCAGTTTTACTTCAGGACAGGTTGAATGTATTGTTGTAAACTTGAACCAAGGCAGACACAACTGACTGACTTCGCCTTTACTAATTAGTGTTCCAGCAGTTGTGGGTCTGGTGTTATGACACGCCAAATTGTGTGTGCTACTTATGAAGGGAAGAAAGTGCCAGATGGTCTGTGTCCCGATGAGGATCGTCCCAGTGATAGGAGGTCTTGCCAGAGTGAATTGCCTTGTGGTGGGACTTGGTTTGTTGGTTCCTGGAGCAAGGTATGTGTATGGTCTGCAGAATGTTAAAGGGAATTCATTACATGTACACACATTCTTTGTTTTTATTACTAAGATACATGGTTATAAATCTAATTAGTATTTTACGAGTAGCAAAGTCTTTGAATTACCTTCAGAGAAAGGTGAAGAAAAGAAAATTTTTTGTTTTGATAAAGATCTGATATGAATTTGATTGATTTACTTAAATATGCAATCAGGTCTGGTCTACTTCAGAGTAAAGTGACTTAAGCCTACTATTTTTCAATGCAATCTTAAGTGTATCAAAATTTTTAAAAATAAAAATAGTTGATGAAAATCAAAGTAATCAGGGAGAGGAAGAAATGAGATTTTCTAGTTATGATTTAACATCTATATCTATATCTGTTTTCAACATTTCTATTTCATATTGTATGCTTTTTTTGATACTATTAGTAATATGGTGAGTGAGGGGTTAACTGTGCTTGTTTATTGGCGTGGTAAAACCTCTTCCAGGAATTTTTTGACTAAGCACATGTGTAGTTAAAAACAAAAAAGCAAAAATGTGGAAGCAAGCATAAACTGTATTGCTTCAGAAAAAATGACATTCTTTTAAACTAACAGGTGGTGCAAAGTTAATTATAACAGTAACACACAAACTTCTGAGAATGATATGTAGGAATGTTAATGAATGATTGATCGTGTATCAAGGGTGGTTTATTACTTAACTCAAAGTAGAGAAAACAAATTTATTTTTATCAGCCATTTTTTAACAGATGTATACACACACACACACAGTGGGAGGAGGGGTGTTTCTTTTAACATTGACTCATGAGAAAAATTAATACTGTTTTGTGAAGTAGGTAATTAATTTCAGAATTTGTATTTGACTATCACATGTGTTTTAAGTAATTACCATCATATGACACTCAAGGTAGGAATTGATACTGCTAATACTAATTTTAAAAAATATATATATACACTGTGTAAACAGAAATGGAAATAATAATTATAGAAACACAGCTAGAATATGCACAAATAATGAGTAATTGCAACTGTGAGACATAAATATGTCATACATAGTGCATTATTACAGAAAATATAGAAAAACAAAATGAATATATTGAACAGTACATTAGTTTTTTGGTATGTGAGCCCTTTGTTTTATATTGAGCTTGACACCTTGTTTTCATTCTCCAATATGGGTTATGAATGTATGACTGTGGAATGATGATCCAAATATTTTGTAGCACTTTCTTCTATTATTCCAAAGTGTTTGCTTTCCTTTTGACTTTTCTGGTATCCACATAACCTTATATACAGTAATACCCCATTGAAAGCTGATTCACTATTAAGCTTTTGGCTTTAGCTTTTTAAAAAAAATTTTATAAAGTAAAAAATTGCAAATCTGAATGAACCAGGTCCACCCACCATTTTTGTTTACATTTTCTGAGCCAATGATAAACAGTGTACTAGAGCACTCAGAACCAATCAGCACTTAGAAGCTTCAGGTTGACTCAAATGCACCTACCTCTGTTGTTGCCACTCAAGAGGGTTGGTGCCTACCACACAAAAATGTCTTCAGCAATCAATAAATGGTATTGCACTGTATTATGTTTGCACCCTGCTTTATTTTAAAAATCAATTGTCTCTGTGTACCAATAGCCAAATTAAGCTATCATGCATCACTCATAGGTAAAAAATAACACTTTTTAGGAGCATATCTTCATATTAAGTATGTTATAATGAACCTTTTGAAAGCTGATTCGCTGAAAGCTCTCTTCTCCAGGAATGCATCCTGAGCTATAGTTACAATGTTGTTCATATCAGGATTTTGTGCAGACCAGGGCATCTTTGCGAGTGTTACATCAGCCTCTTTATATTCCAGACAGTTTTTTAGTATATTGGCTATAGAGGTCATTACCATGTTGGAAGATGATTTCCCACCAAATGAAATGCTTTTCTGAGTAAATGGCATGACAGATGAAAACCTAGCTTGCTAGGGGTCATTGTCATGTTAGAAGATGAATCCACATCAAATGAGATGACTTTCTGAGGAAATGACACAATTAATGAAATAATTCCTGTACCTGTCAGCAGTCAGTATACCTTCAATTTTAGGCAAATCTTTGACACTCTTGGCTAATATGCAGCTCCACACATGTATTGAACCACCCTATGCTTCACTGTAACTGTTGTACACTAACTTTTATGCTACTCTTCTGTTTGCTTTTAAACAAACTGCTATTGATTATTTCCAAACAATTCAAACTTAGACTCATATGTAAAAATCATCTCCTTTCAGTTTTGGTCGTACATCTGTTCCATTTATGCTGCCCATTTGGTTACCTTTCCCCAGCAAAGGTTTTCGGGCAGCTACATACCCATTGAAACCACTTTCTGCTAATGTGTATCTTACTGTTCTTGAAGAAATATTAACCCTTGTGCTAGCAGCTAGGTCATTTGCAAGATCTCTACTGGCTCACCATTTATCATTTGGAGACCATACTCTGAGGAACTTAACATCACTTTGGAGAGTTTTGGCTTTCATCCTTAACTTTGTCTATTGTCAACAGTACCAGTTTTGCATATCTTCTTTTAGTTTTGCATACAGCTCCTTCTGAAACATGAAGTTTGGCTGCAATCTGCCTCATATATTAACCTTCACTAGCTAAGACTTTGATTTCTATATGCTTGTCATATGATGCTTATTTTTTTAAGAGCCATAGCATTTGCCACAATTTCACCATATTAAAATTACTATCTTTGCCTATGCTTGCATAGTCCTACAAATGCAGTACTTATTGCTAGTATGAAAACCAATCACAGTATACTATATCAACACACAACTGTACTATGATGATCTTATCATGTGTTATTTGCATTTTATACTTCCTCGGTTTCCATAATAATTTCCAGTTGTGTGTGTGTGTGTGTGTGTGTGTGTGTGATATATATATATTATATATTTGTGTGTGTATGTGGGGGGGGGAGAGAGAGAAACTAAGATAATTTGATTGGTTTGCAAATTATCTCCATCAATAATTTATGTATTAACAGTTGTTCTCCAATTTCATTATATATGTATGACTATTAATATTTACCAAAAACTTATTTCTTTAAACATTGGATGGTCCAGTGCTAGACTGCTGAGGTTGAGGGGGGTTAAGTTTGAATCATGGCTGGGACTAGCTCAGTTTGGTGTACCTCCCTGGAATGTTTTTTTTTCTCTCTCGCTTTCTCCAGCTGGGTTTTCTCTGACATCTAAAAAAATAAAGATTTCTTGTAGGGGTTTTCTGAAGTTACTCTGGATATTTTGTTTTGACAACAAAAAAGCTAAAAGGAAAGCTTAAATGTAGCTACATAGAGAGGAGGATACTATGCTGAAGTAGCCAGTGATGATCAGTATATGATTTGACATTCATTGAATTGCATAATTGGTGCAGTTTATTATGTTGAATTGTTTAAGGCTCCATGAAGCTGAAGATCATGCCTTTTGGTTTTCTTTGACATATAGTATTATATGTCATTATTACATAGAGAAAATTTGCAGAGAACAAAAATTAAAATAAACTCTTTTAAAGGCTTAATTACTGGATGGAAAGGCAATCTTAGAAACTGGCAGGCTGTCTTTATGTTCTTTTTTTAGATAATGTTAAATATAACAGGTAGCAAATATTACATAAATTCCATGTAAAGTCGGCTTTTTAATTTCTGATTTTACTCATTAAAGATGATGACTTTTTATTATAATGAACACTTCGTTATTGTGCTCCTGAAGTGAAGTAAATTTCAACCTCTGTACAGTGTTTTCTTCCAGAAATACTACTTTTTCGGCATTTTTTAAAGTTTTGGTTTATTTGATATTTAATTTCTCTGTAAAACTCTCATTTCATGCAAAATTGCTTAAAAATCAAATAAAAATTTAAGTTGTTGCCTGACAATCTCAATTTTAGCTTGATTTATTACAACTCTGAATGGTGAATGAAAAACTGAAGCAATAGATTATTTTCCTTTTTGGTAAACAGTTTTTAATTAAACTTTTTTTTATAATCACTGTTTGACATCACATGATCATAATTACCATAATATTTAATAGTCTTTGGTAGTTAATTATTACTTTTTTTAAATTTAATTTTCATGGTTCCTTTTATTACCACAGATTTTTGCTTTATTAATTTATTTATATATATTTCTTTTCCTTTGGCTGGCTAGTAAGTACTAGAGACATTCAAATGATGCCCAGCTTAATAGCATTGTCATAATGGTATCCAGCCGGGTTTCACCCACCATACATCCAAGACAAAATTTGTTCTTACTGAAAATTTAGCTTTGAGAAAAATGCTATGCTTGGCATGAGATGTAATTAATTAATAGTAAATTTGAATGTGTAATTGAAAGTAAGCAGCATGACAGAACTCTTTTTTAATATGCATATTTTGCTGAAGAGTGCATGTTTGAAATTATGTCATTTGTTCGGAAAAAAACCCATAGCTACAGAATTGTTTCCCTTGGATTTTAACACTAACACTAATCTATTTGGAACCACATGCACTAAATAACTGTCTTAGTGACGATTATAAATATAGTGTGTGTGTGTGTGTATATATACACACACACACACACACACACACACTATATCAGCTTGCCATTTACTGTAGTATATCTTTCTTTATCTTAGTCATTTAAAATGATCTCAACATAGTTATTTAATTAGACTAAACTTGGCATAAAATTTTCTGATGTAAACATCTTAAAAATGATTCTTTAAATTAATTTCTAAAAAGCCACAACCTGATTTCCTAAAGAGATATGTGTAAAAGTTATCTCCCATGTACATCTTCCCTATTTTTAGCATACATTGTTAAGCATGCAAATTACTTACGGAGTGGGTGAAGAAGTATTTCAACATTAAAAGCTCTCGTACTTTTTCACACCTATAATGCATTTGGAAATGCTTAGTACCTTGCAGACAGTGAAAGAATTTTCTGTTTTGCCATACCGGATTTTGATCCACTCATATTTCTCTCAGGCTATCACCAATGTAACTGTAAATCTGTTACTGTGTAATTTATGTTGCAGTGTTCCACATCTTGCAGTGGAGGAGTTCGCACAAGAAACGTTTTGTGCATGAAGAAACATGGAGTTCATCTTCTGCATGTGGTGTCCAATGACAACTGTCTAGATGCGGAAAAACCATCATCAGAAGAGCCCTGTTATCATGAGATTTGTGGAACTCAGTGGTACATGGCAGACTGGAGTGCAGTAAGCTATTTGTTAAATTGCATCCTAACACCACTTCTGTCCTATTAACTTTGTTGATTATGAAAACAGGGTGGTTATTAAGAAAAAAGGGATTCTTTAATTAGAGCTAACTGTTTTTTTTTTTTTTTTTAGTAGTCTTTTTTGTAACTAGCTGGTGCTGAAAAATATTTAAGGTTGGGAGCTAATATTTCAGAAATTCATAAAACTTTAGCTAAAAACTGAAAGTTTCATAACAGGAATAAAAGTTACTTGCACTTGTCTATGCTAACTTAGTTGTTAGGAGGAGGCAGAAAATAATGACAGCTATGCATACAAGATCTCCCATGGTAAAGAATTATCTACTGGTTTGGATATTAAATCACTTTACATTGGTTCTTTTAATAAATACTACTGTAAATTCATTCAATTTATTTATAATTACGTTGCTAAAGATTAAATATCAAGGCTTGTTGATTGTTTAGAAGATTGATTTTCACATTTCCTAGTATCTTTTAATCCCACGAGTTGATGTTGGCAGATAAGGCATTCATCCATCCACCAGTGGAAAGCCGCTGGTTTTTAGTTTCCTAAACCGAGTAGAGGGGAAAAAGCCTATTCGTATAATTTTCTCCAAAGTTTTCACTACTGCATCAGATCTCTGAGAAGATATATAACTTGTAAAATGCTTGATCCTGTAAGATGTGAAAGAACAAATTTGCTCGCAAGATTCTCTATGTACCGATGTACTAGCAGATTATGAATCAATTTTGCTTTCTCATTTTAGTCCACATTTTAACATGTTTATTGATTTTTAAAAAGTATTATGAGGTGAAAATGAGTGGTTTGAATCTGTTTTTACTTTTTTGTATGTTGTTGTTGTTGTGGAACCATAAATAAGGATGTCTTTCTTATTTAGCTTATTTTTCTTTTATGAACTTATTTTTTATTGTTTGCTTTACTTAATACAAAAAGTAATAATTTCTAGAGTAATTTATTCTAGAGGTTGTTGAAATAAAATCTGGCCAGATACAATCATGATGATTCTGTTTTCACTCGGATAACCCTGGTGCATTTTAACAGAATTATCAGAACATCTTCATGTGAAGATGCATATGTAATTTTCTGTTTTCCTTAACAGTGTAGCTCATCATGTGGGCCAGGTGTAAAGACAAGAGTAGTGAAGTGTATAGACCAGCATCACAGTCTGTCAGAAGGCTGTGACATTCTGTCAATGCCGGCGACAAGACAAAACTGTGAGTTGGAGAAATGTGATGGCTATGCTGTCACGGGTTCAGGTAAGGAACTCTAATGCCTAACTTACCTTGGTGGCAGGTTTTGCTTCTGTTATTTTGGGGCCCCAGAAATATTAATAAGTTGCACTTATGGCAACAGAAATTATCTTAAAAGTTGTCACTTAGTTACATTTTCTGAAAATTCTTGTGCCCAAGCTTCATTACAGTAAAGGGTGATTCTTCACTTCACTTGTCCCATAACCCATAAGTCGTTGGGGCACTTTGGAGTTGTGTCTAGGGCATTTTACAACCTGGTGGAGCCCATCCCTCTCCAGGTTGAGAGTCAGGGTGAATGTCAATGTCCAGAGGAGGGATGTACAGCTGTTTTGGGCTTTTCGCCCTCATTGGCAGCATATATCTCTGACCCAACCAGGGATCGAATCCATGAAACAAGGATTGACGTGTGAACTCGCTACTTACTGCACCACGATGGCATCTAAAATTTTAAAAAAAGAAAAACTGAAGGAGTCCATATAGTAAGTGCTGTGGCAAACCCTGACCTAACTTCAAGAGCTAGAAGGGGAAGCTGTAGAGTTGATGACCAAGCAAGTTACTTGCTTACAAATTTTGAGTGGTGGTCAGGGTGCAATTCATTCAAGAGTTACCTGCATAACTACACCACATGCATCCAGAAAACCCCTGCTAGTCCTCTTCATTTTGGATTTTGTTGGAAACTCTCGTGGACATCTGGTGACTAAGAGAAAAAGGTAACCTTGCAAAAGAGGTTTGCGAGCCAACCCAGTCTCAACCAAGAATTGGACTTTAGCCTCAACCTCGGCAGCCCAGTGGTCTACCACTGGACCACCAGATGTTTTAAATTTTTGCTAAATTACTGAAGGCAGGTGTGCGCATGCACGCACACACACACATGCGACATATTTTTTTTTAAGTTTTCAGTTATACATTTTATGCTTCAGGTTGTTGAGTGTTAGAGATCGAACAGCTGAAATTTTTGAAAATATAACAGAACTTGAAAAAAAAAACAAACAATGTAATACTTTTGGAGTTTATAGAGGTCAGAGTTTCCTCTTTCTTTGCGCTGATTTGAACTAAATGGAAAGGAAAAAAAACTATAAGTTAAGGAAAGTCATTCATTATGAATTGACGGCTTAATAGAAAATGCCCTGCCAACAAAGATACAAAAAGAAAAACGTAAAAAGCAGATAATTTTAGTCTTTAAGCAATTGATTTTGTCTTTTAAAAGAAATAAAAAATGTACTCTTGTTATGCATCTGAATTATGTCCCTTCAATTTAAACTGCAGTAGCTGAAGCATGACATTGTATGTAAATAAATGTTGATTTATTTCCCCTTGATTAATCATACTTGTGTTCTTTGTTGTAACTGACATTTTTTTCTGCAAGATTTGTATACATCAAGAGCCTATTAACTAAACTAAAACTTACTCTCTTTTTTGGGGAGGTTAAGAGTTCAAAGAGTTGATTGTTTTAGCTTTAATCCATTTTTAAAATTAATTTACAGTGAAAATTCTACATAAATTCCAATTGACTTTTATACTTCTTTTTCAGTTCCCTTTTGCAGAAATGTTTACCAAAATTGTCGCTTAGTGGTACAAGCCAGACTGTGCAAGTATCCATTTTATAGAGGCATCTGTTGTGCCTCATGCTCAGAGTCGTCAAGCTAATGGCGTTCAAGGTGTCTGCGAGGCAAATCAACCTGTGCTTGTTTGTTATTATAACGTGAATATATGTAAAGGCTTTTTAAAGGAATTCTTATTCAAAAGCTAACAGAAACCATGAATTTGTTATGTAGGGAAGGTGGACCTGGGCTGATTGGTGTTAAAGAGGTAAGCTGTTACAGCACGAGTAATTCTTAATTAAACACATCAATCAGGCAATAATTGATGCCAAATGCTTTGACTTTTGATTGATTATAGCATAATCAATGTTTAATTAGGGATTACTGATGTTGTAACAGCTTACCCTTGTTGGTGTCCCCATACAGACTTTACTTTTTCATAGTCAGTTCTGGTTAAAGTTTTGAGACTCCTTTTTCTGGAGTTTCACTCTTATTTTATTTTACTTTGGATGTTTCTATGATAATTGTTTTTTTAATATATATATCATTTGCACACGAGATGTGATAAGAATATTGTTTAGAGACTGTGCAGAGTATATTTATTGTGTAAATTTTAAGTTATATTCATGCATTCTAGAGAAATATGATATGACAATCACAGTGATTAGATAGCATAAATTTTACTTTTGTACGCCTAGATTAATAGAAAACTTGCCTGCAAAAGCAAACAATATTAACAAAATAAAGTTTTTTTGTAAATTACTTTAGTTTAAACTTCATTAGAAGTTTAATTTTTGTTTAAACTGCAGATCGCGACATTAATATTTTTATTTCTTTTAAAGAAAACACAACTCTCCCTGACTTTAGCAATCAAACAGCGATCTAACATTATAAAATTAACACACACACACACAAATTGGAACTAAAAACCACTTTTAAGACCCCATGCTTAATAATAGTTTAATCTTTAATCTGCATGTTCTCTGTCTGAAATATTACTCACTAAATGCATAAAACAGCTGGTCTGCCTAGACATATGGGGAGGTTCAAACAAAAGCCAGCTAGACACCATTAAAGCAGTGCTATTTTAGCCAGGTTTCATTTGAAGAATGTCCCTAGTACAAACAGTGGATCCATAAACTCTTAGGGTCTCAGTCTAATTGCATTTTTGAATAATGAAAGGATGCAGTCCTAAAATTGAAAGTCAAATTTAAATTAATATTTTTAAATGTACAACATTCAATGTAGAAATCAGTAAGACAATAAGGAGGCAGACAACTGACATATTTCTTACATATAAACAGACCAACTCTGCTTCTTTAGCTGGATAAAAAAAGATAACCTGTGAAACCTAAATTAACTTATCGGAATATTTTGTTCTGTATATTTTGAAAATTGTGTAGAAATATTAATCATTTTTGGTTTAAAATTGATTTTTATATAGTAATTTTTGAAAACTACAATAGGTGGTTAAAAATCCCAGGTTAACTACATAAATATACATATGCATTTAAAAAATAGTTTTTCATTATATTTCGTGTTTGTTTTTGGCATCATGGCTGGCAGAACAGAAAAACAAAAACTGATCTACCAGAGATACTGGGCTTTCATCAAAACTGAGTGATTCATTTTTTAAATAAACATTTTAAAAATTAAAACAAAATATGAGATGTAAATTGATTGAGCAAAACAATTAATGTACCAGCATTTTAAAAATTTCATGCCCTCTTCTGGGTGTTCTTTAGCTTGCTGTGATAAAATTGTTAATTCTTTTGTTGTTGCATGCCTTGTATATAAATCTTATTGGCGCATGTGTTTAAACAAATAAACATTAAAAACATTGCTGACATTTTGCAAAATTTTAACAGTTAAAGTTGAATAAGAAAAAGTTTCAATAAACAAATAAATTGAAATACTAACAGTCTATAATTAGGATATATATATATATATCTCGTTACAAAAATGATTTTGATTTCTTTTTTTTTTCACATTCAAAATTGTGTACATGTTTTGTTTTTAAAAATTGTAGGTTTTAAAACTGCATATACGAGTAGGTATGGGTCTGAGCACAAGCCTACATTTGTGAATGCTGGTGGTACTGCAGATGTTTTGGTAAGTTTCAGTTTGGAACTATACAGCTGAGACATCAGACAGTACTTCAGAGAAACTAACAATGAGCAACAGTTCTTTAAATATAAAGCTCTAATGTTGGTGTGAGAGGTTTACATTGTTGTATCTTGTATGCAACATTTAAAAAACTGAAATAGAAATTTGACCTGAACTTGCTTTCAAGTTTTAAACATTGTTCTTGAACGTGTAGATAAATGTATCTTTGCAGTGCAATAAGAATAGAATGCGTTATTTAAATAAAGGATGTGGCAGCAAAAAAATAACACATGTAAAATTTAATTTAATAGTTATTGGTGAGGATTAACAGTGGGAAAACTGTTTTTTTTTTTTTTTTGAAAAGCATGGCTTTTATATTTAAAAAAACTAGCAGAGTATTGGCAGTTTGTGGCATGATGTTTACACTATGGGACTGCAGGGTTGAGGGACAAACTTCAAATCCTGGGTTGGACTTTTTTTTCCTCCATTGGCCAGCCAATTGGGTTTCCTCCCACACCTGAAAAAATAGAGATTTTCTTGTAGGGATGCTAGCTTGTGGCTTTCCATGCTGAGAAGTGGCAATGCAACTTACTTTGTATATAAGCATGCAATTCTTCATCCCTTAGCCAAAGTATGGACCCCTGTAACCTGGAGTGTACAATACTGGCAAATATAATAATAAAATTCAATCTTTCAAAATTAAGAACCCGCTGCTGCTTTTAGTGGTCCAACAGTTTGACCCTGCATTAGTCCATCTGAATAATCAAGAGTGCTTTTTCCTACCAGCTCCATATGTAGCCATAGCATTTGTGATGGAATGTTCTACCTTCTGGATTTTTTGTTGTTGTTTTTTTTTTTGCCTTTTTGTTTTTTAATGAATTCCTTGGAAGAGAAACAGGTTATTTTACTGTTTAATGCATTTTGTTAATAGCAACTGCCTTTGTTTATTTTTTTTTTAATGTTTACAGAAAGTTATAAAAAAAGATATATAATAAAATAAACACAGCTCACACCTGTTGATCTTTTTCTTTGACTCATGTTAAATGATAATCATTGTGTAATTGGGCTTGTTTTTATTATTATGGATGCTATTTATTCTAACCATGGTTTTATACAAAGTTTCTTTTCTAAAAGTTGGTCAAGGATGTGTATTCTGTGCAGGGAAAGTAGCCTGTCAGAGCATTAGAAAGTATTTTCTTAATTGGCTGTCATCTGAAGGTTTTTTTCACAAAGCATTATACCGAGAGGCACTGTAAACACAGGTTGAGCATGTACCATTCTAATGCTGGAAGTTTAGTAAACAAAACACTAACTAAAAGCATTTGTTAATGATGCAGATCTTCACATTACTTTAAGTTTCTATGCCAACCGAATAAGTGAGTAAGACTGTTCAGCTTGTAGAGAACCGAATCAAGTTCCTGTTCTCAAAGGGTGGATGAAGCAAAAAACCAACTGACTTTCACCCAAGATTCAAAATGAGATATTTGAGCAGATGAGTCACAGAAGTTGTTTGTTTCAGATGTCAGAACAGCCCAGTTTATGCAGTTTTGTTGATGAAACAGTTGATGCCAACAAAACAGAGATGTTATCATGGATATGAATTTTCAGATAATCTCAAAGTATGAGAGTGTTTGAACTATATTAATTAAATCGATGAAATTCACAGTAAATTGTTGCTGTGATCAAAGATTTATTTTTTGTGTTTTGGATGTAATATTAAAAATTATAGGGCATTTTGTTATGACGATGTTAACTCTCTTCAGAGAAAATTCAGAGTTGGAGCTCATTTTCATCAAGAGGAAAACAACACAAGTGTTCATTGCCAAAGCATCTACTAAATTTAACCACTGAAGACTATTTATGGAAACACTGTCGTACATGACTTCTTAGCATTGATTGTAAATCTCTCCAAAACATCTAGCAACTGTTCAAAACTCTGCCAAATCTGCTGAATGTTTTCAAACACATACAACCAGCTATGTATCTTGTTGTGCAGGTAAATTCCATTTTTTTTTAGAAGCGATACAACCACAGGTGGTGGATGTCCTATCCGATGTGCTGGAAACTATACAAGAGTAGTCTGATGTCAAATCTAAATTTGAGATTCAGGAAAAGTTGCAACATTAAAATTTTTTCATATTCTGGAAAATATCCATGAGGATTTTCAAAATTACTACAGGACCAATGAACTTATCCAGTGTGAAAGAACCTCATCTGGAAAAGGTGTGAAATTTGAGGAATATGCAGCTAAGGAACTTTTTCGTCTGAGAGATGATTAACTATATTTTGGATAATGCAGTTTTAGATTCTAAAAAGCTGCATGCAGATGCTCAAAAAGTTCCCTGACAATCAAATGCTTTGCACCATCTTCAGGAGTCAATAGTCAAAACATTTTCAAACCCAAAAGATTGTTATCAAGTTTCTTTCTGTGAAATTGCTGATATGGCTATCAATTGTATAACAAGTAAAATGATTCATATTTTGGCATCAACTGAAAAGTTCTTGTTGTCCAGGGTGGAGTACTGAAATCTGATTTAAAATCTGTGAATTTTAGTGATGATTTGGCTGAGTTAAAACTGCAATTTTAATTCATGGGTTTGGAAAATTTTCCTTAAAAATGTATCTACCATTACTGAAATCACAGGTCTTCTGAGAGATTGAAGTAAAAGTTATGATTTTTCAAGTTGGGCAACTTTGCAAGTATTGTATTTTCTGTTTACATCAACTACAGCTGTTCCAGAGCAATTTTTTCAGCGCATGGAGAAGACTAAAAACTTCTTGTGCGATGTACTGTTGCAACAGACATTCAATCATCTCTCATTATCTTAACATCATATCCAGAAGAAGTTGACAAACTGGATCCTAAAATATTTGTGAATCAATTTATTTCATATGGTGACACTAAAAGATGTAATGTATTTGCTTCAAATATGTGCTTTTCTACTCAGTTTTTTTTTTGTCTGTACATTAATGTACTTGATAAAAATACAGAAACAGTCTCCTCATATTTCAGGACATTAAAATAAGATATAATTTGTGAACCCTATCTTTTCCTCACCAGTACTCAAATGCTTTCTACACACTGGATACTCTTCCACGCAGTTTTTATGGATACTTTCAGGAAATCAGTTCAAAGGGAAAATGAACAGCAAGTATGGGTAAGGTATTTTGTGTTGCATGAAATTCACTGAAAAAAAATGAAACTACATAAAAAAAAAACTAAGAATTCAGGACAATGTCTCTTAAAGACAAAGTTGTATGTATGAAGATATTGGGGCCATTTGAGGATAAATAGGGTAATGCAATTGACAATGTTCAAGAAAATGCTAGTATGCACAATACTCACCTTGCCAGCATCTTTACTCAAGAATGTTATGGACCAAGAAAGAAAAACAACCTTAAAATGTGCATTCCTGTATCAGTGATGTTACTGTTGAAGAATAAAACAAACATCGGTTAGCCAACTGTAAGGAAATAATATAATAGGACCAGATGAATTCCTTCCTAGATTACTGAAACTCACCTCTGAGTACATATGCTACACTCTAAAAAATGTTTTTTCGAGAAATTGGTAACAGGAAAGGTATCACCAGAATGGGAACAAGCTACTAATGTCATCCCATTTTTGAAATAGCCTCAAGGTACATTTGTAATAATTACAGACCAATTAACTTAAATTTAGTTGTAAGTAAAATAGTGAAAAGAATAATAAAAGAAAAACTCATTTATTTACAGGATGGTAATTTGCTTAGAAGCAGTCAGTGTGGCTTGTGATCTTGACAAATTTACATAACAATGACATTGCTTACAGTTCTACATACATAACTAGTAAAGAAATGCAAGAGAGCATCTTTTAAAATTAGTTGAGATTTACTTGTATAACAATTCAGAATTGTTACAGATGGTGCACTGTTTCAAGTACTTGGAGTTCAGTTCTTCGACCCCTTTATTTTTTGTATATATACATTTCAGTAACATTGGTGTTGGAATGTGTAATTAATAGCATTATGAAATAAATGCTTAGTTTTGGAAAAGTTGATGGTATTGTATCCAACCATGGCCAGATGTTTTGCTTCACCCTAAAAAATTTTTTTAAATATGTTATCCAGCTCATATGCAAAGCTACAAAGAACTATGTTCTTCAATGCATTAACATATCATTATTATCAAATTCATCAGGTTTAATTTGACTTCTTAAGACAGATTTAAAAACTTTAGAACAATGCAAAGGTTTTTGCCCAGGGTTGTACATCAGCTGTGATGCAGTAAGAAAGATTTGGAGTGGTAATAGATAAAACACCAAAAAGCCTGTGAGAGAACTACTTGAAAGACAACCAGCTTTTAGGTATGACAAATCACACCCTGTATTGTAAAACTACAGGAATTTTTAATTTCTTGTATAAATCAATAAGACCTCTTTCAGGGTAAGTCCAATGTTATATAGAGGGTGTTGACAGCCTGGAGAAAGCTACAGGAAGGATTAGAACCGTCCATAGCCTTAGATAAGGAGCATCAAGTCTGAAGTTTGGTATGTCCAGTCTGATGGCCAGCATCGTTGCATCACAAAAACATTTAAAAAAATGTCTATTCCACACAGACTACTTGCTTACTGTCAGCTACCGAACTTACAAGTCTTTGTCCAAATAAACTGTAAACTCCAACCAAGAACAGTCACCTTCGGCTAAAAGAGTCACATCCACAAGGCATTCTGTGTTGTTTTTTTTTAAAAAAACAGCCTCCCTATTTAGCCAAAGTGCATCCCTTTGCTTATATTTGGTAGCAGCAAATTAGATGATGTCAGAGGTCACTACACTCACGCATGATCACCCATATCTGTACCTTATTCGGTGTCATTAAAATAGAACCGGTTTATGTATGTCTGGATGAGCAGTCAGCCTGAACAGAAAAAGAAAAGAGGCAGGCAAATGGCTGGCAGCCCATTGATGGCGGGAAAAGGGGTGTGGTGGTGACAACGTGACTCGACGTTTGAATGCAGTCATCAAGGAAGAAAAAGGTTGTCGGTCTTTTCCTAGAGGGGAAAAGCAACACTTTCTTGGACAAATGGTTATTTTTCAAGATAGGTAAAACCCCTTAAACTAGTTTCCGAAAAGCAGAATGAAAACTCAGCTACAACAAGACAAGTAGTGAATGTCTAAAGTGAAAAATCTAGTAATGCATTATAAACCGATGAGGTTTTATTAGACAAGGATAAACCACACACAAGTAACAACTCGGTAAGATTGCCTGACAAAAAAGAAACTTTGCAAACATTTTTCTTAAAAGTGAAAGGGTTAACTTTCGGTTATTACTCCGTGATCGTTAATGGAACTACGGATATTAGCAACAAGAAACAGTTATCATTGTGTGCAAGGCACGTAGATAAAACTTTAACTCCTCAAGAAGTATTCCTTGATTTACACGATGTTCCTTCTACAATAGCGGAAACAGTCCTGGTTTTGATGAAAGATACTGTCGGATTAGATTTTTCGTTTGATGTCCTTGGTAGCCAGTGCTTTGATGTAGCTGGAAAGGTGAAAGGACATATTAGAAGGGTGCGCGCAAGCGAGTCTGAAAAAGAACCAAGGCCGATCTACGTGTAGTGCAGAAACTGTTGGATTGGTTCAGTCATTAAGGGGCCTACACCTTTATTCTGTATTTCATAAACTGCTCACAGTAACTGCATGACTATGTAACGCAATTTTAAAATCCATGGTTGTGATCCCAGACCTTACTCAGCGCATGTGGAGATGTGAGATACAATGATTTTAACGTCAATCACTATAATCAGAAGTATCTGGGAACAGTGCTTCCCACCACTCACTGGGCACGGTGGGTGTTTTGGATGCCTTCAACCAAATAACACAAAATATTTGCTGGGAATCTTTCAAAAATTGCTCATGTTTGACACGATCGGTTTCAGAAAGAGAATACGTATCTTGTTCTGACGTCCGCGAAGCTGGTGTTGCGCAGAAGAGACGGTTGGTGGTCGAACCTCTGCCTGCCAGCTGCCGGAGCCTTTAACACCCACCCCACAGGTTTTCGTGCGGTATTCGCCCACCGGCTTCACACAACCGTTCGTCGGTGTGCGGCTGCATCCATGACCCTGGCCGACTAAAGTGGACGTGCATTTGTGTGGATACTGGTGGTCGCTTACTTAGCTCGTCATCTCTAGGCGGACGGAATGGCGGAGCTACTGCTGCAGGACCGTCGCTTGTGAGAGAATCTGCCGTTGGGTCGTGTGTCGCCTGCTCGCTCGCTGCTCCTGTGCTTCGTGAGCGAGGATCCCTACTTGGTCTAGTATCGCACAGATGGCATCTGATGGCCGGTCTGGACGAAGACTCGGCTGCGATCATCTCGCGAGACGAGAACGCGCGAATTCCCTGCGTTCGAGTGATGTTTCTGATGCTGGGCGGTGCTTCGAGAGGGCAGAGTTTAAGGATGTTTAGCAACCCCCAGAACTGGGCATTAGAAAAAGACGGTATTTTAGTTTTCCGACCGTCACAGCTTGTAAACTTAACTATATCGGAAAGTAGAAGGTGCCAGCAGCATTGCTTACTTTTTACCTTCCCGATTTTCTATATTTATAACTGTTTTTATTGCTTTGTCCTCCACAGCTAAAGGTTTCAAAAGAAAGCTGAGTTTATCCGTTAGTACATCGTCTAAGAATGACGTAGCGCTATTCAGAAGTCCTTTTTTGTGTTTTCTCCCTTACACTGCCGCATCTTACTCAATAATGGCTGCTGTTTTACACGGCGTGAGAGTAACACCCGTTGAAGGAATTGATTTCATTGAGGACGGTTCGTGTAGGACCATCCACCCGTGCCCTCCCTGACAGCCCTTGACTGTCCAAGGCCATCGCCAAGATGCACTTATAGGTCAGGGCCCGGGATAGAACCCTGACGGACTGATACAAAAAGAAACCACGCCGGTGGAGAGGGTCGCCAAACCGAGTGGGATTTAAACGCAGGCCCTCAGACACCTGAGCCATCGGCGCCTGCTCATCTGTACAATGTTCCAAAGGGTCGACAGGGTTTGGAAAAGGACCGCACTTCTGCCCTTGATGAAGCGATGTCCTTTTCATAACTACTCAAGTCAAGTATTTGATACATATAATCGGCATTAGGCGTTTGTATCTCCATTTCCTTTTGACGCAGTACTGTCCATCGTTTCCCTGGTAAAACAAAAGGATTCTAGCGAATCCGTGTCGTCATTTCAAAGATTTTAAAAAATATTCCATGCCCATCTTTCATATTTAGAAACCATAAGCATCGCCAGCTTTCAAGAATGCTGCTTATTAAAGCAGGCAATATACCCATCTAGCACGAGCACTTCGGCTTTAATTCAAAGTTTATTTTTGTTTGTGTTTTTTCGCTTTCTATGTTCTGGGAGCAGCAAGAGTACAAAGATAGAGCTCGCCTCACCTGCTGCAGAACGTCTCCGGCTGCGGCTGTTCTCACAGAGCGTGTTTAAAGCCCGATCACACGTGAGAGGCAACCGATTAGCTGAAAAAAAAACGTCTTTGCCAAACTAATTCAGAAACAATGCATAACATATTGCAAACACAAGATGCTGATTCTGCTATCTTAATTAATTAAGATATAGTTCCACCTTGCTAATATGCCAATTTATTCAGTATAATGCAAGAATGGTAAATAATGGCGTCATATAATTATCCTTCAACACCAGAAGCCATTCATGGGATATATTATAGCCACTAAAGATGTTAGTATGATCAGTGGCTCGGTAACAAAAGTACTGTAAATCTATTCTTTACAAACGTAATATTATCTATTAATACTGTGACATATTAACACTTTGAATAACAGAAATCGAGAGTTGGATTAGATTTAATACTTATGAATAAAAATTATTTCATACTCTATTTTTCTTCTCAGCTATTAATAGTGCCAGTTCCAGCCCCTGAGCTTAGCGGTTTCCCAAAATGGTAAGGAACATGCACATTATATATACACAACCTATATATATATAGGTTCCTCACCTAGCTGTTGTCATGAGAATCTGAATCAACATTTTGTTTATTTTGTTAGCATCGTTTTGCATTATACGATCTTCATTTAATAAGGATGCCTTGGTTTAAAAAGTATATATATATATATATAATTTAAAACTTTTGTTTTGTGATCTAACATTTCTGCAAATTATTTTAAAAAAATTGTAACATTCCTTTAAGATGTTTCAGGTTTGTCAGTAGGTTAGACTATTTCCTCATGAGACATATTTCGGATTGGAATAAATTCTTTCATCATTGTGAAATTATCCTACAAAATTTCAACAACCGAACTGGATGTTTTTGAAATTAAAAAAAAAAAGAGTCCAATTTAAATGCACAACATTAAATATTTGAATTCGAATTACAACAAGAATAGTAATAGTAGTAAAGTCGATACTTGTGATGATATGAATTTTGATGATGAGGGGAAGGGGTTGTACACCACACAAGAAGAAAATCTTCAAATTCGGTCTTCTTCATTCCCAGTGCCATTGCGATGCCTCGTCGCTATTCTTTCACGTGTCTGCATCCCCAGCTGCTAAAGTCCCGTCATCCAGTAGCTTTGCGCCCTCTCTCGGCTCGCTCACTTTTGACTTCCGCCTTTTCCGCACACCCGGGCTCTGCGCGAGCCTGGTGATCAGGCCCGCCTCTTTCCGCCGACCGCGGATCTCCTCGAAGAACTTATACTTGGGGGCGAAGGTCGGCTGGTGAGACGGGCTCTCCGAGACATCCTGCGCGTGTTCGCCTCTGTCGAGAGAGCCGGAAGCTGAAAGATATCCGGCAAGACTGCGTGTTATTAGTTCGGCTGAGATAGCGGACCGCGCAGAAAGCACCGTTACCGAGGTGCTGGAGGTCGGTCACAACGTTAAAGAGACATGCAAGCGGACAGTGAGGAAGGAATGGCCACAGATCGCTTTGTCCTCTCAGTCACTCGCAAAAAAAAAAAAAAAAACTCGTTAGATATGGTCACGTGTCAGCTTTACATCAACAAATTTAAACTGATAAAGGGCTGACGGTGAAACTGCAGAATCGTTGATTAGCAAAATCTGAGGTTGATCATAGATATTACATTTCTCCTTTTCCTGGTTTGGGGGGGGGGGCTGGGTACCGATACTGCGCTACTTTCGCTTTGACTCCGACCCCGTCCAGTGTAGGTTTTTTTTATCCAATAAAAAAGAAAAAAAAAATTGCTTTTAAGAATTATTTCAGATTAGTTAAGCGTAATACTTTCGAGAATGGTTTGAGAGAGCACGAGGCTTAATATTCTGTCTTCGTGAAATTTTCCTTTAATTTTTCTTCTGTTACGTCCTTTCATTGTTATGGGATACAGCAGCGTATATGATGTGAAGTAGTATACAGTGGGATATTAGCCAATTAAAATTAAGTATAATTTTACTGCTTTGTTCTAATCCTAGCAATGGAATTCTTTCTAAGTCAAGAGTGCAGATCTTCGATTACGACAAGGGTTACTGAGTTCAGACCCACATGGTTTTACTGACTGTAATATCTACTTTGGTGAGCGGAGGGAAGAATGTACTAGATTAGTGGTAGCCTATCACTCTGGTTCCCTCGTGCCAACTGACGCATTTACTCGTGCAATTTACTTTGCTGTAGAGATTTAAAGATTGATTTGTGACAAAGCGCAAAGAACATAAATCTGTAACTGTAACCAGTAGTCTGTCACTGACAGTGAACCGCAAATTAAATATGACAAACACTGGCTTAGGTTAGTTGCCTCTGGTAACGTATAAGGCTGAGAAGTTTACGATCTATAGATTTTTTTACAAGACTGTTTTGCCGCAAGCATTTAATTTGATTTTATCTGCCATTTGCTTCTATTAAAATCAATATATATATCACACGGCAGATGCCAATTGATGGGCAGAAAAGATAGTATCTGAGAAGCTATATAAAGCACATAAAGGTGTTGATCAAAGACAATTTTAATGTTTGCCAAAAAGAATTTCTGATCCTTTTAAAATTGTTCATTCTTCGATTGCCAGTCAGAGAGCCAGCCATCGCATGTAATTTGATTGATAGAGGTCATCGATAAATTAGATTCCTAAATTTTCGGCAGGTTTTTAATAAATTCTATATGATGTATATTAATCAGATAAAGTGAATTCATTTTAAAATAAAACTCATTATGAATAGATATAAACAACAACATATTATTACCATATTTCTGAAATTAAAAATATCAAGGTATGATCATCACATGAAATTAGATCACATAAAATCTACCACTGTAAGAGTAAATGGAATACGGTTAGATATTGCTGACTTCCTTCCATCATCTTTCACTTGGCAGAGAGGAAGAAAGCCGACTGACTTTATACTGGACAAACAGCTAACTGCAATAAAGAGCCGAGATATACCTTTACCTGGCATATACAAAGAATTCAGTGTAAAATATAGCAAATTCCAGTAGAGATGGTATTTAATTTCTTTACTGCAGTTATTAAAAATAAATTAAAGTATTTTTTGCCCAGAGTAAACAACAACTAAACTGGAAAACTGCATTTAATTAAACATATTTTACTTTCTATATATTAATAATGCTTTTTTTTATATTCTTTTTTACTTACTATTTACAACATATGACAAAAGAGAAGCTGCTAACTTAAAAACATCAGTTACCTTTGTAGCACCATCTGGCCAGCTCCAAACCAGCTTCTGGAATCGTTGCTATGGTGATAGGAACAGCAGCGTACAGGTCATAATCTGGAAATGAAGTATCAACCTGAAAAGGGACGAGAAAAGAAATTTAAAAAACAAACGCATAAGCTTTTTGAGGCTGATTATCCGTTCTTAGAGGAAAATAGATGCTAGAAATGTTAGTATCAGTTTTCAGTGTTTTTATATCACGTTTATATTAGATCCATTTAGCTATGAGAACCATTCTGGATCCAAAGAACAGTAACGAATATAAGAAACTAGGAGACAATCTAAGATCCATCGTCTTCTCGCAATATGTGCTAGCATCTTTTTAAATATTTTGTCAGCTACTGGTTTATTTTCCTATTGTCTTGCTATAAAAGGGGCGGCGGCAGGCATCGGAAAAGGGATCTCTCCCCGACCGACACCATAAACCGAAACTGGACAATTTGTACAATTTTATTTATTTGTGCTTAGAGTTAAATCGATTATTGCAAAAATGTATTAATAGATAACTCCGAAAAAATATTAATCCTATTGATCAGATAAGTCTGAATTGTGTGGGGTTCGTCAGACACTCTTTAGTATTCCAAGGAAAAACATCATTTAAAATAATATACATTTTTATCTTTTCAATGAAGGACTTAAATGAAAACACAGTTAACATGTTTGGTTTTCTGTGAGGTGCGGCATGTAATGGGACCATATCGGAGCGAGAGGGGGTTAAATTAGCTGGAATATCTGTCTTCGACAGGACGGCGGGTGAGCGGAGAGCAGGGGTCCGGTTTAGGGATCTCTCCAGCAGTTTCTTCTCACTCCTTTTCACCACGTGGCCGCTTGGGAATAAGAGTATGTTATAAGATCTGTGGCCAATATCGTCTGAAATCAATCGAGAGACACGTCAGCGCTGCGGGAAAGCCGATCTGGACGGATTTAAGATGTGCTGTTACTCGCCACTTCCCCGGTCACTGTCAAGATTCTCTTGCAGCCATCGCTCACGAACAGAAATGAGCCGAAGAATAGTCCAGACCTTCACACAGCACGTAACGACCTCTTCGGTTCAGTAGCAGTACGCTTTGATCAGTCTGTTCAGAAGACCTGTCCACGTCAAGACCCTCGAGTATTAGTTGGGTGTCCCCCTCTCCAACGAGTCCAGGTTTCACCAATTCACTTCTGTTGAAGAGTTAATGAAGACTCTCGATCCCCCAATGTCTTCAGCCCACGGTCCAGCAGAGAAGCAGGAGTACCATTATATAGACTGCAATCTGGCTTGGTGGAAAGACAGATTTTTTGGTTTTTTTTTGAAAGACGTCTTAATTCTTTCCAGTGAAATTGTATGCCTGTATCCATCGGCTGGATGAGCCTAGAGCCGCCTCTTCTCGTGCAAGCACAGCCTAGAAAAGCATTCCGGGTGTTCAGCTTCTTCCCTGGGAATCCCAGAGCTCTGATATAAAGCCAACCGAGGGCCTCTGGATAGTCAACTGCGATCGGCTCATCTACATACAGCCAAAACGACGGAATTAAATAAAATCTTCTCTCGGAGATAAAGAAAACTTCGTCAAGATTGAGATTTAAAAAAGAACCTGGTTGACCCAGCGCCTAACAAAGTAGATGCTTTTCCCACTGCCAACGATAGTCCGACTGAGTAGTAGCAGGGAGAATCCTACTGTATTACTTTGCCGTTTCTTATTTTCTCTAACTAACTTAATGTCATGGCGACCATAGAGCAGATTACCAAGACAGTCCACCGTAGGTATAAGCGCCTACCTGGCAACTAAACGGACGCCTCGGATAACTCATATGGGATATTCCTGGCACGCACAATTTCATTATTGCAAACTATAAGAGTACAGGCCAGAAGAGGCCTTAGTCTCCGAAATCTGTGCCACGACGAGGAGGCACACTGGAATCTAAAGAACAGAAAATCGCCCCCGTTAGACCACCCGTTGAGTCTCGCAGACCAGGGGCCTGCCGTCTGTTTACTTGTGTCGAGATAGTAAGACAGGTTGTTTGTGGCCGACTGACAATCTATTTGCATTCCAGAAAAGAAAAAAAAAGATATGTGTGAATACGTGCACTAAACTAACGCAGCGATGTATATAATACATTAAATGGGAAAACTATAGCGTTGGGAAAAGTTAGAAAAAGAAAGAATATTTAGTATGCAGTCATTTCGCAGTGCAAGGTTTCTCTACTCGCTGTGGAGTGCGGATTATGACAACATATTACGGTGACCTTTAGCCTGGGGAGTATACCTACATGCGGTTTTATGATACATTATGTCCAAGCAATAAATAATAATAATCAATCAATAATAATTACCGCTGTAATCTGATTACGCTAATTTCGATCTTCATTCTTGAGCAAATGTCACGTTCCACACTGCTGTGGCTCCAAGCAAATAATTATCTAGCAAAAAAGGAATAATATATTTACTTTAATAAGTTTTTTTAATAATTTGCAGAGATGCCAATTTTACAAGAACACGATATCAGAGATTTGGAATAAATAGGGGGGACATAAGGCTACGCGGGGCAGAAATAAGTACTTCAGGGCTAGTGAAAAGGGTCCTGAAAAATGAATTTTTTCGTTGGAGGAGAAGACTGAATAAAGACACTGTCAAAACGAGGAAGCATGGAAAAGAGATAGACAGGAAATCAGACGAATTAGAGCGTCGAAGACTGGAAATGATGAACTTTTTACTAAAGAATCAAAGTTTGAATTGTTTGGAAGCAAGAGGAGACGGTCTATTTGAAGACTTGGTAAAATTGTGTAACTATGGTAAAATAAGGAAGTAGGTTTCTGGTCTAGAGGTGCAATGACATTAGTAAAATTGGAAAATTCGTTAAGATCAACCAGAAATTGTCAATAACAGAAAATACGTTTATATTTATGACACCACAGCCAGAGAATCTAATGTGATTGGATAGACGACTCCGAAAATCCAAAGAACCGTTACCGTTACCGTTTCCCAGACCACTTGACTATCATTGAGTCCAGACACGAAAATATTGAATATTATCGACTTTGGCTAAAGATTTTAAAAGATTCTAAAAGTTGTTTTTTAAAAAACAAAAACAAACAAGCATCCAGATCTGTTCCAGAACTTTGACAAAGTTTCTAAGACATTCGGAATTGAATTCTTTAAAAGCTGTGGAAAGTTTTCAACGAGATTTGTAAATCAAAAATGATGGAAACAGAAGTTTGTTATTCCTTTTAATTTATTCTAATACCGTTTATTGCACTTTTACTTTTAGTCCATCATATCCGTTTTCTTTTTTTGTAGTTAGAATTACACATCTTTTCTCTGATTGATTTAAACCGTATCTAGTAGTTATAACAGTTATACGTGTGTAAAACTACCGATGATTCTGTGTATATGTGATTCCGACATACGTTGGTGATCAGTGTAGTAGGTTATACATTTAATGTTACGGACTGGGCCCCTCTTTTACTCGAGTAACAGCCACGACACGATGGGTCATAGAATCCCCTAAGTTGCTGGGAAAAAAATAGCCTGAGGGATATTTCCCTATTCAATCATTAACATCGTACCCAATATATGGAACAAGGTAGGCAGAAAATCGTCAAAAACAATGCGTCTTTCAAGTCCATCCACACCCTGTTCATCCATATCGTTCATTAGCATTCAATTGATTAAAATAGCACTAAACCGAGCTGAGCCAGCAGTACGTCAGGTATGTTTGAGTCCACTTTTTTGGATTTACAGTAGGCTTTAAAAAATCCGCTAAAAATTTTTTTAAAAAATGGCCTCAAGCAGACACCAGATATTAATAGCCAACAAACAGTGTTGTTAACGCGCTAGAAATCTTTACTTTATTTTCAGATATACATCGGGTTTCTTCTTTAATGACTACGTTCCAAAGTGAGTAACTTAATGTTTCTCTCAGTATTTACCTATTTAAAATGCTGAAATGCTGTAAAGAATTGTCTCTATCACTGTTACTTTTACTTGCAGTATGACACTGATCACACTATAGCTTTAGTACTAATGTCATTGTCTTTTTGCTTTCATTTATTTTTATAAGATAACTACAGGCCGGATGATGCAGCCACAAACTCGGTAAATGACCAAAAATTTTTTTAAAATTTGTCGTGACTCAAGATTAATTTTTGGGGGTTAGAAATCGACGTTTATAGAAATTTTAAAAAGTGTGCACGAGGCAAATGTTTTGCATCACTAAAGAAATTAAACCCTACCTTCCATTCAGGTTCATACATCTTAATGCTGTACAAATGAACAATTATAAATGTCTGGTTTTGAATAGTTATAATTGAGTCAGCCAAGATCTTTTAGGAAACCATGTATCTCCACGTTACACTTAAAATCGTCTGGCCATTTGTTTCATTGAGTATGTGAAGAACTACAAAACGGTAAACACTTCATTACATCAACGTAACATTATTATGCAAGAATTCATCAACTTTAATTTGACTTTATCAAGCTTATTAACAAATTCTAGAGTGGTGCAGAAACTTTGGTCATTGCTGCATAACCTTCAAATATAATCACTCTCCTTGTCACCAAGAACAGGGTTTTGACTCTCAGCTTTGTGCAGCAGCAGAGAGAGAAATCGCGCTAGTGTTGCGAAAACGAAAAGAGTCGATGTAAAGCGAACAACAGGAAATAAATCGATAAGTACTCGAGTTCTGTGCTTAATGGAAACCTCGCTTTCGACGATGTATGTGCATAATACTGGAGCCTGTAGAAGATTACAAGTTGTGGTCTGACAATCTCAGCGGCACGAAACCCTACCAGAAGGCGCCAAAAGTATGTTGTGTATACAGATTATATTGTATGTAATAAAATATTGGGGCTGCTGATGCGTTGTGACAAATACGCAAATGAATGCTTTCTCTCTGGGCATATTTACATTTGGCTGGCGGAAAGTTTCTAAAACTTATGTCAAACTTCTTTCACCAAAAAGTGATGTATGACCTGATTTTTTTTTTTAAATATATAATACACTTTCTGCTTCCAAGAACTAACTGTTCTGGTAGAATATTTCAGAAAGATTTCATGCGATTCCTGAGATTCGTCCCCTACTGTTTAATCGAGTCCAGCTTAATTTAAAAGCAAATCTACACCATCTGCTTCCACTACGATTTAGTGAACAATTCCAGAGAGATGCATTCGGTAACTATCTTTGGCGTTCACACGCATACACGGATGGCGCAGATCCTGCCACGTGCTCTGCGATGAGTGGTGACGACGACGACTCACAGCCGCCTGAATACGCTCGGGCTGAAATGATTCTAGTCTACAATGGCATTTGGACCTCTGTCGTTTCCTATCTCACTAATTCCCAGGTCTTAGGGTCGGTCTCACACCAGTGATTCTTCGAATTATTTGTGCACCTTTTTCTCGAGCTTTGTCGGTGTGTGTGTGTGTGTGTGCCTTAAGCAAGTTTACCATAAACAATCGCTTTGCTATGCTTCAGTCGCCCATTGGAACAAGCGCAGCTGGGTTTTTAAAAGCCGTAGTTGGAAGGTAGTCTGGTTGTTGCAACGCGTCAATGCTTCGACACTGTACACCCGTGTTTGAGCATGGAACGTAGGTCGAGACACGCCTACATTTCCACCGACTACCGACTGCGCAGGTCACTGCGGTCAACCCAGCATGGCGGAAATCAGGGGTGATGAAATCCCTCTAGCCCCGTCTACGCCTGATCGCGTTGGCACATTACGAACGCACATAAAAAACACAGCTAATACGATAAGACCACTTTAAACTTAGTGTTGGAGATGCACGTACCAGAATCAGCTACTCTTTGATCCTGAATGGGTTTTAGAAATTTGACGAAGAAGAAAATGGGAATAACTGTAATAGTTTAAACTATTTACCCCACAGAGAAAAGCCTAAAACTTCCAACGTTTTTGAGTACAGAAGACAAGCTGACTATTCGCGGCGTGAGAAGCGCATAATAATTATAATAATTCCGTGTCTCTAAAACGAAATTTAAAGAGCAGTTGGAAAAACCCATTTTGCTAATTCGTGCGGGAATATGAGAATACGATTCCCGTTAAAGTCTAGAAACTAAGTTTCGGACATGAGAGAACTCCACCGAGAGAAAGGAAACGAGTCGAGGCGTGCAGCTGGAATCGTTAGTCAAGAGACAAAGTGGATGATTGGAAGAATCGGAGAACAGACGTTGGTGGTGCACCTGCTTCTGTCGTTTTATTGTATCATGTAAATACAAAACAGAAATGATTCTAAATGCGGCGAAAATCCTCATTACAGTATTATGATAAGTAACGTGGACAAGTGGTACAGAAAGTTAAATACCTTTAATTAATATATATATATATCTATACCTATATCTATATCCACACATACATCTAGTGGATTTTTAGTCTTTTAGGGATTTCAATGTTTAATCCTCTGAGAAGTAGGTAAATAACTTTTTAACAACATAAGACAAAGCAAAACAGAAACTGCATGGTTCCAATTCTTATTCACATTTCGATTTGTTGTTCGCACTGCTGAGAAAACACAATAGGTCAATGATAGGGGGAAATGTTAGCAGCATCGTGTGGCCTGCTGAACTTAAGTCACCTGCTGTAGTGAAAAGAACGTTTAGGGTACCTTACGACCGGAATCTACCACCTGACAACTCTGTCAGAGGGGATGAAGGAGAAACAGGTTTTCTAAATGATAGAAAAGGCCATGGTAGACCGGACGCCAGTCAAGAGATTACTGCAGCTTTAGAGATAAACAACTGCTTGAAACTATCGGAAATCGCGTCGTTGTGATTCAAGAGAATTGAGAGTTGTCTTTTCAGCAGGCCGTAAGATTTTGAAGCTGAGGGTGCACGAAGAAGGAACGAACCCACAAAGTTATCATCAGTCACATCAAAATCTTTACGCATGCGGATGTGTAATACCATCTTTCTTTTCTTCCATCTTGTGCAGCTAGAGAGTTATTAAATATCGAAAGTCGCCGGTCTCGCTGTTTTAGTCGAACATTCCCTTTAAAACAAGATCGCTCCGTTCTGTCTGCTCCAGTCTTTGAAAAGCATTGTTTTTTTCCCTTCACTTATATCCGTTGGATTTCATTAACACCAGTGCGATTTATCCCCAACCTCTCCGGACTACTCACGTTTCCCACCTTCCACGGACAGTGTTAATTTGGAACTGAGTGAGTGTAGCTCCGTCCGTTATGTCTCCCCTGTGGCGGGCAAGCACTGATCGTACTGACGCGTTTCGTTGATATGATGAAGACTGCTCTGTAATTCTCTTTTATCCGTGTTTGATAACACGGCAGATACACCTATTATCCAAAAATGCCAATGGTCCCAGGCGCACCTCAGACTCGAAATGGAGGTCTCCACAAAGAAAAAAAAAAAATGACACAGCTGGAATTACCCACAGCTTCCAGATCTAAGCCGGAACGAATTGGGCTGTAATGAGGTCTTACATCTTTAAATGACAAACCTACGTTTTGAATATTTTTGTTGCTATTGGATATACATTGCAAATATAAAACTCTGTATATTTACTTAAACCATATATACAACACGTCATTCTACTCGTGACAAAGAGTACCTGCTCAGTTACAGATATTGCGGTGAGTTCTATAGTAAAACAACTATACACGCGAGACTTGGTCCAGATCGGATTAGCGCACCTCCCTAGCATGGCTTCTTTTGATTCTTCTTCACCAGCCGACCGCGTGAGTTTCTTCCGACATTTGAAAAATGAAAAGATCTAGTAGAGTTTTCCGGGAACATACGGTAGAGGTATCACGGATGATCTTGTCTGGCTAAAACAGACGGTAGATCAAGGGTCAAGCCAAGCTGTTCCCAAGTAACTTGCTCGGTCACCAAGTCTACTATCTCCCTCCCCCATTTCTAATTGATCCTGTAGGATTTCCTTAAACTTCGAAAGTCACGAGAAGGTTCGTCGAGAAAGAGAAGGGATTAAACACAATACTTAAAAAAGGGATTTTCCATATTTCAAAAACATAAATCTGGCAAAATTCTTTATTTTGATTTAAATGTCAAACTTTTACAAGCACCTAACGTAAATGTTTTGTAAATATGAAGGATGGCATTTTTCCCCCCAAAAGACGTCACTTCAAAAGACAACATTCGCGTTTTCATCTAACGCCGAGTATTCAATTCTGATAAAATGACAGGGATTCAATTAAATAAAACTCGACTTTTTCTGTTGAAAATTAAAACTTTAGAATCCCCCCTTTTTTTTAAAAAATCTGGGACCGAATCGAAGAGCAGCTTTGGAAAGATCGTCTAGGGAGGCGGGAGGAAGGATTTCGGAGGGTAATAGATATTTTTTCTGAAAGGAAAAAAGTGCCAGTTTTTAGCTTGGAAAAAAAAGGGGGGAAAGGGAAAATATTCAGCGCCATCTACACTTTTAGGGGCTGTGGATTAAAATTACTTTTATTAATGTCCGGTATTGTGTTTGAAGCTGGTTGAAGCACACGCAGATATAGAATCAGACAAAGGCTACTCATGCATAGGAAATACAGACTGCATTAAAATGCCACAAAGAAGGGAAATCTGTTGAAATTCTGATATTTATCTTTCTGAATAAATAAATGTTCCATGTAAATGATCTCGCTAGTGTGTTGATGTCTGGCTCTGACTCTGAGGTGTTTGTGTCCGAATATGTGTCTAAGAAGTCCTTAAGTAGAAAGCAAATGAAGATTTCTCTTATATTCTGCCTCATCCTATGCTTTGACGGTGTAGCAACTTCTATATGCTGAATGCTGTTGTATAATTGCTGTTCGTTTCCAGCATCCTTGTTAGTGTACTTAAATTCTGCAGTGCTCTCCATTTTTAGAGGATTATGATCGTGTAGTTTCTTCTGTCCGAGTCTGCTGTTTAGGGACTTCTTAAAAGCTTGTTCTTGGTCTACAACTTTGGGTACCAACTCGATTTCTTCGATAAGCAGTCGTGTCGTTAACAGCTGAAGAAAGAAAGCCGGGCGGTACCTCAATGGCGCTAAATAGGGGTTTTGTTTGTCTCCTTTGGCTTTGTCGGGTGATTACCCTACAGTTTGCGCTGCTCTTTTTTTCTCTACAGTGGCTGCTTTCAAAATATTTGCGATTCTCTTCGGTTTTACCGGCTTCTTTCTAGACAAAAACGGGCTCTCAGGTATCATGTCTTTGATTTGACTCGCCATAGCTGGCGGAAAATCACGTCCCCTTTCTTTGTGTTTTTGTTTTCTCGATCCATTGGTTAAGGTTCTGCTGCAAAGCGGCGTCAAATCCCGACTGACATCCACACCTGTTGTTGGAAGTCAGGGTTTCCTGCAGGGTCTACCACGGAAACGAAACGATCCCTGCCCCTACATCGTCATAGGTGAACCGTTGTTTCTCTGAATCAAACAATGACGATGGCGAGGGAGAAATATCTTCGAAACGTAAGTTTATTAGTTAAATATACTACATAAATAAGGGGAAAACCTGAATTAAGGTTCTGCTGTCTGTAAATAGCACATCACCAATATCGTTTCGCCCTTGTATAGTTAAAATATAAAAAGAGCTCGTTCATTTTAACTCTTGTTAGACGAGACTCTTTTTTTCCCATTTAAACGCCCTCTTGCGGGCTTGAATCCACATTTACGGCCGGATCTAAGCAAACAGATGTTTAACCTACGTTTTGTCCTATTCTGCGCTTACCCGTCTATGCAATGATAGCAGATTTTTTTTTTAAAAAAAAATAATAATAAAATCACAATTTTTGTAAATCAATTCCAGTGCCGAATCTCTCCAAGTTCTCACATTTCCTTCCTCTCGCATTAAAGTTGTGAAGAGACTTTAACAAGATCGAAATTACAGAATATATCAGGTATCGATCGACTCTTATCGTTTGATCCTTCCGAACTTTGCAGATCGGTTTTGGTCACTCATTTCAGCGATCTCATTAGGCTCAATAGCTCTATAAAGTTTACAGTTCATTAGTTCTCGTCTTCCTTTATCTCAGCCATCAAGAGATCGCTAATGGGAGCGAAATGCGGGGTCTGTCTCTTTGATGAGCTTCAGCGTAACAAACCTCCTCTGTTCTTCTCGCGCCGTCTGTTTTTCCATCTCATTGCGTTTTGTGAGTCTTCGACTTAAACAGAAATAATTTAAGCCTGTAATTAGGCGCATCCAAAACTATCGCTTTGCTAACAATGACGAGTGAATTCAAACTATAAATGTTCTTTATAATTTATAATCTTAGCGTTTTGGGGCAATGCTACTTAATTTCTACACTTTAAAAAAAAGAGTTTTTTCATTTAATATTTTTATTCGACGTTTGTGTGTGTGTGTGTGTGTGTGTGTGTGTTGTGTGTGTGTGTGTGTGTGTGTGTGTGTGTGTGTGTGCGTGTGTGGGCACTTGTTTGAAGTCTGGGTTTCATTATCTTCACTTTAAAGACGACTAAATTAATCGTTTTAATTCACAAAGATTAATTATTGACTAAAACCGTTCAGCGTGACAAGAACGGAATGCTATTGATGGTGGATTATTTACAAAAAAGCAAATAGAGGATTAGTTCGAGAAATTCAATTGTATCTGGTCGCCATCAGGTCTTTAGAAATACCGTTTTTGGATGGGCTGACGTTAGCTTCAGAATACGTGCGACAGATTCTCCGCTGGCGGGCGGGTTAGGGTTAAAACGTTGAGAAAGATGTCCGTCACGTGGGTTTGTTCTGCTGCTACAGAGGAGACGGAAGAAAAAAAACAAACGAATTTTGATTTTCACTTGCAGTGGCTGGGGACAAATTCTATTTTCTATGAGAAACCTGGAAAAAAATTTTTTTAAGTTCTTATTTCTCATGTTGATGAAAATTTGTCAATCTTGTAGGGTTTATCACTGGATTGACTAACTTTTTGAAAAGAGTCAGGGAAGAGCGGTAATGGTGGATCTACAGAATAACATTCACCTGATGGCGACTGTGCTTTCCATCTACACCTACGCGGACGGGGGACCCTCACACACGTCGTGTTTAGCCGCACACATGCGGATGATAACCATTACGGCGGTTGTGAAATGACTGCAGTACCATTGGTCAGAACGACAGACGATTTTCGTTCCACCTTCGCAGAGAAAATAAAGATATAAACGACAATTCCAAGTGGATCGACTCACCGCGATGCAATACTTGAGATCGATGATCTTGCACATGTCTAGTCGGGATGGACACGTCGGAGGCACTAAAATTTCGAAACCACGCCAATGCCGACTCTGACCCGGCCGGAGGCTGTCGCACAGTTTAGAGCTGACCAGAATGGCGTCATGGGGTATGGCTTGGCCACAGGTGACAATCTGATGAAGAGAAATGGCGAATGATTAAGGAAATGTGATATATATGCCAATGAATAAGAACACGACCACACGTTCCATAAGGTTTGAAAAGAATGATTATATATGAGCAAAGCTAAAGGTGTCGGACGTTTTAAAGGTTTTAGGTTTACTTAGAGAGGATTTTAGGATTTTGAAGAGAAACCGAATAGAGGTCGGTTTTTCAGCAAGCAGAAAAATCGCGTATTTTTGCTTACCAGCATTTAGAAGAAATGCTTTAATAGAGTGAAATGTTTCTCAGCAACAGAACTGTAAATAAATGGGAAGGTAAATATCAGTAATCGAGTCGATAGTGGCCCTGTAAACATATTTGAAATCAAACTGAAAGGTAAGACCCCCAAAACTTGCACAAAGCTTACTTATAGTAATTTAATTACACAATAATTATCATATAATAATTAACAAGATCAGTAAAAATTCTCTCACAATTAATGCTCATATAAAAATCAGATCATCTTAAAGTTAACATTTTAAATATTGATAAATATCCTAATTTGAAATGTAAAAGATGTATTGATGATGATGCACTAATTTCATTTGACATCCAAATCAGAAAAAAAACTTCCAATTGAACAACTTTTCAGACTTATGGATATCGGCATAAGACTTAATCTCGTTTTTTTTTTTTTTTTGTTATCATAATTACAGGCATTTAATGTTAATTAGTTCCGAGTCTTACCGCATTTTGTACAAAGCAAGACCCGGAAGTGCATGGAAGAATCTGCTTATCAAAACGATTTAAATAGTAAGCTTATACGCGCAGCTCTGCATCTTTCAAAATTTCAGTCACCAGGTTTAACTTTATTGATTATCGAGTTTCAGTTCAAATAGAACTTCAAATGGATATCTGCCTTCGTGCAGAGCTACACACGGAAGTTATTAAGTCGCCTTCGATAATTCATTTATGGCGATAGAAACACGAATTACCTTATTTTATTTACTGCCGTTAATTAAGAGCTCTTTCTAAGCATTAATGTGCGAGAACAAGCAAAGCGGTCTGATCAATATCAGACAGAAAAATAACAGATGGTTGCTGAGATTAAATTATCATGAACGGCAATATATATATTTATTTATATAAATAATCAGAACAAAATCAATAAAAAGCAGTTTTCCGCTTTAATTATATTATTGAACGAGAAGTTTTAAAAATAATTTCGGTAGCGCATTCTCGGAAAAAAAAAGATAGAGAGACGGATCGGAAATAGATTGGTTTCGTTATTAATCTCTTCACCTCACCCAGAGCGAGGAATTATTTCGGTGATGAATTATTCGGCCGTTTGTATATATACGGTGACAAAGAAGAAACAATCAAACCCATGAAGGAATTTCATGTCTGTGGAGACTGCGATAGTCGGGGCGGCCCGATGCTTTGTTTTGTGCCGGAGGATATTTCGGTAACCATGGCAAAATGGCCTGTATTCATCATCGTTGCCATGGATTACAGGAAATGATTAACTCCGGCGCTTTAGCTCATCTACCCCGTTATGGTTTCTATCCCGTTCCAGCCAAACAAAGTACAGTAAAAAGCGTAAAGAAGGAGAAAAAAAAAAAAAAAACACAACAAACATTTTATTTTAAAATACTTTTCCAAAAATACACCAGATCTTTAAAAAAAAAAAAAAAAATCAATACTAAGTAGCTCGAACTATTCTGAAACCTTAACGAACAATGAAAAACAAAGGGAGATAACTAAAAATAGCGGAGATATCAAAGGAGAAGAAAACCAACTAGGAAAACTGTTGAGGCTCTGAAGACGATAATCAGCGAGATTCCCGAGCGACGATTGCTCGGACAGACCTGGGCTGAAACGTGTCGGTCAGTCAACAGGACTATGAATTAGCCAAGACGTTTTAAAAACAAAAACAAAAAAAAAATCGTTCTTACACCAACCAAACCGGTCTGTCTTCATGAGTAAACGCGAGTAAATGCCAAGTAAAGATGCGTGGAGTTTACACGTCTCCACAGAGTCGGTAAATGCGGTATTTTACTTTAAAATTGTGTTCCATGCATAACTGTAACTAAATACTATTCATAGACAATCATAATAATTAAACTGCATGTATTAGTGCGGCCAACTGACTATAGACTTCTGGATAAAACGCTCAGAATAAAAATTGCTTTCTCCAATCGTGCCACATTTGCCTCTTAACCATAGAAATAACACTTAATGCTGACCATGATCTAGCTATCTCGACACCACGGAATGAAACAGAAAGTGAGGCTTCTGATTTCAAATCACTGGAAACCAATTACTTGTCAGCATAATAAGTGTCCGACTATAGCAGTAAACCGACTGAGCGTCACGTCAAGTATTGATTTCTAAATTAATTTATACTGTTTTTATGCAAGTTTTCAAACGCAATAAAAAATTCTATTTGTCTGGCATGCGAACTGACAAACAGCTTTAATCTGTCAGCTTTCTTTGCTGTAATACAGATTAAAACTTCTTTTGTAACTTACAACGCTGCAATTAATCAAAATAAGTTTTGTCTTGCGCTATTAAATTGTTTATGAACGGATTTCACTTTTTAATATGAGAGAATTGGTGAAGTTAGTATTTAAATTATTTTAGAAGCAGTTAGTACTTACTGCTCTGTATTTGCGGATGGCTTGAATGCATTAACTGAGATGGTTACTCGAAGACGTTAGCATTGTTATCTGGAATACACATTATAGGTTTTTACATACCGGTTGTTTGATGTATGTTTAAAGAATTCGCAGTTCAATAGGTATTACATTGATAAAGTAAAATAAGTGGGAATGGCTTCAAAACACCTAAAACAACTAAAAGATAAAACTAAGGATGCTAAAATAGTAACATTAAATGGAAAAATTACAGTAAAAGAAATAGAAGCCTAAATGATTTCGCACGATTTTTCTCCCGGGTACTCAAGTTTCCTCCCATTTATAACAAACACAATGCATGCGGATTGTTCTTTGCGAGGTCGGCCAATGTACGTTCGTCCACGCTGTAATTGTCGGTGTCACGAGGCTAATTCGGCTGGAGGCCAAAGTCTTTGGGCGAGCATCCAACTAGCAATCAAAGAATACAGCTCAGTGAACCTTAGTGAATTTCTTTTTTTTTTAATTCACCATTATTTTGCAGCTTTATATATATATAATCATTCTATGTTCGGAAGAATGTCTTAAATTCACTTAAGTACTTCCCTTTTATTCATTGCATTCCGGTAAAAATTTTAGTACTTCCCTCTTGCCCGAGAGCCAGCATCCCTTTTCAAGTATCGCTAAAAAAATTCGTTGCAAAGGAAAATCCGATGGAAAGATTCGTATTTCATGGAAATTCTGTATTTATCCCTTTTTTGTCGTTTATTTTAAGGACGAGTGTATTCCAGGAAACGTATACTATCAGCAGCCAAAAATATGAATTTGACTGGGAAGAAAGTAGATTCAGCCCGCTCCTGCCAACTCTGACATTTCGAGGTTGTACAGTTAAGAAATGTGTTCGTGAGATCACATGCTTACAATAACGGAAGGGTTTGGTATAGGGAAGGGTCTGGATTTTGGATGCAATAAAAGGGGCATATTAGAACGAAATGGGAAAAACTTATCTCAGGGGGAAGTTACAAATCATAAGTAGAGTGCATGACAAAGTTATACAAGTTAATCAGAGCGGTCCATCTTGAAAGTTAATTACTTAATACGAGGAACGTTTTCACACCTAATTCCGCGATAGGTGAACGTGCACTGTAAGAAACGCCAAACCTTAATTAGCCGGATACTGAGCGATTTAGCCTCATTGGCCTCAAACAAGAAAAGAGGACAGCAATATTTATAAGTGTGGTTACTGAACTGGTTACGGTGGCCGTAAAAAACACAAGTACCGCATATAAAACATTCCGTTTTCTAAATAAAAACAAAAAAACAATTCATATTAAGCCGCGCAGGTGTTAATCTGCCTTATAATTACAAACAGCTGCTTCACTGGTTCAGAAGTACATACAGCTGGCGTCTCTTATCAAATATCTTTAACCGATCCGAGCGAGAATTCTGTTTTACCTGATCTCTAAGGGACTAAAAGACCGTCTATACATGGAATTTACGTGACATTTCTTTCATCATTAATATCGTATAAATAACACGTACACATGATGTCTTTGTTCCTTGTGTTACGTATGCCATTAAAGATGGCATTTTTTCCAACAACTGATTATTGATCTAAGAGTCTCATTGCAGATAATTAATTCTTTTAATTTTTTTTAAAATTTAGCGTGTGAAACCTATAAATTTTACAAACTTTTCCTTTATTAAATATTTTAAATAATAAAATAAAAAGCGAGTCTTTATCTCTTCTTGGATCTTTCTTGTGTTTTTATTTTTTGCTTGTGTTTATGAAAAATAACAAAACAATCAGTTTAGGTTTTCTAAAAAAAATGGACCGTTTAGAAAGTCAAATAAAAACTATATCCTAATTTTCCTTAATTATAATAGTATATTTACAAATTAAAATAATGATAAAGCCGAAGCAACATGCAGGAGGCAAAAGTCTTCGTAACTGAACGTCTTAGAGAAGTGGCCACCTTTACATAACAGAACTAAAGGTAGGAGATCAAACACTTCTGTAAATGTTTTTGATGACGTAAAAGACAAAACAAAAAAATTTTATCTAAGATCCGATCCGATGGTTTGAGAGCTGGCCCTCAATATTTATCGTGTACAACATTACAAGAGTAGCAAAGCATTCCAAACGAACTTTTAACCAATACAAAAGCGTTTTATTTAAATTATTGTAAGAAGACCGAAGAATGTAGCTATTAATGATTTCACGGGGATAAAGATATACACTGCTTCAAAAAGGTTAAGAAACGAACAAGCAACAATATTTCTAAATTGGTTTTAGCTCTGTTCACTAAATTTTCAACATAAACTTTTCATGTACAAATTTTTATTTAAAATATGCAACTTAGATCGAGTAGAAACATGTTAATTAGCTTGGTATAAAGACAATAGAAACTGCCATACCAAGTTTAACTGTTAGGATATTTACTTGGATGATACTGTTACGATCAGTAGCCGTAGTCCTCTGGCGGATTCTCTAGTGTGGAGAGCTGCTGGTAGGATTTAGTTTGGAAAGACGCAGACCAAGGCGGCAGAATAGCTAAATGTCAACATAGTTGGGGTTTCTCAGCTATGGAGGAATTTCGAGTTATGGAAATATTGTCAGAAGATCAGTTCATCACAGCCCCAGCATACTTTTGACTCGACAAAACAGAAGTTCAGCGTCGGCCCGATTCGCTTCTGATCTCGATGCAAAACGACCCATGGTGTAGCCGCCGCCATAAATAGAAGTGGCTAAACTGGTGCCGCGATCACGTGGCTTAGACGCCACATGATCGGAGCCGCGTTTCTTTACTGACAGTCAAGATTTCATCTTCAGTGTCACGTACGACGTATTCAGCTGGAAGAAACACGGAGTATGAAACTAATCCACAAACATCACGGAAAAGGATCGCTACGGTGACGGAGAAGGTGTGGTGGCCCAAACAGGGGTTTTAATGGACAAGCGTTCAGACCCGTACGTGTTTTAAAAAGGTACCCTGACTGCAATAAAGTATAAAGACAAGAACCCGAATCTCTATATCGGACCATACGCAGGTGTAATTAGGAATAGCTTCGCTTTAATAGACGATAATGGTCGTTCACAGGGGTCACGTGTGATCCACCAATACCATCAGAACCAAACCATTCTCGGTATGGTATTTCCATCGCGTTCTGCTGATCTAAGTTTTATCGAAACTTTTTGAAATCTTCCAGAAAGACGTTCTCCTGCTTTCCAACCCTCTCCAAGATCATCCCGTGGAAGGCGAGCTGTTGTGGCAAGACAGTGGACTTCATTGCCTACTGCTCTTGCTGATGGGATTACAAGCAACATCCAAAGCCGACGAGTCATCTGCTGACGCCGGTGGGGCTGGGAATTTCCCCTACTGAGTATCTCTAATTCATTTTCGTTCCCAGATTCGGTGTAATTCAAATATTTCTTTAATAGAAGTCGTGTTAAATGGAAAAAAAAAAGTTTTTGCTGGTCATTTGATGAAAAATAAACCGTAACCATTTCGGAAATATTTTCCTTTTCTTGTTCGTTGTTTAGCTTTTGAAAACTAGTGTATGTTCCCCTAACCCTACAACTACGGGATAACTGGAGTGCCACGCACCCCACCCATGTACGCGCAATCAGTCGGGTAACTTTAAAAATTCGAAAAGTTATTTTTTTTTTACCTCGCATGAATATCATCCTCTGCAGCTTTACGAAATTTTCCTACTTTTTAATCTCCGTCGTCAAAAGAATTCGAGAGTTCACTAGTGAGGCACCAAACTAGAGCTCATTGGCTACTTATTCATCACGTGCCTACTGAGATACGGTAGTCGCCGGTATTTGGTCAGCCAGATGATTCTATGATTTTAATTACCCAATTATTATTATTACTTTTAAATTAAAAATTCTGCAGTCCAACTGCTACTTTTATTCCTACTTTACCGAACTACGCAGAATGTAAGCGCGTACCTGAAAAGCTAAAAGGGTTGCCTGCCTCTTTCGATTGATTTCCACACGTCTCAGCACGTGTTTCCTCTTAAAGGCAAACAAATGACAACAAAAAGTACCTAGTAAAATTTTGGATATCCGACACGGTTGAGGGACTTCTTTTTTTTTTTAATTCGCTGAACACTAGTGAACATTCATCTTTAATATCCGCCTTAAAGATGAAGTACAGCAACACTGCTCCTCCTGATGTGTAGGAGAGTGGACGGGGCGAATATGACCAATCACCAACCTGTTTGAGTAACACGTAGCAGGCGCCTGACTTCTGCACCGAGAAGTTCTGTATGACGATACTGGCTCGAATCTTTTCTCCCGGCACGAAAGCCCTTTTACGAAGGGACAGAGCGCAAGAAACTCTACCGGTCCGACAGCATTTATTTCCCATGAGCCTCTCTGCGTAATCCTCGACTGGGGGTAGTATCGCCTAACAAATGGAATAAAAATGTTTAAGTTAGATAATGAATCAAAAGAAAAAAAAAAGCTTTAGTCAGAACAAAACCATGAAAACTGGGCGACCATCAAGAAAGGAAAGTAAAGGTGCGAAGGAGAACAGCGAGTTTTTATCTCTTAGTCTTTTACTTATTTATTTAACATTATTTATTTTTAAAACTGCTGCCTGAATTTGACATTATAAGTTAATAATTTAGTTCCAAAATATTGAATAATAACAAAAGATCTTGCAAAACATTTTGACCTAAGTTCTCCGGTTGAAATAAATGTTTTTTTTTTAAGTTAAAGTTGGCATCAAAACTTTGCGTACAAATTAGAAGAAAAAAACGAATAACGTAAATAAACATTACAAGCGTGTTAGCTGTATTAATGAAGTCATTTGATAAAACCGCCAGTTTTGACGAATAAGCGGCCATTTTCCCTAGAATACACTGTGATTATCTCCCATTAATGGAGCAGTGGGTCTTCCGGCGTTTCCACACCAATGCGCATGCTCAGTCGTAGATGCAGGGCAGCGTAGATGTCGCAGTAGGTAAGTAACAGCTGGTCTGCTGTACGCCTTAGTTCCCGTGAAGGTTTTATTGATTCAATATCGAACAAGCAAACTGGTCGTGCCAGGGTTAGGTTTCCAAGAGCCGCCCCAAACCACATGTCCTTTTGACATCAGTCTTATGAACAGAGCCTGATAACCATTCTACAGACGCCTTCGATCGGCCTCCATTTGATCTCCCACAGCGGGACAGGCGCGTGCCTTCCGGAAGCTCTGGAAGAGGCCGCATCAGCAGCTTTTATAACCGCTCGCTGCTTTTACTCTATCAGTAGCCGCTGGGAGGCGCTGTAACAACAAAAAAAAAAAAAACAAACCGTCATCTGAGGGAGAGAAAGGGAATTTTTATCGTGTATTTGTACGCGTGCAAAACCAATTTTTTTTCTTAGTGGAAAAGGAAATGAATCATCTGTTGGAATATTGTTCGGAATAGAAGCGGCAGATAAGCTTTTGTCTCAAGGTGTCCAGACAGATCCCATTCAGGGTTGTGCAGGCAGCCATCCTCCGAATGGTCACGTCCGACCGGTTAACCGACAAGCCAGACGACATATCGAGCAAGAGAAGTGGGCGCACTCTCCTCGCCGCCGCGCGCGCCCAGTAATTAGACGCACTGAAGAAGAACAAAACAGATCGATGACGACGTCGGTGAACGGGGCAGGGATAACGAGAAGTCCCCTTGTGGATACGATTGAATGGCCGCACCTACAGCCGGGCTCTCGGGTACCTCGCCCTGTGATGATGGATGTCGCGACGAGAGGCGAAGCGCTTCGTTAGTTTTTACCGCAGATCCGAGTGGAGTCCAACTCACTGGTTAATCCAAAGGTTTTTTTTTTAAAACGAACAAAACTCGCTACAGATCCAAGAAGCCCCGTCCCGTCCCAGACCTGGCCGCGTCGGGTCTTTTTATCTTTACTTACAACGAGGGTACCATTCCAATAGGAGCCGCTCTCCCCCGTTTTTTTTTTTTTTTTTTTTTTTTTGAAAAACCGTCAAGATAAAAATCAGACATTACTTTCATGCCAGACTTTACTGCAAAAAAAAGATGTCACGATTGAATCGAATTCTGTATTTTCATAATTAAAGGCCGGAAAGTTACCGACTGTGTACCTAACGCAATGGAAGTGAAGGTCAAGGTTAGACGCATGCGCAGTTCACTCGCCGAGGTCAAAATGGCGAGAAGCGGGCACAACCTGTCTCACCGCCAAGACTGCGAAAACGACCTAAATGCAAGTTGGGGTTCAACACAGATTGGACGAAAGGAACTCGAATTCATAATAAGGTCATCAAGAAGCCATAACAACGCTTGGTTTCTCCACATGACGCCAACAGAACCCTGACACAGCCAATGGATGTAAAAATGCGTTAGATCAGAATGGCACTAAGAAGGTGCCGCCAAATGTCTCCGCGAGGATGCGATGGTGTGTTTTTTTTTTCGCTTTTTACATTGATCAATTCTGGGAATGAAAAGGTAAATCTCTATTTTAACGTCACCCATAAAGCCCAGAAAAGTTTCCCTACCTCGAGAACTTGCTCGCATGACATGTTTGCCCCCCCAGACGTAACAAAGGGGATCATTCATTCAAAACGAAGTACAGCGATAGTCCAGCTTCAGTCGCGCCATAACACATCGCTCGGGATCCGACAGCTGTAGTTATTACAGTATATTAGTACTTAGTCAAGCTATGGCCAGAAGCACGAAGAGCCTCTACCCTGCTTTGCATTAAATTAGTAAAAATACTTTATTACGGTCCGATCGGAGTTTCCCATATTCTTGGGAGTGCCTTCTCTGATTCCATCATATTGGCCAAACGTAGAGAAGACGATTGCAGCTGACAATTTAGATGTTTTCGCAGGTACTCGACTGGCGTTTTACTTGTCTCATGGATAAAATCGCTAATCAATAATAATGAAACCTTTATAAGAATTAAATATTCTCATATCAATATTCAGAGATCGCGGTCAGATGCTTTTGGATTCTTTGAAGTGTGAGTGGGAAACGTAATGGCGTCAGAAACAAAGAACGATATACAGCACGTGATCTTCCACAACGAAGGTCATCATGTTGTGTGCACGACGATTTTCTGGGGTTACTACCAAAAACCATGAAGCGCGTGTAGTAATCAAAGCTTACTTGAAACACACGCAGTGGATAGATTTTGTTGTAAATCAAATTATTCTCGCAGGTAATCACTTGGTCGCACAAATATCTGTCTAGAGATGCTCATCTGTTTGTTTTGAATATATAGAAAAATAATCACCTTTCTGTGTAACCAAACATCGATTTACGGGAGTCCATCATTACTCACATTGTACACATGCTAAAATTAATACTGAGTTGCTTCCCTTGCCCACGGGCTAATTCAAACCACTTGACGTTACAACACAGCGGTTTATAATTCTAGAATTATGTGCCTGTTCTTCCTTGATTGATTGGCCAGATTCTGGCAGATTTTGCCTCATTCAGCCCAAATGGTTCCACAAGTCTTTAATAGGGAAGCCAGAATAGGATGTTATTGACGTAGGCTTTGAAGAAATGCGAAACTGTTGCTGGTGAATGAGGGTTTGCGTTATCATCTATGGGAATTAGGGAAGATCAAAGGGAGTGAGTTTCAAAATTACGGTAAATATGCCTAACACCTTTTCGTATTCATAAAAATCATTCCTAGGCCGTTATGAACCACCCACGAAGTGAAAAAATCTGGATAGTATTTTTTTGGTTGTAGGAAGTGTGTTCTCAAGTTGCACCTAGTGCACGCATTGCCTCATAAAAGATGCTGAGTTTTGTGGCGTTCATATAGTTTTGTACGTACAGTGACAGGTCGCCAGACAAGACGACCGTTAGCCAAATATGAAGAGTTTTGCTAACTCTGGTCCGTATTAACGTAAAGCGTCTAAGGTCGCTCGTCTTAAGAAACGGATCGCATCGCAGACCCGTAAACAAAACTTCGAAATCCCGCTGGTTGGCATTTTGAGGATATCCAGCTCGAGTGACAGCATTTCTTCTATCTGGATCACAGTTGGCCGACGATAAGATTCTGGATGACCACTATTTCGACCAGCGAAGACCAGTTCCGTGTCGGCCGGTGATCTGCCATCTTCGTGTTTCACTAAAGGAGTCTTCGAGCCGTCGGGCGATATACCGACCAGATCCTGTATTTTGCTCGTGTGCCTGAGCTGTAGAAAGCACGTGTGAATTCACGCCAAGATGTGTTAAAGAAAAATCTCGCACCTAAAAATTTAAAGCGGAATAGCTCAAATTAAAGAAGAAATTATAAAACACAAGGAAGGCGATAACAAAGAACATAAATTATGTGCAATTAAATATGAATGTAATTTCATCCATTTTCAAAAGTAAAAAAAATCTAAACTCATAAAATAAGAAGGGAAAAGAAAACCTCAAACTCGGGCTGACACGGTGCACACCATATATTGTACTGATGGTAGGTACGCAAATCAATTACCTTAGCTGAGAGGAAAAAATCATTTAAGCAGCATAGGGAGAAAAAAAACAGGTTCGAGTTTGAATGTATAACCGAAAGAATTCCATTATTTCAAATTTCAAATTAGTACAAAACACAGGCAAAATTTATCTCCATTAAATCTGCGTCCTTACATAATGGAAAATCTTCATATCCCGGGAGATAAGAAACACGCCTCTCATAAATACACCACTGGATGATCACAGTAATGAATGCAGTCGTTAAATGTAGAAAACTACACAGGGCTTTTCAGAGGCAAAGATTTTTTTTCCTTAAATAGAAAAAAAAATTTTTTTTTGAGAAAACCCTCACAGGTATTTGAGAAAAGAGGCTGGTAGCCAACTTGGTTAATTCTTTATTTAGCCGAATGGTTTGAATACCTAAAAGGTGTAACATTAAATAAATAACATTTTTTAGAAAATACCTGGCTGATGGTCAGAAAAAGTTTTCTTAAAAAAAATACGAATCTGGTTTCCAATGAAATTTCTTTTTTTTTTTTTAGGAAAATAAAAATAGTTTTATTACGGAAGTTGTGATAAGAAGAGCATATCCTTTAAGAATGGTCTTACAATAATGAAAACTAAGGTATTCCTAAAAGACGAAAGAACAAAATGCGATCACCTGGTACCTCACACACACAGATGCTCCCAAAATTTTGTGAGTAGGATCACGTGGTTACACAATCGCATGATTTTCCATTATACTTCCTTCAATAATTTTGCAGTGCTAAATGCATTTCAATCTGTTTATATAATTTTTTTTCTTTTTAACACGTTTAATATTTTAGACCAGGGCCAGTTTTCTCTGCAGCCAAAATACTTCATATTAGTTCTCGATTTTGTCAGTTGGGAAAATTGTTCATGTCTGTAGGGAAGAACGCGCAGCAGTTTCCTTACCCATGATTCCAGAATTCAAACTTCCGAGATGCCCTTTGCCGAATCAGTAACTATTTCAAGTCATGTTCTTTGCCATGCTATTGTTTCACAGACAACATGATAAGCATCGTGCAAAAATAAATAAATAAAAAATGCGAAAAACTGGGATATCTCCAGACGGCATCACCTGTAAAATTATTAAGAATTTCAGAGAGTAATTCTACATATCCAGTAATTAGGGAGATTTCTTGGCAACACCCGGCAACAGACTTATCAATTATGCATAGCCATAATCAACGATAGTAATTGGAAATATAGACTGTGCAGCCTCGGACTTCATTCGTGTGCTGGCAAGAACCTAGATCTAGTAATAAGAAATGACGTGTAATCAAACAGTTGAACTGTTTCATTAAATATGTATACCTGTCTTTCTGAACAGCACATATACAGCTCGCACCTGCTTTCGTTAACCGGATGACAGCGGGTCTCCGGTAGAAACAAGAAGTTACTGGATTTCTAATCTAACGCTTGGTTGTTTTACACTCTCTAATTTCCGGCGTATGTCTTTTTTTTACTTATTCACCATGCGGTGTACAGAACTGACTTGACTCTTTTGTTCTGCCTATTTACCTTTCTACGTCCAGAAGTAGTTAACATAGCCCCCTGGATCATTATTATGAAGTACAATAGATATAAAGATCTTTATTCACGGTAACCAACAGCGGGTGAGATGTAGCTATCTTTTCTCTATTTTGATTGCGATGTTTTGTCACTTACATACAGTTCTTACTTTAAATCTAAAATAAAATGTAATTAATTGTAAATTAACATTTCTCTAACTTATTTTTGCACAGAAATATTGTTAATGAACATCATTTTTCAAGGTTGCGGTGTACAAAAAGGTTTTGTGATCAGTAGCACGTTGGATACATGCGAGCACCAGTTTCCGAAAACAGGGTAAACAAGGGGGTGATATGGTGAGTATCATAAAGCCCGGAGAACATCTGCAAGAAGATCTCGCCCGGTCCCCTTTAAACCTCGTTAATCTTTTATACCAGAAGTTTATCTGTAAATGAGTTAGATGGAGCCCAATACCCAGATCTGAAGCAAATAATATAACTTTCTTCGTGAAAAGGTATAGTAATCTCTTACTAACAGCTCTGGTATTATTATTATTAGTAGTAGTAGTATAGAGTTTTTCTTATTTTCATAAAATTTGCTTTACATGTAAAATGTTAAATAATCCAAATGTACTGCAATTAATCAAACTAATGACAAGGTTAATTATAGTTATGCAAGTCTTTCAGCATAGGCTGGCTGGCCCCTTTATTAAAATCTTTGACTAGTAACGGGTTGTCCCACCTTTTGCTCGAATGACACCCATGATACGACGTGGCATAGAATCCACAAGATGCCGGAAGGTGTCCTCAAGACTTCTCCATTCGGTCATTCTACCCGGGGTATGGAGTGAGGTGGAAAATGATGGAAAATCCAGGATCATCCAACAGATGGAATCCGTGGATGGGGCTGGTCATACAAGATGCTTGAAATGTTTGTCAAGACCATGAAGCTACAAGCGCACAATCTGGGCATAGTGAATGGAAACAGAGTGGTTTTGGAAGCATCCCCCATCAAAATACACATGAGGCATCGCTGGGTGCCCTTGATCCGAAACAATGCCGAGGTAAGTTTAGACATTAATTCTCTCTTCTAAGGAAACCAAGGCTCAAACGATGACTCCACACCCAGAGACTTGGACCACACAAGAGGTATGGTGGATCAATGTTTCGTGTATCAATTCAAATCGTCTTTTTAAACCTGTACAAAAAGAAAAGATGAAGCATGACTAGTCAGACCACATGAGCTCCTCAGTGCAAGGTCAGCACTCCTTACACCATGCGAGCCGTCGTTTCGTATTACCCTTTTACGCAATGGTCTCCTACTGTTTTATTTTATTTGTTTCAGCGTTCTTCGCAATATACGTCCGGAGATGGGTGCGGATTGCTACATAATAAATGTCGTTGTCAGCTGGTTTATTGTTTGATGACTGTTGGACTTTACTATCACATCGGACCGCAATTCTCCCAAGCAGCAGACATTTGCTTCACCCTTTTTCCATCGATGATAGACCGATGTCTCGTACCTCCTGTGGTGGCTGCTAATCGCCCCTCTCTCGAACTCCGCACTGCCCCTGCCCTTCTCTATATCCGCCAGCCTGACTGCAAATATACTTTTCCAAGTCATCTATGGTGCTGCTGCAGGGATCACTTCTTACACCGTGTAACGTGGAGCCAACAAATCCCATTAAAGCCGCCTGCTGGTGCGTACAGAGAAGGACTTCGGTCTATGTAACAGACACTGGAAGTATGGATTTTGGTGTCACATTGAGCAGGTGAAGTTAAAACATATCTTCGCCTCCTATAGGTAAATACAAAATAGATATTAGATGTAAGGCAGCCTGCTGTATTACTGGTAGTAATAGTTGTTTTTGGTAGTTGTATAGGAAAACGCCCACTAATAAAAGTGGAATAGTCACCCGAAATTCCCGTCATGCATTGCAGATTAAACTATAAAAAGCGGATCAAAGGTTCATTCGACAAAGATGCCAGTGCACGAACACCACACAGTTTGATTACTTATTACCTGTGCAGACGCGCTGTGCATAGTTCCATAACTATTTACAATAGTACTGGTGAGAATAAAACATGGAAAAGCCCTTAGGCTCGACTGCTTACAATGGACACTCAAACATGGCGGCTATGACAGCACGCGGTACGACCTCAAAACTGACCGGTTGTCCATCGAAGGCCGGCTTAACGCAGCATATGGCGTTATGCGGAGATCCTTCCAGACCATTTCCTTCCTTTATTTACCCAGGATGGGAATTCTTCAGGATAGATGCATTATGTCAAACTGCCTGAACGCTAAAGCAAGGTTAACAGTTAGTTTCTCTGCTGGTTTTCGCAAAACTCAAACATGAACTCCTTCAGAGACCCTCGATAACTTCTCTCCAGAAAACTACAGCGTAAGTGTCTGCGTCCACGTAATTTAAACCAACCGAAGGCTCGATCCGGCCACTTATAGAACAGTATGGATCATCATGTGGAAGAGAACCCGATCGATTTCACGCCTAATCGGGTCCAGGAATTAGCTGATGAATCAGAAGTTGCTATTTACAAGATATCGTTCTTTTTATCCTTGATGCATGTCTTAGTTTTTAATTGAAGACCTATCAGCTGCACGGGCAAACCCGATTATAGATATATGAGTTTAGCAGAAGATCCGATAGGCGTCAACACTTCCATTAAAAGTGAGATGTGTCTGCGAAATGATTTGCCTCAGTGATTGGTGTCTGTCTATCTTATTAGCTGTTTGGAAGCCTCTTTTTTTTTTTAAAAAAAAAATTTTTAATAGCAGTCTTGACCATTTTCTCATTCTCCCCAACAATGAAATCTATTCACTGCCCTGGAAATTCCAGTATTCAAGCTGTTCATAACAGATCTAGTCTTACATCTGCGCACTAATATCGCACTTCGTGAAGCCAAAGTTAGTGTTGTACAGAACACCTAAAGAGAAACAATTTAATATTTACTTTTCCCATTTATTAATGGGACGCTGGTTATCACTCAGATCTAACGATCTACACTTTCACTATGAAGATTAGAATATTAGTAACAAATATAATGGAAAATTTGCATACCATTGGTGCGGTGGATGCTGCTATCTTGGTCTTGTGAGCTCTTTTGAAGAGTAGAAAAGAGTTTTAACGTCATAATCTGTAGGAATCTCTTACTGCCTTTTACAGTTACGAGAAAAGACATTCTGGTGTGTGCCTTTACACGACTGCATCAAGATACTTTCCAGTAGGCTGTTTAGGTTGCAAATATTTAAAATCAGATCTGATGGATAATTAAAATATATTATTTATTAATATTTTTTTTCAAAATGCATTTTGTGTATCCTGTAAACTTAACGAAAGTTTAAACACAGTGTTATTATAAATTTCAGCACAATATTGACACTATAACAGAATAATAATAATAAGAAGAAGAATTTTTTTGTAATTACAGGCTTCTAATAAAAATTTTATAAACAAACAATTAACATTCGTACATAGTCAGTTGTTAACGTGTTCAAGATTTTAAATGTAAATTTAATTAAATAAAATCCTGACATCTAGATTATATCTAACAATAATCCATACACTTTTTAAAAATAAACTAAACTGTTTTATTATAAATAATTGAAGCGTCAGTAATTTTTCAGTAAGTGTCCTAATCCGATGGCAAGACAAAATTTGTCCAGTGTTAAGCCAAGGACCGGAATCTGGTTGCTATACCGTTCTTTTGATAACGAACAGTATGTTATGTATTGCTCAGGTTTACGAAGTTACAAGATGTGTACATTTATTCAAAAGATACTTGAAGTGTTTTTCTTACCGTGTTCATATCCTGTCCTTGCGACGTGTCAACTTTGGGATCGAACTCCGTCAGCACGGTGAACAGCTTCTCGCTGGCTACGTTGTCCAGGTCTTCGCTGATCAGCTTCCCCTGGATGGAGTAACGGACGTAGCCATCCAGACTCTCGAAGGAACATGGTAGCGAGTTGGGCAACCGGTACTGGAAGGGAAGCATGTGCGTACCCTTCTCAAAGAGCTCTGTGCTCTCCCATTCGCCTTTACTGTTAACTGTAACAAAAATAAAGCCAGCGTCAGCTCTGTTCTATTACAACCGTCGGCGCTATTCCGATACCCGAGAACCGTGTGGGCAGGACATCTAGCGAAAGTTGTAGAAGTTGTATGTACAGAAATAAGGTGGAACCGTTAGTTTTCTCTATGCGCGACTTCAGGCTGAAGCCGTCTACCTCCGGTACCGGGTTGGTCATTTGGAAATGTTGACTAACTCGGCTGACAACAAAGGTGTATTGGCTGTTCAGTGACTGGAGCGGCTCGCCTTCTACTAATTGAAATGTCTAGCGATGAATACGATGCACCTACTAACCACTCATCAATTAATTACTGCAGCACAAACATATCTAACAAAAACCGGTTCCATTAAGATAATAATAAAAACACACAGTATGCTACTTATTTCATTTGCGCTCTGTCGCTAATTATTCACCGACGCCACGTTGCGAAAAACAGGCCAAATCGCAGTGTCATACGGTGTAGAACCACAGTAGTTCCCTCTGTGGAGACGTTGCACTGTTATCCAGCTGAAAATAGCAGAACGCTGTACCTGAGGTAAAATACTAAAAAACTGTAAATCACCAAGGGATACCAAGTCATTTTCATAGTGTTATTAGGGATCAGGAGTAGAGCAGAGGTGGAATGTGTATAAGTAATAACTTAAGGGGAGATATTTAGGCTAGAAAGTGTCAAATATGCCGCCAGATCGCGACGTGTCAACGGATCAACGTCGGCCGCTCCCCTTATTCAGACCAGAAAGCGAAAAATCTAGCATTTTGCTCCAAAGCGTCAAGTGTTTGGTCGGAGAGTCAGTATCTGGTGTGAGAGCTTCTACGACTGCGAATGGCTTGGCACCAGCACCCAGCGGTCCCGTGTTGGTTCGGGCCAGACCGTCCCGAGAAGGGTTCGCGGCAGTCTTGCAGTAGCGTCTTGAAATGTGTTCCAAGCACGTTAGATCGGTTTAGGGCCCGGGAAAGGCGCTGGATACCCCACACGGGTGATTGCCAACGTGTCTTGATCCTGCTACGGTCCCGTTCCGCTGTCGTTTCAGCTAATCCTCCACTGCGCCAGCGACGACCTATCTCTATGGCGATCGTGTTCAGCAACCCTGACTGACATTTCGAACACATTCTTCTGAGCCTCTCCACACTCTGCGCGTACACCTGTGGGTCCAGACTAAATCTGGTCTTTGTCAGAGGGACCCAGTCTCTCAGGGTCCCACCATACACAGTGTGTAGCCCAATCCTGCGGCGCCCTGTGACGGCCCATCCTGAGAGGTACGCAGATTCGCGATCTCATTGAAGGCGTGGTTTGTGTTGACCATTGTTGCTGTTTGAAGGTCAGATTTGAACCGAGTTGCTGTCCGAAAACTGTTTCTTCTCTCTTACAAGACTAAATATGTACATTATAATATTATAATTCCGACGATGCGTTGTTGACTTGGATCACCCACACACACCCCATCATACCGTCTGACAGCGCCTAGAGATGACGCTACGACCTACGCTGAGCTTATCTGCCACTCGATCTTGAGTTACAGCAGTCTCCATCATACCAATCTCTCTAGAAAGTTCTGTGGCCGTCGAATGTCGTTTCTATTATCGTTATGCTATTTAACTAGCCAAAAAAAAAAAGTAATCAGTTTGGCAATAAAGCACTTCTTAAATACCAAAATGACAGCTTTCCGCGCATTGGCACTTACGTGGACATCGGTAGCCGCATCTCGAACCTTGGCTCACTGGAGGAAATTCAGTAAAACTGTAAATGGTAGTCCCAGAGAAGAGGTTAGGGTTAGGGACCGAAAGTGAGTTATACTAATATTAGATGTAATATTCATGGTTTGTCGATAACTATTTGATGCTCACAAGACAAACATCCACGTCTTCTTTAAATAGAGCAACCTTTGTTTGAGAAAGTCAGCATGTTCCCTGCGTCTTGATAAACCTTTGTTGCGGACACCCGCAGCAGTAACATTTATTGAACAATTGGGACTATTTTACGGTGCCAAGTGCAATTACGTGTCAAAAATTAATTATTAAGAACAAATGGACAAAAATACCCGGATGACCGGTTGCATAATAACCAGTAAATAACACGAAGATTCGAAAGCACGAAAAGGCAAGTAAACAGATTCAGCTGAAATAATAAATCGAAAATCTAATTAAAATTTAAAATACTCGGCGCATTTATAAATGCAAATCGCTTCACAGCATTTTCCTTGATAGTTTTTAAAATCCATTAAGAGATTATCAGTTGCCTAGAATCAAGATAGACATCCATCCTACTGGAGGATAAAGTATTTGTTTGAAAAGCACGCAGATTCTCCCAACTTTGAGCGAGTGATTACGTTACCCGTAACCTAGCAACTGCCATTCGGGCCACTGAGGATCCATAGGATCTCAGTTACGTGTCGTACAAAGAAATTATTTCCTTCCAGTTTCTGGAGTTTAGAAGAAGAAGAAAAAACTTAATTACGCCTGAGCATCTATTTCTCGACAGCCAATAAATTGTCGCAGCAAACCTGTCCGGACCTCGCCACCATATATGTCAAGGGTTAAATTTTTACGAAAGGGAGCTGTAGGGTTTTTGCTTGCAGGATGCTGCTGTTTGCTGGTCAAGGACACGAATTATTTGACCTTCACTGGAACGGAAAAGGAAACAAAATCAACGATGCCGAGCAAAGGTCATAGGTCATGTGGGTAAGCCTCCAAACATCCGAAAAATACGATATCTGCTATGATAAAGCTACACAAAAAATAACAAATTCAGACCTGTTCTGCCAACTTCAGCGACATATTTTCGGGTTAAAAGGTTATTTTTGTTTTGTTTTTTAATATTTAAAATATACGGTTATTTGTTTATTTGGTAACTAAAAGAACCTCCATAAACTAAAATCACTTCAGTACATTTAATTTTTTTTACAATAGAATTCGTTTTCTTCTGAATTTGCAAGAAAAAAATGTAATAGAAAGCAATCAGCTTTATTTTATTGACTTTCATTACACTGATGTATATATATATAAATATATAGCAGTTGGGTTTCCCCATTGTATTTGTTATACGCAAAAATACGATCCATTTTTAAAGACCCCTTTGTGTATCGATTGGTCTGACAGAGGATTTGTTCATTCGCCAGTAATATATTCTCTGAGGCGGCGCTAGAATTCATTTATTTTCAATGCATGTATTCAGTCTTTGTTACCAGAAACCTAAATATATCTTAACTCGTGAATTGAAAAAAAAGTGAAAAATACTATGTATTATTGTTGGTGTGAAATTAAGAGTTCTAATCGCAAGTTTACTTGAATTGTCTTCAAGTTCCATACGCCAAGCAATGAAAACAACTTAATAAGCATGAATTTTAAGCTGTTTGTTGAGAACACTGAGACATAATTACGGAGACAAATCGGAAAAAAGTTCACTGACAGCAGTTTACTTACACAAGTGTAAATTTTAATTACGTAAATGAAGAATATGATAATCAGACATCAAAACAATGTTACCTTTCTCCAAATCGTCTTGGAATAAACTCCGTCCTCTTGAAGGCGAACAATTAAAATTTTTTATTTATATGTAAACTGTATTAGGCAGGAACTCTATGTAATGCAGATTTTGTGAATTATTTTCTAAATAAGTTCTGCGTTATAACCTCAAAAAGTGAAAAAAATTATGGGGAAAGCGATATCTCCGACGAACGTCCTGCATGTCACGTGGAATATTTAATTGCTATGTTCTGTATACAATAATGGAAGTTCCTTGAAAAAACCAACAGAAACTGGGAGTTGTCCTGACCACGTATATATATGTGACAAATCAAATCTGACTCAGCGGAAACTAATGAGGAATTTAATGAATATATTCCACGCGACTTGCATTCGCCGAAAGCCTTTCTCCTCTTGGATAACCAGAGGAGGCAGAGTTCGAGAGGGGGCCATAATAGCCAAACCAGCGGCGCCTCTGGCGACGTTCGTGGAAGTCAGATGAGGGGCGTTGGTGCTCTGAACGAGAGACCAGTCACGACGCTGGTTTTGTGCGTATTAGATTTCGCTAAGCAAATCCATTGTCTGGTTACGCGAACGGCGAATGGAAGACGGTGGCGAAGGGAAATAACCATTTGCGTAATTAACCCCTCTTGTACTTCTCACATAAGAGTATCGGCTTTTATATTCGGTCTCAGTCTGCTCTAACTAATGAGAGCCGCCAAACTGATGCTCTTCTAGAATTTCCCATTCGTAGAATTTTCAGTAATTATTTACATATTGCTAAATTTTATATTTTCCAGCAATTTCCAGAGTTTCGGTTAGGCTCATCCTGCTCGTTCTCATGTTCGCACGCCTATATATGTATATACACTTATTAATTCACTTTTGGACGTCAGTTTTCAAACTGCTTTCTAAAAGAAAATCGTTAAAAATAAAGTGTCGTGAATTAAACGATTTTATTATAGAGATGGGGAAAGGGTCTTCGAAGGATGACTGCAAACTGGTAAGCCGATGGATTTTTAACCCCCCCCCGTTTTGAGTCAGCCAACAGAATCGTACTGGCGACGTTTCGCGCTCTATTATATCTTGTTTTACTCTCTCACCCGTCCTGGCGCCATCTTCAGGACAGTCACGATAATGGAAGTTTGTTTAAGGCTTCTTTCCATTATTACTCTTGGCAATAGTAGGTAAACTTCCTCCAAGTTCTTATCGGAACTCACCTGAAGACGAAGACAGGAAATATTTTCCCGAAGCAGCTATCGGGATATTTAAACATCCGACCAGTTATCTGAACGTGAGAGCCGCGTGGGATTCATGAAGGGTTCTCCACGACTTACTTTCACTGGTCTATTTACATTATTCTGTCAATACAGGAACTAACAGGTGCGTGCAAAATCCACTGTAGTTTTGATTTTTCTTGTTTGTTGTTTTGTTTAAAGTTTCTGTTGATGCAGCCAGTCCGCTTTAAATCGTTTCAGGAAAACAAAATTCGAGCGACGCGACAAATTTCTGGTAGCTAAGCGGAGAGAGAGAGAGAGAGAGAGAGAGAGAGAGAGAGAGAGAGAGATAGAGAGAGAGACTTTGCAGAAATATTTATTTAAATAAGGGAAACTAATCTCCGGCGTGACACCTGAAGAGAAACAGACCGTTTTACGTAATGTAACCGAGCCCGGACCTTGCTGATCGTTTTCTAGGCGAATGTATTCATGTTTGAAAAACGAAAGAGACAAACGCTGTTCGTCCTCTCAAAGCAACAACAATAGCATCGTATTAAATCAAACAGATGTTTTCCATCGCTGTTCCGGTTTCTGATACTTAATCTCTTTTTTTTTTTTTGAAAACTGTACATAAAAAAACGTGATCACGACTAAGTGAATTATTGGCGAAGCCAGATCATCTGAAGCAACTAAGATAGCCACCATGTCGATGTACTGGAAATTTTCGCTGGCACGAGGATGACACAGAGCTGTCAGGTGTCCGTTAGGGGGGTGCGCGGCTAAACGATGGGTTAGAAACAAAATGGCTTTAGCCTGAATACAGACATTGTTAATTAGTTTACTGACTGCCCTTAGCTGAAATAACGGTGAAAGAGAAAAGATTTAATACTTTTTCATATCAGTGTATGCTTTTCTTTTAGAAGATGAGTTTAGAATTGTCTCCATGGTAATATCCAACTTTGAAAGGGAAGACGAAGTAGTGGTGGCGTTAAGGAGGCAGGCTCCTGGAGTACTGTGTTAGATTTTATGCTTAAAGGAATCCGTAGTCAGCTGAAAATGATAATCCAAAGTAGCATCGTTACAACGTAATAAAGAAGACCGTTAAGTAAGTTTAAATTTGCATGTGTTTTTGTTGTTTTCTTCTTTTTTTGTTACTTTTAGTCGGACCAACCGCTGAAGAATGATCCGGAAGGATGGGTTTAGAGGGAAATAAAGCAGTTCTGTGACCTTTGCTGATCAAAACAGACAAGCTTACAACAACCAGGTACGTTATCTTAGGGCAGTAACCCGAAGTAGCTTCTACTGAGCACCTTTCAACGGGACTGTCTACCGAGATTGGGTTAAACGCACCAGACGACCGGGGCGGTTTCGTTGTATTAAAGACCGGATTACTGTCTAGGCCCGCAGCCGAATCTGTTCAACAATCTTCGTTAATGGAAACAAGTTTTCCTAGACAACCGTGAATTTATTTATTTATTTACTCTCTTTCTTTAATTTTTCTCTCTTTTTTTTTTTTTTTCTGTTAAAGTCTGTCCTGTTGTTGATTCTTTAACCTAGAACCCTTTGCTACAAGTTTTGTTGTTGTTGTTGTTGTTGTTTGTTTTGTTTTTTTCCATCGTTCTTAGCGACATCTGATTTTCATGTCAATCAGTTCCCCCCCCGGGGGGTAAAAAGTCGATAATCTTGGTCCAAGTCAAATTAAACACCTGACACAACGCGCGTCAGAAAGAAACAATCGTGACGATTAATGCTTTCACGGTTTTCCTTTGATTTGAAATAATAATAATAATAATAATAATAATAATAATAATAATAATATAATAATAATAATAATAATAATAATAAAAGACTGTAAAAGGTATCTGACCTGAAAAGAATAAATAAAAGAGAGATTGTAGCCTTAACATGAGATAGATGGTATTTAATATATAGGATTAATCCCTGGTGTGATCTGGAACAAGAGTTTTGAGGGGTATTTTTCTTGATATAAACTTTGTATATGGATCTTACTTTTAAAATTTTACCAAAGTTTCCTTTCAAAACTTAAATCAAAACACCAGGTAAAAACAAACCGTTTGAAGCTTACGTGACTGTGTTTCTACCTAGTATTGTGTATTATTATCTTTTCTCTTTTATTTCATTTCATTTTTTTTTTAATTTCTACAATAATACATTTTTTTCTTTGTTTCAACTTTAAAATGGCGAACCTTTTATTGCATACCTTTCTCTAGAATAGTTTTATACCTGACTACAGACAATAGCAACAAGGGAGATAATATCTACAGAAAATAACAGAAGGATGTAATAATGGTAAAACTGGAAAGGGAAGTAATGTAGCCAATACCTGTGGAAAATGCTAGCAAGGGAGATAACGGCTATGGAAAAAATACAAAAAAAAAAAAAACTATTATCGAAAACTGAATTTCTTTATCTAAAAAAAAAAAAGAGAAAGTGCTTATGTATTTTTAAAAATTACTTAAATGTTTTAACATAAAAACTGCTTACGAAGATTATGAAATTTCCATGTCGGATCGCTTTATGTAAAAGGTTGTTTTCATTATAATCATATTTAAATTAACAAATTTATCTTCCTTTCTTGAAACTGCATTCGACAGTAGACAGAAGTACATATTTAAGTCTATAGTTTTTTTTCTGCAAATAAAAAAAAGAAAAATAATGATTTCACGATTATTCAGCTAAAACAACATTTCCATCAGCGGCAAATAACCGTTGTCGCTTGTGTTGGTAAAAATGTTCGTGAACACCTGCACCAGGCGCTAAAATCTAATTAAATTAGGTATAAATTCTAGGAAATCCACTAGATTCAATTGCATAATTAAAACTAATCATCCGACATTGGTGTAAATTCCTCACGATAAATCTTGTACACTGAAATATTTAAAAAATTAAAAGCATAAAATTCCACTGATTCAATTTTTTTTTAAAAAAAAATATTTTTCTAATACAATAATTCATGAAATTTAATTCATTTTTATTTCAACGGAAACAGAATTTCAATGTGGCGCATGCTATTGTTTCTTTAAAAAAAGAATGCAAACTTGTAAATAATGAGAAGGACGTGAGCACGCGAGCGCTTCCCCCATTATTGTAGTTTCTCTATAGTTCAGCAAAGCATTCCAATGAATGATCAACCAGCTGGAAACTAAATATGAATGATATAATAATAATAATAATAATAATAATAATAATAATAATAATAATAATAATAATAATAATAATAAAGTGATGCAGACAACCATGGGTAACCACTTTAAAGCTTGAGTGTTCATACTGCGATTGATAACTTGAAGGTTAGGTTAAGATTGCTTCGGGGAAATCTCTCTCTCTTTCTCTCTCTCTCTCTCTCTCTCTCTCTCTCTCTCTAAGTCGGACATCACTTAACAACGACGTATAGCCAATGCCAAAAGTTTTGCATCACCCAAGAAATGTAACTAAATATATTTTCTAGTCGTACTATTTCATGGCCACTTATAAATGTCTGCTTTTGAACAATTGAGTCACACCTGTCGTTATGATTTATAAAGCCTCCTCGGAAATCAATTATTTGATGATAGGTTTTTTAACTGTCGGATTTTGTCATTAAGTATATGAAAGAAAACTCTAGAACGGTATGAGTTTCGATACGTTAGCGTAACTTTATCTCAAGCAAATTCAGCGGATTTAATTCGACTTCATCAAGCAAAATTAGCAAGTTCTAGGGTGATGCAAAACCTTTGACTATGGCTCTCTGCAATAGGATCTAATGGGGCTTTCGAATGTAAAAATCCTTAATAGAGTTTAGTTTAGTTAACAAAAGAAGACTGGAAGCCGCTATGGATTGTTAATGACACCGGGATACATAGATATTTATCGATTTAGTCCTTAAAAGTTAGAATTCTCCGCAATTCATTCGCTACACAACCCTATTTCTTTCCCATCATCACAGAATTCTGTAGAGCAGGGAAATTAGAATTTTTTAAAAATAAAATGATAAAACTATCTCAAAATCTTTTCTTTACCCTCTACACATTAAAAAAATTTTTTTTCACAGCAGAATCCAGAGTATAAATTTGTTTTCTACATAGAAGATGCAAGTAATTACAGACATCTTTGTTTACATCTTGCCTAATGAATTCCCAATCAATCGGTTTAACTACTTCTCTTTTGTTTATTTTGTAAAAAGTTCTAGATAGATAAAAGTATATTTAAAACTCAAATGCTTTATTTCATTAGTAACCACTAACGTATTTCTGCGAGACATTTCGGTTGATTTACGGCACTACGCTTCGTCGGTGTTTCAAAGCCAGAGCTTTTCGAACGAGAGCAGACGATCTGAACAGCAGCCGAACTCTTCTTGTAAGAGATCAATCGCCGAATTCGCAGCTCCCTTCGCCGAGGAAAAACCATAAACATTCTTTTCTTGATATTACTCCGGAATACGTGGTGCTTTTTTGCAATCTGCCCTGAACAACAGTCATCCTGTGAATACAGGAATTGTTCAGGCATGAAGTGTTTTTCAGGCACCTGGTGTCTGCCGCCGAATCGGGATGTGCTTAGGGAGAGGAATTTCACCATAAAATGAAATGAAATATCTTCTGGTCGTAAAACAATCGGCGGAAACGTCGCGGACGCGTTCTGGCTGATGTATTTGTCTGTGGAGCTTGCCTCCTGACTGCGGAAAGATCGGTTTCTTGTTTGGATTTCACACCGTAAGTTCGAGAATCTTATTCATTCACCATTTTAACTGCTGTGTGGATAAATGTAAAACTCTCGCGGCCTCTGCAACTTTTTATTTAAATTTGAATTACGTAAGGAAACAGAGCCCTGCCATAATAATTTGCCCCCCCCCCACAATGTTGTTATCAGAATATGTTAGCATGTTGCAGAAAATGGTAAATGAAGGGAAATAATAGAGTGAAATTCTCTTTGTTAGTTTTTGGTGAAGCCGTCTTTTGCAGTACGAACAGCCTCTGCTTCGGTTAGTACCCAACCAACGACGTGTTGCATTACGGTCTGACCCGGGTTGTGAGAGATTCAATTCGTTATAGTGGCAGGACATGGACAGGCTGCGTGCTGTTAAACGACGATGTAGACGCTCCCACAGGTGCTGGATCGAATCCTTGTCGGCGCTTTAGGATACTCAAGAAAGCTGTTGAATGCCTCGATTCTTCGGGCTTTGGATACCAGCATGTCTTACTGGAACAAGCACAGAAATCTCTTTCGAGTGGCAATGTGGCCAGCAGAATTAAGACAACCATCAACAAAAACACCAGTTCTGTCTTTCCTCCAAGCCATGATGCATCCCATATCCTGACGATCTTTTTTTTTCTTTCCTTTCATTAAAAGGAAAATTTATTTCAATAAAGCAAATGTAAATTGTAATGATGACAACAAAAGCTGTTGAACAGATGATGATGTTCAATGAGCTGGATACTGTATTCAAGAGAGTTCAGTGCCTGAAGAGTGGTCTTGCACATTGACAAAAAGATAATGGAATACATTTTCTTGATGAAGCATCTTTTTATTTATCCATCTGCATCATCAAACTGACCTACCTCCATTGACTCTTCTGAAAATTAAACGTTTTGACGTTGCAATCAACTGATGCAAACATGTTCTAGGCTGCCTTCTGGCGATAATTTACTCTAAAGAATAACATTTTCACACAAGATTGTCCATCAAGCCAAAAACTTTCACAAGTTATCATCATTGTTAGTTTACAAAAAAAAAAAAAAACACAAATTTCACTAAAGCTTACAAGAGAGAGACAGATAATGTAGGAATGTTTTGCAAAGCGATGTGAGTTAAAGCTAAAATTAAAATTGTTTAGACAGTAATACTTATTAACTGTTTCGCTGCTAAGTTTTCTCAATGTATAGCGTATATTAGTAGTACATCATATTACACTTTTAAATTGCTATTAAGAAATCAAAGTGGCCATTTTACAGCAAGTTCGGCAGGCGCAAGCTTGGCCTACCACATTTTTTTAATGATGTCATCCCAGCCACAGTGTGTGGCCTGCAACAGCGAATCAGTTAACTGCTGCTTAAAAGGGAAGCAACTCCAATCTCTAGCAAAATTCTAAAAAAAAAAAACTGTTTCTATTAATAATTTTTCCATTATATAAGGGAAGTAATTCTATCAGTTAATCATTATATGGCCAAAAATCATTACAACAAACTTCTGGATACGAGAAAAAATTATATCTGTGGTTCATTGTAAACAAAGTGAAGAAAACTGCCACTTCTTACAGCCCAAATGAAACAGCCGATTAAAAAAAATAGATACAACAGAGGCTTCCACCTGAACGAATTACTATAATTATCTATACAGTACTTACAAATCCAAGAATCATACATGTCTCTGAGCAGATCAACATCAATTGAAAATGAAAGTGAAGTGACAAAGGATTTCCTCTCTAGTGCTAAAATTACATGTACTTTTAAGATTTAAGAGAAATCTGATGAATGAAACATCATAGCATGTTGAGTAAAGGTTTCTTAAGTAGGTAACAGCATTAGCTTAAGAGCCACAATCTTTCCCGACCAAGGGTTGAAAACAAAGGAGTTTAAGGCCTTTGTTGGGTCTTCTCCAAGACCAGGTGAGATTTACAGGCGTGAATTTCCGGAACCTGGACTCGTCGGTCGGAGAAGACCAAATAGATGCGGCCGATACTCGATGGTTTCGCCAAACGCGTCCTCTGACCAGACAGACAGATCTTTCCAATTGTTTTATCCCTATTGAGCAGAAGGGAACTTGTATATGCTGCATATCCTATGCTGCCAAATTGGGAAAGATGACGTTGAACCGTTCTTTGGTTTATTTCTGCTGCACGGGTGATGGCAGCAAGGGAATCTTCACAATGTGTGCAAGCATGGAAAATAACGGCGCGTTCTTCTCATTACGTGATCGATCAAGGCCTTTCCAGGTTACTTTGCCGCGGGAGTTGCATTCGGTTCGGTGAAAACCTCGATAATACTGGCAACAGATCCGCAAGCAATGTCTAGATCTCTGGCCGCACAGTGAACGGTCTATAACACAACCTTGGACAAACAAGAAAATATAATGTAACCATTAAAGAAAGAGTAAAGTTTAGTTCGGCCACCACAAGGTTGGTGTTGGCATAACCCTGCGTCAACAAGGTGGACAGTCCGGGTAAATGAGTGTAGTTCCATAACTGTCCGCTAGTGATGATCAATGAGCCCGGCATGGAAGTCACACTATGGAGCTCTTCATTTTTAGATGTGGGAGAAGATTTATGCGTCTGGCTGGGGAAAAAGAAATCGTGCCAAGAGGTTCTCCGAACCGGGCAGTTCGTACGGGAAACGAACTCGGAGACCTTGACCTTAGCAGTCCAGTCGACTAACCACCGGACTACCACGTTGTTATCCAGCACGGGTTAAGAGAGATTGTTATTATTTAGTTTCGGAAAACACGTAACTATTTTAACAAATTTGTGTGCGTGCGATAAAAGAATAACGTGTTTCACTTGAGCTTGGAGAAGGTATTCCTAGTCATTCGTTCTGTAAACATTTACACTAAATCGCAGTGAGGAGGAAGTCTGCTGACATCGCTGTTGCACGAGAATAAACTCACATTCAAAAGTCCTGAAAAGGGGGATATTTATTTTTTTAAAATCTATCCGTATACATTCGAAATGTACCGGTGAATAATTTTAAGTAACAAATCACGATGCACGAAAGTATGAGCAAAGAGGGGAAAACGTCTCGGAGTATACACTGCCGGTCAGAGGTTTGAGAGCAAGGTTTGCAGACTTTTGTTTCATTCCCTTGCTCGTTACAACACGAATAAACGGTTATAAAAGGGCAAAGCGCCTAAGAAACGGGCAAAGCGTGGAGTGCTCGTGCTGGCATCAGCTGACCATTCACCTGACTCCCAAGTAGCTGCAAACCAACCCACTATTAAGAGCTTCAAATTAAAGATTAAAAAAGGGGGGCGCAGTGTTAAAATTACATGCAAACCAGGCAACTAAAAAATGAAGAAGGGTCTAGTGGTCAGATAAATGAAAGTTTTAAATGACTGGGAGTTCGGTCAACGACGGGTCGGTGGGCTATCTGCTCTGCTGAAACAGGGCATCGTTTCTACCTTAAAGCACAAGGTGTAGTAATAACATAACGGTGCTGATAAACCCAAAGATATTTACAGAACTGACCGAATAGTGGATGAGGAAAACCAGCTCAGTGTCTTGGAAAGCCATGCTATGCTATTCGATATACAACTCACTGGTCAGGGTTTCTTTCTCGAACAACGCAGTAGCTCTAACGATTCTTCTAAATTATGCAGGAAATACACTGAAAGCGAGGAAATGCTCCCCGCAATGACATCTGTCGCCTGTCTGGAGGCTTAACTCAATAAAAGGTATGACATAGACGCCGCTATTCGGTGTAATAGCTACGGCAGGATATTTACACAGCCTGGATTCCATCAGCTGATTACTTTGGTAAACTAATTACCAGAATGGCACGAATCTAAAAAGCTGTTATAAAAACAGAAGGTGGTTGTTATTTTGATAAACCAATTTAACCCTCCGTATACCAGGTTAGCTTTTACATTACTTATACCACTAGTTATTATTTGTGTCCAATCGGCTGTACGAGGTCTGTCGAAAACGTATCCGACCTTAGGCTGGGAAAAAAAACGTACTTGGTGCGGTTCAGTTGCTAATCTGCTAATCCCCTTCGAAGTAGGCCCCTTGTGCCTCCACACACTTAGCCCAGCGATTCTTCCACTGTTCGAAACACGTCTGGAATGCTTCCGGAATAGCTCTCAGCTCCGCCGTCGCATTCCACATGATGTCCTCTCGGCTCTCAAAGCGGGAGCCTTTCAGTGGCATCTTCATTTTTGGGAACAACCAGAAGTCAGAAGGAGCCATGTCTGGAGAGTAGGGAGCCTGGCGAATGAGCGAAATGCCTTTCTTTGCCAAGAAACCTTGGATCAACTGCGGCGAATGAGCCGGGGCGTTGTCATGATGCAGCTGCCAGTTTTGCGAGACCCACAGATCCAGTCTCTTGCGCCAAACTGCATCACGAAGACGTCAGAGAACTTCCTCATAGTACTCCTTTGTAACTGTTTGTCCTTCTGGTGCGTATTCGTGATGCACAACGCCTCGGTAGTCGAAGAAAACAGTCAGCATCACCTTGATTTTTCTCCGGACCTTGGCGACGTTGGGTGCTTCCACTGTGATGACTGAGTTTTGGTTTCCGGGTCGTACCCGTACACCCACGTCTCATCTCCAGTTATCACGGTATTCTGTAACTCAGGATCCCTGTTGACAGTATCCAGCAGGTCCTGCGTAACCTCAAGACAAAGTTGTTGTTTTTTCCTAAGAAAGCAGCTTGGGGACAAATTTCGCTGCCACTCTGCGCAAGCCAATATCCTCCTTTAAAATTGCATGTGCAGAATCTTTACTGATCCCAACCTCGTCACCAATTTCCCGCACTGTCAAACGACGATCCTCCATTATCAAGGTCCGCACTTTCTCGATAACAACTGCATTACGGCTTGTTGACGGCCTCCCGAAAAGCTGGTACCTCCCCCCACTGGTGCGCGGCCATCTTTGAACCTGCTGTACCATCCTTTTATTTGGGTAACACCCATGGATGGCATTGTCACCAAAAGCCTGTTGAATTTTACGAATTGTTTCCGTTTGGGTATCTCCAAGCTTTTGGCAAAACTTAATGCAAGATCGTTGCTCCACACGTTCCGTCATCACGGGCAAAATGAAAATGCGACGAGTAAGTAGTACAGCACCTCACACGCTGGCTGCCTGACGCATCCAGCAAGCCCGCCAAAAACCACGCATGCGCATGAAGGCACGCGGCTCCACTATGCACACTTTTGCCTCCTTAACGTCATTACTTCCCACGGGGGAAAAAAAAAAAAGTTGGATACTTTTTCGACAGACCTCGTATATTATTAGTCAGGGTTATCACAATGCAAAACACCTGGGGTTACAGACTTGCAGAGTTACGTTAATGAAGAATATGACTTTGCCTGCGCTGAGTAATTCAGATTTAAATAGTAGAGTGAAAATGAACCCCATGTGGTGTACAAAGGGTTAAAATATGCGATTATTATTTATTTTAATTGTTTTTACCGGAATCTGCTTATTCCTGTTCTATAATAACCACAAAATTTAAATAAGAATCTGAAAACTGTCGTTTTTTTTTTGTTTTTTGTAAATATTCTTCGCTTCCCATTAATTACAAGTTTACGTTCCTTTAAGCGATAGCACGCGCCATGTTGAAATGCTGTTGCCGTTGAAATAAAAGTAAATTAAATCTCATGAAATTTTTTATTAGAAGAATATTTTTTTAAAAAAATCAACTTGGTTAATTAATCAGGTTTTTTAAAAATTCAATTTTAAATTTTAACAACAAAAATTCAAACATAGCAAAGACATTCGTCGATGTCCAAAAGTCTTTGGAAATATCACAAAGTTATTGAGAATTGTGATCGACAACTACAAAATACAAAACATAAAAAGGCCTTTCTAGAAAGATAACTCCTTTGTATAATCAAGGGCAGGGAAGGGGCCCCTCTAAATAAACTACTCGGTGCTGCAGATGTCAAAGACGGTTTACTTTTGAGTTCAGTCGGTAGAAAACGTTTTAACTAGAACGGCTCGATTTAATCTACTTTTCCTATGCAAGAAATAAATAACCAGGGAAATGTTAGTGCGATTAATAATTTTCACGAATGAGTTAACCGTTTCAAACAACCTCGAGGTTGGTATGAAAAACTCCCTAAACAAATTCTTGTATTTAATGATTTACTAAAGTCGGGTAAGGTCTGGCTCTCAGACCCGTGCTTTTGTCCGGTATACTCTTCGATGTACCAGATCTCGTGTTTCCCGTATCAGTGAAAATAAGAAAAGATATTTTCCCGCCGCTTCTTTTCTGCCAGCAGACTCGTTACGTGACAGGATTACTGCGCGACAGCGATCTGGTTTTCTTACTCCGCCACCTGGCGGCGATTCTCTAGCGGGGTTTCTGGTTTTAAGTTAATGTTTTCGGATAAGACGGGCAAGATGGAAAAAAATTCGCAGAACCTACTCGCATATATAGGTTCGTTCACAAGCGCGAGATCCCCTCACATCACCGCCACACGGGGTCGTCTGCGAGGTGGACCGAGGCCAGAGCAGGGTCAGGATCTGCTCGCATTAATTGCTGTTTGACGTCACGTCAAGGTGCGCACTACACTCTGAGCTAACTTGCTGCTGTTGTTTTTTTGTTTTTTTTTTACTGAGATGTAACAAACAGCTGCCTTCCTTGATTACTGATACTTCTCGGTCGGTAATTAGCCTCCTCGCTTTTATCCACTCCGAAGCATTAACCATTAGGTTTCTTCCTTTGAGATGTAATTAAACAATTCATTTAATTCCTTTTGTTTAATAGTGGTAAGGTTCTGAAGCAAATTTTTTTTTTTAATTTAACTATTTATAGAATCGATTTAAATTAAAGTAAATGCGGTCCATAATAATTTAGCACAATTTAATTTTAAAAAAAAAACAAAACAAACAAACAAACAAAAACATTATAAGACCCGTCATGGATTTTTCATGGTTTTGGTTAACTAACGCGGAAATCACCGTCTCCCACAGTGGGGACGGACCGTCTTTACGATGGGGCAGATCGACAACACGGCGACAGTTACAGGGAGGGAGATATGAGCGAGCCGGGTTAATAGGACTCGAGCTCGGAGTGCAACACCGACGAGGGTTCGCTGATTGGATATTGAACGCGAAGAATACGCGCAGACCCGGGGCCGGTATTGTGCCGGGGAGCTCAGGAAACAAATAAAAACACAGAGTTGCGGCCGAGGACAAAAACCCACAGAAATGCGTTCGGCTCCGCGTCTGGATCGATCGACGGTGAAGAAATCGATTTTCTACAATTTAGCCAAAGAGCCGGTAGATTCCGACACAGTCGATAGCACCGTCTCGCTCGCCACCTGGTGGCCGTTTGTTATTGCCGCGCCGATAAAATCGTAGAAAGTCTGGTGTTCGAACAAAATGACACCTAACTTCAGGGGCTAAGCTTGTTTAATGTAAAACATTGAGGGCTAAATACTAACGATAAAGACGCAAATTCCAACGTATGTATTAACATCTACTTAACGCATCTTCGCTACGACGTCGTCAGTATTCACAGTGGAAGAAAGGGAAAAGACAATGGACCCTATTTCGCTAGACTCTGTTACTGCAGGCGTGTATGCTAGCAAAGATCCGCAGCAGATGGAATTGACTTTAAAAGACCGGTTTTACGGCAATGCTTCCATACCACTGCATATAGAAGAGAGTAAACACCGAACCAACGATTTTTTTTTTGGTTGTTTTTTCATTATTCTAAAGAGTTAAAGGGGCGCAGGGTTACTGTTTCAGTCGAAGTAAGAGCAGTGAGTGGTGTACAAAGCCGCGCTCGGTTCCGCTGAACCTTTCTACAAGTCGCGCGTAGCAGACGGATGCCTTTTAATGTCGGGGCCGTCGGTATTTTAAGTCATGGAAAGTGTACATAGAAACGACCCGTCTCGAGCTGAGTTCGCTTCCTAATTAACCCTAACCCGACCACTCGAGTTTTCTGACGCAGCACCAGGTAAAAATTGTTGTGTTGTATGTACCCCGATGTCTACAAACAAGAAAACTACAACCCTGGTGAAGAAGCGTAGTGCGACAGTAGTCCGCTAGGAAGCGTTCTCTGTCTATTGGCACAAGGGACCCGACACGCTTAGAAACCTCACGAGGATGGTTAGTGAATGAGAGCGAGAGGAAACTGCGCTGTGGGGTACGTCAGCTTCCGGTATCAAATTTGCCTCCCGGACATTAACAGTCGGCCACTGCACCGCCCCGGGTAGAATGTCCGATAACTAATTTGAGCTAAGTCGTTTCAACATGATTAGCATAACTCTCATAGGAAGGTTTCAGGAAGAAATGCTTTATGAGGGGATTCTTTGACTACCGAGAGAAGGGTTCTTCTAAGACCAGGTGAAACAAGAAGAATGTTCTAGGGTTAGCAATTCTGGTCCACCTGGCAAAAGGCATTTCGAAATATAGTTGCTTTGGAACTAGAAACGTTCTTGGAGAGAAGAAAGAATACCCAAAAATAATTTTAGGGAATTAGGGATATTCTAAGAATGTGTAACTGGTAACACTTAAAAAATTGTATTAAGTGTGTGTATGTGTGTGTGTGTGGGGGGGATGTTCTAAGAATGGTTGCCTGTGGAACAAAGTGATTTGTATACTAAGAGTCTAAGATTAATTTTTGTTTTCTGTTACTCACAAAACCGCAAAACACACACACAACGAATGAGAAATCCGGACTTTTACACACGAATATAGTGCAAATACTTAAAGCATACAAACATATGAATGCTAGAAATTCTATACATGTAAAACTCAGCGCCCACGACAAGTAGTTAATAAACAGTAACAGATACAGGAGACTGAGGTCAGGAGCTCCGGGTCAGGATCAGTTCGATTTGACGCACATCGCTGGCATAATCTTTTCTCTGGCTCTTCTCCGCCAGCCGGCCGCATGGATTTCCTCGGCGCTTTCTGGTTTCCTTCCACGTCTAAAAATGAGGAGTTCTTGTAGGGTTTTTCCTGTCGAAGTCGGAAGAGCTGAGCCCCACGTTGAGCAGGATTGATGACTGTTTTTCTTAGCGGACGGTATCACTACCCCCGCCCCACCCCCCTCGCACCTGGGTGGTCTCTCTTTTAGCCATCAGGGTACGAAAAAACATACATTACAAGAGAGACGGTTACCCCATTCGCCCTTCAGCACGCCACAATCTCACCTGAGGTTTTTCTTTTACTAACTCACACCGTTAAATGTTCCGTTTATTTTAATAAGTCGGGTGCTTATTCCCCATGCACTGGATCTCCACCACCCATATAAACCAGAGACTGCAGATCTGTTCTGGAGTTCTGGCTTCCACGTGCGCAGCCTTGGTTTTATCCGGCTGTTTCTTCTTCCTCCCTTCTCCACCCCGTTTGTCCAGACACCCGCCCCTTAACGACGCTGTTTCTGGTTCCTCTCTGAATGCCGCCCAATGACACATACCAGACGATTTGCCCAGCCAAAAGATCCGACGTTTTACGCCGACCAGTCGATCCGTTCTCGTCCACCATTTCTAATTTACTCCGTCTAACGAGGTAGCAAAGCCACGTTTGAAGTGCGGACCCACCGGACACGGCCGAGTTAACCCAGCCACACGACATTAAAAAATAAACAGCAACAACAACAACAAAGATAGTCCCGAAATCTTTCCTTTATTGCTTGATCCACGCTTCATCTCTCCCGCCCATCTCACTACCGCCAACTTTTGAGGTGAAGCAAACTGTCCCCAATAACTACTTTCTTCATCGCTAAGTCACCCACCCATGAGTATCCCTAATTAAAAGTGCTGCGACAGGGCTGTACACACATTTACCTCCATGGCCAGGCGCCGCTTTTATTTCATTACCTATTCCACTTTGAAGATCGAAGAGCAGCAGACACCGACCGAACTCCATTTCTGCTCAGTCATAAATAACTAATCCTGCAGTCACAATGACTTCTTATTATATCGGATCTAACTGTGATTTATCTTCTAAAGAAGGACGCAGGAAAGAAAACGGTTATGCATTTTGACTAACAAAATTATTTATTATGTATGTACAATTATTTGCAAAGCATTTATGGTGTTTTTTTCCTGCAGTTTCAGAACTGCTCGTGGAGTACCCCAAGGTTCGATTGTCCGACCCGCCTTTTTGCTTCTATCTGCTTAAATGATGTGAATACTGACATCTTTAATTGCATCGTGAAGTTGGGATGCGACACCAACAGTATGATATATACAGTCGCCCCCCCCCCCACGTAATCGCGGTTCGGCATTCGCGGCCCCGGTTATTCGCGGAATTTCCCTTAGAACCTAACTAATAATTGTTCGTGGAAACGCCCGCATATTCGCGGAATCGCAAATATCTTCTGCGATTTTTTTAATGGCTTTTTCGTGGCAATTTATATTTTTTCACGCTTTTTAACCATAAATTATTAACAATACAATTTACTAATTTTGTAATATAAATACTAATGTAAATTCACAAAATATCAATATAAAATAAACGCTATTGGCTGGAGGTTTGAAAGTAGCCAATCCAAGAGCGTCATTCATTTCTCCTCGCTGCTGATTGGCTGCTGCCCACGAGGCGCTGTCTCAGGCAGATGCAGCCCAGCATCCCCGCATCATCCCAGTTTACCGCGTGTAGCTATCTCGAGTGTTTCTCTGAGTGTTGTATTTTTTATTAAATTATTATTATATATTTACTTATATATTTTATTATATTTTACGTTATATTTTGACGTTTATAGGCATTTTTATGAAATAGCTTGGTTACAGACTTAGAATGACACGGATGTTTATCGCGGACAGCGAGCCAGCCACCCAGAGGTAGGGTCAGGGTGACTGCTAAACTTTATTGTTGGTATGTAAGATTGTAATATTCCCTGACAGCACTTCTGGCTCCCATATAAATCAGGGTGAAGAATCCACTAAATACTTACCTTTTTTTAAAAAAAAAAAAAAAAATTGCGTAAGAAGAATTTCTGCTTCTGTATCGATAGCCCGTCAGTTTTCACTGTATAATCATATTGACAGAGATGCAAATCAGTTCTTCAGAATAAAGCATCACGGTTAATTTCTCATCCGTTGTTACAAAAGAACAGACGGATTTTTTTTTCTTCTTTTCTCACTCCGTGTGCACACCCAGATGCAGTTACTCCGATCGAGACCTACGAGCCTAGCAAACCTCACCCCTTCCGATTGGTAGCGAGGTCGTCATCAAAGCCGTTGCCATGGTAGCCGCTCAGCGTTAGCCTCGCAGAATTTCAAGCCAGAAACAATAAAGTGAGAGTTGCAAAGAAAGAATGTGCATTTATACATTGTTTATACTTCCATATGCGCTCGTACCGATGTCATTTTGTAATACAACTCGGTTGCTGGTGTATCGCCGTCTACGACGACGATGGCGTCGCTGTAATTAGACCTTTTTTTAATCATTCTTATGTGAAATAATTGATGGCGACAGGTGTTAATATTTCAATCATAACTTTTCGTTTCAAAACAAATTTATGAAAATCGAATCACCGGGACAGAAAATGATCAGTTTGGGGGGGGATAATAATAATAAATAACACCAGCATAAAACAGAGAAAATCATACCTTTTCCCCACAGACAGAAGCGGTCGTCAAAATAGATTTCTTCCTTATCATGTTCGATGTCTGTTCTGCGTGTTCCATTGTGCATCGACTCGTACCACGTGACCCGCGCCGACCCTTTGAAGCATATCTCAACGCCTGTAGAAATGTTAAATAATGTCTATTTTCATATGCGACATTTCTGATAGATTTACTGTTCTTTGTAACACCAAAAGAAGAAGAAGAAGACATAAGCTTTACTAAACTATGCGGAGGAAACGTAGGGGGAAGCATCTACACATTTAGTTAGGAATTACTGCTGCTGTAACAGATGGGCCCGGTCTCTCCAACTTGAAACGTTATGTTTGTCCCCTAACGGTAACTTCCAGCGACAAGAGCAATGCATAATTTCGCATTCGTGCTCCACAAAGCCGCTGAGGAGCGCTGCGATTGGTCTGGTTTGACCGAATTACCACAACTTTGTTGCGTGGAAGCCATATTTAGCCTTCAGTGCCATTTTATGATCTTTAGAGCACTACTACTTCTGACTACGACCATCTCGCTAAACTGCTGTTGTGTTAGTATCTTGTTACTCATCTTTGGCTTTTTGAAGTTCTTTAGGTGATGTCCTAGGACTAGAAGGTGAACCGGTGTAAACTGTTTCTGATCCTCTTCTCTTCTGTACACACATTTTCTCCCATCACCTCTTCCACGCTGGCCTGTTTTACCCTGAAGCCCGGACTTTCGAGCAAACAAAACAACTGCACTTAATATTTTTTCTTCAGCCAGGGTGTATAAATGTGATGCATCATCGGTATGGTGCGCATTTCCAAAGAATAATCAAAAATATTTCGAATGTTAGTGAAAACATGAGAGCAGAAACAGCACTAGCAACTATTTATGTATTTAAATGAGACATTAAAATAGTTTGTAATTCTTAAACCTGCTGAATTGTCTTGCGATTATGCTCTAGTGTATACAGCATGGCCAAACGTTTTGCACCACTCCAGAAATAATAAATGGTTTGTCTTCAAAGCACATACAGCTCAGCTTCACACTGTACCGATTCTAGCCACACTCACCGTCAGTCAATTTCGGAAATCTCGTATTCAATGTTAGATTTCAAATTTTGATTCGAGATAATGAAAAATAGAAAAACATTTTTAATGGGCGCCAAAATTATCAGAGTATTAACAGGGTGTTGTACTTCATTAAAACTTGGTAGTCAATATATATATATATATATAGCTAGCAAATTGGGCAAAACCTTTCTTTTCCATTCTGATATATTCTACAGCAAAGGCCACAAATGTACAGTGGACTAGGATTCGTCGCGTAGGAATAAAAAGCAACTCGTCTGCCTGGCAGAAGTTACGTCTCATGCAGGGTTGCGGTTTTAGGTGCAATGAAATAACACGTGAGGAAATAATATAAAATATAATAAATCAATAATATAGCAGTTAAAATAATTGAATAAATATATAAATAATTCAGTTAATTAAAATCGCTTAAAGAATTCAGAGAATCTATGTAAAAAGTCGTCAGTTCAATCGAAAACAGCTCCATTTCTCAGATTTCACTCTTAGTGGATTATGACGAACGCAATCAATGTCTTTATGTTTTGTGTTTTAAACCATCAGCCGACTTTTACTTAATAAGCAAAGCCATAAAATCATTTGTGTAGTTATAGGAAATGCATACATACTTTGTTTATACGTACTTACAATCGTCAATTATAAATAACTATTCATAGAAACCACTAAAGCATACTTTATGATTTAAAATACGGAGCATTTAGCGAGTTTTCTTATTGGATTAGCTTAATGGAAATAGAGATTTCTTAAATATTAGCACGAAGTGGATGTTAAAAATAAAGACAAAATTAAAGACACATTTGCGACTAGTTAAACTAAGTTTATCAGCAATAAGAATTAATAATCTTTATCAAGCATAAAAACAGAAGTCAATGGAATTATATATGTAAAGGAAAATTTTAAAATATTTTATGCCCAGTAGTCCAATAGTTAAAATGTTTCAAATAGCCAGGTATACTGTATTTATATTTTAAGATTTGCCTGTGCATATTATAAACTAAGTACTTTTTGCTGAGAAATATGACTGTTTTTTTTTTTGCTAGAAATGCTCAAAAGTTAATAATCGGACATTATTTTGCGAAAAGATTTATTTGGTTCAATTTATTTAAAACGCAATTTATGTTTTTGATTGTTTTTCTTTGCGACAAATTTTGTCTGCCATTTTTGTTCCGCCAGCGCCCCAACTTGTGTATGCCATCGATGTTTTTCCCTTTGTGTTTTTTTCAGGGCTCTAATGTTCAAATCAAATTGCCTCACATCAGAAATAATCAAACTATAAAAGTTTTTTTTTTTTTTAAAGCATTGCTACATTTTAGAAACGTGTGATGACTTTGAAAAGTAACAGAGGTCGGAGCTGTAATTACAAAATTAATACACAACAACGAAGACTTCACTATTTTATCAGACACTGAAAGCTTATCTTTATCCATAAATAACAGCTAATACCGTTAGAGATGGACTTTATTGGTTAAATGAGTCGGTAAATACGATATCTTGCGCAATGACATTGTGTCTCTTTAAAAAAAAAATTGTTTGTTTTTCCTTTTAAGTTAGTGGGTAAAAAGATAAATGAAATACCACTGTTTTGTCCAGTTTTCTAGGCTTCAGGATTTTGAAATGCTGTCTGTCGGTCTACATTCCGACAGCTCGGAATCCCTATAGTTGTCAGTCAGTTGGGGCAGTAAGGGGAATTCGGAACTCGCGTCTGATATAAACGAACTCCTTAAAAGACAAACAGTAATGATTCCTAACGGAAGATCGCCTGGTTACCGGCTCTGCGTCGGAGAAACGCCAGAGAGCAGCAGTCTTAAGAAGGAGACGACTGTCCTTCCCGTTAGACTTTCTAGAATGTACGGTTGCAGGGGGAATTAAAAAAAAAAAAAAAACATGAGAATTTTTTGAAAAATAAGGAATAATACAGACGACATCGTAATTGCTTCTGCTGCTAACGGGTTGACATTTAGAAGGTTTCTAGGCGTGGAGTCTGCAGTTCTTGGTCTAAAACGAGAGGATGCGGTCTCGTCGCAGCAAACACGAAAATTACGGTTCACCGCTGGCAGTTGATTCCTGTTCCGTTCGTTTTAGATATCGGGAGTCGGAGCCGAGCTATTCGCGTAGCCTTTCTTTCCCTCGAATTATTATTCTAGTTTCGCTAGCCTGGATCTCGGTCTACGGTCCGAGTTGCATGAACAGCAGAAACAGAAGGAAAAAAAGAAAGAATAGGCAGAGATAACAACAGGCAACGGGAGCGGTAGCCAGGTTGCCACTTACCAGCGATGGTGATGGGGGAGTTTAAATGGATGTTCAGCGCGCCTTTGATCTTGTCTCCGGAATAGTACACGTTGACTTGGTCTTCCAGGTCAAAAAAGAACCTTCCCACGGCCATTCTCTAGACCAGCTGCGGTGCGCCGCACCAGCGAGCTTCCACCTCGCAGTAACACGCGGCCATTTTTTTTTTAACACCCACGTGACGGAAGCAGCGGAACGCGTCGTCTGCGCCGCCCTTCTTCAATGGCGGGTCGGCGTGGACAGGCGGCGAGGGTCTCCTTCGGCGGGTGCCGGCGGCTGACGGTAGCGCTGCAGAAGGTTTCTGAAGGGGGAGGGGAGCGGCCCCGAAGTTGGTCACCGAGCTCGAACGCGAACGGCCGGGTTCATTCCATCACTGTATCGATCGGCAGCCAGCATCGGCATCGCGCGGCTCTCTTGTCTCCTCTCTCTCTTCATCAATACTTCTCCCGCGTCTCTCTCTTACGATGGCTACCAGACTGACTAGCGACGTGTTATTAGCCGCGATGCATCCCCCCCCAAGATTTTCACAAAACAATGTAAAACAACAGCAACAAGAACAAAGTCCTCGTTTTATTTTTAATTGATTAGACGGCAGCCGAAACACAAACAAAATGTCGTTGTCTCAAAGTAAACACACACACACACACACACTCTCTCTCTCTCTCTCTCTCTCTCTCTCCATCTCTCTCTCTCCATCTCTCTCTCCCCCCCTCTCTCTCTCTCTCTCTCTCTCTCTCTCCATCTCTCCCCCCCCAAAATAAGAACTCGGCTGTTGGTAACCTTCTTTTTTGGCAGGTGGGTAGGAATAATTGACCCGTTTGTCTACCTACATCCAAGTCACTATCATTATGTATCGCATTTCACGAAGCCGAGTTAAATGCCAGCATTATACCCTAACGCTCAAAAGTATAACGACACTGGCTCTGTGACGATTTGTTCTGATTGTTAAAATAAATTTCAAATTGGTAACATTCGGAACCATCCGAAATTCCACTGCTGATGAATCCTCTTGAGCTTTCTACTCTTTTCGTTCTCATTCCAAACTTCGGGTATCCCTTTGTTGTCGAACTTTTAATGTGTTTTTTTATTTGTTTTTCTTTTATTTAAGTTTTTTTTTGGTATGAAACGTTAAACCTCATTATTAGGTACTCGGTCATTGTTTTTGTTTTTTTTTTTAAATCCCAAATTCTGCAAAATTATTTATATACTAAACCAAAAATACTAAAGAATAAAATTCAAAAGCCAAAACATCTCAAAAGTTTATGCAATTTCTTTTTCTAATAATTTTGCTTTCTTTTTGTCAGTTTTCTAATTAAAATTCTTTGCTTTTTAAAATTTTTTTTTATAATTTATGGCATCGAAATGAAACTGTAGTGAAATAATTAGGGAAACACAGATACACACAGTAAGAGGTAAATGCATCTGAAAGACGTATATAATACATACACAATACATCATCACAGAAAATATTTAAAAACCTCAAAATACATTGCAAAGTGCATTAATATTGGGTATGGTATGTGAGCTCTTTGTTTTATGTAGAGCATGACACCTTATTTTCCTGCTCCCATGCAGGTAATCGATGTATGACTGTGGAATGTTCTTCCAAATATCCCGTGGCACTTCCCACAATTTGTCCAAGGTGTTTGGCTGCCGTTTGACCGTCTCAGTAGCCATATAACCCCAATTAGTTTTACTGGTGTTCATATCCGGTCTTTGTGCAAGCCAAAACATCTTAGTGGGTGTTCTATCAGCCTCCTTACGTTCCATCACTACATCGGCTATCTGCTTGGGTCATTGTCACGTTGGAAGATGAATTCCTGCGCAATAAGATGTCTTCCTGAGAGAATAACACGTTGGATGGAAGAACTAGCCTGTACCTGTCGGAATTCAGTATACCTTCCATTTTATGCAAATCTTCGACACCCTCGATTGATATGCAGCTCCACATTTTCATTGATCCACCCCCCCATGAATCCCTGTAGCTGTGGTAGACTGACACTTGTATGGCACAGCGGTCCGCCTTTAAACAAACTGCTATCGATTAATACAGTCCTGGACTTATCTATAAAGTGCATCTTCTTCCCCGTTTGGTCATTCAACTGCTTCATTTACGTTGCCCATTTCAGCTACACATATGATGGAACCACTCCCTGCTAATGTGTATCTTATTGTACTCACACAAAAAACTACTAACAACACTCGTACTTGTCACACGATCTCTACTGACTCGCCTTTATCACGCAGAGACCACACCCTGAGATATTTGACATCACTTTTGAAAAGTATGGGCTTTCTTCGTCAACATGTTTATTGTCATCAGTACCAGTTTTGCATACTATACTGCTTCTCCTGAAACATGAAGTCGGGCTGCGATCTTCCGCATGGAACAGCCTTTATTTACTAAGACTCCGATTTTTATGGCTTGTTACGAGATATTTCCTTTCCAGAAGCCATAACATTCCGCAGACATTCACTACACTTCCGCACTTGCAGGTCTTCCAATCGGCAGCGCATTATATCAACACACGACGCGTGACCGTGCGAGAAACGATTCTATTACGTCTTATTTGCATTTTATACCATCTCTGGTTTGTATAATTATGTTTCGAATTGGAAAAGGATTTGGATGAAGGTATTCATCTTCTTCTGTTCGCCATTCGGGAGGTTCTGCGAGAACCTCTTGGTTTCTGTTCTTTTGAACTTGTGCTTGGCCCCTTTAAAGATGTTATAGAAAAATTGGCTGGAGGAGGAGAAGAAAGGGAATGTGCTGGCGGCGGAGCCTGGATAAAACTTGCGAAGTAGCCAGAGAAAATCTGTTGGTAGCGCAAGAAAAGATGAAAACGCCGTACAATGGGAATGAATTCTCGGGAGAGACCCTTCTACTAATCTCCCCCTCTATTCCAGGGTGGCTTCTGCATGCTAGATATAGCAGACTATACGTGTGTGTGTGTGTGTGGTCGAAAGGAAAATAAACGAGGTAAAATACATTGTGGAAGCGGCGGATGGAGGGGAATCGAGAAAACTGTGTGACGTGAATGTGACAAAATGGGAAAATCTTAAGAAAGTCAGCCGCAATCAGCGTACGTCTGGTTTGTGTGCTTACCAAAGAGAGCGCAGAAGCCGAGATAAACGGCGACTACGGCTGTGTAAATGGATAACTAGAACATCTCAGCCGCCCTCGACGATAAAAAAAAATTTTTTTTTCAGATTTAGAATCCAGAGTGAGCGAGCATGGTTACTGGATTTAGCGCTAAATTACTACTCAGTACTCTCCGTGGACGAGCCGGATCGTGGCCGCGCAGTCACGTGCCGTGATGTCAGCGCGAGAGACGCCTGGCGGATCAGAAAACATCTTTATAAAATGGCTCTTGAAAAAGAAATAAACTATACGCTAAAATTGACACCAACCCCCGGGCCACAGTGAGCGGGGGTTCTCTAGCGGTAATGGTTCAAAAACCTGATGGGGGCCTAATGGCTCTGTATCGATTGCAGAAAGGTAAACTCTGCCACTAGACCAGATTCACATCCAATTTCCAGAATAGAAGATTGCATCGATAAAATCGGTCGTGCAAAACCTGTAAGTTCGGTCTGTGAGGTTTATCGGCAGATGGCTCGAAATAAATCTCTACATTTCTTTCCCCTGGTGATCTGTATCAGTTGAAAGTTGCGCCTTTCCGGTAGATTACAAAAAGGCACCAGGGTCTCAGCGTTTAATGAATGGGACGATGTCAGGTTTAGAAGGATGTGCGAGCTACATAAACGATGCTGTTATTTATAGCAACTCGCGGCCTCAGCCCAGGAATAAAACAAGCGCCTTTTCTAAGGCAGAATTAGCTGTGGATTTATCAAAAAGTAACTTTGACAATAGCCACATGACCTATCTTGGACATGTGGTAGGCCAGGGGCAGGTTACCCCCAGGCAAGGCGAAGATTTAATGCATCTTTCGGTACCAGACTTCTACTAGCAAGAAATTCGTCCTCAAAACTTTGGGAATGGCATGGTTTTATAGGAAGTTCTGCTGCCATAACTTCTGATGTTTTATTTATTTATTTTTTTTTTGAAAAATAAAATTAAATTAGTTCAACAGAAATATTCAATCATCGAAAAGGAGATTTTTTTGTCGTTGATGTTCTCTCCACGGCATTTTCGCATGTACGTGGTTCAAACCCCTTCTCCCTCCATCGACATCTCTTCACAGGATAAAGAACAAAAACAGAAGGTTACTGAACTGAAGTATGCGTTCACAGAAGTATCAGTTAAAGCTACAGCATAGTAGGGGCAAGCATAATGCGACTGTTGATGTTCTGACTAAAATGTTATTAAAAAAAAACACAAAATGTATTATGATTCGGCTTTCCTCTTCGCCCGACCACGTGCAATTCCGACCGTGTTTTTTGTCACCTCAGCAAAGAATCAGAGCTGCAAGACCTTCTGAAAGGCACTGTAGTTCTATAGGCTGCGTGTAGGAGGGTTAGCCCGCCCCCGCTAGTCTTCTTATCGTATTGCCATTTGTACCTGTATTTATGTGGTGTCTATAAAACCCTGTTGTTTTTATCCCAACTCTGCTTTGTTCTGTTGTTAACAAAAATCCACCGTAACACTACATTTTAGACCTTTATCCTGCTTTAATCAAACTCCATTATTATTATTATTATTATTATTATTATTATTATTATTATATTATTATTATTATTATTATTAAAAGCAGAAGACCTTTTTCACTGCAGTTCCCACGTAACTTTTTTTTCTAAAACCATTTATTTGCTTATTCTTTATGATTGATTTCGAATCTAATAAGAAGTGAAAGTAAACTATGATTTTGCTGTAACCATCTCAAAAGAAGAGATTTTAAAGAAAATCTTGCTGACAGGCTATTATTTAATCATCTTTACAATACTGCGGAGCTCTCTTTGTTGGCGCAGAATTGGAATGTGTCTAGCTGTCGAGAGAGGATGAAGCTCAGATCATGGAACCGATGTTTAACTCTAATGCCGTAGCAAGTTCTTTATCTTTTTTTTTCTAAAAAGAAATTATTTCTGAGAATTTCTTAATCGTGACTGGTAAATAATCAATGCGTTATTCTAATTGCCATCATTATCATAGGCATATCTCGACATTGTTAATCTATTAAAATAATTAATCGTAGAGAAATTTTGGTAATTATGTTTTTCACGTCCACACTGGGATATGAAAAAAGAAAAGAAAAATGTGTGTGTGTGTGTGTGTGTGTGTGTGTGTGTGTGTGTGTGTGCCAAAAGTTCTAGAATCATGCTTCTTTTTTCTTTTTTTTTATGGATTTTCTAGCAGCTGCACCCTGACGCACGCACTGATGAATTAATTTGTTCAGTGGCGAGTCCGGGAATGACGGATACCGCTTACGTACACGAGAATACATCGCAGGCGTAAATGGCCGCACCAAACGGTAACCAGACCACAAATCGAAAATAAGCCTTTTAATTACTCGTCGTCTCTAATTAAAACCATTATATATATATATAACTAATTACTTCCACCAGATTTCGTATTTCGTCAGTCATTGTTAACAACGGCCCCCAACTCCAGCTGTTTGGTTGTGCGAAGTTTATGATTTCGACCCAAACGGCTGAAGGCTGATCAAGAGAAAAGTTATTTATATGTCTTGAAGCTATAGTTTTTATAAAATATTTTTCCTAACGACCGTCTTCTGATAGGTGGTTGGACAAAGGTAATTTTTGAAAATTTTTAAAAAAATAAACAAAAAGTACAATAATATTATGACTGCCGCTCATCCAGCCGTCGTGCAGACCCCGCCCCCTAACTCCTCGGCCGCTGGCGACGCCCAGACAGACAGAAATTCCTAATTGAGAAGATCCGTAATGAGGTAAAACTGCAACATAAAGCGAGTCCACAAAACTAATTAAAGCTGCTCCGCTATAGAACTTTTGTTCATTATAAATCTTGCAGTCGCTCAGCACGAACAAAAATTAAATAACATATTTTAATGCGGATTTGCCAAGCGAGAGAAAATAAAAATAGCATGCTTAATTTTAAATATATAATATTTTTTGTAATTTATGGGATGCCTCTGTAATTGTCTAATTAGTTAGCCTGCCAGAGGGGAAGAAACTACCCAGTAATCGGTTACACACACATGCACTGCCAAGTTAATTCCAGACGTATAATGTGTTAACTCGTGCGGGGAAGTGCGCTTCATGAAGCGGTCGTCATGTGACCGTTACGTCAATGGAAATTGCGTCCATTTCAACTGGTCTGCAGTAAAATGAATGCCTCCCACGACAAATATTTCAACTCTCCTCCAGAAAATGGATAACCTAGAGAGGCACAGATTTAAAAAAAAAATAAATAAAACAAAAAAACAACAAACGTTTAACGACATAGCAGTCGCCCACTTTACGACAGTTTCTTTATCCCTTTCCTTGCCTTTAGGCACCGTTGCAATACTCTCCTGAAATTGTGGCCGCCTCTTACGGCAACGACAAAGCAATGATCAAGTTTGCAACAGGTCGTCCATCACGACGCCTGTTTTCTGAGCAGTAACTATGGAACATCGGTCGTTAAAATGCAGAACTTATCAAAGTTTCTCCTAAAATAGAAAGAATGGAGAGAGATGTGACGTCAGTACGAAGAGAGATATGACGTTAGTACACAGACAGAGAGATGACGTCAGTACAGAGAGAGTGATAGAGATGATGTCATGACGAGGAGGGATATGACATCAGTACAGAGAGAGAGATGATGTCATGACGAGGAGGGATATGACATCAGTACAGAGAGAGAGATGATGTCATGACGAGGAGGGATATGACATCAGTACAGAGAGAGAGTGAGAGAGAGAGAGAGAGAGGAGAGAGAGAGAGATGATGTCATGACGAGGAGGGATATGACATCAGTACAGAGAGAGAGAGAGAGGAGAGAGAGAGAGAGAGAGAGAGAGAGAGAGATTCGCTCTTAGAATTTCGAAAATAATATTTTTTTGGTCGCACCTTCGCCGAGCTTGTAAACAAATTCGATTGGAGCGAAGACGGCGACGAAAACTGTTCAATTTAAAGAATTTACCAATGTTCAAGGTTTCGGAAATTACTTTTTTTTTTTTAGTCTCTAATTATTAACGAATTCATGATTTTCCGACTCGATCACGAAATCTGCCGAATCATCAGAATTGTTTTATTTTCAAAGGTTTAACGTTGTGTTTCAGATAATCACTGCATACGATTTAACTTTTGGTGGCGTGATACACGCGGGCTCAGGTAACTTTCCATGTTTACTGATCTTGTCATCTTCAAAACGAGATAGGTTTTTTTTTTTTAAGGTTATAATTATTATTATTTTTTGCCATATCTTTTTAAATCACTTTTCGATTTACCCTGAAATATAGTTTTTTTTGGATAAACCTTGTAAAGGTCATCACGCCCTTATATATTATTTATATAATGTGGGGGGCCCGGACAATTTGGTTTACATTAATTTTAAAACATTGCAGGTGTCGATTTCTCTGCCATTCAAGAATTTTGGTTGTTTTTTTCTTTCCGTTTTTCAAAACAGTTTAAATTAAATTCAGTTTAATAAATAAATAGAATAGAACAGATTAAAGTTCTGGCGTTTCATTTTCCCCCGATGCTATTCACTTCATCATTATGAGCCAGATTATTACAAAATATCTGCATATTTTCTGCTTCAAATGCATGGGTCGAGTATTGACGGCCTGCAGTTTTCTCCGGTGAGTTCAGATTTCATCAGTTCCCTTCTGGAGAATGCACCTGAGTTTGGAGAAGACCCTCAGCAAGTACGGAGGCAGGGGCATCATTATGTAGGATGCACTTTGTCGAAGGACCTCTCAATTCTGCCGGAGTATGTTGCCAATGATGCCTACATTCTTCAGAAATTATTATGGCAAGACACTATATTTATACACACACACAAACCGTGCATGACATCTCTGTTGGTTTCCGTTAGAGTATGTAAATAAAAGAAAAATCAATAAAAGAACTATTTTTGTCAGTATTGTGCTAGGCGTAACACACGAGCATTATACACCTGATGCAGAGGAATTAGGCATCCGTCTTATTTTCCGTTGGTACTAAATTGAAATTAAAAAATGTTAATAATATAAGGCCATATCTTTTGTTTTCTGTTTAACGTTGGCTTCCGGAACAAAATTATCGAGAACCGCTGACCGGTTAGCTCCCTTCTTACGACGCCATTTGTATTGTCTTGTTTTGTTTTCAAACACCTTTTCCGGGGTTAAAAATTAAAGTTTGCTACTTGACACAGGTGGTTGAAGAATTGTGCCATTTCTTAAATGTTTTTTTTTTTCTAATTAATTTTTTTTTTTTTTGTAGAATAAAGCTTAGCGAAGGAAATGGCTTCCAGTTATTCGCTTCGTTACCTACTAAAAACAATCACCAATGCCATCATTTGGTAAAATATTGTATGATGGCGGCGAGGTGAAGGGGCGCGGATTTATTACGGCGATGTTAGAGATCTAAGTGTTTCAAGTAAATGTCATATCGCGATGCAGAGTTAGTATTTCCAATGAATCATGGATATCGGTTAACTGAAGAAACTAAGGATGTAACCAAATTTCCATAAGTGTTTCACAAGGCAGGCAAAGAATCAATTTCTTTGTTGGCCACAAACAGATATCTCATTATTGATTTACTGGTTTAATACTTACAGCAGATTAAGAAATATCCGAATAAGGTATGGAAATAAATAAATTAATTAAAAAAAAAAAAAAAATAATAATAATAATAATAATAGAAGATAAAGAAAAACACAAATGTAGAATGTGAAAACAATCATAATCAAGTAAATTCCAAGTCGATCGCCTTTGTGACGTCATTTGGCGAATATAAAACAACACTACTCAACAAATGGAAATAAATGCTGTCAATAATCAGGTATTTTTTCGTACACAATTATATTGCACAGAAGTCTCCAGCTCTACCTTATCGCAATGTAATGCAGTTCTGATCAATAATAATCTTTTTTAAAAAAGAAAATTAAAAATATATGTAGCCCTGTCAGAAATTTTTTCAGTAGAACTAAAGCTATGGTAAAGTGCAACAATTTTATAATCAGCTAATATCTAAATTTAAAAGTGGGGTGCAAAGCAGACACGAAAGAAGTCTAATACTGACGTGAAAAACTGAGACCGTGTCGCGAGATGATCCGTATTAATACGACATTTACTATTAGGTTGTTACAAAAAATTTTATCAGATTTTATATTATGTTAATTTGGGGTTCATTTTCTGCAGGCTTGTGAAGGATGTATGTAGATAAGTTATATATTGTTTTGTATCGTGTGCTTTGGCATACATTATGCAAAATCTACCTTTTTAAAAATCATTAAATGGATATTTGTTTCAGGGTTCTGGGTGAAGCGTGGACATGAAAGCTTTTCGTGCCATTTTGCTTCACGAGTTCAAACCAGGTCAAAAAACGAGCGAGGCAACTCGTAACATTAAGCAAGCATGGGGCGAGGACACAGCAAATGAGCGCACAGTACAACGATGGTTTGCAAAGTTTTGATCAGGAGACGTGAGTCTCGAAGATAAGTAACGTAGCGGACATCCTTCCAGCAGTGATGATGACCGTCTAAAAGCCTCAGTTGAAGCCGATCCAAGAAAAACAGTCCAAGAAATTGCTGGAGAGTTTGACGTAAGCACTGCAACTGTTTCCCAGCATCTTGACGCAGTCAGCAAGGTGAAAAGGCTCGAACAAGTGGGTGCCTCACGAGTTAAATAAACAACAACAAAATCGTCGATTGGAGATCTGCTTTTTGCTTGTCATAAGAAACAAATACGACCCATTTATTGACCGAATCATTGTTTGTGATGAAAGATGGATCCTTTACGTCAGTTGCAAGTGATCAGCACAGTGGCTCGACAGAGACAAGGCGCCTAACCACATTCCAAAACCCAGCCTCCACTCAAAGAAGGTCATGGTCACTGTCTGGTGGACTGCAACTGGTATCATCTGCTATACCTTCTTGCAACCTGGCGAAACCATCACAACTGAAAAGTACTGTGGTGAATTAAACGTTGTTCATCAGAAACTCTCCTAACGACAGCCAGCATTGGTGAATCAAAGAGGCCCAATCCTGCTCCACGACAATGCTCGTCCTTATGTTGTAGAAGTGACTCTTCAGAAACTGAACACATAGGGTATGAAGTTCTCCCTCACCCAGCCTATTCACCAGACCTTTCTTCCACAGAATACCACCTTTTCAAACACCTCGACAGCTTCCTCTGTGTGAAATCCTTCTCCAACCAAGCAGCAATTGAAACTTCCCTCCAATAGTTTATCGACTTCAAAAATCCAGATTTTTTCCAAAATGGCATAAATGTGCTTGTAACTTGTTGGCAGAAGTGTATTAATTGTAACGGAACTTACTTTCACTAATAAACTTCACGTTCAACAAAGATATTTTTAAGAAACCTATTGAGGCTGGACGACTTCCAAGTTTTTCTGCCGTGTTTCTGGTACGCACGACATGATCAGCTTGCTACAAATACAGCCATGGCGCACACGACGACAGGCTGCTGATACTAGTGACTGCCATTAGTGTACATTTTACCCATAACTTGGCATCGACCGGCAAATTTAACAGCTGGGTGTCTTCCAAAATAATGGGGAGGAAAATTCTTGGATTCAGCTTGTATGCAATTTACCAGACATTGATCGTTTGATGCAAATAAATAAAGCGCTGTTCTCGTTAGATATGAGAGCTGTGTACAGTTGAATACAAACTAGACTTTCCACCCCATTATATTTCCACCGCACTAATTATCAAAGTCTAAGTCTCTTTCCTTTAACTTTTTGAAATAGCTTCTTTCAGGAAAAGATAATCCGGATCGCACTATTTACTGACGGTACAGATGACCATTTTGCTAAATATATATATAAAAAAAAAAAGAATGCCTTTACGGTCCGCCAGTCTTGATGTGGCGCTATAGTGTGATACTGTCCAGGTGATATCGATTATTTGTGATCACAACCCTTTGAAGATATTACTGGTTTGTTTTTTTTTTAATTAGAAATTTTGTATCACGTTTTTTACTGTTCAGCGACCTCTGACGAGAAACAGGGATATTACTATTTAGAATTTTTCACATTAAAAAAAAAAAAAAGTTTCATCTAAAATATTTACTTAAATTATAGTGATTATTTAAAAACAACAACAACAAATCTTAATGAGATTTTACCAAACAAAAATTATAATTTAATACGAAAATGCGGACGAACATCATTACTCTTCTCTTTTTCTTTTTGTTTGTTTTCCAAGATGGCTGGTCCATGTTTGTATCTGTGATTTACGGGGAGCAAATACAAGAAAAGACGATGTTTGGTCTTGGGAATGGGACTTGTGAGTCTGAAAATGAAGAGGGAACGGGAAAGCGCCAACTTGACCTGGCCGAACCTGCTTCCATTGACTTGGTGGCGTTGAACAACAAGGTTGGTGACGGTTATAGCAGTTAGTAGTCTCACCCGCCACCCCTGGCATCCAGTTCCTGTTATTTATGTTCTCTGGCGAAAGCTTTCCAACTGAAGAATACTGCATCTTCCTTCCTCACGGAGTTAATAGATGTTGCTGAAGATCGTGCAGACATTCATTCTGCCATAACCTAAAACTATATATATATATATATATGCAGTACCTGCCGACTAACCCAACCCTCCCCACAAAAGACGTCTAAAGGCAGAACCAGGTAGAATTTTACTGTAATTAAACTCAACGACGTTAAATAACCTCCTCGACGATTTCAAGACCTATCCAACAGTAAAATAATACAGGTCCGGATTTTGTAGTAGTGCCGATATATATATATATATATTTTTTTTACTAAATCTAATGTTACTGATAAGTAGAATAGTTATTGAATAATCATAATTCGCTTACATTTACTAAGTCCAATAAATGATAACACTAAGCTCACCTATTTTTAGTTTCGTTTTTATTTTCAAACTTTACATTTACTAGTGTATTATTGTGTTTTACTGCACTAATAATAATGTGGAACCTGCTTTAGTTCTACATGTTAGGTAGAAGGTTAAAAGAAAAAGTGCATGTATTTGTATTGCAAGTGATTATTTTTGGAAAAAAAAAGAAAGTTAAAACTGGAAGAAAAATTTAGTGCTTGTATTTTTCGTAGGATGGGAACAATTTATTCTTTATTTACTAAAATTTTACTCCTTTTTAAAAAAGGGGAGAGATAAATTTTTAGTTTTTTTTCTATTTTGGGCTGCGTGGTTATATTGTGGGAGCTTTCAGCCAAATCCATAGTTTGAGATTCCAGTAAGTGGGGGGGGGGCAGTACTAAAAACTGTTAACACAATCCTCCTACTTTAAAGCAAGGAAAATGTATCTGCAGTTATACTAATAAGTCTAAAATGTTACATTTTTCATACATTTATATAAAGATTGAGGTTAGTATATTTTATTGATATTTTTTAATTAACACAACTAAGCAGCTGTTATTATTTTCTTAGATCACAGACTTCCATACTTCCACAGTCATTTGGTCAATGACTTTCTGCTGCTTGTAGCTAGCTGTACACTTGCTTTGATTTTCAGTTTGTTACAAGGAAACACAAAACTGCTGCATCTTAAACAAGACAGCTAAAGGGAACTGCATATAATACTATTTGTGAACTAATTTATATTGTCAATATTCATCATCATTGCTGGCAATTTATTGCACTTTTTTACAAATCTGTTTTAGTAAGTGTAGGTAGGCTACAAAGTTGTTGATGCCCTCCTGCTTGGAACTCCTGATTATTCTGAAAACTTCTCAGTTCTTTCTTTGAATATTGAAAATTCAAAATTTGTAAATTTAATATTTTAAATCTTTCTACATTCACTACATATTTCAATCCTAGAGGATCTATGCTACACCATTTTTAATAACTTGGTATCTTTTTTTTACATATGGACTCCACATCCACACATCATATTTATGATGTGGAAAATTCATGGAGTTTTTTTAATATAAAAACTCTTTTAGGTTTGCTTTGTAGTTTGGTTAAAAATCCTAAGTATTCTGATTCATGGTAATTTTGTTTTTGTTCAGCAAGTGGTAAATCTACACAAATCATGCCAATATACAACATTTATTTATGAAATATATACATGCATGCACCTTGTATATGCTTCTCAATTTGATTAAGTGGAAATTAAAGAAGAATGCTTCTTTTGTTTTACACAGATAAATCTCAAATTGCAGTAACCTTTGTCTGGCTATAAATTTTTAAATGCTGTATAAGATGGCTTTAATGATTTAAATCCTTACCTCCATAGAAAATGTATGGGCATTTCTGAATAGTTAGTAGTAATAGTCTGGCTTTTATTTTATTATTATTTTTTAAATTACAGATAGTTTCCCTACGACCAAAAACAAAACGAGTGAAGGTTCAGACCATCCACAAGCTCTCACGACAAATTCAGATGCTAAAACACAAGAAGTATGTGCACAAGGTTCTTTTTGCTTTTCATATCCCTATAGCAGGTTGTTTTTCTAAAACAGACAATCATTAGTGCAAAAGTAAATGCTGCAATAGGCAAATTTATTCTCTCTGCTTTGTTTTGAGGTGAGTATTTTAAAAATACCAGAGTCTTGGGGAAGATAACTCATCCCAGTAATTATTAAACTGTTTTACATTGCCTTAGTGCTGTTCAGAAACTTTTATTAATGTTAAGAAATTATTCTATAATGCTTGTATATGAAATTAAATGAAGCTTTTTTTTTTTGCTACCTATGCAAAAACTACTTTGAACTATAATTCTTTTTACAAATTTTTTTAAGGTAAACAAATGTACCAGAGTGACTTAAAAACTTCAGAGAAACCAAGACAGAAAAATAATGACATGATAGCCTTTCATAAACTTGTTTTTTAGTTGTTAGTTTTGCTGCTTTGTGGCCTTTTAAATGTGAGATGATTTAATAAATCTGAACTTTTTAGTGTTTTTGTATTTCTTCACTTCTCTGATTACTGCCAGAGAACTTGTACCTATTGTGACTGTTGATGTATATAACAGAAATTTAGTGGAGATGCCATTAATTTTACAGGTAAAATTACCACTTTAAATTCTACTACTATGGGGTTTTTGCCAAAAATGATTAAACAGTTTAGTCTTTTATTTTGTCACCTGTATTATTGATGATTTGCAATGACATCAGAAAATTGTATTATCATTTGGATGGTATGTATACTTTGTTTTTTAGAGGAACACCAACCCAAGTTGAAAAAACTAACAGAAAAGCCTATCGAATGATAGAAGAAATTAAAATAGCAAAGGTAATATTTTTAATCAGACTACTTTTATCACAAGTCTATGAAAATGTTAACTTCAAGTATCTTAAATTTGTTCTCTTAGTTTAACACAAGCTGGGTAGGCAATTTGTGATATCATAGGCACTTTTTAGGTACATTCTTTTCATATGCATATAACTTACTGAAGGTAAGGGGGTTTAAGTTAGCATGTTGGATGTGTGGTATCCAAATTGAGGGGTCTTAACATCTGTGTATGAGCAGACTGAATACTAACAATTATGGTGGAATAAAAGGCAAATTTCTTGGAATTGTTTCATCAACAGGCACTGCACAAAGGTAAAACAGATCAACTCTATAGACTTCCCTTTATGATGTTTCTTGGTAAGTTTTCAATGAGCTTATGGTATCCCAGTAGAGCTATCCTGCTCTTGTATACATGGAGGCTGAATATCACTTACTTTAGTAGGAAAACAACCTCCTCTGATTAGCACTGAGAGGTAACACATTACAGAAGAAGGTGAAAGAAACTACTGCACTAGCCAGATACCACCACTCATGGTTCCATGGTTCAATGTACAGTCATAATCATACCAAAGAAAGCTACGCTGACTAACCATCTTTATTATATAAATGAAAACATTTTTTCCTATCAGGGTTTCAAATTACCATTTGAAGTTTGTACCACAGTGAAATATTTGTTGCTTGTTTTTATTGCAGCCCATGTTAAATGATGTTTAACAGCTGTTTTTATAAAAGCATAACTTGTGTTCACTGTTCTAATTTAATAAGGTTAAAGTTAACTTGGCATTTTTTTGTTACAGAACTTAAAAATTGACAACATATCAAAATATGCACTGGCTACCACAAGTTCTTTTGATGCAGTCTGCAAACAGGTAAGTTCATTTAGACAAATACTCATTGATGTAGGCTCTTTAGTGAAACCCAATATGTTTTCTAGAAAATAGGTTGGTAGTTTGAACATTTTCCACCACTTTGTTAGTGGAAGTAACTAAGGAATCTGTTTAATTGCTATAAGTAACACATCACCAATAACTTTGTTCTTAGTAGTTTTTCTATTAGATATGCTGCTGATAGGTGAAATAATATGGATAATTTCAAATTTGATGTGAACAAATTTACTTGCAACACCTAGCTTAATTAAACCAGCAAATTTATAACTTATCTAATTTCTTTAGCTTGATCATTGATGGTAGGATTGAGAGTTTTACTGAATAAGGATTGAATAATTTTTAATTTGAAATTAGTGGATGAGCCAGAAAAAATCTTTACATCATTCAAATAAAATTGGAGTCAGATACATAGTAATGTGGTTAAGGCTTAAATGCTCCCTTCCCAACAGTGGTGACGCCTTAAAGCCTACAAATTTTAAAAATGTTTGCAGCAAAAGAATACTACATTCAAGACTGATATTTTACAAAATATACTACCCTAAATATTGAATTTTTGGAAAAACACTTCCCAAATGCACTGTATTTTAGTTAGGGAGGGATATTCTAAGATTTTAAGTTTAAACTGTTTAATGCTAGTTCTATTGTTACTGGCATTTAGTAATTTGAAAATAATTATATCTTGTTAACAATTAATTGTGTATTTGCTTATGGTGGACAGGGCGATGCACCAGCAGAAACAAGAATACTGGCCAGGCTGGCTGACCACAAACTTCTCAAAGATGTAGTGAAGGTTTTCCGGTCCAAGCACAAGGACTGGCATTCTCTGGCTGCCTTTTTACTGACAAAGAACACGGGTCGGCGGTTCAAAAAGAAACAGGCAAAAAAAACCAGGAGTGCTGAAGCAAATGTGAAAGCCAAAGGTAGCATGGTTACAACTTATCTTAAAGAAAAGCTGGAAGGCAAATTGGATGTCAATAAATGTTTTGATAAAATAATTGCAAGAAGACTTAAAGGGGACAAACAACTTCACGTGGAATGTGATAAAAAGGTATGGCATTCAAGCTCAGCAGGAGACTCAGACTCACGTGGCTACATTGGGTCTCCAAAAGATGTTAATGGTGAAAGTGATGATTTAGGCAGAAACTATTCACCTGATGCTAGTTATCTGACTGTCCCAAAGGAAAATGCAGAAAGTTCTTGTGATTTTATTAAGTCAGTTATGACAAATAACGTTCACAGACAGGGGTCAGCAAAGAAGAAAAATTTGGAACCAGAGGCTTATGTCGTTTCAGTTGTAGATAATTTTGAGATTTATGGGAAAAGTGATAATGAGGGTGCTGTTAAGCAAGGTGAGAATGGTGGTGGTTTGGAAATCACTTTGAAAACAGCTAGGAGGACTGCCACAAAGGAAAATATTGAAAAACAAAATAGATTATTTGAAATAGATGATACAGCAGCTGTGTTGAATAATGTAAAAACAGAGATGGCTGTAAGAAGGATTAACATAGACGACCTGAAGACAGATATTGATGTTAAAAAACTTCCAAAAAGGGCAGATCCAACTCCCATATTGTTTAATGAGAGGGATGGCAAACAAAGGAAACCAACCAGCTTTTTTTTGGATGGCAGTGGCAGCAGTAGTGAAGAGGAAAGTTGTGATAATGACATTGATAATAACAATGAGTTAGAATTGGAGACCACTAACTTTGATACAACAAATAACTTGAAGTCTACATTTATCAGTTCTCTTGGTGAGAGGCCTAAGCATCCAAATGCTGGCAAATTGTTTAGGATCAGACAGAGAGATAATAAAATCATGCCCAACTCTGACCACAGACAGTGTAGGAATCAAAGAAGTTCCAGAACTGATCAGCCACTCTCTCTGAATACAAACAAGTAAGTAAAAATGTTATTTACAGGAATGAGCTCCATTTAAAAGATTTGGAAATAATATTTTTTTTGTATTTCTGTAATTTATGTAGCCTGTTAAACCTTCAAACGAAATTAAGCAATAAATCAAGATGCTTTCAAAGATTTTTCAACCTTGGCACTCTGCAGAAATAATGTTGCTAATTTCTCCTGAGACACACATTATGAAAGATGTTTCTTCCTGGTGAAAATTGTTCTGACTTTTAAAGGTCTAAAGACATCTCAGAACAGCAAGCTAGATGTGGGGTATCAGACTTGGAGACCAAGCAAGTTACCTAGGTATGGTTTAGGGCTCTTTAACAATGGTACCTGCAATACATGTACGAGAAAACTATTTTTAGATGTGGATATAAACCCATGCAGCCAAAAGAAAACCATGTCACGGAGGTACACTAAATCAAGCTGGTCCAAAACAGGATTCAAACCCTGAACCTCAACAATGGTAGATCAATAATCTACCACTGAATCACCAGCCACCCTATGAAGAATGCTAAAATAAGGAGTGTTTAGAAATTAGTGAATAAATATTTTTTTAACAATGAGTTGCTGCTGAAAGTTTTCTGTACTTGTATTCAAATGGTATATAAACCTTTTAAAATTTGAACTACTTTTGTATATATAATATTCAAATCAAACGCCATTACTGGCTTTAAAATGAACATATTTTTTCCGATTCATTTAAGCCAAAATGAAACTATTATTTTCTGAAAAAAATTAATAATTTTAGATAGTTTTACTGAATTATTGAAATAAAGTAAATATACATTTTCCTCATCTTTATGAGTAAAATAGATTTTAAAATATTTTTTTGTTGGCTAAAATGCGTATGTAGTAAATTTTCTTTGGTGGTCACTGATTTGATTTTTACTTTTTTTATTAACAGTTTGGCTAGGGAAAAAAAACTGATGCTTCCCTTTTTTCCTTGATAATTTTGATTGAATTTGATCTTTAAGGTTTAGAAAACGAACGACACTGCAGCAGAAATCCATTGGCTCACTTCGGGAATCAGCACCAAAATCATTTAGAAAGCAAGGCAGTTTAAAGCAGACAGCAGGCAGAACTTTTGATGGAAAGGAGCCCCAAGTTGGAAAAGAACTCAGTTCAGGTGAGGTGAGATTTTGAGAGCTAGTTGACTATTATGACATAATATTGAAAAACAAAAAATCATCTTGTGCACAGTAATGCTGAAAATTTCTTAAAATAGGAATGTAATACCAGAACTATGGTTCCAAACGTTTTGCTAGTACCATAATTTTTTGCCTATAAGTTGATATGGAATATAAATCAAATTGGCTAATTTTCAATTTTTTTTTTCTTTCCTTTATTCATAAATAAGTCAGTTTGGAGTATAAGAAAAGACTAGTCAACTACAATTAGTTAGCCAAATTTTACACCTGTCAGAATAACATGGTAAATTATTCATAACATTGTATTGTTATCTGGCTCATGAATATTAATGAGATTTTTATGCATATCACTGAACTACTTTGTGGACAATCTTCTGGATGAATGGGGCATTCATGCAGTGCGTTTGGTTACAAGCACACATTCCTCCAACTTATCTTCAGTGTTAGACCACCTAGCTTTGCAGCTGTGATTTGCCTTCTTGGTTCTCTTCATAGTCTGTAACTTATCCTTTGCTTCATGCCAGTCCTTAACATATTTCTCGCTGAAGTCATATTTCCTGTGCATAACCATATTACCACCATTTTCTTCAGCAAATTCAACTAGACCTTACTAGAGGCATTTTGAGATGAGGAAGATGATTTGCTGGGGGTATTTATATATAATTAGGATTGAAAAGTATTGATAGAACGTAATTGGTGGGAATGCTTGTTATTGATTGGATAATTTCAAATGCTTTAGTGAGCACATTAACGGTGAATTGCTCACCCATTCAGCAAACATTCCTGGCAATAATTTCTGTAGTCTGTTTCAGGTGAATAACACTTCATCTTTTCTTATTTTTTATTAAAGCAATTTCAGTTATTCTATCCATAGATAAGTTGATTTGGAGTATAATTTGAAGCCTGGATCTTGGGGTGGGAGGGAAGTATCATTTCTTACATAGAAAAATACAGCATACCCTACAGCTTTCAAAGACACACAAGGAAACTAATGGTATTATACAAAATACTGGAAAGTGCCATAAGATAGATGTGTCCAATAAAGATGTATACACTGTTTATAGCCTAGTAAACAAAGACATATTGCTAGATAGAATTTTTGCTTTATGCAACATGGATACATTACAATAGGTATTTAAAATTTTAAAATATTGGCATCCATGCAGGCATTGCAAGCAGCATGTTTTTGCATGGATAGCTTCTTGAATGAAGCATCAATAATTCTTGATCTGTGTCATCCCTAGTAAAAGTGTTCATCTTGAAAAAAATTTGGGTGAGTGCTCTCTTGCTGGTAAAACATTTTTTCATTGGCACAATGCTGCTTATGAAAAGATTAAGGTACCAGTCACCTTCATTGAAGAATGCCCCAATAGGACAGCAGGTGGAGACATCTATCCACACAATGACCCCCGAAGGTTTGTTCACCTCTTCTCGCATGTTTTGTATGTCTTTGGTCATGTGATTGTAAGGTGGGTTGGTGATTTATTCTTGTGTCCATGCATGTTGTACCTCAACAACATTCTCATATTTCCACTACCACTTTATTATCTGCTTGTGCTGTTCAAATGACAACCTTGTCATTTTTTTCCACACTGAGATTATATGATGTCAGCTGTGTGCTGTTATGCTTCATGATACTGTCATCTGAGAGCTTCGAATGGAATGTTTAAACAGTGAGACAAAATGCCTTTCTATGATAGCATATAAAAGTGTGTATACATTTTTGAGACACCCTGTATATCTCTCTGCAAAATTTTAGTTGTAGTTCTAATGCTTGATTGTAAACTCATAGAATTTAACAGAAATGTATGGTGGTGTTGAATGGTTGACTGTTTTTGTAGGTATTATCTTGTCTTTTTTTTTCCTTTTATTTTTTTAACAATTTATTAATTAGTTTTGTTTCATGGAAATACTGTCATATTAACAGCTTCTGAATTATGTGAACACCCAAGGTTAGCATTTCTTCATCCTGGATAGCAGGCATGGCTTAGGTTCATACAAGCTGTAATCTCCTGACATCCACCCTCTGTGTTAATTAAAATGAAAATATAATGTACTCTAAGCATTCAATGGATTCCAGCAGCAGATATTAATTCAAAGGGATCACATCAATCTGCCCTGGCTCCCAGTTTCAACTATGCAGTGTTAAGAGTCAGCTTTCATGAGGTTTGCTACATTTGTTTACACTCTTATACGTCAAAGAAAGTTGCATTTTACTATACATCAAGTATAAAGTTCTATTGCAGTGTTAAAAGCAATAATAATAAATAACAAGTCAGCCCCTTCCATAACTACTTATAATTACCTTTGAGTATGAAATAGTTTCTGTTAGAATGACACTAATAGGTGTGGAAAATAGAAACAAGGTTAAATAGATTATTTTTCTCTTTCTTTCAATAGACAAAAATTCCAAGCAGTCAAGATTACACCCATCTTGGGAAGCAAGCCAAAAACGAAAGAAAGAACAGTCAGCTCTCTATATTTTTCAGGGGAAAAAAATTACATTTGATGATGCTGATTAAAGAGTATGTACTATTTGTTCTTGATATGTTCCTTGTGAAAAACTCTAAATTTTTTAAATTTCTTGTTAAAACTTTTTTCTGGTGATCTTTCTGCATCATTTTAATCCTCTATATATACCACTTGGGGTACATTTGCACCTCACTACCCCCAAAAATCTGTATTACTCAGCACAGACTGAGCCATAGGCACTGTGTCATAGCCCCTACCTATAATCCTTTCTAATGACAGACCTGCATATTGCTCTAACCCCATATTTTACATTATAAGTGTGTTGACTTCAATGAAAACTTTAGTGCTTTTATGCTGGGGTGCAAATGTAGCACGTAGTATGTGGAGGGTTAAATTTAAAATTCTTATCTCAAGCTATCAACTTTGAGAATTACCAGGTTCTTTTATTTTTTTATCAAGATTTCCAGATATTTGCTGTGATAAAAATTATAGCTAAGTATCATTGACTATTGCTTTTCTCTCTCTTAAGATTGCTTCACCCTGACTTGAAAAATACATCCTTTTTTTTTTTTAATGAAATTGTAAAGATGCGGATGGGAATAGTAAACAAAAATATAATGCTTTTAGTGATTTTTTTTTGTATGGAGCAAACAAAAAAAACTTGTCATTTGTGGTGTTTCTGCATTGGTGATTGTATGGAGGAACAGGAAGTTTTAATTTTATGTAAAGCCTGTTTGAAAATGAGACTGGTGTTTCTTAAAACCCTTGATTGGTGAGGGAGTAAAAGCATTTTACAGACAAACTGCTAGGCTAAAATTACTTTTAAACCACATCAGAAAATCCATAGTACAGACATAACTCTGTATTACAGTAGTCAGTAATTTTAGTTATCCACATATTAAAAGTCTCTCAGTCAGGGGCGGAAGTTTAAACAAGTAGAGGAAATATAAAAGTTTCTGAACATAGTCTTAGTTCTAGTGAGCTTAGGCACAAGGTGATGGCTGAAAAGTTCATGACAGACCTTGAATACTACAACTGTAGCAATAATTGCATTTGAAAAAAAAAAATCCAGAAAATTCTTGGGGATGTTTCATATTTCTACCACTTAAAATGTGGGTTTGATACAAAAATTATGCATATAACATATTTGGTTAATGCTGACTAATATCACTGAACTTATAATTTAAGAGTGTCTAAAGTTATTTTGAACCTTTATTGATGTAATTTATTGGTAAATTGCTCATTAGACAGAATTGGATAGTTTTAATCTGACACTAACATTGTGCTAGTTTGCTCTGCAAAATGCAAGCCAACCATTTTAAAATTAATGATTATATTCAGTTTTTCTACCATCTGAAAGCAACTCCATACCATTTTACAGTTTTGCTCAAAAGTTCAGTAGCTGTGGCACTCACTTAGTCTCTTCCAGACAAAATATCATATTGAGAACTGATTCATGCAGTTTAGTTTTTTAAATAACAAAGCTAATAGTGAGAATTGTGTTGCTAGCTGGCCCCATGTCCAAATAACAAAAGGTATGAAACAAATACACAATAATCTGACTTTATTCACAAAAGAAGTCAAATTAAAGTAAATCTAATTACTATGCATGTATCCTTTACAATAGAACATTAATACTATCACTGATGCTCATTTCTGTCATGAACAAAATGAGCAAAAAAATTCTTGTGTATTTAACATAATCACATCCTCCATTTCACCTGCTTCTGAGAGACTTCCACTGAAATAAATTAACTAATTCTGGTAAGTTTTTTTATCAACACGATCTTCACGATATGGATTCATTTCTTCTAGGAAGGAAATTACATACAGAAACTTGAACTCACTCATCTGGGAATGTGGACCAGTGGTATTACAAGTGCTTGATGTAGCTCTGTAGCTCTCTGGCCTCATCAGACCAAGTCACTGGTTGTACTGTGCTTGATATGGATTAAATGCATCTTGCTACCAAAAAAAAAAAAAAATTTTTTTTTAATAAAAGGCAGATAATATAGAATTGCTAACATTGCCAATTCTGATCTGCATAATTAACAACTTGAGGATTCACATACTGTTTTGTTATTGTATCAAAATTGTTAAAAAATTTTTCAGACTAGAATATGTAAAGGAAAGAATATAATTCAATATATTAAGAACATTCAAAAATGAAAGGATCAGATACCAGTATGGATTTTAAATGAACATCCCTAGTAACATATACGTATTACAGAACCCAGCTAACTACTACTGTTCTTTATTCTGCTGACAACGTCATTGGAATTTAAGGTGCAATGTACATTGCTTCGATAAACAAAGAGTCTTTTTTTTTTCTTTTTTTTGCATTAGCTACTGGTACTAGAAACTGTATCAGACCCTGTTCAATCATTAGTGGTAAAGAAAAATTAAATATAGACACACCAAAATATACACTACAAAAAACGTCTATTTTTACTTTCTAGTACATATCACAAACTGCTTTTGCTTGCTTACCCCTGTCCTGATTTCAAGGTTGAAAACATTTCAATGATGAACTTGCCCTCAACAACAGTAGTGTAGTAATCTACCAATGCACCACACATGCCAGAGCTTAAGACATCATAAGCGTGTTAACTATTAGCGCATTATCTACAAAAGTTAGGTAACAGCAAATCAATTTTAAAAAAAAAATTTCCCTTCTAGCAACTACACAAAGCTACCAGGTTAAATGCTTCAGATGTTCATCTTGGCATTCTTAGTTTATGGTTTAGCTAGACTGGTCAAATAGAGATGCTGTTAGATCTTTTACACACAAGTATCATGTGGTAACTCATTTTCTAATGCCTCAATGTATTTTTTTCTATATCCAGGCATGGCATTTAGATTAACATAACTAAATGTAACATCAATATAGGCATGGCCAAGAGCTGGCAAACAAAAATCTAAAGCTGCATGCGACTAATTTCACAAACTTACTGTTTTCACCACAGGTCCTCTGTTCTTGTCTATCATCTCATTTGTAAGCAAGTTAAAGACAAAATATGCTCCTTTCAGGAGCAAAGCATGGAGAACATACTGTAAGACAAGAGCACCAAGTCCTTTGTAAAATCCAAGGACACCTTCCTCCACAAAGATGCTTTTGAAGCAGTCTAGGACACCCTCATATCTTGTGTTAATGGGGATCACCCCGAGTCCATTATCTGTGTTGTCAATGATTGTTCTCGTTCCCTGCAAGTAGAGTCTGTGCAGAACAGTTTCTAGTGGGTAAAGCATCATATTAGAGAGTAAGTTTCCTGTGTAAGTGGCAATTAATTCTTGGAAAGAATTTTCATATTTCGTTCTTATACCTTCTCTGCCTTCCTGGAAATGAAAGAATTTAACTTGTAAAATGTGAAAGAAAAAAAATTTGAAGCATGAGGCACCAATATCTTTTCATCAATAAAGTGGAAAAAAAGAAGTTCAATAACAAAAACAACAAATTATAATCCTTATTAAATGGAAAATTTCAAGATTTGGTGGCTATTATTAACAAACACTTTAAACGTGATGATAAAAATAGAAAGTTAGAATTAATCAACTACAGTACCAAACAAAAACAAGGAAACTTTAGTACCATTAAAGACTGCTGTGCAGTTCTCATTAAAGAAAAGTTATTGGAAAAAGTTCAACATAGATCCACTAAGATGTTTCCAGGTTTTAAAATTAAAACATCCTAAACAACAAAAATATTAGAGATACTTGGTATGGTCATCAGAAATTCAAGAGGAGGAGAATAAAGGTTTTCAAATTAATTGATTGTTTAGTGTATGGACAAGAAAAAGTTTTGTAGCTATCCGCAGTTACTAATACTAAAGGGAGATAATCAGAAGTTGGCCAAGTTTCGGCAGGTTCAATAATAGTAACAGCAGATAACTTCAAATTCACGGAATAAATTAGTGGCAGGTGTACTTAATGATGGTAGTATAAATTTAAAAATGAATTAATATCTTTCTATTCTGAGATATTGCCAAAAGAACTAAATATTATGCAACACTTGTAGATTTGAGAAAAAGCACCGTATTTCAGTGTGTGCATGTGATGCTGCTATTATATCTTCACAATAATGAACAATATTGTAAATTCATAGTAAATCAGCCAACCATAAATATCCTGACTTTGCTGCTTTAGCTAATTCCATTATTTCATTCAAATCTTGTCTGCCATATTAATATTAAAATAAAAAAAAAAGCTACTACTCACCTGTTCCTGTTCAGACTTCATAGCAGACATAACTGTGTACTGAGCTATAGAGGTAGTGATGTAATCAAGGAGACAGAATGTGGCACTGGGTAATAGCAGTTTATAAATGGGTAACAGTCGAGTAGTGTGAGGCATTCCAATACCAGCTACCCTTGTGATGCCTTCTTTAATGCAATCAAACAAACCAGGTTTTTCTCCACCAATATCACTCTAAAAAACAAAAAAACAATCAATTGATCCATTAATACAGTATGTATGTACACACATGCATAAATAAACCTTTTAATGCCAATCCAAGCACATTACTACAAGCTACAAGGACAGACAAAGCAGACCAGGGAAAGCATCAACTGTAGTTAGCCATACCATTAAAAAAGTAGTTCACAGAAACTGATGAACTTTGAAAGGGAGCACATAGTTGGGTATTGGGACTCTGGTGGAAGCCAGCAGAAAAAATCAAAGGCACTGAATATTTGAACAAGATGATTGTCCAGTTTAAGAAAAACCATAAGCCAAACTTAATGTGCACCATGCAAGCCTAAAGCCAACAGAACATAAACTTCATGCTGTGAAGAGAAGTGTGAAGCAGAATGTGCAAATGTCCATGAGAACCATCAGGCATTAACTCCACAGAGCAGCAAGATGTGAATCACTCCTTGCTCCATGGACTGAGAGTCATTGACTGTAATGGACAACATCTTTCTGCCTTTGGGAGCACTGTCGTCGTCTTTTTGATGAGTCCATTTTTTCACAGTTCTTAGAAAGTGGCTGTGTGTGGGTGTTATCCAATCCAGCAGAGAAATTCTAAATGAGCCATCTGTAAGCCATTGATAAATATGACTATCTGTCTGTGAGGTGTGATTTAAGCTACAGGATAATCTGAAAAAGAACTAACTCCACCCGATAGATCAAAATTCTTTGAGAGGGAGTTCTGCCCACCTATGCCAACATTCATCTGTCCAGAACTGGTAATATTTTTACAGAAGATAGAGTTCTAACTTTCACTGCCTGTGCAATACAAATAGACAAAAAAAAATTCACAGAACATGATAACCCTGCAATAGCCATGTTAATCACCAGATAAAAGCTTCATTGATCACATGTGGGATACCCTTGACCAATCCTGTGAAAGCCATCATAATCGAACTTCCTGGAACTCCCTAATACAGATTGTGCCAGAAATGGCAGTAATCCTGCAGGTTAGAACTGCTGATCTCATCCACACAATGTGTCTGCATATTGCTACTTTGTATAAGGCAAAGTGCTACACCCAAAAGTATTACCCCAGTCATAGTTCATCAATGTGATACGTGGTTCTAAAGTAGGCAGATTTTCTTTTCCAAAGGTAGAATGTTTGATTAGCAAGCAATTTTCTTTTTATTGGAACAAGTCAAACTTGCACCAAAAATTCATAATTTATCTTCATAAAACCCAACAGTCCTTGTCAACACTACCCTGAGGACAAAACAGGAAATGTTTTGCGAAACATCATTAATTTTATAACAGAGGTGGTGATAAAAGCTTTAAGAGTACATCAAACAATATTATTAATAATTCTCAGATATTTCATTCACATTTAAATTCACCAATATTCTTTCCTGCATGTCTATGAGACTTGCAGCTAAAAGATATACAAATCAAAAATAAACCTCTGAAACAGGTGAAGTGAAAATTCAGTATAAATCCTTTACAAGGATGCCATATCCATTTAATGGACAGGATGGATGTTAGTACTATTTCTTTTCCTTCCCTAACCAAGAACACAAGCACATCTAAGAGACACTATAAACTGCTCATGATCCCCTACTCTCTCCCATGCTAATAATTAATACATTCTTACAGTTGCTTTCCTGGGCCCCATAGAGCCAAAACATCAACTCAGTAAGCATCCATGAAAGCATCTTGATAGACAAATAAGGACTAATCAACTAAGACCAATTTTACAGCAGCAATTAAAGGGATACTTGCAAATTTTGGGGAAAAACCTGAACCCAGTCACCATTGATAATTAGATAGGTTCCATGCCTAGACATCTACAAAGCTCCACACAATGCAAATGCTCCTACCAAGTACTTTTTAAAGAGTTACATTAAAGAATAAATATGCAAATTGCAAAACCTATGGTGTCAAAATTATTATGACAAGGATGTGTCTTTTTGAATATAAATTAAAAAAATACAATTCAAACTAATTGCCTTATTTTTGTAAAAATTCTGAATTCAAAGGCAATTATTCAGTGATTCAAGTTTGCCTTTCTTTGACCTTAACAACAAGTGAAAGTCCCCTTGAATTCTGCATCTCTTTTTATTAACATCTGTATTTAAAAAGCAAGCAAGCAAAGACCACTTACCTGTACTGTTTCTATCAAACTAGAGGTGAAGAATGGTGTATTTAAAGCAAACGCAAGTCTGGAAATAAAAAATTGATACTGACAAACAACTGTAATGAATAAACTGATGAGGCTATCAACTGGATTTCGGTGAAAGTGAAAGTTGTTTTTTTTTTTTTATTTTCCTGTTCACCTGTTTGCAAATACAAGTAAAACCATTTTTCAACATGGTAAACAAGGAATGTGTGCGAGTTACAAAAGTGGCTATATTCCAGCCAGAAGATGCAAAGGTGTATGGAAAAATGTCATGTCAGTATCAACAATGTATGTTTTTTTTCCTCCATGATTATTATACATTATTGATATTGGTCTGCAGCAGAGTCCACAGTTATTAAGTTAGCTCAAATTGACCTCTAACATCTACTGAGTTAATTGTTAGCTTAATTTGTAAACTTAATATTTATGGCTACTATTAACTCATTCATTGGTCTCTCTTTAATTCCATATACTCTATTCATATCAAAAAGCATCATGAAACACCATGGTTTTCAAATAGCATTACTGGGGAGGGGCTGATTTAGCAGATTAGATAACTAAACAGCTCTTATTAGTGTGATCCCCCCAGTCTGAGAAGTGACTATTCATTCATTAATAACCATACACTTATACTAATATCAAACTCTGCAATTCGTCCAAGACTTCCAAGGACCATGTACAAATATTTGAGGACATATTAAGTTGCATTTTAATTTCTACAATCATCTTTGTTATTACATCCAAATATAATAGCACTAATGCTCACTTTTATTAGCACTTATTCAGTTAATCTATTTTTTTTTTTTTTATTATGGCATAAGTTGAATTAAACTTTCAAAATTCAAATTATAGCATGTGGTTTTACATCATTCAGAACTTTTCTGTGACAAAGACCAAAAGCACCTGCACAATTCCACAACAACAGTTTGCAAATACTAGAACTGCTGCTGCTACTAACTTTTTTCTTCTTCTAAACTCAATTGATTTAATAATGTTAGCAATTTTAACTCTTCTTTTAAACAGATGAAGAACTAAAGCAAAAGAAATCTGATCTGGTCATAGGCAAATGCTCAAAACCATTACTATTTCTGCTGTTTGTTTGAATACAAATAATTCATTTTCATTTATCATAACCTGCTTTTCATCCCAGTTGATGATAAGGGGACCCTTCTAAGGTCCTTGTCTAGCTACAGCCTTTACACCAACCACAACAACAAACGTACAAACTGCATTACTAATGACCATAGATTTCTAGCAATAATTCTGCTCTTGTTGCAACGTAAACTTTTTATTTTTAATCCTTCCTATACATAATATTCTGAATAAGAAAATTTAAAATAACAGAATCTGAAGCCAGCAATAACTATAGGTAAATGAATGCAATCATGCATGCATTTTATTAAGGTACCAACACTGATGACTCTCACTATACCAAGTTTTTTAGTCACAGATACCCACTGAATTCTACAATATATATGTATACAGTTTTATCTCTCATTTCCTGTTTTCAGGGACAAAAGTAACTCATAAAAAAAATTTTGAGTGACTTTTATGAAACTCCATAATTGATGAGAGTTTTCTTTTAAAATACCTATATACAAAAAATGAAATTATTTAATGTCAAGTTTGATGCTATAAACGCTGATTTTTTTTTTTGCACAACTTACCCCTTTAAAACTAAATGTTCTAAGTGCTTCTTAGGTGAACTATGCGAAGGTATTTCTCTGAAACAAATAAAACAATGTTAATAGTAAAGAAACCTGGCTGAAAAAATATAATACAAACAACGTGGCATATGATTTTTAAAAATGTTTTTACTATTGAACATTTAACAATCACAGTTATGGACGTGTACACATTACTAGGTGTTCAATTCTGAACAAACAAAAAGAAAGAAATTTAAATAACATTTAATGATTGACAACATTCTATTAGTATTAAACCAGAAACATCAACAGTTGGATGAGCACTGAAATTCCTAAGTTTCAGCCTGAGGAATCTTAATTAAACAAGTGTTTAAAGAAATCAGTTATGATTTTATCTCATGTTTCTGATCTATAGTTAAGAAGTGTTTGAACATTGTTACTTAAGAGTTTTCATTCTTGCTCAGGTAAGATCTTTAATTTATAAATGTTCTTCATCTTATTACTTAACACCATCCATACCAATTCTTTCATTTTCATGATTCTATGTAGTAAGCTATTTAAGTTCAAAAGATTATAATAGAAAGTACAGAAAAAAATTATACTATGAGCAACATTTTTAATTTTAACTCTGCCATTTTTAAGTTGATAACTTGCCATCAATAGCTGTGTGTAGCTTTTGGCACATTATTCAAATGAGTTGTCTCTAGTTTAGTATTGAAAGCTTGTGTGACTGTAGCTCATCTGATTACTTGTCAGATCTGCAGATGTCAGGGCTTCTGAAGTAAATTCTGCTAGATTACCACACCTATAGCCATTCTAGAAACAACAGAGATTATTGTGGTTGATGAGATTTGTTAGTGAACAAAAAAGCAGGTACTGAATTCTGGAATGAGTTGGACTGGCCAAACACCATCCAGATATTTCCAAATATTTCAGCTTACCCATAATTGTGGCTGATTAAGCCTGGATGACATGCTATTAGAACTAAAACTTGAATTTCTATGCTTCATCCTAAATAAAATCTTTATTAGCCCTTTGAATAGTTTATTTAAAAACTATTTTGAGCATGCCACATCCAGAGTAATCTTCAGATATAAAAGCATATTCCTCAAAGAGTGATTATATATGTCTCTAATACCATAGATTCTTGTTACTAAAAATTATATAATGTTGCAGCTAGTCTGTGTAGAATAGTTACATTCTCTTAGAAATTTATTTTAATAAATTGTAAAAAATGATAATATACTTACTTTGGTAAGCTTGTCGTCTCATCTATGAGAGTCTCAGTGCCTAAAACTAGTCCTTTGACTATAAATGTGCTCCCCAGTCCTTTCCACAGTGAGGTAAAGCCCTAGGAAAATGAAAACACAACAGAGCAGTTGTAGTGTTTTGTGTTTTGTTTTATTTAATTCTGCTTTAGGTAAATACAAATTGATTTCTTTTACAAACCATCAATTTTAATATTTTTAGCCATTTACTTACTTATTTATTATTCTATTTTTGACTTTTGGAAGTATAGTAACAATAAATAAAACAAAACATTTTGGTCTTCCATAGAATTTTAGCAGTTTTTTTCCAAATGAGCTTGCATGGCTCTGTTATTTAACATTTATTCTAGATGTCAACAAGTAGTTTTAACAGAAATAGTGAATAAACATGCACATCAAAACTATGTACACAAACAACAATATTTTTGTAATTATTCTCTAAATGAAATTTATTTAGATTCCAGATTTTCTTTTCTTTTTTTTCTCAGTAAACAGCAAAGCAGTCAGAATGGCACAAGCCTAATCTTCCTTTCCTACCTTGTACATGATCCTAAAACCCTAAACTAATGCCGGCTAACTCACCTGTTTCTGTTGTAAGTTAAGGATAATTTGAAACAAGGAAAATGGAGTCAGGTGATACAGTTTTGCATCATGATGTACCTGCAAGAGAAATTTCATAAATATGTGACATAGATAAATAAACAAATGATATGAAAAAAGTTGATTTAAAGTAGGAGTGTGCAAAATCAATCAAAAACAAGTTGTTATGCAACACTGTGAAAGCAGACAAACTGCTTAGTGCTTGTTAAATTAATTTAAAAGATGCTGAAGTTTATGAAGCAGATCCTTGGATTGACAACTTAAAGGCAAAAAGAGAACTGTGAACATGTTTAAAATGGGTGTCAACTTTTCTAGCATTGCATTGTGGGAATATTTTTAGATGTCAGCATAAATGCACTTCTTTCAGTTTCCATACTCCACAACTTTAAGTTTCAAGCACATTTTAAAATTTTCCATAATAAGGGCTATACAAGGTGTGAAAAGTAAATTCTAAGAGCATATTGCATACATACACAGGAGGCACTATTCCAACAGTACAACCTGTGTACCATCCCTCAACATGCAGTGCACAAATCCAATGTCAGGTCAAGTCAGAGTAATAAGCAGTGCACCTGTGTGTGCATGTTGTGTTGGGCAGTTTTCACAGAACATTTGAGCTGTGAGGATAGATGGGAGGACGGAGCAGCAAATAACATCAAATTCTGTTTCAAATTTTGAAAGTATGTAACAGAGATATATGAAATGTTGAAACAAGTGCATAAAGAAACAATCATGTGCTATTCCCATACATTCAGCTTTGCAAGAACACTATTTTGAAGGAGATAAACATAACCCTGTATTTATAAACTATCAAGGAAAAAAAAAGTCCTGGAATTCAATTTTCACAACCATATACAGGGTGTTCGCCAAAAATGTATACCCTTTCATATACTACCATACAAAGACATTTTGACTCTCAAAATTGACATTACAGTCAGCTGTACCATGCAACACAGCAGCATATACCTGATGTCACAGAGAGATCAGTGTAAACACGTGTTTCTTCCCACAATCTTAATAGGCCATTTTTCTTCAATAACAAATGATCAGTACCCCTTATAAGCAGCAGTGTGCCTGGCACTGAAACAGTGCATAACAATAAAAAAGTGTTTTACTGTCAAGGTGGCATTTCCTCTGCATTTTCAGTGGAATGTATGTACAGGCATTTTTGGATGAATGCTTTACTGGGAGGTGGATGGGCCAGCATGGACCAGTTGAATACCTGCCACACTCTCCAGATCTCACACCACCAGATTATTTCCTGAGGGGTATGTTGAAAGAAATGGTATAAAACCAGCTACCTCTATTGCTGTTGTCAGATGCTGCAATGCCAATGTGATGTTGGATGTTTTGAACACCTACTGTAATGTATTATGTTTGAAGTGTCTGATGCATAGAGAAAAAATTCTCTCTAACAATGCTTTTGTTTAGTAGACTATAGAAAAGTATCCTTTTTTTTGGGCACCCTGTATATATAATATGCAATTTTTTTTATTTTGCTTTTCCCAAAAGATTTCAGTATTAAATTTTATGCTACATTTACACGGAAGATACTATCAACAAATAAAACCAATGCATACAAAGAAAGCTTTTAACTTTTACGTATTTTTATATTATACAGAGAAACAGCTTTTCAGATTCCTAATAATTAAAGGCTGTGCTCTAAAATATCTTATCATCCTAATTCAGAAGTTTGGCCTATTTAATTTTTGCACACTTACTTGGCACTGACGTCGAAGAACAATGCATGGATGAGAGAGCATTTTTTCTGCAAAAACACTGCAACAGCAAAATTAAAAAAATTAATTTTAACACATTAAAAAAAAACAACAAATTAATGTTGTTGTTATTTATCCTATATAGTAAAAAAAAAATATGAATTCAGATAAAATTTTGATACTTTCAGCTAGAACATTAGTTTTACAAGCAAATATCTACAGTAATCAATATCTGTGGGTACATTGGTTTGCTAATTGGTTTTTCCTGCAATGTGCTGATTGATGATCAAGCTAGTCTGGTGACACAAGGAACATACAAGCTTACAATCATGGAAACAGAAACCTTGCTGGGACTGCTGGTGGAGGGAATTTTATGACTAAGTTTGATCACGTTACTCTACTTGGAACCCTAAATGCAAAGTATCAAAAAACCAATTCTCAAGCCTGTCATTATTCCTCATTTTGATGATCATCTTGCTACACAAGACCATGCAGCTGCAGTGACACTTTACCTAGTTGAGACTTTAATAAATTATGTATGGTCACCATAGGTAAAGGCATACATACGTACCTTGGGATTCCAACAGCCATGCCAGCAAATCTGATAAGATCTAAAAAAAAAAGTTTTTTTATATATATATATATATATTAACAATTGTGATCTTTTCAAAAACCAAAAAAAAAAATATGTTTAAATATACAAGAGATAGCTAGATAATTGTCAATGTTATTATTTTTGTTTGTCTATACATCCACAAACTACTGCAGACTTTAAAACAATTTTTAAAAAAGAATTAGCGAATTATCAACAAAATTTACAAAACATTTAACTTATAAAAATAAAATAATTTACATTATAATGTTGAGGAAAAAAATTAGTCATACTTGTGTTTTCTGATGAAAATTTGTATGTCTGAGAGTCAAAACTAGAAAAACCATATAAAATAGGTTTACCAATATTATGCAAGACTTGAATTTAATATTTAAAATGCAGTTGCTAAAGATAATTTAAATGGTCCATTTCCGTACTAAAATACTACCTAAGGTGACATAAATAATGTTTTTCAACATAGATTTAAACCCCCCCCCCCAGCAGATGTTCTAGGTAAAGCTGTATAGTGAAATCTCATGTCTTTAAGGAAACTCTGCAGACAGATTTCTCAACAATTAAAAGTGATCGAAATTCTCTCTTCTGGCATCTGGGATGTTTTATCCATTCTAACAGCAGCTTAAAATCCTAATTAAAAGACACACACAACTTCACAATGTGGAAAGTTTGTAGTTGGTGATGTACTAACCAACAGAGGATCTCCAGAATGCCAGTCTGCTTTTTTACCTTTGCATTAACGAATTAAAAATAAAAACAACATAAAACTGTTCAATATTAATTGCTCCCCCCACCCACCACCACCCCCCCGGGGGATGAGAACTTGTCAGCAATTGTTTTTAAAACTCGTTTCATGTCGGAAATTTAGAGTTTTTCTTGTATTCAATTAACAGTTTGCTTCTTTCTTTCTTTTTTTTTTTAATGTTAGGTTATAAAAGCGGTGTTATGCCGACGATGTTGGGCCTCGCTCGCCGTCCACCCGTATTTTTTTAAGGAGAGAATCAGCAGATCCCAGCCAAGGGACGCTTCGCTGACATCAGCATCTCTCTCAATCCGAGAGGAAGGGTGTTTGTCTACGAACAAAAAAAACCAGGAAGTCACTGCCGATTTACGGGTTACAATAGAAGGATACCGTCGCCGACTTATTGTTATAAACGGATTTTATTCCCCCACCACCCACCCGGTATCAAAGTGGGGAGAGCGAATGCTCTTGGCTTAAAAAGCCTGAGGAGCAGATTCGTCCGTGCCCTTCACACACCCCTGACCGACACGGACTGTCACTTCGCCCGCCCCCCCCCCAGTCTATCCCTTTCTTGGCAGCGGTCGTTAACCTACCATCTTTCCGATTCGATACTTTTCTCTCTGCACTGTAAACGGGGCCTGATCTCTCACCCGACTGCTCCTTTATACCTTCTAAAATCGAACGCTCGCTCATACCTGCCACTTGTGGGGGAAGGAGACCGGAAGCGGAACTCTCCTAACCGAAGGAAATGCGTAAAGTCGCCCGGTTCTCAAAATGGAGGCTTTCTGTAAGAATTTGCCGAAAATTGTTAGTTTCTAAATCTTCTCTTACCCACCCCCCCTTTTTTTTTTTTTTGTTTTGAAACGAAATATTAATTTTAAAAGAAATTATTATTATTATTCTGCAAGCAGAAGTATGTGAAATGTTCTTCAGGCTTTCTTTATGTCGTAGTAAGTTGTGGAAATAACCGAGTTTACAGTCATCGAAAGTTCGGGGGTTTTTTTTTACGTGGTTTAGTTAAACGGCTTGAGTCATAGGCTTCCCCATTTGGCTAACCGAAAATTGTTTTAAAATATGCTATTGAAGGTATCTTAAAGCCTTTAAACTCATTTCAAAGATTTGTCTATTCCTCGTGCCATGAGTAGCGTGCAGAGCCAATGTTTTTAGAGAGTACCAGTATTTACACCCGCTCACTTTTGAGCTTCTCTAGCTTTGTACAACTTACTCGATTACTGCTGAGTTGAACCCTCAACCTGCTTTGTTGCTGAGCACCCTAACCTCTCAGCTGCTGGTGTTCTTCTGATTGCTGCTTTGTAGTAATTCCTTTTTAGCATTGGTTGTGGCAGATTCTACATCAGAAAGGACTTTGATGAAAATTGTGATAATGACTTGAGACTTGTCAGAATGGTAGTTTCATTATTTCATGCAGAATAATCAAAAAGTTACATTTTTTGCCTTTTAGGAACTGCATGCACACATCAATTCTTCTGCCAGTGAAAAAACCATTGGGTCTCTAATGAAGCAGAAGAAAATTGATCTTGGGAATGAGGATAGTTCAGCAACATTGTACAAAGAAAAACGGGAAGCATTCAAGACACTTGATGAGTGAGCTTTCTTATTTTCTGACATTTCTAGATGAATTATTTTTATTAAAACATGAAAAGAAAAGTATTTTAAAAGTTCACTTCTTTATGTCTCCATATTCCCCCATTGGCCTGTTATAATTTTGAATTAACAAGTAAAAAAAGTATAAACTAACGTTAGTACCCACTAGTTAAAAATTGACATTAAAAATTTTAATTTAATTAATTTTAATTAACAGATTAAAAAATGAACTAATGTTAGTACAAATTGGTTCAAATTTGAAAAGTCAATGACTTAGAAAAGATCATTTTACATATATTTATTTTTTTGGTATTTTTAAAAGTTTTTTTCTTTAAGCTTTTATCTATTATATTACATATATGTAATCTAAATGCTGCTATTTTTTTCTTCAAGTTTCATTATCTTTTTTCTCAAAACAAATACATTATTTGATATAAAGAACCTGTTACTACTAGTGTGTTTTCAACATATATTTTGAATTAAGTTTACAAATACCATAATTATCTATGCACTGCTACTGGCACGAATGAAAAGTTAACATATTAATGTTAGTAATATGGCATATGAAATTTATATTTGAAGTCTAGAAGATTGGTTTATTCTATGAGTAAAGATAGGGTGTTAAATACTGAATGACACATTAATAATAATAGGCTTTATCTCATTGAAGATTGTTGCTGATTTTGATTGATTGCTACCATGCTGGTAAGTGACATAAATCGATTGTGATCTTAAGAAATGAAACTGATTAAAGTGGATTTTGCACAAAGATGTGAACAATGCTCGTGATTTTTTTACTCGTGAGAGGGGAGATCACTGACCAATATAAATTTTTTAAAATTGTTCACAATCAAAAAGACTGAAAGTTAAAATCATAAATGTGTAAACTTTTATCTCTTCAGAGCTAAGTTAAAATTTTTTTAAAAAATTCAGTAGTACAGTACATTATTTGATATAAGATGTAGATAGAGAGGTCATTACAATTAATTAATTAATTATTATTTGCAGGATATAAAATATGTTTTTAACAAGTTTGGTTGTTGTTATTTCCCATATTCTATTTCAAAGCATTTTTGTTATAATTCTCAAAAAATTAATAAGTAATAATTAAAAATATTTTATAATGATAATTTGATTACCTTTATTATAAAATTATAATAAAATCTTTATTATTTATTATGATGATAGTGCAACAAATCATTGATAAATAAATAAAATTGAATTTTTGTGCTCTCTTCAACTGCATTATCATCTAAGGGCGATAATTGCAAATTGTAATAATTTATGAGAAATATTTTTAATTATCTACTTGCTTTGAGTTGATGATGAAGAGTACTTACTAGAGTAACAGACACAAGAAATTACGAATGCGTTTTTACTTTTACACCAGAAAATCAAATGTATATTTCATCTGTTATCATTTTAGTATATCCTATGATTACTACCCTTTGATTTGTTATATTAGAAATGATCATGAAATATTTTTGAAACACATTTATTTAGAGCTACATGGTCATGGTAGACTACTGGACTGTTGGGTTGAGAGCCCAAGGGGATCAGGCCAGTTTGATGTACCTCCCTGGCATGGTTTCTTCTCACTCTTCACCAGATGTCGCTGTTTTTTTTTTTTTTGGGAGGGTGCACTCCAGTTTTCTCCCACATCTAAAAAGGAAAGGTTCTAGTAGGGATTTTCCAGGTACCCGTGGTGGTTTTGCAGTTAACTCTTCAGTAGCTCACCCTGATCACCACTCGAGAATTCCTGGTCATACCCAGGTAACTTTGGTTGGTTAGTTCTAGTTCCCTTCTGACAGACAGAGCAGAGTTCTGCAAAACAAGCGAATAAATAAATATTTATTACAGTAGTTTTTAAATAAGACCTCTTATCTTTTTTTTTTTTTATTTCCAAAGCATATATTTAGATTGCATGAATGTAAGATGTTAAATCCGGAGAATGAACCTACATTTTAATAAATAAAAACAAATAGCTTTGGTGTTAATTTAAAGTTTAAAAAAATCAGGTTCAACAAAAATCTGAATAATAAATAATCATGCAAAAGACATTGGAATAAACATAAAGGACCAAATAAAGCTAACAATAGTTTTTTTTTTTTAAATTTGATTACTAGTCATTATTTATAATTAAATAAACACTTGTGAAAATAATGGAGAAAATTACAGAAGCAGGATGCTTGCCTTTGAATCAGCTTAATTATGTGTACAGTAATTAAATTTTATCTAAAGTTCAGGAAGATAATTTTTGGTTGTTGATTTTTTTTAATTTGTACACAGTTTTTATTGAATAAAATACTTTTTGGCTTTGTGTCGGTTTTCTTTGCTTTATGAAGTATAACAAAGATGAACCAGCTTATAATTTAGTAGTTGTTAATTTATTTATTAACTTGTGTGTTGTGCTAATTAAAAAATCAAGACCAATCACTTTTCAGTGCATTGACATGTGGGTGTGTAGTTTGATCTTTGTGGTTTAACTGAGTGTACCTGTCTTTCAAAAGGAAGCAAGCACCTCATTAGTTTGGTTACCAGTATCTGGTTACCTTATTTCATTGTTGTTACATGTTCCCTAAATTGTTTAATATTAGAAGTGACACTCTTACTAACTAATGTGGCACTGATGTCTATTATTTCTTTTATAAAGATTCCAGTGACGTCTGTAACTACTACTCACTCATCAAAAGATTCAGTGTGATTGAGATAGTTTTTCTTTTTTCTGGTTGTCTTTCAAAAATGAAAATCCACATTAATGAGCATGACAGTTGCATAATGACATATAATGGTAATTATAACTATTTCAATATCTTTGCATGATAAGTTGACTATTTTTTAAAAAAAAAATTTGTATGTGATGGAATAATTAACTAACTGCCAAATATTTGCAAAGCAAAGCAAAAGTAAGGAGCCTATGTTAGATATATGGCTTAGTTTGCCTTACTCTTCCATACCAGCAGGCTTGTTCCATGTGATTATTTTTCACTAGCCAGATGTATGTGTTTCTTTCCATGTCTAAAAAATGAAGAATTTCAGTAGGAACTTTTAGATCAGCTGAAGTTGAAGTACCACCAGGTACTTTAATACTTGCCATGGTACCTAGTCATGCCCCCTCCTCTGCTCAACTAGTTTTCTGGATAGGGAACTTAACAACAACAATAAGCTCAAGTGGGATTATGCACCCTCAGGGACCTACAGACACTTTTACTCTCTTTCTGTCAGTTCTGTGTATAAAGAGAATTTGTTAAATAAAAGTCAACACCAGAACTAAAATGACTAACTACATAAATAAAAACAATGGAACCACAGTTCTTGTTACCAGCTGTTCATTTGCAGCAATAAAACAAAGATCTGTTTCATATCTAATTCATTTTAACTTGTTAAAGGCTATCTGATCGTGGAAAATGAGTGTTCACTAGGATATTGAACCTGAACACTTGTTTGTAGGGTGTACATAATTAAGTGTCACCTATGTATTCACATACCAGTGTTTGTGGATAGGACTGACTGATTTTCTTTTTTTTAAAATCATTTTTATTATTAGAGATTATAAGAAAAGGAAAATTATTTGGGACATGTTAACAGACAATGGTTTAGGTATTTCTTATCATCTTATTAGAATTAACTGAACTGACTAACCATGTTTCAACAATCTTTCTCTGTTATCATCATCAGGATTTAATCTTGGAAGCAGTGTGTTGGAGTGTAATAATAATAGTTTGCAGTAGATCTTGCTGAGAAGGCATTTCAAATCTTTAGACTCTATAGATAGCCTAAGTTTCCTTATCTCCTCACAATGTTGGTTGCTAAGATTTTTTATATAATTTATTTTTACTAAGACTACCCTACTGCACCACCAAGGCATCTGAACACAATTTCATTTATTATAAGGGCACTTATATTAATGAGAAACATTCAACCAAATTCTCTTTAGAATATAAATTAGGAATGGATGTAAAATTATTTAGCAATCTACATGTGGAAAATTTAAAAAAGGAAAAAAAAGGTAGTTGACACTGTCAAGAGCATTTCAGTTTAAAGAAATATGTTGCAGAAATTATTTTTAGAAAATTTTAATTTTTTGAGCATATTAATTAAAGGCCTACTATGTCATAGATAGAAATTAACTAATTAAATTTGGCTGTCTCTAAAGGCTCTTTAATTAGATGTACTTTTACAACTTAAGAAACTCCCTCATAATAACTCATATTTTGATTTAGTCTCTGATCAACAACCTATATCTTAAGTGGGCTTGAAAACATTCCAAGCAGACCCAGGTTTCATTGATAAACTCATCTTGAATGATGCCCTTGAAGCCTCGGAGTTATTCTCAACTGAGCATAGGAATGTTAGGGTAGCAAATCATGTTGTCAGGACATAATTTGCACATTAAAATTGCATCTTTTTGGTGAAGTTTTCATCATTCTGTCATACAAAATGTGGCTTTAACCATAAGTAGATTTGTCCCTTCCATGTTACAGTAACCACATAGGAGCCACCTAAAAGCTCCACATGTTACCTTGATGACAAAAGATGGAACAATATTAAAATTTTCTTTTAAAGTTACATATTTATATATACTTATCATATAAGGTAGGTTTATTTTTGAATCTGGATATTCTGCTTTGCTTTTTTGTGTTCTTGGTAATACTGGAAACACTTATGAAGATTAGATTGCACTTACAGTATTCATTTTCCAGAATGCCATAAAATGCTCTTGATTTGTTTCTGAGAACACCTGACCAAACGTTGATTGTCACTGCAAATCTGACTATCATTATGGCAAAGAGAATTGTGCTTTTTGTTGGCTGACAACAGCAGCAGTCAGTTATGTCCACTTTTTTATAGTCTTATCAAAATGAGGGCCATAATACTGTGCACTGATGAAAAGTCATCTTTAATCCTTGACATAAGACCATCTTTTTCTTTTTATGGTATTAACCTTGACATTAAATGTGACAGATGTAAAAACCACGTTGAAATGGTCTTGCGGCTTTCTATTTTAGTTATTGGAGATTAAGTAAAAAGGACATTCCACTTATGATAGGATCCTCATTTTCATATGAAACATTGTTTCCAGACTTCAGAATACCATGTAAAATCATCGGCTAATGGTGAAGGGTTAGCATCCATCCACCTCTTTAATTTGTCTTTCTTCTGTTGTACTAAAGTAACCTTGTTTGTATTTGGATTAAGCATGTGAATACCTGTAACTCTTAGAACCTTTTGTACAATTGTAATTTTTTTCTTTTTTATTTCACAATTTTATACGTGGCTTTGGTCTACATTTTTCTTTCTTTATTGTACTTGTGGTATTTCGAGGAAGTTCTTCGGCATACATTTACTGTCTTACTGTGATTGTTCTGTGATGTAGTATTTTGTTCTTTCAAAAAGTATAAACATATTATTGTATGTCTTGTTATTAAATGTTTGGAATTTCATTTGAAAATCTAGAATGACAAACATCACATAATTACAAAATGCACATCACAGTTACTAATGATTTAGGCAGTACAGAGTTGCTATGTATAGCATATTTTTTTTAACAGAACTCCTGAGAGAAAATCACAAAGGTTTAAAGTAGAGCAGAGTAAACCATGCAAGAAAATCAGAAATCAATAGAAGAGAAGTGAAAAATGGTTCATTAACAAATGGAGTCACAAAATACTTATCTGCTGCTGACAAAAAAGCACATTATTTGTGTCTTCTAGTAGGAGTCTCTAGCTGAAAGAATTGTATACAAGTTTGATTCCACCTTTTCTTTACAACCATTTTTTTTTTTCTTTTAAAGCAGTAGCATTTTGCTAAAAAGTAGAACAACTAAAGGCAAAAATTCTGCAATTTGACTGTTGTTTGGTTTAATCCCTTTTACAGTCTTCATCTTAAGGTTTTATCATCATCTTATTTACTACTAGTTCTCAGAACTCACATTTCCCAGCAATCCCATGCTCATGGTTTGTAGCTGAATATGACTAATTGCATTTTAAGAACATAATAGGGATTGTTTCATACTTCTGTTTTATTTTCATTGCATTGTGGTAACACTTTTCATAAATGAAAAGACTACTACTGCCTGTCTCCATTTTACCTTTAATGCAGTATTTCAGCTCTCAGAAAGTCATGTTTCTACTATGTTAGCTGTGAGGCTACTAATGAAAGATGTATCAGCTTAATAAGTTTTACTTTTTAAATTTTGTTTTCTTATTTCTTTTTTTGTTCATGTGTTGTTTATTTGCTGTCATTGCCTTTTACATTTTTCCTCTTATGCATTATGTACAAATAAAATCTAGAATATTCTATTAAAAAATATGTGTACATCATTTTTTATAGGGTGGTATTCAAACATTTGTTCATGTTTGAAAAAAATCTTTTTATGTGCCTACAGTTTTCCTTCTATAGTTATCATTATCTACTGTAGATGTACATGATTAGGCTGTTTAGTAACATGGCTACTGCCATTCCTGTACCTGTGAATAGGACCTGCCATTTTCAACTTGAGCAGGAAAAGGAAAGCCTTTAATGGGGAGGCATCCCACAATGATGGACTGGTACAGAAGAGAGAGAACCATCTTATGGGAGATCTGCCAGGTTGATGCTCTGCCTCAGCAGGCTAGTACATAATGTACTCACCCAACAGCTACCTTCTCGCAGAGAAAAAAAAAAGATTATTTTTTTACAAGCATGGTAATGCAATAAGTACTAATTTTGTACAAATGTCTTCTATCACAGGCCCATGGAGTGTGTCTTTTTTAAATCATGCTTTATTAGCCCTTACAATATGAATTATTACAAAGAAAAGTTAACAGGTATTATTAATTAATTAATTACTAATTACAGGCAAAGTAGAGTTGATCTTGCTAATTACTCACCAGTGAAGGACATCACAGGAACATCCCTCACAGCTGTGCTGTGTTCTCATATAAGATGTCTAATCTCTCCACTGATAATTACTGGACTGAGATTTAGAATTAATATTAATTCTATACTAAGTGCATCAGTAATTTTATGATTAACCACATGTGTATCAACTTGTGAAGTAGGAATTGTGATCTGGCTACATTACATATTTTCTCTGTCCCTACTGGCAAGGCAGAATGAATCATTACTGTTTAATGATAAATAAACTGGGCATTATTATTGTCACTATTGGTTTATTTTTTAAATTTGAATTTTGTTTGTTTGTATTTTAGAAAATATCATTATCTGTGATGGGAAATAGTTTAATAGCACTGGTATTTGGCAGCACAGTACAGGAGCAGATCCAGGATTTTTTATGGGAGGGTTCACTGAAGGTGTTCATGTTGACAGATTGTGAAAATATCTCCCACTGAGCCTTACTTGCATCAATCTTACTCATTTTATCTTCTTTTTTTTTTTTAATTTTTACATCAGCAGTATCAACTCCAAAAGAGTTGTTTCATCATTAACATTATGATTTTTAGTTTTAAAATTACCCCTTTCATTTTTCATTTTGCTTCTCATTTTTTGCAAATGAACCTCCTACATTTTATGCATTTGTTTCCCACTAACATCCATCTTGATGTATGGTTTTGTTTACTATAGATTTCTTGGCTCAGCAGCACTCCTGATGGGAAGAATAATGCCAGACTGACAGTGACTGAACTTGGCTTGTGTAATTTTAAAAAATCCCCATGATTTGCCCATTGTCTGATGATATCTCACCATATGATCACATGATTGCGTGTTTTCTTCTATTGGATTTATTTAGACAACGTGTGTCCAAAAAATGAAAAATTGCAACAACAAAAAAATCGTTAGGGGGGTTTTATGGGCACCTGATGGCCCCTCCCCATCGACCTGCCCTTGTGGTATCTTGATCAGTAAACTTCAGAAACAATGTAACCTCCATTCATTTGCCATTGTAGGTGAGTCTTTGGCCAAGTAGAAGAAAATCTTCGAAAATATTTTTCAAAATGATTTTGGGTGTATGGAAAAGCTTGTTTTTAATTCTTTGAGTGCACCCTATATATTTACAGGGAGTGTATATTGATCTTGACAGTGCAATTCCATATCTATGTTTTCAGAAGGTTAGAATAGTAATTTCTCTATCAAGTAATAATTAAAGTTTGAGGAAATGTCCCAAAGTGATTTCTGAATATATTTTCTAAAAATATTTCCTTCGTGAAGAAAACCCACATTCTAAAGGGTCAAGAACTACTGTACATCTTGCATATATTTTTTCAAGCACACTGAAAGCTCCAATCATTTTTGTACAGAGGCTTAATTCATCTGCATATTTTTTGATGAAGGATAAACCAAGCAATTCACAGTTTAGTAAAACAGACCTCTGTGTCCTTGCTGTTTGCTCTTTTTTTTTTTTTTTTAACAAGATTTGGTTTAATCACCACCTGCTTTCCTGATTCTGTTTCTCTTGTTTTCAGATGTTTTAATACATTTAAGCTGATTCACAAAGTCACCAATGACTTGGACTCAATGTACAAGGTAAGATGCAGTATTCAGAAGTCATTGATGATATTTCTTTTAACCTTCTGCCTTCACTGGCTGCAACTAAACTGAAAATCCCCCCCATTTCTCTATTTATTTATTGAAAGATTTAAAGGAAAAACTTATAAAGGCAGTTGATTACCCCCCCCCTCATCTTCCAAGGGAAATAATTTTATCAAATTTAAAATTAATCTTAATTATCATCAACTCTCCTGCTTGTTATCCTGTGGGTTTAACATTTGGTAGGAGTAACTGAATATATTCACTTTTATCCACAATAATAGTAGGGAATTTCTTGGTGGGCAGCATTTTTTTCTTGTTTCTTTTTTTCTATTTGTATCTATAACAAAAGGCATAAATGAAAAATTCTTGAAAATGCTACTACTTTTTTTTATTTTTTTTTTACTTTAATAAGTTAATTGACCAAATAAATATTAGAAGTGATAAACTTCCACATGGCGATGTTTGTGATGTCTTCTGCTTTAATGGTTTCTTATAAATTATTATATTGATTAACTCAGGTTATACAAATAGGGGAGGGAATCAGGCTTACGCAAGATTTCCAGAATCGATGTTAATAGCTACGTAAATGGTTTGCTTTTTTTTTTTTAATTAATCAATTTGTTAATTTACTTAATTTAATTTATTTTATTTTGTTTTTTCAAATGTTCAGATTTGACAGACAAAGATTTAGTTGGTGTAAAATCAGATACAGAGTAACCATTATAAAGCAATGTTAGGCATAAAGTTTACCTTTCAGAAAACCATCTTGGTTAGCTGCAGAACACCTGTACTTCCCATAAAGCTGTGACCAAATTTTAGAAAAATCAACCTCATTATGATGCATTAATGTTTAGCACGTCTGCTGTGACGAGTTTAGAGACAATGAAAACCATTTTTGTTTTGGAGAATATCTTAAAAAGAACGAAACGGAAGGTGAATGAAGCATCAAAATGCCTTTTTTGTTGTTGTTTATTTAATTTTTACCCTATGCAAATATATCACTTACAATGTTTTAAAAAATTTTCTGATTATCTAATTTATCTTTAATTGTTTCAACTCTTTCTGAGTAATAAAACAGTTTGAAAATTTGTATGGTGTGGGCAGCTGGTGGTGGCCCAGTAGCTAGACTACTGGACAGACTGCCAAGGCTAGGGGCCCGAGTTCAATTCCCAGTTGCTGTCAGCTTGGCTTGGCATCCGCTCTAGTATGGTTCCTTCTCACTTTTCTTCACTGGCTGGCCAGCCGGGTGGGTTTCTTCCGGGTACTTTGGCTTCCTCCCACATCTAAAATTGAAGATTTTTAGTAGGGATTTTCCTGCTAAAGGCAGAGTTGCTAAGCTCCTCATGATGCAGGACAAACGTGCTTTTCAGCGGATAACTGCAGCAGCTCATGCTTCCTCACCAGGGTCTGGTGTATGACATGACGGTGATAGATCTGGCAGTAGGAGAAAATGAAGTGAACATGAACTGCTGGACAAACCTAATTTTATTCAGTCAAGAAATTGTTTAAAATATGTTTTGGCTAGTTATAATTTAATCCTGTTAAAAACCCTTTCTCTCAAGTATCTATCTTTTCATAATTTTGGGGTAATTCTGAGTACTTGAATGAGTAAAGGTATGTACACTTCACCAATATTTTTATAAATATCATTTTGTCTTTGCTCTAGATGTTTCACTTCCACATAGTGTACTACTGTTTACATGTTTCTGGTTCTGTTTGCTCCTTTTCTTTATGCTGGGTGGAGTTGTACATAAGTCCTGGTGCAGAGGATCTGAAACAAACTTCTATCTGATGCTGATTAAGAATTGGATGATGCAGAAGCTGGTTTACTGCTCATCTCCAGAGCTTGGTCAAAAGATGCTCATGAAAAATGATAATACAGATCTTTGGCACTGCAAAATCAATAGCATTTAGAATTTTAAAAACAGAAAGGTATTATTTTTGGTCATGTTTAGTTTGAAGGGGGTTGGGGTCAGCTGTTGTAGCATTGCGCTTTGATAGTTTACCTTTCCTTAATTGTCAGCTTAAGAAGTTTTGAAATTCAACACAACCTTACTTTAAACTGGGGTAGCATTTAAAAAAAAATGTACATATTCTACCATAACTGTGATAGTCAGAGAATCTATGGTGTCTAAATACATAATTTAACTCTCTATATACCACATTGGTTTTTATCTTGCTTGTATCATATTGAATACATTTGCACCCAAAATAAAAGCACTAGTATTTGTGTTGAAATGGCTGTATATTTACACATGGGGTTGGAGTAATACAGATTTGTTGTTGTAAAGAGTTATATTAATGAGGAAGGTAATTTGAAGAGTGATAGAGTGCAAATGCCACTCAGATAGTATAAAGAGAGTTAGCATTGTTAAACCATAATCATTTTGTATTTATGCTGGAATTTGTTGCTGAATTCGCAATTATATTTTGTTATCATAGTCTGTAGATATTATTATGCATTATATGTGAGGTTACTTTCTTAAGGCTCTCCATTTATTTTCAAACAAGACCTTTATACATTCTGAAACCTAATCTGATTACATTCAAATGTAAATACAAAGTATAATCTGATTCCATTTAAAATGTCTATTATTTATATGGAAATAAATGTAATCTGATCTCATTTAGAAAATTCCAGCACAAACCCATAACTCTTCCAAACTTGTAAGGTGGTCTACCAACTACATCATTCCAGCAGGTGTTATCAAAACTATTTTACTAAGTGTTTTCATGTGGGCAATCAGGGAGCATTCACTCCAAGTGAAGAGGAGTAGTCTACATCACCCTCCTTTATCTGGCTTGTGATTGTATCTATATATAAAAGAAAGAATAACTGTTCATTATAAATATTCTCTTATGTCCTTTAAACCAACCTAACTGCTTATTACACTCATCTTTAATACTGACTAGATAGCTTTAATTTCTGAAAGCAGAGCATCTGATGAATTAGGTAAGCAAACAAGCTATTTCAAAACAAAATGGCAGAGTACATACTATAATAACTCTTTTACTGAGATAAACAACAAAAAAACAATCAGCCATACTTGTCTGATTGATTAGGTTTTCATGTTGCCTTGACTGCACAGCTGGTAGGAGATAGAATGAGACATCTCTTCTGACCGCACCTGTGGTTGACAAGTATAGGCAATTCTTTGTCAAGAATCAAACTACATCAAACAGTCTGATCACTTCCATATATCTACCCAAGGTACATTGAACAGTTACTAACAGAAATGTCTTACTTATGCAGCTGTCCATTTTTGGAGAGGTTTAAAGATATTTTTAAAAAAGGATTAGGGTTAATATCTGTGCAATATACAACAATTTGTTTTTTTGACTTTGCTTGAAGAATTTCATACTTTTTCGGTTTCTGTGTGAGGTGTGCTGGTTTTTAGAGAACTTAAACACTTCAGTCCCTCCAGGTCTTATAATTAGCATCATTGTAAATTCATTTCCATATGTTGTTGTAATTCTTATGGTGTCTGAGTTATACATGAATTAATTCTCTCTTCATTCATTTTGAAAATGTCTCTGAAAGAAAAAAGATGAAGCAAAAAAATTTCTGATTATTGGAAACTCGTTTTTTTAAAATGTTATTGTATATATTATATATATTTATATTTAATGGTATAATATTTTTATGGCAATAATGTTTATATATAATACTGATAATAGGTTTATATCTGATGTCTAACCATAAAGTATTCCAAATTTTAAAAAAAAATGTTTCAGCAGGGATATTTTTAGGGTTTCTCTTAATCCCTTAAAGCAGGAATAATGTTTGCTTGTTTTTTTTCCAAATGGGTGTCGTGATTTGATGATAAGTACACCAGCAATCTATACTAGCATCTGTGAATGTCACATGACTTCATATCCTGTGAATGAAAAGTAAAGTCCATCTTTACACGAAATTTGCACATTTACTGACAGTGGTAAAATGGATCAGTTTATTGTTGAACCATCTAAAAATAAAAACAGATGTGGCAGAAAATTTGCTCAGGTTTGATGAATTTTTTTTTTTTTTTTGAAAATTCTACAAAAAATGAGTAATTCAAATCTAATGCTTTTTAAAAAAAAAATTATTGGCAGTGCTTTGTAGATAAAGTGTCATATTTCATAAGTGTAGACCTAATACACTTTCAGCTATATATATACACCATTGAAACTTCACCCAACTCTTTGAGACCACAACATTGAGAAAATTTTGAATGTTTTCTGTTTTTTTTTTTTTAAAATATATAGAATATTTTCTAATTATTGGAAAACTGTCATCTTTTTATAGTAATATACATCTCTTGTAATGTATTAATATTACTATTGATTTTTTTCTGTTCAGTTATATATATATATATATTATATATATATATATATATAGGGTGTCCGTAAAGTTACTATACAGTCTCCAATTTGAATATTGTCATAGAAATTGTTTGCCTTGATTGTTACAGTCTTTTCGGATGTAACACATGTATTTTCTGAGATTTTGATAAACATAAAGGTGTTATTTCTTTTGTTACAAATAAATATTTTAATACAATATCTTACTGTACTGCAGGGTGTCTGTATAGTAACTTGTAAGACTGTATAGTAACTTTACGGACACCCTGTATATATATATATATATTTTTTTTTTTTTAAATTAGGTCCATTTATTTACTTAGTTTCAAGGAATTTGCATCAAAATAATTGCAAAAATCATATTTAAATCTTATCAGTGGAGAATATTTAAACAAAAATAAACTCTTTATACTGAAGAAATCACATCTTTAATGTATCAGTAGACCTTACACAAAGCCCGTTTTTGTCAGTGAATATCAGATAAAATTGGACTTTACTTTGTTTTTACCAGGATGGTAAATATGACATTTTGATGAAGTAAATTTTGAAGTTGTCAGAATGTTATGTTTAATGTTGGCTTTGCCTCCAGTAAACTTTTAGCATCTTTTTATACTCGGATCAAAATTACTCCATCTGAAATCATTACCATTGTAGGTAACATGTGACGTCATTCAGGACTTTGCAGAAGAAAACGTGAAGTATCTGGAGTTAAGAAGCACCCCCAGGGAAGTGTCTGAGACTGGGATGACCAGACGTTCTTATATAGAGACGGTACTTAAAGCCATTGGTGATTGTCGTCTGCAGAACCTTGACATAGATGTTCGTCTTCTCTTGTCTATTGATAGACGAAACAATGTAGCTGTTGCTGAGGAGACAGTGAGACTAGCCAAAGAGTTCTATCACTGTACAAATGGTGCTATCCTTGGGATAGACTTGAGTGGAGATCCAAAGGTATCTATACTGCAAATACTAGGGACATTAAATGAAACAGTCAGAGGCCATTGCATTGATGATATTTCAGCTAGGTTTCATTTGAACATCCCTTGTCTTTACATATACGTACTACATACATACATACATGCAGATAGGTATTAAACATTATTGGAATTTACTATCTAATAATCAATTTCTGTAATTCATTTTATGTATTTACCATGTTTCATGACAGGTGTTCCATTATTTTAAAAAAACAACTACCCAACAGAAAAATTTTTATTTCTAAACTTTTTTTAAAAAAGACATAGAGAAACTAGATATAAGTAAATAGATCATTCTAAAAGCCAGCGAAACTCCTAGTTGGCGGACAGCTATGCCATGAACAGAAGGTTCATAGGAATTGATGGACTCAGATGGGACATTGGAAGGAGCCAGCAGGAAATCTTCAAGGCCTGGATATTTCACTGTTAACAGGATGACTTCTCAGTTTAAGAGAAGCCGTAAGACAAATCACTCATGTGCCCTGGACACCCACAGCTAGCAGAATGGTAACTTTCTACTGTGAAAAGGAGAGGAATGGAAATAGAAACCAAATCCCTTCTGTCATCTGTAAATGTGGCAGAACCTCTATGGGCTTTTATGAAAATCATTTCATTACATCTCCTTGGTAACAAGCAGTGAGGCACAAGCCACCATGCAATGTCACTCATTTTTGCCTTTTGGAACACTCATTATTTTCTAATGAGTTCATGTTTTTATAGTTTTAAGAAAGTGGTTATGTATGGGTCTGGTGCTGTTCAGCAGAGAAGTTTGTACTGAACTATCTGCAAGCCATGATAAAAATATGGTGGCCTGCCTGACATGGTGTGGGTTGTAATCTGGGCCACAGGATGGTTACAACTGGTGGTTTGCAAAAGAACTTAATTTCTGCATGATATATCAATATTTTCTGAAAGGGAGTCTGCTTGGTCATTTGTCCAAAGTATTTTTATGGAAAATGGTGCTCCTGTTCACTTTACCCATGAAATGCTAGGAAGTAATATGAGTCAGGGCATGATAGATACGGATTACTGTGCTATGGAATGCAATCCCATAGACCAGGATTGCTGATCTCCTCCACACCTTGTCAGTGTGCTGATGCCTTGTATAAATCAAAGTACTGCTCCACACAGTTTTAGCCCCACTAATGTTTTTCCAGTACTATGTATAGTTCCTGTATGAACAAGTGTCCTCTCAAACTATTTACTTATTTTGGGTATCAGTATATACTCCAAATTAAAAAGATTAATTGCAAATAAATGAATCCACAAGACATGATCACACATTTTCCACTAATGATATTGAGTCACTGATAAGAATTATGTGTTTGCAGATTTTTAATGTTACTGGTAAACAGAAACTAAAACAGGTTGTAGTTCATCCGTGTTTGCTTGTTTGTTTTTCATAGTTGGAAACATACAGAGCTGCAATTATTTATAACACACGATATTTCAAGATGATCCACTTTGGCATAGATTTGTCTTTAGTTTATTATGGTGTATTTTTAGTTGCTTGTGGTGCAGGCACTACTAGTGTTAATATATGAATATTTTTGGAAGCAATCAAGTAGCATTTCCCCCCCCCCCCAAATTTTGAGGAATTATGATAATCTTGAACAAGAGCAGCATATAAAATGCCCTTTCTTTTTTATGGTAAGGATTGCATTGTCATAGTCTACCAGTTTAACATTTCTAGCATCTGTTAGCACTTTAAAGTTTTATTGACAACCAAATTGCAGTGTATTTAAGTCATTTATCCATAAATGTCTTAGATTCTTTTTAAAATCACGCAATTTTTTTTGAAAATTCTATCATTATAGCATTGAATTCCATCTGAATCACCATTCAATTAACTTTTTTTCCCGACATTTGCACAAGTACACCCAGCCCAGCCAACAGTGGGCCAGTCTTCCAGGAGTGGGGAGATATTGCACCTAAAGCCTCTAATCCCCTGTCTTTCTGCAGCCTGGTTCATGGGCTTTTTGAAACGTGATCCTCTGAATGCTGCCAAGAAGACATTGGCCAGAACTCTAACCATGCAGCAACAGTGGATAATTTTCTAACAAACCAGCAGAGAGTTAAAATATATGACACAGCCAGCGCCAACTAACAAAGTAGTAATTGAGGTTCATTTTCAATTTCTGAAACAGTTTTATTTTGATTAAGCTATTTTTATTGTCTTATTATGAAGTGAAAAACAAATAATAGATCTTTCTCTTTTGATGCTTTTTGATGTGATAGCTTAATGCTGTTTTTCTATTCTTTGTAATGAGATGCAGGAAGCTTTTTTGGCTATATTTTCTTTTATTCCTTTTTTATTATATTGTTGTGTGTACATGTTAATTTGTTATTGTTATTATCTTAATTTAAGTTTGTTACTGTTTTTTTGATGTGGAATGGTTGCCACTCATAACAACCAGTGATGGCCATTTTCACATACTACATGCAGACATGTGGGCATGCGAGTTTGTTTCTAATGTAGGAGCTGTTGTCTGCACCTCTTGTAACCCAGTGTTATGGAACATCTGACAGGACCAGACAACCTACTGCATAATCCATGTGGAAATTCCCCAGTAAATACATAGTAACAGAGATGAATGTCATGAGAATTTATCATGGTAGACAGCTTTAAGTTTTTAGAAAAATACTTTGACATCTAAGGTATTTGAATGTTTCCATTTTATATTAATTGTTTGGAAGATTGCATTTCTTTTTTCTTTATGAATTGCATAATGATGAAGAAGCCCCCATTTTAAGTTTATTTTTTGGTGTCTGTTGTAAATTATCAAGGTGTTTGCCAAAATAGTAGCGTCCAAATCCATTGTTCCATGTTGCCGTGGCAAGGAACTGTAAACCTGACTGAACATTTGCTCTACTGTGAGAGAAGTACTTCCTCTTTTTAATTACTTTATTCTTTCTAAGTGCCTTTACCCATAACTGTCCCTGTTTGACTTTTGTAACATATCTCTAAAAACCAATCCGCCCCTACCCTCAATGGAAAAGTTTTCAGAATCAAGAAAATGTGACTGGAAATCAATATTTCCTAAAGAGAATGCTTCTTAGATGGACAACCTCCTGCTTTGCACTAAATGAAAGGAAATGGCATGGTAGTTTCAGATCTATGCTAGAGATAAGTCACAATGCAGTTCAATTCTAAATTCATTTTCCATCATGCTTCAGGGAAAATGCCAGCTTTAATAATTTCCCCACATGACCAACAGTCAGCATCTTTCTTAATCTAAATGTGCATTTATCCTTTGAGTTTTTCTTTCACCCTGTTTAAAATATATTGATGCCATGGGTGTATTTTTTAAACTAATGCCGACAGCAAGATTAAAAAAGGGTAGCTACTGTGAGGCCACTTTTTCAACTGGTTCAGACTTCTTGAGTAAACTCTACAACTTAAATTCTGGTTATTATTTAGGTTTGAGCTAGGAGAAAGAATTAGGAAAGATACTGAAAAATGCTCTTAGAGTTTGTATTTATAAGCTTAATAAATGTTTTCTGTGCTACTTAAAATATATATTTATATGCATATAAAAAGGGAATACTAAATTATTGCAAAATAACTAAAAAAGAACTATCAAAACAACAATAATTGCAATTTCCATATAATTATTTATAAATATCTTCACTGTACTTGTCCCATAACCCATAGGTTGTTTGGACACCTCGAGAGGTGTGTCTAGGGCATTTCACAACCTGGCAGAGCATTTATAAATATACTATATACTAAAACATTTGTAAGGATAAAAAGAAAGTTGGCTTGCTGGATGATAGCTCAGTTCAACAGTACTTGATTTTTGCCTTATGAAGTAGCGAGTTGGGCAGTGATCCAGTGGTTGGTTGGTTGGTTTACTGGGTGGAGTGCTGGGATTGAGCAGGTCAGCTCAGTTTGTCGTATCTCTCTGACATGGTTTTTTCTTGCTCTTCTTCACCAGCTGGCCACATGGGTTTCCTCTGAGCTCTCCGGTTTCTTCCCACATAAATGAAGGGTTCTACAAGAGCCCTTTTGGTTGACAAAGAAGGTAATGGCAACTCGCTATGCCTTTAGCCATAAACCATAATATGCAGTTGTTGTTAATATTAACCTTATGCTGAATGCTGGAATCAGAAAAGGAAAAGTTCGTTTGCACACAACTTAGATTTTAAGAGAAAGAAGATAATAAAAATGGCAGATATACTTGTATATTTTATACAAGCAGTTTTCATCTTCACCGAGACAAACCACCAACATTAAATACAGAACAAAAAATATGGAATTGCAGGGTGTATATTGAGAATATATAATGGGAATGGAAATATTGAAGTTCCCCTTTCTTTAAATTTTTAAGGACCCAGGGTGGTTTATTAGAAAGACTTCTTTAGAATTTTGTCTACTCATAATAGCTAGCATCATTTTGATATCGCCATAAGGAGACTTTTTTATTAATGAGGAATGTGAAATTTAAACTTTAAAGCAAAATCAGAGAACTGACTGGAAGACAAAAATGTTTCGTTATAGAAATTCCATGTTTTATACATAGCATGTACTTGTATGCATCACCCCTATGGTAGTCTTAACTTTAACAGATTATTGCTTGTTTTTAAGCATGCATAAAGAAAATGATGGTTGTCACATACTTAAATAATAGCAAATGTACAGTCTGTCTGCATGGCAAGTTTCAGAGCTCTCTGTGATCTGTCAAATGCAATAAAGAGATGTGAATGTCATCAGCATTGCATCTCAGGCAAAGAATAGCAAACACTTGGTGGATGACAGGCCATTGGACAGTGCTATTTCAGTCATGACCTAGTGTTTTACAGATTTCAGACATTCAAAATGACACTTGCAATGAAATGGGATACCACAGTAAAAGTAGATATAAGAAGTGCAGTTATTTTCTTTATAATGGTGCAGCTGAAAGTTGGTGGTAGACATGTCACTATGGAACTTTGTAAAGTTCTACTTTTGCTTGAAAGAGGAAAATGTGATGTTTGAAGTTTTCATGTGTATAATGGTCATAAAGGAAATAGAGAAGAATGATGAAGGAAAGGAATTTCTACCTTTGACTTCAGTCTTTGTTGTTTGTGAAATGGTTTAACTTTTCATCATCATTTTCCTTGCCATGGAATGGTTACTTTTATTGAAATCTAAATTACTGCAACCAATTTGTTCTGGGGAGAAGGAAAGAAAAAGGAAGCACTCTTTCATTCATGGTGGGAAGACAGACAACCTGATATTAATTTGTGAAATTCATATAAAAAGTGGAGGTGGGTTGTCATATTTGCTACCCAAGTACATAACACACCTAAAAGGCAAACAAAGGAGAAAATCACTCTCAAATGATTTCTGACATGCAGATTTAGAAATATTGATGATAAATTTTAAAAAGAAGATAGATGGATTATGTTTCAGCAGTGGTCAGTGCCAGAAGAATGGTTATAAGGCCTGAAATTAAATATTGAAGAGGATTACTTTTTTTGCTTCTGTCTACTATAATAATTCTCTCATCATCCAGTTGAAATGATATTCTGCTGGTATGTTTGATTTCCGTAAAAATTAGCGCAGGGGAATATTAGTTTATGATTTGAATTCTAACAGCTTTTTTTTTTTTTTTTGTTAAATTATCATTTATTATTTTTACATTTCTGCTGGTTGTTGGGAACTCTCTTATTTTAAAGTTGCTTTGCATAGTGTCTGAATCTGGTTTCTATCTGCTGATAATCTAGCAAACCTCACAATGCAAGCCTACAATTGTCTTTGAATAGAAGTCAGTTAAATGTATGCCAATCTTCAAAAGCAGGTTCAAGAATAAATCTTTTGCTACCATAGTTTTTATTTTTTTAATGGGGACTATGTTTTTAGTGAGATTTCTTTCAAAATTTTGTATTCATTTCTTTAAGGTGTGTTACTTCATTTACTGCATTGATTTGATAGCTAAGTGGAAGAAATTGGCAATCATCAGAACCTATTCATGAATTTTCATATCATTGCATTACATGGAGGTTTTTTAACTTACTGGCAGATTTAAAAAAAAAAAACACATTTAGATTGTGTAGGTAGATATATATATTATAAGAACCAAAAAATTATCTCTATATGAAATTTACATGACATTAAATATGTAAAATAGTAAATGTCATGCAAATTCATTGAGAACATATCTTTTGGCTCTTTGCAGCAGTTATTAAGTGTAGATTTTTTAAAAAATTGGTTTTATTTAATTGTTCATTACGCATTGTAATCTAAATATGTGCAGTAATGTTTTCTTTTTCATATACCATTCACCTGTACTCTCCAATACATACATACATACATGCACACACTGGTTGGCCATTTTACGAGGTCCTATGGTCCACCTTTTTCTTGAATAACAGCCATGACACAACATGGCTTAGAATCCACAAAGTGTTGAAAGATATGTTCTGAAGGATATTTTTCCTATTTATTCATTAATATTGTACCCATGTATGGAGTGAGGTAGGCAGAGGATCAATAGGATGAATGTGTCTTTCATTTTCATCTCACAAATGCTTAATTGGATTGTGATGGTTGTGGGAGGTGCTTGAAATCTCTGTCATTCAAACCATTAAAACTCTGAGCACTGTGGATGGAATAATTGCCATCTTGGAATTAGCCATCCACATCAGAGTACACATGAAGCATCACTGGATGCACTTGCTCAGAGATAATGCTAAGAAAAGCTTTGGCATTCATTCTGCCTTCTAAAGGAACCAAGGATCTAAGGTATGCCACAGCAGAACATGCATCAAAATAGTATTCCACAACCAGAAGGATGGGCAGTTTGGATTGGTCAAGTGATTTGTGTGGCCTTTTCCCATTTGTGCAAAAAAGAGTGAAACATAACTCATCAGACCACATCACTTTCTGCCAGATATCTTTAGTCCAGTGTATGCATGCTCCTTACATCACATGAGAATCTTTTCATGTTTGCAGTGGTATCTTACTGACATAGTGCATAAAATGCAACATCCTTCACAAGGTGTGGCTGGAGATGGATGTTGATTGTGCTGAATTGAATGCATTAGTCATTTGGTCTACTGTTTGATGACAGTTAGACTTTTCTATCCTGTCTAATCACCTTTCTTCTTATCTTTCTGTATTTGCAGCCTCAATTCTCTCACACACAGCAGAAATTCTCTTGTTGCCATTGCTAATAAACTCAAATGACCACTGTCTTGGAGCAGATTTCCAACAAAACTCTCTTGGTCATTGTGGTGCCTGCTAGATGTTTACCCACTACCTTGCCTCTTTCAAGTGCTGTGCTTTCTCCATATTTATTAGATTGGCTGCAAATATACTTGTCCAAGTCATATATAGTGCTGCAGGGAACACCTGTCACAGTGTGTGTCAACCTAATTTGCATCTGCACCACAGGTCAGATGCAAGACTGAAAGTGTACATGGATCCTAACGAAGTGGCCAGTCAGTGTATAAACATACATGCATGCAAATATTTCACAAAACAATGTACCAAACCATTTTCAATGATTATTTCTATTTTCCTCCTTTATACTTTACTTTTGGTGGAAATTTTAAGTTAAAAAGGAGAAAAATACTTATTTGAAAATTTTGGTAATCTACTTTACATTTTTAACACCTGCAGTTTTAACATTGTGTGGGTAGCTTCATCAAGATCTTATTCACCCACCTGTGAACAGAAGCTTTTTGAAAGAAAATTCCAGAATCTGGTGTTTTTGTAGATGGGCTGGTTGTTGGCTCAGGTTACCACTGTATGCAATGATTGCCTGCTGTTTTAGAGTTGGAAAGAAAAATCATATTTATTTACCTGTTTTTATTTTTCATTTTCTGATTTACATAAACCAAAACATTTGTTAGTTTTGTTTTGCATTACTGGAAACACTTCCTCCCATAAAGAAAGAAAATTTACTTTAGCAGTAAACATTGGCAAGAAGAGGTTTCCATGATTGATTAACCTTATTATGGTGGAAGTAAAATCAAATTCTATTTTACAGCAAAGTGTTGTCAGTTTATTTAAGTCAGAACGTGGAGATACCAACATCTGTGGAAGTTGCTGAAGAGCTGGTGATAGATAACAGGCTGTTTATTTGCTTCTTCATTGCTTTTTCCTTTCTGTTTCCATTTTACTATTTATTCAGTTCAATGAAACAAATATGGAATTTTATTGGAAATACTGAACTTATTGATTTAATATTGTTCCACAAACTTATTCTGATAAGTGGCTTTCAGTAAAAGCCTGTTACTGGGGAGAGTTGAACTAATGACGTATTTAGTTTCCTGTACAAATCAAAAGTTATTGTAGTTTTTATCACTTGCTTGGTTAACCCTTTCCCCTTGGTGCTACTTATTGAAGTACCGATTTCTACATGGCAACAGTGTATTTTTTTCAAAAACATTTTGCCATAAATATGAAGATATTTTTATTATTAATAAAAGGAGAAAATATATATTTTTAAAAACTTGAGTAGAAATTTTAAAAAAATAACATGCAGATGTCTATACACATAGGCATAATAAACAATTTAATAATTAATTTATATTGCTTATTAGTTAATGATTCATCTAATATCTATTAATTTCTTCTTACTGTTACTTCAGATGAAATTATTTAAGTTTTCCTCTTTTTTTGTTGCTTTAACAGGTTGGCAATGCTGTGAAATTCATTCCTGCTTTGATGGATGCCAAGAGAAATAATCTGAAGCTTGCCCTACATATAGCTGAGGTATATAGTGTATTTTAATTTACTGCATCATTTTTGTCCAAAGTCTGCGTGTATACATCTGTTCTACTGGCTCAAAGAATTCACAGAGATGTACAAAAGTTAAAATCTGCAGCCAGAGGATTTAACGTGCATCTTATGACTGGCAAGTGCCAGATATGACCAATGGGTTCTGGTGACAGAACATTATTTCATATTTCTCTTTTATCTGCTGTATGCTCTTAGTGTCCCTTCATTCCAGCTACACACAACACATCTCACCAAAATTTCCTGGTTTAGGCTGAACATCCTGATAGTGAGGAAATTTTGTAGTTTCTTCATTAAAGCAAAGTCCTACATATTGATTTCCACGTAAATAAATTCCTATCATGTTGTTTTGTTTAGTTTTCATACTAAAATCAAACGGAGTTCTGTCCCCTTTGACAGTTCATGTTCTTGATGACTATGAATCCTTTATGCTTTGACATGCAATACACACACACACACATATATATATATATATGTGTGTGTTCATAAATTTATAAAATTAAGATGTACATTATCTGGCTAATAGAGAGGTAAATCTTTGAAGATAAACAATATTTTGGAAAACTAATCAAGTTGAATCAAAACCAAGATTTTGTGTATGTTAATATTACCATTATTGCCGGACTAATTCTGATTTTGTCATAGTAGCAGATAAATAATATTTTAAACATCAGCTAGGTCTTAATTTTGTTGTATCTCTTTTCAAATTTGTCTTCTTTGCTCATGTTTGGTCTAGCCATAGATTGATCAAAATTAACATATAGGTTGAGAGAAAACTAGTTTTATATGGTGAAAAATATGGATGAATATTTTTGCACAGTTCTCATGATGTAAATTTTGAAAAATATGCCTAAATGATTAATAAGAGGGGTACACTGGCCCACTGGTAGACTACTGTACTGCTAAGATTGAGTGCCCAAGTTCAAATCCCAGTGAAGATGGACTTGATTTGGCCTATCTTCCTAGCTTGGTTTCTTCTTGCTTTGCTTTACCAGACCTGTTTTCCTTCCACATCTAAAAAATGAAGAGGTCTAGTAGGGAATTTCTGCAGTATGCATGCCATTCCTGGATGTTACATCTCAGTTGACTGTTTCAAAATTTTTTATGATTCAATGTTGATCTGCAGTATGGGTCAGTTTTTACCTCTGTTATGATTAAATGTTAATCCATGTTAAAGTTCATTATTGATCTGCAGTATAGTTTAATACTGATGCATGTTGTGTTTTAAGATTGAAAAGTATGAACTATCTAAGATAGCTTAGCTTAGATTAGATATTACAACAATAAATTTTGTCATTGTTTCTTTTTTACTCATAAAATTAGAATATTTTCTAATTATAATCTGTTTCAACAACTTTCTTTTCTGCTTGATAATAAGTATTTGTTTAAATTTGAAGTATTCAAACTTGTTTAGCTATTTGATTGTTACAAATTTTTGTCATTTATTTTACTTGCCTGTTTATTGCTTAACATGTGGATACATGTGTTAGTGTGTAATTCTAAATTAATAATAAACTTTACAAGAACTAAGTAATTTTAAAGAATTTATAGCATTACCTTTTTAGGTAGTTATACTATCAGGTCATTACAAACGTTTTGTCGGATTTTATATTATGTTAATTTGTGGTTCATTTTTTGCATGCTTCTTAGGATGTATGTTGATCAGTTACATGTCGTTTTGTAGCATGTGCTTTGGCATACATTATGCAAAACCTACCCTTTAAAAATCATAAATGGATATTTGTTTCAGGGTTCTGAGTGAAGCATGGATAGAAACGTTTTTCGTGCTATTTTGCTTCACGAGTTCAAACCAGGTCACAAAGCGAGCAAGGCGACTCGTAACATTAAGCAAGCATGGGGTGAGGACAGAGCAAATGAGCACACAGTACAATGATGGTTTAAAGAGTTTTGATCAGGAGATGTAAGCCTCGAAGATAGGGAATGTAGCAGACATCCTTCCAGCTGTGATGACAACTGTCTGAAAACCTCAGTTGAAGCCAGTCCAAGAAAAGCAGAGTGAGAAATTGCTGGAGAGCTTGACGTAAGCACTGCAACTGTTTCCCGGCATCTTGATGCAATCAGCCAGGTGATAAACCTTGACTTGTGGGTGCCTCACGAGTTTAATGAACAACAACAAAATTTTTGATTGGAGATCTACTCTTCACTTGACATAAGAAACAAAAACCATCACAGCTGAAAGATACTGTCATGAATTAAACGTTGTTCATCAGAAACTCTCCCAACGATAACTGGCTTTGGTGAATTGAAGAGGCCCAATCCTGCTCCACAACAGTGCTCGTCTTCATGTTGCAAAAGTGAGTCTTCAGAAACTGAACATGTTTTTCAAACACCACAACAGGTTCCTCCATATGAAATCCTTCTCCAACCAAGCAGCTACTGAAACTGCCTTCCATCAGTTTATTGACTCTAGAAATCCAGATTATTTTCAAAATGTATAAATGTGTTTGTAACTTGTTGGCAGAAGTGTATCAGTTGTAATGGAACTTACTTTGATTAATTAACTTCACATTCAGCAACGATATGAAGTCTCATTGTTGCGGTAAAAAAACCGACAAAACTTTTGTAACAACCTAATAATATACACAGCGGTAGCTAAAATTACTGCATTAAATTACATTCTGTAACAAAATATTGAGTGTTCATCATGTATACTACAACATAAAGCATTTTTTAGCACATCAAAGATAATTAAGCCAACTGTTCCAATATTCTCATCGTCTCTGTCTTAAACAGTGTAGTCGTGTTTTGTAGAGGAAACCATAGAGTAGTAAAGCAGCAACCATCAATGATTGCACACTTTGTAGTATTGTTGAGAGAAATCAGTTATTTTGGGTGATACAATATTTTTTCCATCATATGTATGCATATTTAGAATTTCTATATTAAATATCAATTTTTAAAATCAATATTTTAAATATAAAGTTGATTTTTTAGGTATAATATTTTATTTTTAGAAAATATTTAACAAATTACTGGTAGATTTCTCCATGGAAATATTTACTGATAATATAAAAAAAAGTTTTTGATTTTGTAATTTCCAGGGAAAAAGATCATTCATTTAACTTTCTCAGTTTGAATTTCTACAGCACATTTTCTTTGTCTTCAGTTTTATCTCATTAAAAGTATGTATGTTTTTTTCTGTTCGGTAATTCTGAAATGGCTGCCCATGGACATTACTTGAAGCATATATGGTGACTATTGTGTTCATAGATTCATACTGATTGTATTTTTGTACATTACACAGAAACCAGAAGCTTAAGCAGTTAAATCAGGGGAAAAAGGCATTCGGCACTAGTGAACAGGGAACCACTGCTGGCTAGGGAGTCATGTGGCTCAATGAAGGTCTCTCAGAGCCTTGGGAACTTGCTTGGGATGACCGTGGGATTGGTTGACCAGTTTGAGCTTGGGAGAAAACTTTGTAGTCAGTGCTGCTATTTTACATGCAGGTTGCAAACAAGGAGGAGTCCTTGGCATTGTTGAAGGTGACCCCTGACCGTATCGGCCATGGGACGTTCCTGCACCCTGCTGTCGGAGGTTCTCAGGAAATAGTTGACTTGGTTCTTCAGGAAAAGATACCGATAGGTGAGGTGCATCCTTTACTATTAAAGAAAACAGAAGAAAATTTAGGTCACACATTTGAATTTATCCACATCTTTTTTCACTGGCATGATACAGTATTGTCACATCAAAGTCTTTAAGGTACAAATTTTCATGTTTGTATTCTTATAATCTCTAAATAATGATAAACAACTGTGACATTAGAATCTGAACTACTTGCAATGCAAACATTTTTCCAGTGACTGGCTGTTGGTATCACGTTTTCTAGCATATACGAAAACTACTACATTTAAAATGTGATTTTGTGCACCTTAGCTCTTTGTCAAGTGCCCAGATGTCTTTTATATACACTACATCAAAGTCAGCATCACAATCACAGCCGTTTTTTTTTAGCAGGTTACCAGATGGCACACTTAATTTAGGAAAAAGCTGAATGACAAACAATATCCACATGTGCTCCTTTCTTGTGTTTTCCCCAGAGCATATCTACTACAGGTAAAGCTATAAATATTTTAGCATTTGGTTTCGTATTTTAAATTGAGTCTATTCAGACTTGCAAATAGGCGGCACTTTTAATTTAGATTCAAGATAAAACATTAGAAATTACTTGCACACTGAAACAAACAGTATTAGTGTTGCTCTTGTTTCTTTTTTAAAATTAAAATTTGATTTATGGGTTGTTTGCTTTTCCACCTGTTTCTTTTACTTAGAATTACAATTTTTGCCAGCTTTAAAAGTTTAACAAAAAAAACAGGTTTTCGCTAAGGATCTTGTAAACAATTTAATACCAACTGAGAGAGAGAGAGAGCTTTTGGGTGTTTTTTCTTGAATGATTTAGATATTCTTCCATTGAATGAAACATGAAATTTTAAAAATTCCTTTTAATTTTTTTTTTTTTTTAAGAAATAGTTTTACACATCTATCTTTTTCAGTAGTCGTCAAAAACTACAATTTTGAAATTTCTGATTATCTTGAATCTACGATGATGAAGTACCGGTCTTGTCAGGAAAGGCTTAGTTTTCACGTGGTTTTTAACCCTTTGATGGGTTGAAATGAGAGATAATTTGCATTTTTTTTTTTGTAAATTCCAAGAGAGTGTGTGTAGATTACTAATGCTGGAAATAGTTTTGTACAGAACCTTAATATTTCAAGTAAATTTAATAAATATGGGCCAGGTTAATTGGTGTATTTTCTCACTGTTGTGGTAGCTGCAGAAAAACACTATGTGGCCATAAAAGCGAGCTGTTCTTGTCATGCTTGTAGCATCTGTCCGTAGCAGATATTCCCCGCTTGCTCCATTTATATAAAATTCAAAATTTTATCTCACAATTATTCAGCTTGATAAATTTTATGAAAACAGTTCATTCTCATTCCTGTACTTGCAGCCAGAATTGATTCTATCTATTTGCCTTACCATTTATTATTGACAATCTTGAAAGCTTTTTTTTTTTTTTGTCAGACTACATGTAATAACTCTCCAATATTAACATGATTGATTAACTTCATTGATCTATATGAAAAAAAAAACTAGACATTTGAATTAATTTTTTGTAGTATTATGCTAAACATAGCATGTCTGAATGGGTTTGACTTTTGGGTTTTGCATTCTTGAATTATGAGTTCATATTTCTTCTTTTATTTCTGAGAAACAATGACTACTTTGCATATTTAGCTAAGTGTTTCAGTCTGAAATGTGGCAGCGAGTTTTAGACAGAAGTTTGTAGCATGCATCATTTGTTTTAGAAATGGCTTAAATTAAATGTAGACAATGTAAAATTAATAATTATCATGGCTTTGCCATTGCATGAACATCATTATGTAAACAGATATGTAGACTGAAAAGACTCCATGCTAAACATGAATGTATTCTTTGTGCTTGTATGCTAGACAGTCTCAGCACAATGGCTAAAAAGATTGTCATCAACAAAATGGTGAGGCTTCTCAAAATACACAGTAGAAGCATATCACAATAAAAACCAAAAAATGTAAGTCTTTATTACAATAATTAGTAAATTAAGAGACTTCAGCTTATAATGAGGATAGAATTTGCTTTAAAAAAATGAAGAGAGTTTGTGGCTGGTTGTCAAAAAACTGTACTCAGTGCCATATTTAGAAGTAAAGATTGGGTTCCTTTGCAGGTGCAAGGTGGTGTTTTATCTTAGGTGCATGAGTAATCTAGTATGGTGCCATTTACATATCACATAGCACATATGGCTCTATTAATTATTTGTAAAGTAGTGATATTTTAGTGCTAGATTTTTGTTCAAATGTTGTATATTCCATCAATAATGGAGAGATATTGGCAAAGAAAAATGAAATATTCTCATAGTTGGACAAAAGAGCATATAAGAATGCAAAGCTTTGTGATATACTAGGGCTAGATACAATTAACCCATTCTCTTTCAGTTGGGTCTCATTTGAACGGCCCTAGTAGATACTTCATTTCAGTTAGCTCTGGATGTATTAGCTATTAAAATGTTTATGCAAATGTTTCTTATCTCTCAAATGTTAATTTATCCAGTTATCACCAATGAAACTGGGCATGAAACTTGGCTAGATTAAACATTTTGTCCGATGAAAGGTTGATGTTTAACACAGCATGTATATAAACCTAAAACTGTCATAAAGATCAGGGCTTGGTTATTTTTCTTTTGTTTGCTGGTTCCTAGTAAACAAGATATTTCCAATATTACCAAACTATTCACATCAGTTTTGAATAACTTACAAAAAATATGTGCTGACTTCCAACAGACTCCAAATAAGCTTTAAAATACATCATATCTCTGTAAATGACCAACTGTTTGTTGGCAAAGACTACATATTGATTACATGGATTCCATTTTGATTTACATTTTGTTTTTCTTTTTACACTAATAGACACAGAATCTAATGGTCCAGAAAATATATTTAATGAATTCAACCATATCCTGGCAGGCTGCATTGGTATTATAAGCCTGTTTTTAATTTAATGTGGTCAGAATAGATGGTCTCTGTTTATGACCCACAGTTTGTATCAGAAAAGTTGCAGTTGTTTGATGAAATGGAACAACATCAAAGATCTATAAACAATTTCTTCTCATCTAGTGATTCATCAACAAGGTTTGTCCAAAACAGTCAAATTGGTTTCGCTTTGTGGAGCAAGAGAACTACAGAACAAAGATGGCAAACTTTCTCTCATTCCATCAACATGCATCTTTCATTGCTACAGCTGAAAAGGCCTGAGACTGTTTCTAGCTGCCCAGCATGGTGTCAGCATGATGCTTTGAGACCTAGCACAGCATTTGTCAAGAGGGCTATACAACAACATTCTGACCATATTTTTATTGACACAACCTTTTAAATTGTTGCTCTGGTCTGTGTGTGTATTGTTACAAATGTTTAGTTGGTTTTTTTTTTTACTGCAACAATGAGACTTAAAACCTTTGCTGAATGTGAAGTTTATTAATCAAAGTAAGTTCCATTACAACCAATACACTTCTGTCAATAAGTTACAAGTGTATTTATACCATTTTCAAAATAGTCTAGATTTCTGGAATTGATAAACTGTTGAAAGGCAGTTTCAGTGGCTGCTTAGTTGGAGAAGGATTTCATATACTGTCGAGGTGTTTGAAATAGTGGTAGTCTGTGGGAGAAAGGTCTGGTGAATAGACTGGGTAAGAGAGAACTTCATGCTCCAATGTGTTCAGTTTCTGAAGAGTCACTTTTGCAACATAAGGACAAGCATCGTTGTGGAGCAGGGTTGGGCCGCTTTGATTCACCAATGCTGGCTGTCGTTGGGAGAGTTTCTGATGAACATTTAATTCATGATAGTACCTTTCAACTGTGATGGTTTCGCCAGGTTGCAAGAAGTTATAGTGGATGTCACCAGTTGCAGTCCACCAGTCAGTGACCATGACTTTCTATGGGTGGAGGCTCAGTTTTGGAATGTGTTAGGCACCTTGTCTCTGTCGCGCCACTGTGCTGATCATTTGCAATTGTTGTAAAGGATCCATTTTTCATCACACACAATGATTCGGCCAAGAAATGGGTTGTTTTTGTTTCTTATGACAAGCGAAGAGCAGATCTCCAATCGATGATTTTTTTGTTGTTTATTCAACTCGTGAGGCACCCACATGTCAAGGTTTATCACCTGGCCATTGCATCAAGATGCCGGGAAACAGTTGCAGTGCTTACGTCAAGCTTTCCAGCAATTTCTCACTCTGCTTTTCTTGGACTGGCTTCAACTGAGATTTTCAGACAGTTGTCATCACAGCTGGAAGGACGTCCGCTACATTCTCTATCTTCGAGGCTTACATCTCCTGATCAAAACTCTTTAAACCATCATTGTACTGTGCGCTCATTCGCTCTGTCCTCGTCCCATGCTTGCTTAATGTTACGAGTCGCCTTGCTCGCTTTGTGACCTGGTTTGAACTCGTGAAGCAAAATAGCACGAAAAACGTTTCTATCCATGCTTCACTCAGAACCCTGAAACAAATATCCATTTATGATTTTTAAAAAGGTAGGTTTTGCATACTGTATGCCAAAGCACATGCTACAAAACAATATATAACTTATCTACATACATCCTTCACAAGCCTGCAGAAAATGAACCACAAATTAACATAATATAAAATCTGACATAACATTTGTAATGATCTGATAGTATAAAATCAGCTATCTGACTTCTGTTTAAAATAAATCTCATTATGGGTCACCTGTCATTCTCATCCTTTCTACCTAATGCTACCTCAAACAGCATGGTCATTTTTTCTTTGGAGAAATAAGAACCAATGGAGATTTTTTCCATTGAAATAAATTATCCTTACAAATACTTTATTCCTAAATAAACAGTGACAGGCAGAAAAGTTTATTTCATTATTTTAAAAAAAGGAGCCTTGGATTTATTTTGGCTAAAAGAATTAATCTAGGTATTTTATTTTCTATTATGTTATCAAACTAATATATTAACAGTAAATACTTGCTTTTTACATCTGTTAAGTTTTTGTTGCTTTTAATTAAAATTATTTTAAAATTTGATTTGGACCAATCTTTTGTTCCATATATCCAAATCTTTCCCTATAAGATCATGTCTTTTTGTTTGTTTATTTGATAATTACATTTGTTTTTAAAGGTGAACAATGTGCTAGCATAATGCACAATTTACCTTAGGTGGTCAGCGGTAGAAATGCACACACAGCCATCATTATTTGATTGTATGCTAGACTACTAATAACTGTAACTTCAAAAGTGTCCAGCGACAAGCAATTTCTGACTGCTGATTTCAAAAATATAACATCTTTATAGATCAGACTGTATCATGGCTCCTAACTTGAGCAACATGCCTGCTTCATCACTTTTGGTATTAACATGCCTCAGGCCTTTAACTAAACATTGTGAAAGCTATCCCTATCTATTACTATTAATTCCTTAATTCCAAGAAGCAAATTTACCTGTTTTGTTTTGCTTTTGATTTTTTTTTTTTTTGCTTTTTATAACTTTATTTTTTCACAGCATTTATCAAAATCCATAATCAAAAATAAATAATCAATAATTCTTGGACATTTTGGTAATTCTTTGACCTTATAAATCATTTTCTATATCGAGATATATTTTTCTTCTATGGCTGTTCCCACATAAATGACAAGCTCTATACTATTAGAAAAAATCTGTAAAAAAAATGGGAGAGGAAATAAAAAGAAAAAAACAAGAGAGCTTTAGCCATCAGCAACCAACATCTCTTCCCTCCCAATGGTCAATAAATTTAAATGTCCCAACTCACCCAGAGGCAGGTACACAACTCGCAGATTACTTCTGAATTCAGTTTTGCTCCAGGAATTCGAGCATCTATTTGAATTTGTTAAACCTTTTATTTATTAGTCTTGAAATATTCTTCTAAACGAAAAGCTGCCAATATTCTAGATTGCAGAGATTTTCTTTTCTTGTTTTCTTTTTGAAAAGTTCAGCAGAGTTTTTGCATGAGAAAAATAACAAATTTGTATGAATGAACACTTTGGCACAGCATGAACTTTTTCACTTCTCACAACTTTATTTCCACTAATTTACGAGGGATGTTCAAATGAAACACTGCCCAGAAACAATTACAGCAATGCTATTTTAGCCTGGTTTCATTTGAACGTCTCGTGTGTGAGAGTGAATGAATGAGTGAGTGAGAAAGAAAGAGAGTGTGTGTGTGTGTAATCAGTTTGGTGGACAGGTTTTCTTCCATAGCTAGAAATAAATATTTCTAGAAGCTATCTTTCAGTTCATTCAGTAGCCAAAACATGCTGCTGTTTGCACTTATAGTCTAAATCACCTTCTTAGAAGGATCTGGCCACCCACTCTTGGCTCCAGATGCAATGCTGGGGCAATTTGTCTCTCCATCATCAGCAACAGCTTATAGTGAGCTATAAACTTACAGAAGACAGTATACACATTTCTTTTTGATTAATTTTAAAACAGATTTTTAAAACAACAAACATTACTCAATCGATTATGTTGGCAATACACTCAAAGTCAATGGAAAGCCACAAAGAGCATGAATTGAACCAATTTACACTTCAAACCTGTGCAATGGACAAACATCTGTGTCAGCATTGGTCATGTGAAGTCCATTTTCATGAGAAAAAGTTGCTTAGTGTCAAGTAAAGATGAATTTACTTTTGCTTAGCAAAGTTTTTTCCAGTGTTGTTGGTTCACTACTATAGGTGGGATGCTGAAGATCTTTAGCTAGATTGCTGTGAGTTACAGTTATATGTAGGTAAGTTGATCATTTTAGGTGCACAGGTAGTCAACTTTACTTACAGATCTGCTTAATCCTTTCAGAATTTCATTCCTCATAACTTTACTGTTACCTTATAGAATGCTGTCTCACATCTAACATTAAGAGTCAGACTGTTCCCAGCATCCACCAACATCACTTCAAGTATTGGTATGATCAACGCCATCCTGTTGTTCTTGCAGTAAGTAAATTTCTGAAACGCATCTCTCTTTTTTCTTGTTGAATACACTGAGGGAGAATGCCATTTTAAAATTTTTTTCTTTTTAAATAAAAACTCTCTCTCTCTTCATAGCTGAGATTAATTAAATCATTAAACTAACTCAAACTGTTTCCAAGATATTTAGATACTTAACATAAAGTGATTCCATGCATCAACTGCATGCTAATTAAAGGTTCTTATAGGAATACTGTAGAACTGCTGGCTGAATGTTTATAGTGCGGATTACCACACCGAAGATCCCCCACTGACTTTGAAACATACGCTGTGCCCACATGACTGTTAAGGTGTTAATCTTCCATTAACTTCTTATTTTAGAGTGGTCTTCTCTTGTCCCACTTATGGTGATGGTACCATCCATTTAGGACACTATTTTCTCTTTGTTCTTATTTTCGTTATTTTTTGTTTTTGTTTTTCTGTTACTTTTTCAAACCAAGTCAAGGAAACTGAACTTAGAATTTTAAAAAAAAAAAAGAAAAATCAATTATAAAGTAGATTTTGTAAGTTAAAGATGCACCTAAAAGACTTCACCAAGGTCCAAAGATATGATAATGGTCAGTCAAGTTTAGTTGAAATGTTATGCTTCAGAGAAGTTAAATTTAAATGCCCATTGATGTATATAATTGTTCATTTCTGATGATATGGTTGGTCAGTTGTCCATTGGCATTATTGATGACTGCACGGTGCACAGAGATGCTCTTCTCTTTCCCAGAATATATGGATCTTTGAAAGGACATGAAAATAAAACACATATTTCATATACAGTCGACCCCCTCATAATCGCGGTTCGGCATTCGCGGCCCTGGTTATTCGCAGAATTTTCCTTAGAACCTAACTAATAATTGTTCGTGGAAACCCCCACATATTCACGGAATCACAAATATCTTCTGTGATTTTTTATGTCATTTTTCGTGGCAATATATATTTTTTCACGCTTTTTAACGCTAAATTATTAATAACAATATAATTTACTAATTTTGTAATATAGATACTAACGTAAATTCAGCAAAATATCATTATAAAATAAACGCTATTGGCTGGAGGTTTGAAAGTAGCCAATCCGAGAGCGTTATTCATTTCTCCTTGGTGCTGATTGGCTGCTGCCCACGAGGCGCTGTCTCAGGCAGATGCAGCCCAGCATCCCCGCATCATCCCAGTTTACTGCGTGTAGCTATCTCGAGTGTTTCTCTGAGTGTTGTATTTTTTATTAAATTATTATTATATATTTACTTATATTTTACGTTATATTTTGACGTTTATAGGCATTTTTATGGACCACGTCCAATATTCACAGTTTTTCACTCTTCGCGGTTGCTCAAGGGACGTAACCCCCGCGAATACCGGGGGACAACTGTATCTAAAAAAGAAACAGTCATCCAAAATCATCATCTTCAATGGGCAGACATTTAGACAGGTAGATGACTCATGACTCGCAGCTACACATCGCTTATTATTGTCATCCTCAACAGAATGCAGCTGCGTGATGAAAGGCCTTATAAGAGCTCTTCATATTTAGATGCTGGAGGAAACTCTCATAGCCAGCTTATACCAAATCCCTATCCTTTAAAAAAGAAATCAAAACCAAAACAAAAATGAAACAAATCAACATCAGAATTAGTTAATATTTTAATTGAATGCAATAATAATAATAATAATAATAATAATGATGTTAGCTAGACAGATTTAATAATGTGTATAGCAGGAAAATGGAACTGATAGTACATTGCAAAAATAAATTTTAAGAACATTTTGGGTTCATTGTATTATTTTTGCACAAGAAAAATTACTTAAAAACAACAAAAAATCGAAAGCAAGAGAAAGAAATGTTTAGTATTCGGTAATGGTGAGTACAGAACACAAAATATTTCTACCTTTTACTGTTATCTAAGAAAGTGTACAAACTTAATTTCAGATAAGTAGAGTTGGAAGCTTCTTATTTGAATAAATAATTTCTATTTTATTTTTTTAGTCTTTATCATTAGTCTAACTATAGTTTATGAAAATATAATAATAGAGTATAACAAAACAGCTTGCGCTTTATCAAGCTTCTGATTGGTCAGACAGTCTACAGAAAGACTGACGCCTATCTTCATACAGTGAGAGTAGTTTTATTAATAAAAGACAGACTATTCAGTTGAAAAAAAAAATTTTTCCAATTTCCATCTACAAATGTGGTCTGTATTTTATGTTGATTTTCTTTTCATTCTGTAAATGTTAAATAGGCCTTTGTTTTAAATCATCTTAGGACTTCTGCCATGCAGGCTCCATTAACAGACTGCTCATCATGAAATTGAATTTAGAATTTATTTTTTGTTTGAACATTTGGTTACATCAATTATGTTGTAGGGTTGAATTGATCCAAGTGGCATAAAATAAGGATGAAGTAACTTAGTTTTGTAGAAGTATTTCTTTTCTGTTGTTATTAATATATTCTGTTCTTTTTTGTGTGTGACTATGGTGTGTTAAGAGATGTCTTTTATTTTACGATATTAATTCTGGTGATTATGGTTGTCCATGTGACCATTATGCTGTAATGCAATCTTGTGGTCTAAATATTATCAAATGACCCTTTTCCTATTAAAATTACCAGTCAGCAGCATCTCTTATCTGCTGATACCCTTAAGAGCAATCTTTTGAGATTGCCTGTTGCTGTCCAATTTACATACTGTCTCTCTCTCTCTCTCTTGCAGACTGATGGTAGGGGTGTGTTTTGTACTTCATTGTCTGAAGAGTACTGTCTGGCAATACAAGCCTTTCATCTTGACAAAGACAGCGCATGGAGACTGTCAATGGATTCTATTGATTACATATTTGCTGAAGATGATGTGAAATGGAATTTAAGGAGACGCTGGCAGGACGAAAAACACAAATTTCAAATTGACATTTGAAGATTTGCTTTATGTAGTTTTAAAATAATGTGCAGACATTTTTTTTAAATTTTAAATATGAATTATGAAACACTATGTTAATTAATATTCTAAAAAATTCCACTAAATCTAATTTTATAGTTTTAAAAAATTTAAGAGAATTCCCAATTCATTTAGTCACAAAAGAAAAAATACCAGCAAATTTTGTACTTTTCTACACATGGGAGAAAATGTAATATATTTGAAATTAAAACTTTTTGCTATTACAAAGACAACTATGGTCCAGCCAAGAAGGCTATTACCCAGTTTTACATTGACATCTCTGCTAATTATAAGTGATGAGATGCAGCTCTCTACATGGAACAGATGGACCTAATGCATGAGCCATGGTGTTTGCTGTGAGTAGATGTCTCTCAGCGGGGAGCTGGTAGAAGGTGCATGGTATCAACCATGCTGACCAAACAAATTACCTGTGAATGTTGGAGGCTCTTGATCAGTGGTCAAGGTGCAAGCCAGTCATGAGTTAGTTACCCATGGAATTTTCACCACATGTACCCAGAAAACCCTACCAGAAATTCTCATCTCTAGATGTGGGAGAAAGCCCCCACAACTGGCCAGTAAAGAAGAGTGAGAAGAAACCATGCCAAAACAAGTCAGGCCCGCAATAATAGCAGTCAAGTCTACCATTGGGTTACCAGTCTCCCAATACAATTCTTAAACTGTCAACTACATTTACTGGTAATTTATTCCACTCGTTATAATATTGTGTGATACCTAATCATGCTGGGATCTTAGCTAATTTGTAATTATGACCTCTAGTACCTGCAACTCTAAGAGCCAAAGAAATATGTTCCTGTCAAAGTGCTGAAATCTCTTAACTGGTTATGATGAACATTGCAGCCACAGGAACAGTTGGCATACATTAACCCTTTTACTCATTATTTTTTAGTCTTTGGACACAAGAGGTTGTTTGAAGAAAAAAACTTTTCACCTATATATTCAGTGCTATAAATTAATCAATTTGCCAGTCAATTCACAAACAGGGAAGCAGCTGCCACACTGAAAACCTCAATAATCTATCTCCATCGATCACAGGAAATTGTGGCGAGCAGTGGACTGACCGCCTAAAATGATTCTGTGCACACTTACACATTAAACATCGCATGAGGTTTTAAATTCTCTTAACAGCATTTCAAAGCTGGCCTGTGTAAGCTGCTTATATTACTACCAGTCAATGGATTTCACCCAGCAAGTGGACCTAAAGGGGCCATGCTACCAGCAGATAAACGTATACAAAAGATTGCGTCCTTAAAAATTGCTTGTTAATACCAAATATTTAGTGAAATAAGCACTGCATCAATCCCATCACAAGTATTCAAACTTTTGAATTTCTGGTCTGACTGACAAGAACGGAGTTTGGCAGTTTTTTTTTTTTTATTTTTCTTTTTGTGAACTAAGTCTTATTCTAAAGGGAACTGGAGTGAGACAGCATCCTCAACCATTATTATTCTAAAGTCTGTGTGCATTGTAGATGAAATATTGTTTATAAATGGTATTTTTCTTTATATTGCTCATGTAATCACATGGATTCCTTTTTGGTTTGAACTTATGGCTTCAAAGACAGTTGCTAGTTGGCAGTGTCTGAATTGTCCTGCATGGTGGCTGGCTTTGCATCCTTGAAAATCACAATTTAATATTGTAATGAAGCAGTCTTTAAACAAGTTTGTTTTGGTAAAATAAAAAAAGAGTGCAACTAGAGTTTCATTGGCTATAATAATGTCTTCCTTGATTTTCTATTACTATACTGAAGACATTCTCTGTCTGCATTGAAGTATAGTTTTTGTGGGTGAAGAAAGATGTGGGAGATGTCTATTCCCTGTAATTCTGCCAACCTCAAATTAATACTTGTCTAGGCCCTCTCATTCACTTTTGGCAAGTTCTCAGCAAGCTGGTAGTCAATGAATTTCTCATGAAGTGTGTCGGCATTCAATCATGCCAACAAATGTTGAGCTACATTGATGCTGAGTCTGTCTTTATCTCCTCAGGAAGTAACCAAAGAAGATTCTTCAGAACAGTATTATTATCAGTTATGCTCTGCTGCAATAACTGCTGAATAGTCGCTGAATCTAAGGATGATGCAGACTTGAACCAAAACTCAGTGATGGACTGACTGTGCTTCCTTAATGCAATTATCTTGTCTGTTGGTGTTTAAATGAGCTAAATAACAAACCACTCCTTCCACCCAGGCAGCACTCCCAGAGTTTTGGCATAACTTGCAGTAGGTATATGGTGCACCCTACTAGGACTTTTGGATGCATGGGAATCTTTTTCCCAATGGTCTTGAAATTTTTAATTACAAGTATAGGAGATATCTCTGATTAGAAAAAAAAAATATATATATATATAATAAATATCATACTACATAAAATATGTACATATTTACTTGAATTTCAATTACAGTTAATTCTTTTCAAGTTTTATTTCTAAACAGTTTTTATTTATCATTATTATTTATATTCTTTCTACCCATTTAATAATTTTTTAGCTGTGACAGAATAATTTCAACAGTCATTAAATAAACAAAAATAGAAATTTGATTTTTTGGCGATGATATCAATGACCAATTTGAATGTTAATTTTTTTTAATGCACAGACATCAATATTTTAAGTCCCTCCATCAGTCATGCATTCTAATTTTTCTGGAGAAACAGACAGAGAGACTAAAGAATCAAGGCAATAAAAAAAAATAATTGTCTAATCTGAAAGGACAACGGTGAAAACTGTCAATGTTAAGATTAAAATAATGTCTATATTCTATACAATGATGCTCACTTCCTTTTGGCAGGAGAATTGGTTTTCAATGCGTTCTTTGGAGCCAATGCATTAAATAAGTCCAAGTCATTCCCTTTTGCTGTTGTAGTTTTCACAACTTCAGTTAAGCTTACTAGAGTTATTCACCAATCACCTATTGTGTTGATTAATGGCTTCTGATTGGCGAACAGTAAGTTATTAATTAGCAAAGAGGTCTTTGTTACGACCATCAGCAGTGTCGTGTTGCACACTCAGAGGGTGCAGGCAATCTTGATCCTGTGAGACATGAACAGAAACAACGAGGACATTTAAAAAAAAAAATACAGCCTGACCACTTGAAAAATAAAATAGGGTCAGTAATGAAAAAAATTGGGATTTCTCACCAGGCCATTCTTCTGGGGTAAAAGAAGAAATCGAGACATTTTCGATAAAATCGACACTTGACATATCTGAACAATGCATGTGCATTAATAAACTGTTCATATATAAAACATGGAACATTTTGTTGGTGAGTGCACAATTATGGTCACTAGAGTATACTTAAAAACTGCAGCATCAGACGGCATGACAACCATCCAGAAAGCAAATAAAATGAGCATATAATATACCATGAAGAGACAACTAGAAAAAATATTTAAATCTCTTTTTTAAAGCATTTTTGGTTAGATCAATGTCTGTTGTTAAAAGGGCAACATGAAAAGACATCCTGTTTTTTTTTTTTTGTTTGTTTGTCAGAATGACACAAAGTGATGAAGAAGTGATAATCTTCATTCCCTTATTTAATTTGCACGTTAATTAAAAATACATTACTTTACGGCTGCCTGATGGCAGGAAATGATGAGGCAGCCAGCAGCAGCTGTTTTCACCCTGGTCACTGCAATCTCTCAACAGATTCCCAAGAACAAAAGAAACAAATTTGTTTACATTACATAGTCTAGGTTAATAATGATTTAAAGCTGAAACATACTATTTTAACCAAGAAAACAAGTGGCTTTGTGGTTCCATTTAATAAAAAATAATAGTAGGTAATCGATACTTTACTGGATAAAAGTAATTTTATTTTTAAATTCCACGTAAGAATGAGCTTTAATTTTTTTAATGCAGTCAAAGAACAAATAAAGATAACTTTCAATTTGCACTTAAATATCATGATAAACAATTTATTTTTTTCTTTTAAAGCTGCCTGTTAGAAGTTTATAATAATGTTTTACAGAAAGCAATATGAAATCATGGCTGACCATATAAATTCTTCTATATGAATATTATTCTTGCTGTCATTGTCTAAGCCACCCAGTTTAATCATGGAATTACATATTTAAAAATTCAGAATTAGAGTTTAATTTTCAATTGTAAGTAAATAAATAATTACACAGAAAAAAATATACATGAAAGATAAGTCAGTATAGTGTTGTGAAAAAATCTTAGAACATCCTTAAATTTCTTTTTATTTTGTGTGTGTACTGTTAATTTTCAAGATTCACACAATATGATGATACATCATTTCTTGAATATAATTTTATTTACAGAAGATATACTATATTAAAACTAAATTTTAAAAATTATATAATTATATTTATTGTTGTAAACTTGTTTTCCAAGCTAATCTATAACCTTCTTGATGTTCGTTTCTCACATACTCGTTAGAATTTATCACATTTACCCATATTTAGAAAGAATCCTTAAATATCTAAGATTTCTTAAGACTTTTCAGTGGTTTTGTTTGCTTATTCTTGGGGTGGAGATGTGATATCATGTGTCATTTGGCTCCAAATATTTTTCTTTATAATTCTGTCCATGTGCTGTTTTAATTATCACTTGTCAGCTTCCTAGACCCAACTAAACAAACAGGTGAGAGATTCTGACTGATTTCATGAGATATAAAAGACTTTTTAAATGTAAACAGGTGCCCTGTTTTGTTAAGAAAGCAGTCTTTGGGAACAGTGCTTGGTGGGTATTCCTTTGACATCTCGGAAATAAAATTAAGATTTAAATGCTTGTGAACTAGAATCACTTGTCCAGTGAGCCTATATTCATTACTGGAAGCACCCCCCTCATTTTAAAATTAATAATTTTTTATCAGGATACTTGAAATATTTCTTCTTGTGCCTCTTGATTCAAAGTAGAATGGAAGACCTTTACCACTATCTTCCTCCATGACAGCAGGGCAGCTTCCCTTTGGGTTTGACTACTTCATGGCACTATTTCATCTTGTGTCCAAAACATTTACAATGGTGTAGGTTTCCCTAGCAGCATTGTTTTATGGCAGATTGGTACACCACAACCCACTTTATTTGGGTTTGAGACTTAATTTAAATACACTGCTTATATATTTTTTTGGAATTAAGATTTTCTGCTTAGTTAGCACATTTGTACAGAATCCCTTCATTAGTTCACTTAAGAACAAACAAACTAGGATCTACGGTTATAGAACAGTGACAAAAGAGTCTTTTAAAATGTAGAATGCATTTCTATAGGTTAAGTTTAATTTATTGTTTACATTGGGATAAACTCCATCCCTCTTCTCCCTAGGAAAAGACATGGATATTAATTTCACTTTTTAAATGATTAACACTATCACTATCATCTTCTGGCACTGGTAATTTTATTATGTCCACAAACCCAAAGTAATTTTATTTTCTATTATATATACAAAGCCATGCTAATATTTTAGACAGTTTTTATTTATGACCCTTAGTATTTCTAACTGCAGATAGTTGAAAGAATTTGACTGGTCACATCCTCAAATGCCTTAATGATTTTTGAAATCTCAATCAGGTCTCAAACATCCAAACTAGGTAAATCTAATATTTTAAACTGCTCTGCATATTCTTACCCCCCAAATCCTGGAATCATTTTAGTTAATTTATGCTGAATTCACCACATTCAAAATACATCCTTTCCATAATAATTTGAACATCGTAGATCACACATGTATATTTATTTCAGCAATGAGCAAACGCAGCCTGTGGGGCGCAGTTCAGCTCATGATCACTTATTAAAAAATATTTGGAAAAATTAATTATTTTTAATTTGTAATATTAAACAATATTATATTAGTAAGATTTCTGCAGAAATGCTATGAAGTATCACATTATTTTTTTTGTATTTTTTTTAACAGGAAAGTTGGGTTTGGAAAATTTGATTTTCAATGAGAAATTGAATTAGCAATACTTTGTTATACAGTGCAGATGGAGCCTTGTATCTAATTTGTCGAGAAAGAACTGGTAAAAATGAATAGGTGAAGCAGCATTACCATATCAAGCATGCAAATTAACATGAAAGTTCTGATGGTCAAGTTAGATGAGCTGACCATTTGAGAGAAATCACTAACACCTCAGCAAAAAACCTTCAAAAGATCTATTGAGAGTCAGAGGTTGTAAGCTAAGCTAAGCTGAGAGATTTCTCAGGAGCTGTAGCCCAAAGAATTGATGATTTATCTGTCAACATCAAAAACACATTAAAGGATAGGATCAATGACTTTGAAGCTTTTAGTCTGGCATTAGATGAGGATGCAGAGGTAAAAGACTTCAACTGCCAATCTTCATCAGAGATGTTAGCAAAGGCTTCCAGATCACAGAAGAGATGTTAGAAGTATGAAAGGAACTACAGGTGAGATTTAACTATATCCATTTATATTATTTTTTTATAGTAGCTTTATTTTATTACTGATTCTTAATATATGCTAATAGCAACTTCAAATCAATACTGAAAATAAAAATATTGATTTTAAGGGAAAGGCATCTTTATCCAAATTACAAATGTGTTGGTTGATTATGATCTTGGTTATGAGAAGTTGTTTTACTATTGACGGTGCTCCTTCAACGATGGGAAAGAAGAATGGATTCACAGCTCTGCTGGTGAATAATGTGAAAAAGAAACTACCATCTCTTTGTGAAATTAATCTAAATCACTGCATTATTCATCAGGAGAACTTCTCTGCTAAAACATTAAAAGTGAATCATGTGATAGACAAGGCAATTTCTACTACTAACTTTATTCATGCTCAGGGCTGATGACAAGAATGCTGAACTCACCAATGTAGTGTATTCCTCACAGGTTCACTGGCTGAAATGATTCTGTGAACTTTTGGATGAAGTGAAAAATTCCCAATCCTAGTATATATCAGTTCTGAATGAGCAGTTTGCGCAAACAATGCACGATCACATTAGAAGTTTTCAAAGCTAAAGCCATTTGAAAGACATCTGGCAATTAATAACTTTGTTCATTTTGCTACACTAAGAAGAAGAAGCAATGTTGATGTTCACAAATGTGTTTCTGCAGTACAATCAGTTTCTTTAGAAGTAGAATCAAGATTCAACAACTTCAAACTTCAGAGTCAGAACCTTATGATCTTTGCACAACATTTGTACCGGAGCAAATGCAAACTGAGGTCAATAACCTCCAGTGTGGCAATTATTTTAAGGCAGTTTTTCAACACTGACCCTCTCCTTGAGTTTTACAATCTGTATGTACCAAGTGACAGTTTCCTCATATAGTGAGCCATCACAGTGAAAAGGCTGCACATCCCTTAGTTTTTTTTTTTGTAGTGTATGAACAATGACCATCTGAAAAGTTCTTTACATTATTTGCAGAGGTTCCTACCTGCTGAAACCAAAATCAGGAATGGCCATTGAAAAAAAAATCAATAAAAATCAGGAATCATACAAATGCCAACTAATCAGCAATGACATTACAGACATACACAATGATGTGCACTCCCCAACATCCCTGGAGGCAAGTGATTGTATCACAACCAATAAATAGCTTTTAAAAGTTACCTAGTTATGGCTCCAGCACATTATCACCAAGTGACATAACAATGTAAATCATGGACACATCTCTTCAGTCTGTACTTGAACACAGTTCCATATTCTGTATTGACTGAGTGTTTGTATTTATTTTCCATGGTGTCCATTCCACACCATATTCACACAAGTCTCCCAACAAAAGAAAGAATTATCATTCAAGCATTATTTGTAAATTACAGAGTAAAAGATGGTGGATACAAAAACATTCTGTACACTATATATATATATAATGTATTAGATGTACATTTCAAGTTCATTTGCCAATTCATTGTTTGATACTGGCAAAATACACATGTTTGGCTTTGCTCAGTAGTTTAGTTGAAAATTGTGCATGATGACAAAACAATCATCTAGAAGTCATATGCAGCTTCTGCACCAAGAGTGCTCCAAGTGTTTCAGTTGAGAAGGTTGGTCAAAAAGCTGTGTCGTTTTTTCACACTAAACTGAATACATGTTCACTATCAACATTGGAATGGAGCATTACACAAGCCCTTCATGACATGGGCTAGGGTTGGATAGCTTAAGCGCCCATTTGCAGATTTCAGATGAGAGATAATGTTCCATTGTTTGTCAACCCTAGTTTCTGCTAGAATCACCTCTGGTAATTGGTCAATTCTAAACTTCAAAAATTCATTCTCAAGGTCATTGAGATCACAATTCTCTGGAAGCAGTACAGGAAACTTGTTGATAAGAAACTTCAACATTCCAAATTTGTGCTTAGACTTTTGTAGAACATTTAAAACTCTTGCATTATCCAGAAAATCTTCCATCATTGGGAATTTAACAAGCATGTAATTGGTAGCCTCTGAATAGAATTTACGAACATCACCAACAAATATGTCCTCTTTTTCCATGAACTTTTCTTTTTCCTGATGTTGCAAGTATTTTCTGGTTTCAGAACCAATAGCCAATTCTTTTCTGTTAAGCTGCAGATCCCTTGAAGAGTACTTGAGCTGTAAGATATTTTCAGCAGATGAAATTACACCTGGCTTCACCAACCTCACCAGCAAGTCTATGAGGACTTCTGTCAAGCGTTGAGACAGTCGGTGGATCTGAGGTGCCTCTTGTTGAAGCAGCAGGCTTGCACTGACAAGTATTGGAAGATTATCTACCAGAAACAGGCAATATAGCTTGCTAGCACTGTCCTTGAAAAAAGTGTTGATGTTCCTGAGTCTATCATATTTGATTTGTTGGATGTGTCTAGGCTTGATGGTACTCATTTCGTTTTCAAAGAATGCCTGTAGAGCTGTCCATTGCTCCAAAAGTTAAGAGCGAGCAACTCTGCTTCCGTAGCATCATCCTGATCTCCGCTCCGTTTTTGCACAAATGATGCCAAACTCGGTTGATCAGTTCTAAGTTTATTATTTCTCTGGTGTTTCTACGGAAAACTCAGAATCACAAACCGTACAGAGGGCATTGTATTCACGAAGTTTGGATGTTGTTGGGGATGGACACAAATCCTTATATTCTGGCCTGAGTTTCTGAAGCGGTCCTCCGTGCGCTAGAAGCCATGACCGATCGCCGATAATTTAAACTGATTCACCGAGTTTCTGCGATAATTCCGTAGTGGAAGCCAAATTGTAATATACTCACTCGATAATTTCCATTTTGTTTTCAATTCGACATGCCACACACGAATGATCACCCGCTCTCATGTTGAACTATGAAGTTGAAGCCATTGTGCGAATCTTACGTCAGATTTGATTGGCTGTCTGTTGCGACCCGTGATAGAAGCAAACAACAGTCCTGTCCGACCGCCGGGTACAGGCTCGCCCCGCCCCCCACCGTATTTTATAGGGTGGCCAGCCAATCAGGGCATCGGCCGTCACCGGAAACAGCCAACAAACACGCACGAGTCGATGAGTTTGAAGTGTTTTGGCGGGCGGGAGGACGACAGCCGCCATTACGACGGTTATATTTACAAAGTTTTCCGTGGAAAACTACCGTGCCTTCTGCGGAACTGGGAGCTTCCCCACCACTACTTCCGTCATGGCGCTGCTATCCGATGAGAAGCGAGCTTTTATTTCAGAAGAAATGACAGCCATTTGTTAAAAAAAACTCTACTGAGACTCATTCCGCGCTGCCGAAGAGGGGCTGGAGGAAAGGCGCAACCGATTTTCCGTGATCTCACCGCTGAACGAAAAAGAAAATCAGGAATAATTAAGGAAAACCCGGGAAGGTAGGAGGAACCTCTGTTAATTTGGTAGTAGCACCTCTTACATCATGCAGAGTTTGCAGGGGGTTGATCAGTTGCTTCCGTTAGGGCGGTCCTTCGTTGTCAGTCAAGATGCTCCCACAGTTAGCAAATGGTTTTATCTGTAGAGTTCGTCCGAGGGAAGCAACTATGGAGTGATTTTACTTAATTATTAACAGCTGAAAGAAGTACAGTTCTTCACATTTAAAATATGTATTAAGAGTAATTCCACACCTGCCTTCTTTCCAGGTCTTTAGCCTTTGTTTCTCTAGTATTACTTATTGGATACCTAAACTTGTACTACCACGAGTACAGTGCATATCTTGTGCCCATAATTTTATATAACTGTCAAAATAATAGATCATACAAACTTTTCGGCACAATTTTTTTTTCTTAGGCAGGAAAAGTCGCATAACAGCTTAAGTATCGCTTACCTTAGTCAACCTTGGCTCTACTTTCGATTGTGTTCACCTTACGCTGCCACGTATGCACTTGACATTAAAAAAAAAAACAACAGGGGAAACTTGGCTCTCGTCATTATCGCCACCCAAACTGGAAATCAAAAAAAAAAAAAACAATAGAAGGAAACAAACAAGAAAAGAGAGCCTGATTTAGCCAGTTTAGAATCGGGGATATAATCCCTACTTCTTTTTTTTTAGTTGTCAACCGGAGAGACTTGTTAGACTAGTACGGTACGACGCCATGGAAAGCACCGGGGTGGTTCTACTTTTCGGTCGGAAGTCATGTCACAGACAGGCCCTCTAGCGGATAACCGTGCCACCACGCTTTCTTCACTGCCGTTGGCTTTCCTGTTGGCATTGGTTTTACAAAAAAAAAAAAAAAAGGAGGAATTACTTAGTAGTTCAGAATGATGCTCGATCTTAACACTCGCTCATCAGCTTATGGAATTAAAATGCTACTTAGCATTAAAGCCCGTTGACAATTTATTAAAAGTTTTGTTTCCCATCGTAGTGGTTCTAGAAGACTGAAGGTTGGAGCAATAAACGACATTTATCTTCACCAACTGATTTTAATATCACGGCAGTTATCAACACTGAAGTTAACGGAACTGCCGAGAGGTTACGGTCTTTGCTCAGTGGCAGTTGCCATAGTCACGTGTTCAGACTGCCGAAAATCCATCCGTAATTCGACGTAAGAAAATTATTTTCCAAAAAATATTTTAAATGAGAAAAAGGACGTTAATGCGATACTTTAGCCGAAATCTTCGTAAACTGAATTTAAAGTCTGATTGTTTGAATTTCTCGCAAAAATCTATAGAAAACTTTCTACTGAAAACCAGATTTTTATTCAAATATTAAACCTTAAATAAGCCAAATAATCCGTTCATATTATTATTTTTTTTCTTCAAAAAATGGCGTTTATCGAGAAAATGATTGTATGGAAATTGTAGGAGAGACCGGAGACAGTTGTTGTAGGGTTAGGTTGTAGAATCGCCAGTAATTTTTGACTAAGCGTATAGATGAGGCAGGTCAAAGCACATGAAATCGATTATAGCTCACCTATATGTTTAGTTAGGAATTAACGATGCTGTATGAACTAGCTCCAGCTTTCCTTACTAACTGATATCAGGTAAGTTCTACCCAGTTTTGTACAATTTACTTTCACATACAGTTTTAAATCTTTTTCCAGCCACAGACAGCGACTTCTAAAACGATTTCGTTAGATCGAAGGTTTTGCTGCTCTATAAGAATTTGTATTTCTTTTCAATGCCAGTAAAGCAGAAAAAGTATAATTTAAGTTTTTTATGGCGGTTCTCGCGATGAAAACTTGGTCCAGCAGGAGAAAATACTTGAACATAAATCTATAAGTGGAGGAAAACTCGTGGGCACCCGAAACAATTAGAGACACAGCTAGCACCACCGAGCTCGAGTGTGTTGATTGTGCATATTGATTTTACTGTCGTTTGCTAAATGCGTTCAAACGTAACAGAATCTGTGGTGAGAGAAGACAAGTATCGATGCCTTCTGACTGAACGCCATCAAGATCGATTTATTGCGTAGTTAACTTCAAAGAAAAACTTGCGAGAGAACAACTATAAGGGGCCTCCGACCATCTTGGCTCTGGGCGCACCTCCTCTGCCCGTGGTCCTGCGGAGACTGTAATGATGTCCCGTTTTGCAGTCAAGAAATTCAGCACAACTTTAATTAAAAAAGGAGAGAGAGAGAGAGAAACAAACAAAAAAAACTGACGACATTAGACACACGCCCAAACCGGCTGTGGGCTCCGGAATGTTGTTGTTGTTTGTTTTTTAAGGGAGTTTTAACGGCCCTATTTTTAAGGTTAAATAAACACGCATTCATTCACTGTTACATCTGTGAGTAAACCCTGTTCTCACTATATAATGTTTAGTATAGCATTCGCCTTGATTCCTCGTTGGTTTTGGTCAAACTGCTAAGTCGATGCTCGCCCAATTCAACAAAAAGTATAGCCAACAAACAACGGGTGATTCTATCGCTGCCAATTAAAATATTTTTGCCCCATCAAAGATAGTCCTTTTTTTTTTTGGAAAAAAACAAGAAACATTTACCAGTCATTTATTTGGTAGTTTTGTTTATGTGGGCGAACTCTTTAACACTCTGGACTAAAAAAACTAGTTTAAAGTGATAATAAATAATGTCGTGAAGTGTAATTTTTTTACAGTAATTGTCATTCGAAATCACGGAAAGACGACTTGTTTTTACGACAAAAGTAAATACAGGGCTTTTTTTACAATTTACAAACGAAGGTGTACGTCATCATTAAAAGCCTATGTCTAAGAAAGGGGGAGAAAGCCCTTTAACACTTCATTTTTTAAAGAAGTAAAACCGAGTTGCTTAATGATTATGCTTCTTTAAAATGGACTTGCTGCACATAAATGTCTGAGTTGGAAAGTCGTCTTCGCACTCAAGGCATTTGATAGCTGAGCACGGAACAAACAGTGAAAAACCATCAGCCTTAAATCTGCAAGGTTTTTGCGCAGATACTAACACTCCTGTCCCAGATCAGATCAGTGCTATGCACAGTTACGACGCAAAGTATATTTTGCGATCTCCTCGACCGGAAAGCTATAGCGTCGCCATAACATTTTCAGATGCATGGAAAGTGTAGATTTACTGGCGGCGTTTCTTTGAAATTAACGATAGAGATAAGTTATCACAAAACAATGTTGCTGGTTTTTTTTTACTTATGAGTGGAGAAAATTTACATTTTTGTTACCTGGCGGTTTGGCGATAATTTATTTTTTTAAATTATTATTATTATTTATGCATTGCAAAACTTGATTGATTCCTGTAGTCAGACGAGACAAAACGTTTTCGGTTGTTTCGTTTGTTAAAATTAAAATAAGTATATATATTTTTTTTACAGCAACCGTTTTTGCCTTTACCCTTTAAATAGCGATATCCCATAATGCATTGCGAGTTGTGTCCCGTCGATAGCGAAATGGCGAAGCTCTCGTGAGACCAGTTGGGATATGAGCAGTGATTTAATACCTGCGCTAGGTGAAAATTGTCGGGTAGATGGAGTTTTAAAAACAGGCCGTCCGCTGTTCCGTTCTTTGGCAGGCCATTCCCCCGCGTCCTCTGCTAATTAAGATTCTCCTTTTGTCCAGTCCACTCCTATATACCACATTTTTTGAAGAAGAACATAAAGCGACAGGAATGGAATGCGCCAATTATCTGGCCCTACACTGCGTCTGATTGTGTGATTTCACCGCCTAGAAAAGGCGGAGACACGTCGGCTGCTGCTTAAGACTGCCCTCGATAACGAGCCGCCCTCGGACACGTAGAAAAACGCGACCCTGGTTCCAAAATACAGCCCTAGAACGGCCAAATGTGAAATAGGAATAATTCCTTGAAGCACTGCGGGGCCGCATTCTTTACTCCCTTCGATCTTTTCGGCTACATTTCCTACCCCCCGACAGACGGCTGCTAATCCACGTAGAGGTCAGCAAACGACGTGTAGCATCGCAAGACATCCGCTACCGAAGACGTTCTATTTACAGAGAAGAGCATCATGTTAAACATACGTGCTTTTTTTTCTTTTGTACACATGGAATTTGCCTGTTTGCAGTCTATGGAAATGTCAAAATTTCGTTAGTTTTTATTAATTTATATAAAAAAAAAAAACAGTCACTATGTTTATGCGCAAGGAGATGCATCCCTAATATTGCGTCATCAGAATATCCGGTAACGTGGAGGGCTGTCAGACGTGTAGGTTTATATTAACCCACATTTTCAATGTAGGGATCTAACTGTATAAGAATGTTCTGAATCCCATTGTTGGAATATTTTGAGCACTTTTATTAGATTTAAGAAGTAAACAGCTTAACATGATAATTTTACAGGTCTCTACAGTATAGATTTGTTTCTCGTTTATTTGTATACATTAGTTTCTAATTCGATCTTCTCTACTGTACGGTTCTTTATGTAGGATATCCGTTTTGTTGCCATATCATGAAAAAAAACCCAGCCCATGAGCTGTGTCTAAAAAAAACAACACGATCTTCGCACCTGTGACTCAAATTTTGGCAATAACTTAAATGCCCCGGCACCAGTTTTATTACAATGATGTATATATTCTAATGGGTATTTCTGCCTGCCAGTCAGTTTTAACGCTGACCTGACGGAAGCCGTCGATAGAGATACCCTGCCTAAATATACATCACGGCAGACTTGTTAGAACACCAATACTGCACGGTTCAGGTGTCAGATAAAACAGAGCGAGGTGAACACACCTGTTTTTTGAATGACGATAATTTCAAGGTTGAAAGACCAAACGCTCGGCTGCGAGGTTTATATTAAAGTTGTGTTCGTACTCTTCTGGAATTGGAAATGAAACGAAAAATAAATTAACCTGGACGCGGAATTTACGCCCAGATTGTGAGAAAAAATGATTTTTGGAGGGTTTATTTAATTAAACAGAAGATTTTCGAAGTACATTTATGTTAAGAGGAGGAGGAGGGGGGCATAAAGAGCAGATCAGAATTATTTTAATTAGACCAGATCGGCTTAAAGCGGTCATCCGTTGCTTCCACCAATGGAGTTATTCGTGTAAATCCCTCTGTAGTCGCTGCTGTTTTGCACTGCTTAGGTGTTTTATCTGATTTAGTGAACAGTCATAATGCAGCTTCATTTATTTACATATATTTGATGGTTATCATTTAAAGTTTATTTTCGTTTGTTTAATATACTCAAACACTTAAGACACAAAATATGATGTCAATCAAATCATATACACGGATCGAAACAGAGCGCATTTCGTACCTGACCTCCGTGGCTTTTTACAGTCGTTTCGGTTATAGTAGAAGACGTCAGCTGATCATCCCTCTCTCCTTCAGCCCAAAACCTGAGTCCTGTAACAATTCTCGTTCCTTCGAGTGCTGCACATGGTTCTCCTCCTCCGGGTGGGATAAACCACGAGTTCCAAATGCCCACAACGATGATCCGATTTGGTAGAATAGCCGCGTCACAGACATTTCGGCGCATTGATACTTAGCCAGAGCCAGGGCTGGACTGAAGGTAGATGAAAGAAGAGAGTCCCAAGCACCGGCTCAGCGAGACTGGAATGGAAATCGGACTTATTTGCGATGCACTTTGTCGGACCGGAGCCAGGTTTCTCTGATAAGAGTAAACGATGTAACCTTTACTTCCGGGTTTTGCGGGGACAACATTTACGTAATCCGATCGTTAAAGTGTTAAAGAGAGTTTGTTTTTGAGAGCGATGATGCTCTAATCTGGGATGCTTTCGCCTAATCAAAAGAACAAGCCGATTCTCTTTGACGGATCTGCTACCTGAATACGGCCCCTATGCCTGTTGTCGCACCGCTTGTGCAAATTCACTGGAATCACTTCACATTCCTGACCAATAGTGCACAGCCCCCATAGTGGAATAATGAAAAACCACGAAGAAGAAAGTACCTAAAATCTACAGAATCTGCCTGGGAGTAGACTCGAGGCTTGTTGGACAGCGGCCACGCCTTTCTGGGGCCATCCCTAATCCTTGGCAGAGGAGTATGGAGCGCACAGCCACAAGACTGCGTCAGGCGTCTGTTTGTGAAGCACCTATCAGCTTTTGGGCGAACTTCGCTTTTCTTGGTCGCCTTCTGTTGTTGTTTATTTAATTTAGAAAGTAATTTAAACAGAAAAGAACTGAAAGAAAGTGATGGGCCTGAGAAAAACTCGCCGGTGGCACTAATCGCGTGCGACGTTTGTCAGAGAGACGAGTAAATAAAAATTCATACGATACGCACAACGTTAAACTGCAGAGCGCAAACTCAGTAATAAAAACGCGGATATTTTATTTCTGTTCAAATTTTGGAAAACATCTGTAAATTCTCTAGATGGGCGATAAAAAAGATTCTCTGCTCAACTACACGCTAAGCAATTCTTGCACCACTCTTCCCGTCTGAACAGCAGGGGTAGATCAGAACAACTTACAGAAGCACATCAGATAAAGAAGTCGGCGCAAATCGAGGACACTCGCCATTTTTAAAAGGAGGGGTGACGGAGGAGCAGTCAGTATCACAAAGAAAAAGAAAGGACAAGAAAAGTTAATAAATATTTGTCTGTCACGGAATATTTGGAGAGGATCATTCTGATGAGTGAAGAGTGAAAATAAAGAAACGAAAGATGGAAATATATAGAATGTAATCTTCAAACTACTATTCTGAGGCTGTTGTGCGTAAATGTACACAGATACCACCCGTATTGAGTGTAGAGTGCTGTAGTATTATAGTGGAGCAGTCTGAAGTGATATCTACTCTGTAAACTAATTCCAGTGGGCGCAGATTGCATACCATAATTCAGTAAACCCAAATTTCAAATGTCACAACGGTTATAAAGGTTAGAAAATGAATCACTCATAAAAAATACGGTGGCTGTTATGTAAGCGTCTAAAGATTAGCAATAAAGGTGATAACCTTGGAATATGCTTTCCAGTTCAAACGCAGACTAAGGTTAACGATAATAGCATCTTACTGCTCCTTTCCTTGTCGTAAACCATAATGCAGTCTGTTGCACCGGCATCTAATTCTCAACCCCATGGCGAATGCCGGAATCAGAAACCTGTCTATCGGACACCGGAGGGAAAACAGATCCATTAGCGAAAATGGGAGATTTCTCGCACAGTGTTTCGTGTCGTTCACCTACGCTCTCCCTCATTTAATGGTGTAACGACACACGAGATGTCTGGCAACATTTAGCACATGCTACTGCCGAACAAGTTCACCGAGGATTCCGATGATAATTAATACTATTAACTTTGCATCGAAGGTGAAACAGTGTTGATAACAACAAGCTTTAGCAAAAGACGGTTAAAGTAGGTATAAAAGGTCGACTTCTCACTACTAGTAGGCCAGAATACGGAGAAACAATGAATTCTGAAAGACTGGTGGAAAAACCCTAGTCGCAAATTTACTTTTCTTTCTTTTTTTTATTTGTCCTTGTAATCGGTAAGGCTGTTGATGAAGAGGATTTGGACGATTACTTTGCATTTTGTTTTTCGTGGCATTATATGGTGTCGGTAAAGCAGGCAGAAAGAGGTTACAGGTTGGTTCAACACCATGGCGGTGGGGAAGGAGCTACCGTGCTGTAGAACAGGTCTTGGGCAGATTTTGTTTAAGCCGAGAGTTTCTCAACAAGTCCACGAGCATCTTCCTCAGCAGAACCAACCGCTTGTTCGCTGTTGTTTTCGTCACTCCAAAATGCGTACAGGTTCCTCGTCAAAACGTGATAGCTTTCGGTAACTAAATTTGGTTTCTTCAGTGTAGCTCGGGCAGGGAGGTAATCCTTTCTGAATGTGAACCGGTCGCCTGGCAACAGAGTCGAACAACCAGAACCGCTTTATTAATATGTGCGGAGGCGATATTTCCAGATGGTGCGGTTCTCCGCGATTCGTTTTCCATCTCTTGAAGTTGCATCACTAAACAATCGGCTGATCACGCTGTTTGAATAAATCCGCCGACTATCGATCGATTTCGGGAGAAAGAAGTGCAGATTATTGCCACTATCGGCGTGGAGAGGAGGGGGGGCGGGGAAATATGATCAATAGAGACGCGCGGTATGACAGAAAGTAAACTCGCGTCCGTCCGCTGCCAGAAAAGAGTCTTCTGTCGGGAAAACCCTCGACCCCTCGGGTAATGGTTTGCGCCGATGTCTGAGGGTTGGTTGAGAACCATTTCGCCGAATGCCAGCTTGGTCTCCAGCCAACTACCGAAAAGTCCTCGGTCGTAAGTCCTTGTTAATTAAGCCATTTACCGTCAGTTTGCCTTTCCTCTTTTCTCGTGCCCGTCGTCCAGTTGACGGTAGTAGAGGAACACGGGCCTCCCGCTGTCCGAAGTGAGTTCGGGCTCAATTGAGGGTCCGAAGCAGTTGTACAGCCTTCGGCGAGACTCAGCTTACTACGTGTCAACACAGCGTACTGCGGTCAGTGAGGGATACTTCGAGAGAGTCATCGAAAAACATCGATTTTATAGAAATCTCCGCCAGCAGGGACAAGTATTGAATAATGTTGGCGTCATGAAGACCAGACCTGACTAAGTAATAAGCAGCCGTTTTGTTAACCGTGTTTCTCTCACGTGATACAGTCCCTTGTAGCCCACGAGTTTAATGATGCCTGCGAAGTTCGATCGTCTTTGGAAGGTTACTAAAGAATAAGGGTTCCTTCACCGCCACAAAGCCCCTTTTATGAGCAGATAAATACACTCGTGCAAAACAATAACGATGCATATTTTAAAAAGTAGCGTTCAAATATTGATTAAGAACGTGTTTAAATTTATTCGAAATTCGATTACAGAAGGTGCGCAGAGTATATAAGAGTAGACAGGAGGCGGCAGGGAGTAAAAGTGTTAACGCACCTGGGAACTCCAGGGAGGAGGAGGGGGGTGGATATCGTCGCGGGCTGGTGGATTATTGCACATGAACCCGGTTGGTGACCCCGGGTAACGACATTTTAGCTTTACTGCTGCGTTCTATGTCCCTTATTAGCGCGTGCGGACGCAAGTCACCTCGGCCCGGCTTCCATCGCCCGTGGGGAAGCCAGCGCTTATTACGCCCGCGAGGGTTTCGCGACCTTAGAGGTGCTCGGTCTGCTCTCGAGAGGGGAATCGGTCATTCTTTGCGCCTGGTCGGTTTGTCGTATAGGCAGCGAGCGGAGAATCTCAAAACGCGGAGGCGGCCCCCCCCCTTGTTTACCGTTGGTCCCGACTGCGGATCACCATCATCGGAAAAGGCGCAATGGATTTCCTTACTGTCTGGTTGTGGCTGTTTACGGCGTCGACACTAATTATGGAAATCAATTAAAAGACTCACTAATAATAATTTATTTGCATAACATGAAAGATCATGTGGAAATTCTGATTACACAAACAAAAAACATGTTCCATTAAATGCCAAAAACACATAAAGGAATTAAGACGCGGATTAATGTTTTGTGTGCGAATCCTTGTTGTTTTGAGAGATAATTCTCCTCTCGAGCAGCTTTTCGATTGAACGTGTGGCGCGAAAGAAGAGCAATTAATGCCGTTTAAATTGTATTGATGATATTTTGTTAAAATACCGCATGGTTAATACTCGTCTCAGTCGAAGTTTCTGCAAATGTTTAATTTTTAAATGCCTAAATTATTGTTGATGGACCAATTTTTAAAGCTCAGAACACCGAGCTTCACAGAGAAATACGTTTAACTTTCAAAAAGATCAAAGTTGTAAAGGGAGACCCTTAGACTAGGGGTTGTTATGTTATAGACATCAATATCATATCTAAATACTTTCAAGAATAATAAAAAGAGAACGTGTTAAAATTACCCAAACGGTTCGAAAAACAAAATAATTTAATTTAATTTAATTTTCAAAAATTGTACAGTTTATCTTTAATCATTTGGCAAAACTGGAAAAATAAATAAATACGATCAAGGGGTGACAATAAAGGGAATGTCAACCAAATTAGATTGACTACTAGGTTACCGCGTGTTCCTTTATTGTTACAAAATAAAATCTATTAAAATAATAAAGCCAATTAGAAATTGTCTAGATATACATTATATGTAACTAGAAACTTTCGTGTTTTCATCAGAAAAATGTTAATCTGTTGGGTAAGGGGTTAATGCCATTTTTAAAAGCAAAATAAGTTTTTTTTTTAAATTATATTAGCTGTAAGTCTGTACATCACCAACAAAAGCTAATACTGATTATGCGTTTTGCTGTATGCTGACAGTTTTTTAATATAGTAGTATGTGCTGCATCTTTCAGGCAGCAATCGAGTACTACGAGCATAAAACGAAATGTTAAAAAGCGGTGGTATATAGGTGTCGTTTGAACACCGCTACCATTAAGGTGAGTATCATAAACGTTAAAATAGTTAGTATATAATGTATCAATGGACTATTATTTGAAAAAAAAAACGATATAGAGGAAGTTGACATCACAGTTGGCTTTAAAAATTCTTAAACGTTAATAGCAAGCAAAACTATTTTTACAAAGAAATATAGAAAATAATATAATTTTTTAAAAAAATTTTTTTAAGTTTGCTTTTTTCAAATGTAATAATGACATTTTAAAATTCAGATTGTATATAAATATCGTTAAAACGCCAGCAAAACACAAATATGATAAATAAAACAGAAATAAGTTTTGATTTCACGTTTAGCAATCAGAAGCTTATTCTGAATTCTCTAGACGCGCGCCATTAGCAGCGTGTTTGTTCTAATGGATGTTTTTAACCAGTGGTGTGGGAAGACGGAAGTGGTGATTATCAGTTTTGGCGTGTTTATTGATAAACATCAAAGTTCGCTGGATTTCTGAACCATTTTAAGAAATTTCTTAATTATATTTAGCCGTTTACATTATGTAAACAGTCAGTTGTGTCAGCTTCTCTGCTGGAGAGACCAGTTTATAGAAATTGTTCGTCTATGAAAGCACCAGTGTAATATAAGGAATTTATCAAGGTCAGGGTAATATCTATAACTCTGTGTAATTATTATTAAGCCTTACGCGGTCATAGTATTATCTGCAGGTGCACGGCTTATATATACACTACAGACCAAAGGTTTTAAAGAAAAAAAAAAACAGTTGGGGGGAATGAAATCGATGTTTGCTGTACTAATTAACTCGTTTAAAAAGATAGATGTACGAATTAATAGGTAATTTAGAACTAATAAACTGTTAACTCAAACATTACTTTCATCATAATAGCCACCTTTTGTTCCAAAACAATACTGCATGTAAACTACCTGGAATTATTTTATTGCCTAACAGATGAACCATTTAGATATTTCCACATATTTTACGCCAGTGTGAAAGCAGCGGAATTCTTTCACGAATCTCAGAGTCACAGCTGAAGCAACTGTACTCATTGTAACGTAAGACTTTTGGGTCGTGATGGCAGAAAGAAAGTCATTCTGGAAATATGCGATGCTACTTGTCCCTTGAAAGGTAAAGGGTTAGTTTAAAACAGAAACCGAAAGGAAACCTGGCATATTTAGGGAAAGAAAAAAAAAGTATTCATTACGTACCGCAAAGAAAAGTGGACCAGTGATTCGCACGTGGAGGGCAAAAGAAAAATAAGATCTAAAGCTGAAGACCAATACACCAAATTAAGGTGCAAAAGAACTTGTAGCCGCTGAAATTACAAAACAGATTAATTCCACCAGAACAAATCCAGCGCCCTCTTACGACAGCAAAAAAGGTTTCTTACACCTGCTCGCTGGTTTATGTGTATGCGTGGCTGTGAAGGTACCACTACATAGGATCTCAAATAGAGCAAAACAGCTCCAGGGGTTGTGGGGGGAGGAGAGGAGATTCCAACAGAACTGTGCTGGGAAAAGGTAACATGGACTAATAATGGATGGATTGGTTCAATAATGTGTGGAGTGCTTGTTCGCCAGCTGTCAGGGAGTTTGCCTAGTAGAATAGGGTGTTACTTCTGCAGGAAAATATACACAGGCGGGTTGGTGGGTAGCATAGGTCTAGATCTGCGCATGTGTGCCGCGCCGCCATTTGGCACGAGAGAATATATAACTGCGAAGACACCAACAGAGCTTAATATTAGAATGCTGTTGATTTTATTTCAAAAGCGAGGATTACTTTCTAATAATGCCGCTCAAAAATAAATCTATCACAGGATTTTTGCTTAGTTTCACGGCTATTGACCAAAGAAAGGAATCAGCCCGCACATATTGCATCCCTCCCGCAGTCGCCGCCGCCATTTGAGGATATTGGATCGCCAGAACCCGAGAGGCGATTTAATTCATTACTGTTATTTGTCTAAAATACCCATCCGATCGGATTCGCCGCAGCAAACTTAATATTCTCACGGCTTCCTTACAGGATTCTATTTCTTTAATTAAAACCACGGCCCGCTATCAATTTTTGGTACACTCGGATTTTCCTCAACGCAACGCCAGCATCTAACCCGCCAGTTATAATGGTAGAATAAACGAACCTCAGCAACTTTGGCGATTGCGTACAGCTGAACACCTGTTCTGCGTACAACCGATCATAGTTCTACCTTTATTTCATCCAAAAAAAAAAAAAACATAATTTTTTTTTTTGCTGGTAGAGAGAGGGTTTCTAATTAAAATGTTGTATTCTTTAGCAGTTACTTCGAGTTTTAAGTTACCGGTAATTCTTTTCCCTGTGATAGGATTTCCGCCCGCTCCATGAGGTAACTTCGCTATCTTCACGTTTTTAGCATCACTTTTGGAGATATTGAGGTAGTTGATGCCAATCAGATTATTTTGAAACACTAAATTACCTTGATAAACATTTCGCAGTTTCTAGTGATTCTGAAAATCTAATTGTTTTTTTAAAAAAAAAAAGAATAATTTGCAATTAAAGGTTAATTTTTTTTTTTGCGTTAGATCTTTTTTTTTTATGTATCCATGAATTAATACAAATTTTTATTGGCTTGTTGTAGACTTCCGACATCAGTTCGATAATAAACTGCTGCTGACTTCGGTATAGAGCACCTGGTGCACTTCTTTATTAAACATGGAAATATATTATGGTTAGCACATGTTGAGTTGACTATCGGCGTGCAAATGTTTCTGTGAACAGATTTCCTGATAGTTTTTCCAAAATCCTACAAACGTGCAAATTCAGCCTTGCAAAAATCAAACCCTGAATGTTTCAGAAATAATTAATACGTAATTACAGTCATTAGCATATTTTTGACCGGACAGCCGCTGAGTTGTAGTGGATCGATGATAGATTGTGACGTCACGTCCGTTCTGCCGTATCGAAATGGGGATATTTGGAAAAATTGACTGCTTTATATCTGGGAAAATTGTTATATTGGAATGTTGACATCTGGGAAATCTGTGTAAAGCCGTTTGAAGTGACAGATGTTAAAGGAATCCGAAATAATTAATATCGGTTGTCAACAACAAACCATTCTCCGAACCAGGCTGAGTGTTTTTTATCCCCTCCGCCAGGTTAGAAGACGAGAGAAGGTTGGTTGGGATGAGAAGCGATTACTTATCAATTTCTTCGGAGTGGTAAAGTGCAGTCTTCGGTATTAAAATACAAAAAGAAAAATGTTGGATGAACGAACAAGAGGGTTACGTACAGTCGGTCGTATAGGGTAACCGACAAGGGTTAATGGGTGCTTGAAGGAAGTCTCCCCTTCCGGCCACATGCGCTCAGCAGTAGACGAGGACTGGGATAGGATGCCGTCGAAAAGCATATGGATGTCGTCGGTTTGTGAGAAATATGATACAGCGGGTTACTATGGTTTTATCTGTTTCCACTGTGTGATAAATGTTGTGTAAAATGTATTTCTTGTTATAAATTTCTTTACGCCAGTCAGAGAAAGGTAGACGTTTTCGTAAACCTTCCGGTACCCGGCAGGTGGCGCGGGGGGGGGGGGGTCGTGTTCTCTTCAGATGATGGGGCGATGATCTACCTTTCCATCAGCTCCTCGCGCTCGTCGAGAACTTACTTGCCAGTTTAAGACAGTAAACAGTACTTTTTATTTCTAACTCAGGTGTTCCAGCCATCTGTACGTGCGCATCTCATTAACCGTTCGCGACGGCATTTCAAATCAACCAGTCAGCGCAGACGGATACTGAGGTTAAAGGAAGATGGCGTCATCTCATTAGTGACTTATACAAACGCCGTTTTGTCGTTTGTGTTTTTTTAAAAAGCATTTTTCAATCGCGCCAGTTTGCAGGAGCCAGTAGCCGCGGATAGTGGAACTGTCGATCTGTAAGTCGTCAGCCTGGGAAATCGATAGCTCGCTCGGAGACGGATGGGATGAGATAGCGCCAGCTATGGATCCTGACAACACCTAATGCTCGCGATTTAAGGGAGAATAGTTTTAAAAAAAAAAAAAACCAACAACAAATGAATGGATAGAGAAGTAAAGTTCTGGCCAAGGTAAGTCATTTTATCTGTGCTTTAGAAATAGTTCACTGGTTTGCTTAATAAGATAATTTAAGTTTATAAACAAAATGTTATGCTTTTTTTTTTTTAAATATTATTTCTCGGGATAAAAACTGCAAATTTGTTAGGTCGGGTAACGATTTCTTGACATCAGCCCTTTTAAACACCAAAATCTTAAATATCTACTTTTTTTTTTTTTTTTTTGGAAATTTGTTTAAAAGGGAAGTCTTTGCCGAAGGATGGATGGGGGCCTGCATACTTCACGTGTCACAATGTATGGATAAGTAAAGTAAAAGTAATTTAAACTTATACTTCAAACTTTTACTATCTATATCTCAACGTTTCTCCCACTTTCGAGAAGTAAAAAAAGGATTTACTAGAAAATATCGGGGGGGGAGTCATTTTTAAGTGAATTATTTGCTCAGCCCGTTTGATTTTAGGCTGATTACTGGACTGGTTCCTTGTTTCTGGGTCTGTCTTGAGTCTCCTCACGGATGCTTCACGGCCGGCTTGGGTTCTCCCAGACTCCCCAGCCGCACCAGCTTACACTGATGTGGAGACAATCGGACGTCCGACTGTTGTTAGTGGTAACTTTACCAGAGTAAAATCTGGCGACACGCAAGCGTTCGAATGGAGCTTCCTGCCATACGACAGCGGGTTTGCTCTCACGTGTGGGAAGTAAAGGAAGAAGAAGGAAAAAAATGATCACACTTTTATTTTACGAGCTCAAAGGTTAGAAGTTAAGAAACGAGAATTACTAGCATCAGCCATTCTGATGTTCCATAAAATAAAAAAAAAAACTTAATACAATGCTTTCTCTTTAGAATAGCGAGTTGTGCTAAAAACACCCTGACCATGTACAAGGCGGAGACAAGGGAGATCCGCTAATGTAAAAATACCAACGCCCAGCTGAACTGTTTTGTATTATAAGGATTTTCGGGATTAACATTTTCGCGGCCAGTAGCAGTCAAAAACAGGCGGTGGTGAACTTACTTATGTCTGGGTACAACTTAAAATAAGAAAAATACGGGGGGGGATAAGTCACAGGAACTATTCTCTTGATGATAGTATCTGTTTGCTACTCTACAGCGAATCACTTGATTTTTTTGTTGTTGTTGCTTTCTGACAACATTTATTATTATTAACTTTTTTTTTTATTTATTTACATTTTCACATCGGTCTACCGAGTTTTTCTGCGGATATTGAACACTAGAGTGAGAATTCCTCCTACAGAATATTACAACACTTTAAAACCATTATATGCTTTCCTTTGCGCACGCTCAAAGCGATTGCTATAGTAGCATTCAACTCAGCTCCTGTTTAACTTATTAGTTGTAAGTGTGTAAACCTTATTATTTTTATTATTATTAAACTTAAAATGCTAAAATAAACTCTAGTCCTGTCACTGTGTGAGAGGTGTGCAGTATTTTTCTGTTGGTAGAAAGTACTGTAAACGTTTGGGGGTCATAGCAGACTGTTTGTTTGTTTGTTTGTTTATTTCCTGAAATCTAGATAGTTATTCTAATTGTTACACATGAACTTTAAAACCGTATACATTTTTTAAAAGGTTGTTTCATGTTTTAAAAAAGAAAAAGATGCTGTTTTAACTTAAGCTGAAGATCAAAAGATTATTTGCACAATCAGTTACATAGAGAGAGAATCATAGGATACCTCGATACACATTTTGTTGTCTTTTCCAAATCGTTTTGTACAAATATTTCATTTGTTCGTTTAAACAAATGAAATCCAGGGAAGTAAAACTGTTCGAATAGATATCAATAAGTTGAAAATCATTAATCTAATTTTTTAAAAGAAAAGTACAATTATAATTTAAAAAATAAAGAAATTTATAGATTTTAACGCGAACAAATTCCATCTTTTCATGACATTTTCTGGCATCTAATGATGAAGATGGATTGTTGGCTGCTGATAAAGATGATTTTTGGAGGGGTTGTCGTCATTTTTTGAATGTTTCTAACAATAGTCTGATCATTGCGAGTTAGGTGTCACACGAGTGTTTTAAAACCACTCGCTTTTACCGCCATATTCGCGGTAAAAAAAGAAAACAAGATAACAGTGTTTTAACAAGTATGCGCAGTATTTCTGTGTGCACAAAATTATAAATATTTAAACCTTTTGGAAAGTGGATAATGCTTAAATCCAGATGTGCAACCTGAATTTACTTTACTTTCGCGCAGTTTCTATGCAAAGGAAATTTAAATATTTTTCAAGTCGTTTTACTGAAGCAAAATCGCTCCGCTGTTACGTGCTATTTTCTTGTGTTTTATCCACCCCTTTGGCCCGGATTTTCATTAAAACATGTCCCGACGTTTAAGCTCGTCTCGGCCTCTATTAATCTAGCACGGGCAGGGAAGAAAATCATGCACGAGTTAGTCCGGCAATAAATCAGTGCAGTTCACTTTTCACACTTACACCGTCACGTTGCGTCAAAACGACTTTCTCGTGATAAAAGTCCAGTGTGGCATCGGTAAAGTTACCGGCGATTACCAGTAAAACCCGGTAAAACTCAGTAAAATTTCAGATTTTCAAAAGTTTGCTTTTTACGGGTTTAAAATGTCAAAAAATGCTCGTTTTGTTCGCATATATTATTAATTTCGTATTTTACTGATTTACGTGGGTTTTCTAGTCATAAACGAATAAGGCTAGGAATTGATTCTGTAGAAGTTAACCTTGATCATGAAATGGACAATCTCTAAACTGTTAATGATACTATACATCTCTATAATAATTACTTGTGTTGGTACATAAGTATGTACTGTATATCTGTTCATCTGGAAGCAGTCTATTACAGCATTTCAGAATACATATGCGCAATCATTAATAACAAGAACAACATTGCAAGTGAAAGATTAACTTGAAGCTGATCATTGATCCTGAAAAGGGCTTACTGGAGCACTTTATTTTGCCTAGAAACTATAATACATTGCTTAGTGCAGACATTAGAAAATTGTTTTCAGGAAATGAGCATTACATTTCAAGAGACGAATATTTATTTTCCAGCAGTTTCTCACCTGTGCGATTTTTCCCGACCAATCGTTATCAATCCTGCCTGACTAAACACACGTTCTACTGAAGCAAATGTCGCAGGTACAGAAAGAATTGTTAAAGCAAAATCCGAAATAATAGGAAATTCCTGACTTTTCTGGCACCAAAACTCAATAGTATCGCATTCACAAGACGAAAAATGTTCCGTAAGCGACTCTCGATAGCGATCGATTTCTTCTTCGTCGGTTCTTACCCTTTCAGAAACACAGGATTGCTCTCGCTCTACAGCCATCGCCGCTGCCAGACGAGCAGACCGATGTTCAGATGCTTTCTCGGGAACTTTTGCAGTTCGAGTTGCTTCCATATGTACTTCTGCATTTCAACGTTGGCAATAGTTCCACGAATTTGCAACAAATACAAAGAAATCAAGCAAACGATTAAATGTCAAATAACTAAGAACTGTGTTTTTCTAACCAACTCCCCACGGAGAGCTATTTAGTTTTGACCCTTATTTGACATTGAACTTAAAATCTGGGAATTATTCAGAAAATAGGATTTTGTTCTCACCAAACAAATCAATATGAATTATTTAAAACAGAATGTATTGAAAAAAAGTTAATTTTAGTATTTCAGTAAATAAACAAATGTAAACAAGCAAATATTGTTGGAATCCAGATTCGATTCTTTCAAACAAGTTGTAAGTTGTTTCTCAGTCAGTAAAGCAGATTTTTTGATTTCCAATACATGCTATTCAACCGAATTTTTTTAAAAAAAACAACCATAATCAGAAGTTCTCTTTTGGCTAGAGTTTGCGCCCTATCGTTTAGCAACGGAGCGTTATTTGGATCAAGAAATGTTGCCACCAAATACAGAGGATCGAATTCCAAATACAGTTATTGCCATCCGAGAATAGTCGTGAAACGCCGCCGGATCTCACTCGCCAAATCCATAGCCACGGTGCCCAACGCCTGCCATTTCTTCCTTGACTAAAATATAACAACATTTCCAAATGTATTTGGTGATTTGTGAGAATTTGCTAGAATGTTTCTCGAACAAAGTCCACAAAGAAGAAATAAATAAATTTTAAAAATAGCAAAGTGCTGTTTTGTGTCTATTACCTGTGGGTTCTACGATTCCAGGGAATGACATACGGGATCGTTGTGTACTGTTCACCTTGCAAGAAATCGGTGAATTGAAGAAGAGGATTGAGCAAGTTAGTGACCGACTGAATGATGGTGTACTTTTCTCCTGATGTTGACCAGTTCACTTTTAAGCATACGGAATCCACAGCTTCTCGTATTTATAGCAAACGATTGCATGTCAAGCAAACGGAATTCCAATGTGAATGACCCGGAAAAATCAGTTTCTTCGAACTTATCTGCAGCAATAGACGAGACGCCTTTTCACTGTGAGAAAATTTCAGAAGAGTGAAGACTTCTCTTTTCAAGTCAAACCAGTACTTCATTTGAATCGACTATTTTTCTTATCGGCAACTGCAGAGAATGAGCAATGCATTAGAACCACTTTGGAAATGTCCTCCTAAGTTCAGCTTCCTTGTTTTGATAGTCGTCGAAATCACTGGAGAACGACCAAAACTTAGATGAGTCAATTTGAGCAGCAGTCACAACTTCATCGCAAGAGAATGGATCGGGAGCGGTTGTACCGATTTCAATCATGGAATCACGGAAAATAGCAGTCGTGTTACTTCCATTGTCCGTTTTATAGCGAAAGACTTTCTCCTATGCTATTTGATATTCCTCTAAAACAACTTTGGTAATTTGGCAAATAAGCCTTGAAGTGTGATTTTCATTGAGTCTTCTGACGGCCAAACAAATTTGCTCCAACTTTTTTGATTGGGCGTTGAAATAATGAGCAGTTACCGCCAAATAAGGCACCATATTGTTCTTCTGCATCCATACATCCACACAAATTGTCAGAATTCACGTTCTCTGCAATTGTTTGCCGGATTTTTCCTTTGGGTTTTGTCACCAAATTATCAACTAGAGTTTCCAAATGATTTCGACTTAGCAGTTGGTACTTTGGATTCAGAACTTCACTGAAGGCTTTGAAAAATTGGTTCTCAACAAGCAGATAGGAAAAGCTGGACGATCCTACAAATGCAGCCAGCAAATTGTCCAAACGCTTTGATTCATACTTCGTATCTGTCACTTCCGAAGTCTTCGCTTTCTTCATACCACTTTGTTTTTTTTTTTATAATAGCCGCATATTAATTTTGATGACGAGACTTCAAATGATGTATCAGACTACTTGTGTTCGACCCTTTGTTTGAATACTTAAATTCAGCGTTCACTCGGCAAACTGACTTTTCATTGACAGTTTCAGAATACTCCCAAATTGCAGCTCAGCAGTTGTTGCATTTTCTTCATTTGCAGCAATTTATGGCTGGTGTCCCATCCGGCCGAAGCCCCTGCCCAGTCCTTGCCGCGTGCTCCCACAGGCGTAGTCTTTTAGCCGCCCGCCCCGATGGCGTTAGCCAATGGGATCGCGGCTCGATTGCGTCAGTCCTATTGCGGTAACAGTCGAGTTCCGGTTCCCGTCGCCAGCGTGTATTGTCCGCGCTTCCATGAGGGCGGCGGAGCGACAGGAAGCCTCTGAGGGTCGGTGATGCAAGTGCGAGTTACCGTAGTGGCCTGTGGCGCAACCAGGAGTGCCTGCCGTGGGAGACAAGCCTGCCCAGCGGCAGCAGGGGTGGGGGGGGCTATAACACAACTCTCTGTGAAACTCCAAGTGTGTTTAATATTCGGATTTGCTGCGAACAACGACCTTCACAAGTACCTTCTACAAATAAATTACCGGTAATTACGAACCTTAAGCTCGGTAATCGGTAACGGTAAAGTGAAATTTGAGTAAAATAACTCGTTAAAAGTTACCGAACGCAACACTGGATAAAACTCGTCAAAGTCGTTCGCACCCAAACGGCTACAGACCGAGATTAACGGGACACTTAGCTCTTGCCGGATATTTCGCACCGACTGCTCTCCTGAAAACATTCCCTTCATATCTGCTGTTCGTTCTGTGTACACAGACGTCGTTCATTAACCACGGTTTCGTACTTTTCAAAACCAGAATATTTACATATTAAAAATTCCCTAAAAGAATATTTCAAGATATCGAAAACCGATTAAACGTCATCTTTGTAATTTAAAATGCAAAATAAGAGATTGAGGCCGGTTGTTACAGCACCAATAATTCCCAATTAAACGTTTGATGTGGCTATAATCGACGTCATAAGATTTGGCATTTGGATTCCTTAATTATGAATTACTGGTGCTGTAACAACTTACTCCTATAATAAATGGCCCCCGTCTCCCGTGCATTACAAAATTACAGTATTCTAATTTGTTCACGCAGTCATGGAGTTAATATTTGTTTTAAAAAATACGAAAATATTAGAATGAATTGAAATATTAAACACACACACACATTCGTTACCTGGATTGGGTATAGAATGTGGAAGTAGTATCCAATAGAGATTTTCGAAATGATTAAGGGTTTCAAACTATGCCAACCAACCGTCATAAATTTTATTGGTTATCTACAGCTAGTATAAATACTAGAGATCATAATTAGAAACTAATTAAAGTGTCAGCGTGGTTTGGTATTGGGGAAGAAAAAACATCATTATGGAGTAAGTTACCAGCACTTTTTTAAAAATCAAACCGACGGATATTTCTTAGAGAGGCTTGTATAAGCTGTGGTGGTTTCCGCCTCAGTAGTGAGAACTAAACCGACACATGACAAGAAAAGAATATACTACAGTGTGTTGTAGCTGGGTGAACTAAGAAAATGTAAGAAAAAGAAAACTGTTTTGGTAAAACGATTTATTTAGTGTACGACAGATATTAAGAGAGACTAACCGCATGAGCAGTAGTGGATGACCTTGACACAGAAAAGATGACTGAGTAAAGTTCAGCAAATATCAAGTAAGATTATTTATTTTTTTTTTTTTTAGTCAGGAGAGCTCATTCAGAGTCTGTCTGGTTTGACAGGTTTTGTTCGTCCGTTACATTCTCGGAATCAATACCCACAACTTCCGAGGTTACGTTGTTCGAAAGGTCAATGACTCTTTCTTCTTAATATGTACTTTCTCAGAGTATCCATCTAAATTTAACTAATTGTTGTTTACGGAGCGAAGAGAGTTAAACTCGCGTCTTGGAAATGTTTTTCAGTCGCTGTCATCGGGACAGAGTCTTGAGAAAGACTGTTTAATGGGGGGGGAATCCACGGACTCCAGGCCCCTAACGATTATCACTTTCATCGATAATTTTCTGTTTTCCAGGCTCGTACATCGAAAATATTCCCTGATCGTTGTGTCGGTAAATCACCCCAAACCCGGGCACGTGCTGCATCATTTTAATTGATGTCATTTACGCCAATTTATTCAATCATTTCTTGTCTTTAAAATAATTTTCACGAATATTGTTTGTGTCTTTATTATATATTTCGTTTTTTTTTAAATATATTTATTTAAATATAACTCGTTTGTGTGTATTATGGTTTTGTAATATTTGAAAATTTTATTTTAAAATCAGGAATTTTGTTAGATGGCAATAACTGTATTTTTAAATTAAATCGTAAACTTAATTATTAGCTGTTTCTTCTCTTGATTGATTGACTTATAACATTTTTTTTTTAAATTCTCCACTATTTTTTCTTATTGTTGTTGGTATTATCGTCGTCGTCGTCATCATCGTTGTTGTTGTTGTTGTTCTTTCCAGGATGATGTGCGCTGAATATTGATTAACAGATATCTTCTTCTCGACATTTAATAAGAGTAGAGACTGAAAATAGAAATAGCGTAAAAAGATGTCTTCAAAATATCTGAGCGCTGACATGAATTGTTTTTGATCGATTGGTTCCTATAAGAACGATTTTAGAACCTACTTTTAAATCCAAAATTAATTTCTATATATATATAGAACTCGTAGAACGTCACAAATGGCTCCATCGAAGTTAATTTGAAGTGGGAAAGGAGCCAAGCGAAACCCGACAATAGGTGGGGGTGGGGGTTGATGTAGAAGTTCACGCGACACATCAGCTTAAACGCCGAGTTTCTTCCACGTACGCTGTCAAAAGCAGTCGATACGGTCCAGACTTGAAGCGAAACAAGCCGGCTGGCTAATGAAAGGGGGGATTTAATATTTGGTAAACCTTACGCCGTTAAAGATACACGCAAAGCAATTTGGAATCATCAGAAATAAAGCAAAAAATAAAAAACTGAAACGAAACCTTTTTAAAGATGTACATTAGTTTCCGTGTAGGAGGCTGCTGGGGTCGAAGGGTTTCTTTCCTGCGACTACGATTCTCGCCATCCGGCCACTCGGCTTCATCGGTAGTCTCCCCTCTTCAAGCCACGGAAAACCACGCGAGTTCTACACAAGGCAATTAATTTCCATGTGTTGATTTGCTGCAATATGAAATAATAAGTTGTTTTTTTGTTTGTTTTTTTTAAACCATTCAGAAATTGTTCCTTGCATCCGATCGACACGACCCTTTTACTTAAAGATTCGCCTTAGAACGGTTTCTTGCTCTACAGATATTCGTACTTTTAAAAAGGAGCTAACACAATAGAACCCCAAAAAGTGCGGCTAATCCCACGTGGAGGGTTGTCAGGTGGTCTCTTGAGCGCCAAGGTGCAGGTGGAAGCATGCCTCGTGGTTCCGACTTCCGTAGAAAAACGTCTCTCAGTTTATCGCAGTAAACACAGCGATGACTCCATTCTCTTCCCGCGCTCTTTTTCCAAGTTCTATCTGCTGGAGCCGCAGAATTCGTGCTGAATAAGTATAGGCTATCGATTCGCAGATGTTCTCTCAGAACTAAACTGACCGCCGATGTCGTGTATACGTTAAACAGCAGGAGAAAGTAAAAGTAAAAGACACTTCGTCATCTAAAAGTACTTTTGGTGTCTCTTTTCTGACTGAATATAAATTTGACCAAAGTCACAGCTTCACAATTTGTAAACTGAAATGTTGCTGACATAAAATGTATATTTACGAGCTTAATATCGAGCATACTATTCGAAGACAGGCTCATCTCGGGGTCTTCATATCTATTTTTTGCATTATTTTTTATATTGTTTTTAATGGAAACAGAATACTCATCTCGTTATTTCTAAGATAATAAGGATAGTTTATCTCAATTGTTTTTTTTGTTTTGGTTTTGTACAACGATAAGACTGAAAACGATTTTGTTTACAGTCATGGGCTTAATCGCCGATTTTCGTCTACGAAAACTAATCGCTTAGGTGGTAGTACTAGAAATTATCGGTTTCCTGAGAATACTCAAGCAAAATATAGTTTGTAATTTATAAAATAAAAATTCTAATGTCGATGTTTCCATCACTAGGAGATATCTTTATACCCTAGTTTATCTTTAAAGAGTAAATGAGACCACAGGCGATAGTTGATATTGCAGAGGAAATTTGTTATCATTTCTAATTAAAAGTATAGATGGGGCTGTAATCGACGTCATAAGGTTTGGCCTTTGATCGATTGTCGCCTCATCTGTACATTTAATTGGGAATTACTGGTCCTGAAACAATTTACCTTTATTGCAACTCGCCAAAGACTCCCCAACTTTTGGAAACGCAACAAAATCACGCATGGTGGTAATTTACTTCTGATGAAGACAGTAAAACGACATTTTACGAAGAAATTAATGGTAACTAAGAATAATATTATGGATGTTTGGAATCTTTGCAAAACATGAAATTAGATTTCAAATCCGGTTCAAACGGATCAGTCATTCAGGACGTGTGTTCTTATGGCTGTCTCCGCATCACCTGTATTTTCCTTATTTATTCTCTTTTTTCATGTGAGATTGCATTCCTTAGCCTCAGCTTTTCTCACACGGGTTGGTAGACTGACAGGTTTAATATCACGATACAGTTGTGAAAACCGCCATTACTCATGTAACAAAAGACGAAAGTGAAATTTGGTGGTTATAATCAGGGTTGCGGATACCGCATTGTCTTTTATTTGCCTTTTGTTGTTTTTGCTATCATGTGGAAAATTACGATAGAACCCTTTTATATTTTCTGTTTCGTCAAGTCTTTTGCATAAATGATGCTTATCTTTTGCAAATAATTAGTCTGATCACCTAATTTTCTAATTGCTTTTAAAAGGCTGTATATCTAATTTCAAATTACTTAACTCCCACCCCACCATCCTTCAGATCTGCACCACTCAGCACAGACTGGACCACATAACTTCCCTCATTAATATATGTAACAGCAAATCTCTGTGTCGCTCTAACTCCGCGTGCTTTTCGTTACGAGTGCGTCGGCTAAGAATACAGCCAGTCTGGCCCAGCTGGTGCGAGTAAGGTAAAAACCGATGTGGTATGCAGAGGGTTAACAGTTAAATGCATGAATAGTTTTTTAACGCAATTAGTGAAAATCTATTTTGTTTATAATGGATTGTGAAATGTTATCAGTTTTGCTATCGCATAAAAGATTAGCATTGATATTTTTTACTTTATAATATATTATATATACTTTCAAGTTTCTTACATAAATAGCACGGTAATTTCTCTTAAATACAGAGTTTAATGCACGTTCTTCTTGAAATAAATGCGATAACTTGTTAGTATTTACGGTTCACAGCGTAGGATTAGATATTTACTCATCAATAGAACATGGCGTTTATCTGCATTAAGATGGACTTTACAGAATATTTGCTAACATTAAAGTTAGATTTTTGTCCAATTATCGCTTAATGCTGTTAATTGGTTTTCTTAACGAAAACGCAAAATAACAAATTTGTGCACGCATGATTATCAACGTATTTAAGGTAATTTCCACGGCCACTGACATTTAGGGGGACATTTATGAAGTAAAGTTTTATCCTTGCTTGTTAATTGGGACGTAAATCAAGACGTTGCCTGCTCTGGCTGCTGATACTATTCATTGTTCGCCGAATAACAGCCAGTCCATCATACTTCGTCAGCGGCCCGTGAAACAGTGGGCAAATAGGAATGTGGAGTATTTACTAAAAGTGCGAGTGAACAAGGTTGATTAATTAAATTGGTAAAAATATATATACGCAGTCGGTGTACCAGCAGATATACTTTAGGGTCACGAATCACTTTTGTGGAGGTCTTTGCAAAATACGAGCGCGGAGAAATGGGACGAAACAGGAAGAATAGGGTCGTCTTGTTACAAAACGTCATCAGTAAGCAAGTAACTGTCACCTAGCTCAAAAGAAGAATAACAAAACAAAAGGGAAAAAATGCTATGATTTGGAAGTCAGTTTTTGTTTACAGATAAAGGCGGGTTTATGCAGTACTCTACCGGTCAAAGAAAAGTTGAACCGGAGCCGTTTGTCAAGATGACATGTGTGGCCTCCGGTACAGAAAAAGCCAATCAAAAAAGGGCCTCGCCGTCGGTCCCATTATTGCTTATGGGTTGCAGTTATTTAATGGCTGATTATTTTTATGCTTCCGGAAAAAGCATTTTCAGTAAATTCCCTCTTTTATTTGCACTGTTTTCTCGCGTCACAAAAACGAGCGGATGGCCCCTGTGGACTTTCTTCCGAGCGTGCTTCAGCAGGAACGTTTCCAATGTCTACGCCACCCGCGGGCCAAGTCTTTGCAGTGATAACTACGCCCGGTGCTGACTCTCTGCTGCAAACAGATTTTCCCTTTTGCCCGCAGCTCGAGGTTCCCGGATCAGACGGAAGGAACAGCAAGATTAGAAACACGACACTTCATTGAAAATAATATAAAAGGCGATGCCAAATTCTCTCTACTGCGCGGTCGGCTCAGAATATTTGCTTCGGTAAACAGTGAAGGACGTATTCTGTGGAATCTGATATCGTTGTGTCATATTAACAATAGAAGTCGAATCCTGAAGGTATGTGAGGCTTTTATTGTATTTCTATCGCCAAAGGTTTCCTGAGAAATTAAAAGGTTTTCTTGCGGAATAAATTTTCCTTGTGGCTAGCTACCATTTCGACTTATGCACGTTTCTAGCTGATATTATCGCCTTTTCTCTCCTGTTTAGGTTAAGAAAGTTTTTTTTTTTATTCTTACACCATTAATTTTGTACAAAAGGAATAAATCTACTGTAGGCTTTTAAAATAAATGGACAAACAAAAAGTTATATATGAAAGCTTTAATAAATATAGCTTGTTTCTGTTCTCTTACTTTGCAGCTCCGCTGTAAGTTTTTCCACTACATCTCCATCCTCTCTCTCTCCCCCCTCTCTCTCTCTCTCCCCCTCTCTCGCTCCATCTCTCCCCCCTCTCTCTCTCTCCCCCTCTCTCCCTCTCTCTCCCCCCTCTCTCTCTCTCCCTCCACCCTCTCTCTCTCTCTCTCCATCTCCATCTCCCCCTCTCTCTCTGAAAGGGATGGAGCAATTTTTTCTAGCAGATCGTTATAAATATATTTTGACAATTTTACACCTGGGATTTCGATCAAAGTCAAAAGAAAGGTAATTTATAGTTTTAGTTTTTACAAATTTGCAAAATGATGAGAAATCAGTTTAAAAGTTTGCACAGATAGAGAGAAATAAGAGTAGCACGTTTTATAATAATAATAATAATAATAATAATAATAATAATAATAATAATAATAATAATAATAATAATAAACTCGTGAACGCGTGATTATGTTCAACGATGTGAGAAGCAAAGAACACATGTGTACACATTACTCCGTATCGACAGACGAAGCGGCGGTCTGTGTCTACCACAAGTCAAAGTAGATAATAGAAATTATGGTTTTCCTATCATTTTTTTAAGTTTTAAAGAATTTCCAGGTTTTCTGGTCTTTTTTTTTTTTTTTTAAAGATTCTCTAGCTTAGGTACCAAATACTGTATCACGTGAACGAACAGAGGCACCGAGTTATACCGGAACACACTGTGATTCCCCGTCATTTCTTAACTTCCTTAGAACCATGATAATTTTTTTCCGCCAAAGATCGGAGCCGCCCTTCTTCGCCACTCCAATGACTATCATTGGCTGACCGGAACCGGGGCTGTAATTATTCTTGCACGCACAAAGTAGACAGAATCTCCATCGATGGCATCGGAACATCACCCAACGGAGAAACAGCTCGCGGGAAAATTCCATGAGTAGTTCGATCAACAGGAGCTACTTTCCGAGACTTAAAAAAAATATATATATATATTTCTCGCATAATAAAATAATTATTAACGTTTCTGGTTTACGATGTTCACGTTTCTGTTTATCTTTTTTAAAAAAAATAATTTGTTGAATATTTAGAAAAATAGTGGCATTTTGAAATGGTTCGAGAATGCGCGCGACTCGATAAAACAGCCGGTCGGCAGTAATCGACACTGTCGAGGCAACTGCGATCAGAGGCGAGCAGGAGAAATATTGAAGCGTTTTCGCCCTTTCCGGATACATTCGTGCTTTTTTGGTTTGCAGGATTGTTCTCTAGACGGCCCTCCCACCTGCGGCACGGAAGGGCGCTGCCCGTAGGAGTTTGAATGCCATTAGCGGAGGTGGGCACCAGGTGGAAAACTCTCTCTCTAACAATGGAAAGTAAGACAATTCGATAAACCCATTGGTTGTGGCATGCGAACCGAAAGAGGGAAAGTCTTCCGAAGAGTCCGTTAAAAACAGTTTTTTTCCCCGGAAACTTTCTCGAACGCGATCGTTTATCTGTCCGGGACGGGTTAACGTTACAAGTCTGCAAGGCGGGAAAATCGAAACGCTATATTACTTCAGAGGTCAACATTTCGGTGTTGAAGAGAACGCATTTTACCCCTGCGACCCCCAGAACGCCTAGAGGTTATCGGTGGTAGTCTCGGCTGACTAACTCAACAAGGAAGGGGGGTGGGATAATCGCCTTTAGAATTCACATTCACCTCTTTAGTTCAGATTACTGCAGTCAAGTTACGTTTCCACGGCCACACAAACAGAGATGATGATGATGATGATGGACTCGCTAAAGGAAGAAGGGAGTCAGAAGCCTTCGCAACCTCTACAACCAGAAAATGGCCAAGCAAGCAAACGAAGAAGCACGTGTGATGCGAGGTTTCTCGTAGCGCTCATTTGTTCGGTCTTCGGATTCTTATTGAAGATTTGTGCGGATACCACCTCCGACCGTTACTCGAGGGCCGACTGGTCCTGAAGTCTGGTGCTGCATCGATCGGGACTATTTCAGAATAATTCCTTCTCTTCCACCCCTTCAACTTTGATGTATAGAAGCTTAGAGGAGGACAAGAACGTTAATCAGAGCCGGAAAAAAAAAACAAACGCGGCGTCATTGCCGTATCGCTAGTGTCCATTTACGATAAAGAAAATTTCTACGATTCATGAAATCTATGGCGATCGATATCCATATTGTTCGACAGGTTGGAACATTCCCCAATAACTCGATGTTTTTTCCTTCGAACAAAGTCTGCTGCGTTTTTGCCTCTGGGCATTTTTATCTCTCTTACAGGACTTTTCTTTTGAAATTTGCTTACGAGATCGAAGATCATACAGCTTTTATTTCCAGTATGCTTTCTACGTGGAACGAGTATATCTCGTCTCAGTTTCAAAATTGGATATTTCTTTTAGTATTCTCCATCTTTGCCGTCCATCACTCTCCGTTTTCTCGTGAATGACCCGTTCCATTTTACTGGACCAGACGAAAGCCACCATCACACCTCAATGTGTGGAGAGAAAACAAAGCGAAAATCAGCTATGGACATTTTGCGGCTTTATTCTAAAACGCGAGGGCGACAACTACAACAGTAACAGACACGTTTATCGTTCTGGTCCGGAATTTTAGAGAGAGATTTTTGGTATCTCTACACGGATATATATTGAAATAGTAAATTTGATTGTCTAAACACTGCTAATTTTACTGTAGTTTAGCTGCCGCAAAGAGGCAGAAGGGAAGCGTTAGAAATTCGTACTAGCTCCTACAAAAATATTCATTTTGACGGGATTTTAAAATATAAAATTAAAATCATAAATATACCATAATATTAATGTTTGGTTTTTAAAATTCTCACGAATAAATACACGTAAATTAATTTTCATAGGTAGGATCTTGTGTAATCATGCGACCTTTCGGTGGTTTTTAAATCACGCGCCGCCTAGCGGTAGGCTATTAACGGTTGAGCTGAGCTTTCTACGACGAGACTCACTCAAAACGGAATCATTGCGAGGTGTAACTGACGAGTGGTTACGATAACTCCGACTTTGAACCGAAGTTGGTCATTTTGTCGCTCTGGAGATCGGCAAAGATTCCGTGTTCGTGTGGTGTTCCCTGTTCCGTCAGTTATCACAAGCAGGCATTTCGCGAGTTCGAACCCCGGATGGTCGCGTGAGTTTCTGAGTTCAACAACTTCGCTACCAGTGCAGCTCTTTCTGTCATTAAAGTAACTGATTTTTAAAAAAGAGATTTTCCGATACTTAAAAAAAAAATTAATTCAATTCGACGGCGTTACCATTTATTTTTAAAATAATTATTTTCACTACGAGCAAGAGAAATAAACCCAATTCCATCGCTTTCTCTAGCAGGTGCTTGCTGCGTACTCATGCCGCATAAAACAATTCTTGAAATTATTAGATTTTACCTCGTTGATGTCTGATCTGAATCAACTAAAAAAAAAAAAGATAAATATATAAAATACTTATTTCGTTTTAAAGAGTTTTAAAATGTTTTTTGTTGTTGTTTTACTATTAATTAATTGCTTGTGTTTTTTTAAGAAAAAAAAGGACCTGGTTGTGTTAATTTAGTAAACTCGATAAGTTTAACCGAATGGATGATTATTGATATCATCACTAATTATCGGTGTTATTTTTTTGTTGTTGTTGTCGGTTGTGATCTTGACTCGCCAGAGGCATCGCCGAGTTAAGCGAGACCTGGCGAGACCTTTGACAATATAGTGTGAGATCGCGATTAAAGAGGGCGCCACTGAGATACCCGCCCATCCCCAACCGCAGACAGCGCTCGCTGTTGAATATAAAGTCGACGCCGTGATTTAGTGTCGTCCACAAAAAAAAAGGAAAAAAAGACTGATAAAAAAAACAAAAACAAAATTCTTTCTATTTACTATAACTGGTGTTTAAATCCAGCTGCGCGTTTTGTAAAATGGATGAGAAGCATCATTCGCTTTGTAGAGTCATTTTGCTTTATAGTTTGGTTTCGAACTGCGGTATTTCATTGGTTAAAAAGGAGGGGGCGCTAAACAAATTCGGCGGGAAAGATTCAGATAGTTGCTGGCATCTATCATAAAACAAACAAACCCCGTTTTCCATTGCCGGAATTAACTTTACCTTGCACTATTTCCCTCGTTTGTTAGGATTCCTGGGTTCTGCTGAGGAACACGAGAACTGTAGATGAGTGCGGGAAGCTCGAACTCTCTCGTCGGCCAATAGCACCGCCTTGGGTGGGGGCAGACGAATCCACCGTCCACCATAGCGCGACGCCCTCGGTCTCTTCGATGCTGGCATTTATCGGAAAACAAAACAGGACAAAGAGAAACGCGAAAAAGGGGGGAAGCCGACACGCGCTGCTTTTCGCTTGTCTTCCGCTTTCAAGTTGCTTTCTTTATTGTTGTTACCGCTACTTTATTGTATTTGTTTTATTGGAGAGTTTGAGAAGTCAGCGTGGATTCCGTCTGTCTGTTTTGTACAGCGCCCAGAACCACGTTAAAGGCGCTACATCGATCACGAAAGGCCAATCCATTTATGGGTTTTATACAAAGACGACCCGACTTCTGAAATCGTGTTAGACCCGAGACTTTTAATAGATCCAGAAAACATTTTTTTCAAAAATATCTTAATGAATAATTCAAAATTTATTGTAGATACGATTCTTAGAAACACCCGTCCAGACCCCTAAAATATTTTTTTAAAATTTTCCTCCTTTAATCTTTGCACGTTGTTTTCTCTTCCAAGTCATTTCAGTGTCACGTGTTTAATCTTTTCGACGTTAAAGAGTCGGATAATCAGTATTTTCCTATCCACAGGCGATGTTACCTGTCTTTTTTAAAGCTGAACAATAAAATTGTGTTCATTGGACAATGATAAACTACTCAACGGCCCAGCGAAAACAAAGGACCTGATTAGTATTCAAAACATTCCCTATTGTGGTAAATGTAACGGCTAAATTTTTCTCAAAGGGATTCTGTTGGAAATTACTTTGGAAAGTTCAGTACATAACTTAATATCGTGTAGAATCCAGATCTACTGTGAAGAGAAACATACATGTTTGTTCCATTTGCTGATGCTATGAATATGAAATTTTATCTTTTGCTGCAAAGATTAGAAATTTTACTCAATTTCTTTCTATCGTCGATTCTCTTCTGCGCCTAACTGTTCAAGAATTAGTAGCTGGACTTAACACCTAGACCATCACACATCTGTGAGAAACGAAGCACCGATAAAATCAAAACCCTATAGTCATTGACATATTTCAGATTTACTGCGCATTTTCAGTCAGTTTCACACCTATTTCATGTTGTTTTATTCACGGATGACATGCCTTTATTCATCTGAGCGAAGCCGCAAGATATGCTTCAAAAGACTTCGCCCAGTTTTTAGCCCAACTAATCCCGATCGAGCCATCAATAACCGTCACACGCCAATTCGGAGAACCTTCTCATGACACGACATTTCGCCGCTAGGTGTAGCCACGCTCAAGCATTTACATTAGCAGAAGATTCCTCGAGGGATAAGGGCGCAGTCGCGTAATTTAAGATGAAAGCCTTAATAGTAAACGCATAGCCGGTCTTTATTTCGCGTGGGAAACGAAGTACGTCGTCAATTTGAGAGAAATGATTACCTATCGCACTTGAACGGCTCGCAGTTGGCGGGTCACGTGAATAGTTGGCCGGAAGGCGACAGGGTAATGGTTCAGAGAATTAAGGGAAAGATAATTCCAACGAGGCTAAAGTTATGGATTGCCTTAGAGAAACAGACTCTGAAAAGTAGCAGTTATGGAACTAGTTTCGTCAGCTCGTTGCCTGTATTCATTTTCTTTGTGTTAAGATACTATCTTCGGCACATCAGTTGCTCAGAATACCTTAAAGCATTCTCTTAACACTTTAAATTGTTTTCCTGCGTGGAATAATGAATTGTTCATACATAAAATTACATTTTTTAAAAAAAAAAACAACATTGCAGTGAATAAATGTGAGCGTGTTTACCCTCCGTATATCCCGTCAGTCTTTACTTTACCCGTACCACCAAGGAGCTCTAATTTTTGCTTGCTGTCACTAGAGGCGTAAAAATAAAATTTTAACATGAAAAAATTTTTAAGGTTTCCAATTATCTGCTCCTAACCTGACCTTATTTAGATATTTTCGATAAAGGTTGAGAAAGATTTAAAGAAATAACTATAGCTGAACTTTCACTTCGACAACTGAAAGTAGACGTTTGCAGTCCGAGATTATGTATATACAGCATGTATTTCTTTATCTCATTATTTTTACATGGTATCTTTTTACGTAGCGGCTGACACCAATTATATTTTTTCAAGACTTTTCCTTTATTGATTAACATTGAACCTTTTCGGGGTTTTTTTTTCACTGATAGCTTTCAGCTAACAGGAGAATTATTTCCCAGAAAGTCAGCATGAGCGCGGGAGCTCTTCGAAGAGGAGGTTTAAGTGAACCCACATTTAATAAGTTCAAATTACATATCAAAACTTTTGAATCCTATGTGATTCTGAAAACGGTTTTCCAACACTTGATATTATTTTCAAAACTGAAAGTCAGCTGTAAAGTGCTTTAAATAAGCCTGGTCCACACAATATTGACGTACTTCACTCCAATTTATAAAACTGCTCCAAGGCTAGATTTATCAACCGCTAATTCAGATCCGCAATAATTGCTTGTTCACATATCTATGATCTGGAGATCGCCATCTTAAGTTTTTGAGCTCTTTTGAAGTGAGAGTAGAAAAGTGGTAGCGTTGAGAGTCCCATGCGAAACGTCTCAGTATCTTGTGCCATGGCTGGTAACAAAACGTCACACGAGAACACGCAGCTATGACGCAAGAAAGTTGTTTGTCGTTGTCTTAAGAAATGAGATATGAAGTATTATTTAAAGTATCCAAAGTTACAATTCGAACTTAACGACATAGTCAAGTTGCTACAAAAAGTATACGCCAAATCTGTTTATTAAAAGAATTCATATATACATATATCTCGCCATTAAAGACAACAATACAATATATTAGAAGTAAAATACAGATGAAAACCTCGTTTTTAAAGCAAATATCCTTGCAAAGTAAAAGCAGTACGTTTCTCAGAAGAAAATACCGCCAAGGCAAGTTATACGTAAGCAGCTTTTTAATCCGCTATAAAGATAATCGCCAGCCAGTGTCTTACCCTACACAGCTGACTCGTCGACTCTCAACCGTATCTCGTTTATTTCAGAAAGGACGCAGCAGTACCAGATGCGCCAGTGTGGTTGATTTAGAAACATCTGACTGCGGGCTGGCCGCAGTTAAATGGTGTTGTGGTTGAAATATTTACCAAACAAACGACTATGAATGAATTTAAAATTCAGATATAAAAAAACAACAATATTATTCTACTAACCTGCAAGTCTTGAACGCTTTATGGAAACGTTATTAAAAGAAACTACAGTGATATTTGCTGCGAAACTATACTGCTTTGTTGCAGTCATGTATATTATTAATATAATAAAATGCAGTATAATATATTATAGAAATTTGAACGTTCAAGATAAAATACTGTTTTTTTCCAGACTCTTAAAGTGGCTGTATACATTTTGAATCTCGTTTTGCCTATCCACCAATCAATTATAGAAATCTTCCCACAATGCAACACTACGAAAACTTACAACTCCCTTCGAGTTACTATTGTTAAAATGTTTGCTAATCTTTAAAAACAGAGATTTGGGGCTAATTCTTTCGCTGGCGTACGTTTTTGTTTACGTTCTTACGTTGTACAATTTTTTTTTTTTTTTCGATTTTCTTTCCTTCGAGAGTTCTACTTCACCTGCCATCTTTATTTGGTAGCTATCCTTCCGAAAGTGGTCGGCGATGATCGGAACATAATCGCGAGTTTCCGTGACGTCGTTAGGTGCTTCCTAACTTATCGGCGGATCAAAACCATATTCGTTTTCTGCACAGAGAGCCGCTTTAATATTTCAAATCTGGCATTAGAAATAAATCAGAACAAAGAATAAATCGCTATTAAAAATCTTTGGTTCTCTTTAACGAGCGTCTTCACAATTTCCCCTTAACGTTATTATTCAAAGGATTCTTCTTCTATCAAGAGATTCAGCAAATAGTCTGACTTCTTATCATTTGCAAATATCTGAAGATAAAAGGCCTTTTGTTGTTTTGGATGTAAATTAACTTTAGCAGACAAATTTTTAGGCTTTTTTATTTGACATGCAGGTCCTTTGTGATTTTAAATTAAAAAATATATTAAATATAAACCCTTTGAATACTTTAACAGAGAATTTCCTTAATCTTACTTATTCTCTTGGCAGCATATTGAATGAATCGATAAGCCTGGACATTAATCAATTGACACATTGGACAAATAAACTTTTGTAAACACATACACTGTTTAATAACGTTGATTTCTATGACAGTCGTTTGAAATGGTACCTAGAAATTAACGAGACAAAGAAACAAACGGATTTTTCCAAATTAAGGAATAATTTGCATAATTTCTGTATTCGTTGCTGATGAAGACTACAAGATGTAACGGATTCAAGCTATAACTCTAAAAGCTAACTCAATTTCGTAAATTATTTTAATTTTGTTTTTTGTGCTTAACTTGCGGGCCTAGTTTAATTTTTATTTTTTATAGGATCAGAATACGAAGGCTACATTACACATGGACTGAAAGTGATTTTGTTGGATAAACGTCATGGTCTTTTGGGCTCCGATTTCACACATTTTATCGTGTTTCAAATAGTACCCATCAGTTGTTCAAAAAATTTATTTTCGCATGTAAATTGTTGATAAAACTACTTTTTCTGGCAACAGTTATGAGGCTAATTCCACAGTCAAACAAAATCTACGTATTCATGTATGTATAACGTTCTACTATTATCGGTCTAAACCCTTTACTTTTTTTTTTAAATTCAAAATGCAAACCATAGTAGTTATACAAATTTTGGCCAACAGATTTTATCCAAGATTGCTGCAGAACATTCTCTCTCTCTCTCCATCTCTCTCTGTACTGATATCATCTCTCTCTCTCTCTGTACTGATATCATCTCTCTCTCTCTCTGTACTGATATCATCTCTCTCTCTCTCTGTACTGATATCATCTCTCTCTCTCTCTGTACTGATATCATCTCTCTCTCTCTCTGTACTGATATCATCTCTCTCTCTCTGTACTGATATCATCTCTCTCTCTCTCTGTACTGATATCATCTCTCTCTCTCTCTGTACTGATATCATCTCTCTCTCTCTCTGTACTGATATCATCTCTCTCTCTCTGTACTGATATCATCTCTCTTCTCTTCTGTACTGATATCATCCTCTCTCTCTTGTACTGATATCATCTCTCTCTCTCTCTGTACTGATATCATCTCTCTCTCTCTCTCTGTACTGATATCATCTCTCTCTCTGTACTGATATCATCTCTCTCTCTCTTGTACTGATATATCTCTCTCTCTCTCTCTGTACTGATATCATCTCTCTCTCTCTCTGTACTGATATCATCTCTCTCTCTCTCTCTCTGTACTGATATCATCTCTCTCTCTCTCTCTGTACTGATATCATCTCTCTCTCTCTCTCTGTACTGATATCATCTCTCTCTCTCTCTGTACTGATATCATCTCTCTCTCTCTCTGTACTGATATCATCTCTCTCTCTCTCTCTGTACTGATATCATCTCTCTCTCTCTCTGTACTGATATCATCTCTCTCTCTCTCTGTACTGATATCATCTCTCTCTCTCTCTCTGTACTGATATCATCTCTCTCTCTGTACTGATATCATCTCTCTCTCTCTGTACTGATATCATCTCTCTCCTCTCTTGTACTGATATCATCTCTCTCTCTCTCTCTCTGTACTGATATCATCTCTCTCTCTCTCTCTCTGTACTGATGATATCATCTCTCTCTCTCTCTCTCTCTGTACTGATATCATCTCTCTCTCTCTCTCTCTCTGTACTGATATCATCTCTCTCTCTCTCCATCTCTCTCTCTCCTTTTCACGGCCTGATTGATTGGGGACCGTCCCAGTAGTCGAGAATTCCTCTACATTCAGGCCACTCGACACTATCCCGATACAGACAAGCGCCAAACAGTAACGAACTGATAAAATCGAATTACCTCGACTGTCGGAGGATCGGCTGGCGCTAAATCAGAGCTTTGTCACTTGGCAGCTAACGTCCATCTTACGTAGCCGCGACTGAAGGATTGGTGCGCGGCCGAGGTGCTGAGTGGCTCCCTAATGCAATTTACGCCCTTTCTTGTGCAGAAGAAGGACAGCGTCTTATTAACCTTCCTGAAAGAAATTTTCCTTTAATACGGTCTGGAATTCTCGGAGATGGTGCCATGGACCGTCGGTGTCTCGGGTTAGCGAAGCATCAGACATCTGGAAGATTCCTCCTCCTAGGAAAGTTTTGCTTGTTCTAACGTAGCTAAGACAAGCGAGCGATGGAAGCTCAGAAACCCCCACCGAGAGAGCAGAATTTTTTTTTAAAGAAAATACATCTACAAATAGAACGAACAATGCTGCCATCTAGCGTGCTAGCTAAAACAAACAAAAGGGCCGATAATCTCTGAATTTCAACGCCAATTATTCATTAGCTAGAAGAATGGCCACTTAAAATACTATCATCGGAACCATGTAAACAGGAGTCGTCTTTCTTGATGAATTCACGGTCGGAAAACGTCGAACTTATTCGTTGCTCGGACGGAAGCTGCTGATACTCTAAACAATGGCGAAATTACAGACGATTTCTGAAAACAAAGGTTCAGTGATGATTCCGTGTCCGTTTTTATTACCATTTATTTCCTTTGCATAGTTTCGCTTATTTATATTTACATTTTTTTGTCCCCTTTTTATTTAAAATCTATTGCACGCTTTGGATTTTCTTGGAGGACGCCAAGCTTTACCGGTCCATTTGTTCATCAGCCAGACAGAGCTGCCTGCACGGGCTGCAGGTGCTCTGAACCTTTACTGTACTTTTAACGGTTAAAATTGTAGTTTGAATCCTGAATTTGTTTGACAATGGACGTTGTTCATTTCCGAGATTTTTGTTTTTATTTAACCTAACCCTCTAAGAAATGCACCGGTAAATATACTGGCGTGAATTTAACAAAAACAACAACAACAACAACAACAACACCTAATTTCCGCTCTCAGAAGTAAACATGAAAATTAATTATATGTATGCAGAACTGGTGACTAACGGCCATGACTGATTATAGTCCTTGGCGGTTAGGGCTACAACTCCGTGAGCTGCTACTTAATCGGTGCATAACTACGAGTTGAAACCATGGAGAATCCGTGTGATTACTCGGGTTCTACATATGAGATTGATTTTCGCTATTAAACTAATTTATTTTTCCAATAAACTTCATTTCTAGGTGCGAATTTTTATCGAATCGAGGATATCGCCTAACCCGAGTTTTAGTTTCTTCAGTAACTCATTTGCTGCGACTTATATATACATATGTATTTAATGTCACCCTGGTCATTTAAATCTCAGTTCTTATTTATTTTTTTTTTCTTGTCTTCAGTATTATTTTTTGGTCTTGGTCAGGCACAGAACTGCGCGTTGTCGAAGTTAACGCCAAACAATTCGATCATTAGCATAACGAGATTTGCAGAAAAACCGTTTGTCTGACCTGACATCGACAGCGACGTGGCCGTAGTAATGAGCACATTTAGATTTGACGGAATCGCCCAGCGGTTGGGGGTAGAAGCTGTACTCGCCGCCAGTTCGTTTCGCTCATTACTTCGAGATAATTGTCTCGTTACTAAATAATAACTGCGGTGCCAGCCTCTTTTCTTGTTGTCGGTCGGCGCGTGTCGTGCCGGGTTCCGTGCTACTCGGGGCGACTGACAGGCAGACAGAAGGAAAACTCGAATCACGGCGAGGCGAGAGAATCTGACAGGTGCGCCGACTCCAAAGGCGGACCTCCTCGAGTCGGTTCCTCTGCGTGTTTGACAAATAAAAACCTGAGTTTCTTTGCCATTTACTTAATTGGCGTAACGAATTTACAGGTGTAATCGTGTCGAAGTATCGTTAAAAATATGGGCATTGGTATTGGTTTTGAGATGGAGTCTTTGTGGGTGATTATGACCTGCTGAGATTTGTTTTCATGGTTTGGTTACCGGATTGACGGCACTGGTTCGTTTGACGCAGCTGCCTGTCTGCACATTCCTTAGCATTCCTCTCAGGCCTATTAGAAAGAGTCCGAAACCTGGAGCTGCGCACTAGAGTTTCGGCTGACTATGAACCTGTTTCTCAACGCCCATCCACACCGTGATGTTGTTACTGGCCATTCGGATTTTTCAAAGCAGGGACACTACCCCAATAATGTCTCCAGATAAAACACGTGAGAGAGAGAGAGAGAGAAACGTTGCCAGACCCAATAGGCAGATTTCTGAGGATAGGGTTTGGTGCAAAGTTCCTTCCTTGCCCCTAAAATTAACAAATAGGTTACCTTTTGCTATTAGTTGTTAATAGTAATAACGCTAACCAGTTTCAAGTTCAAAATGATAGGTATCCCTAACTCATCTCAACTTTGTATAAGTGACAATGACTCCCTAATAACCCCTTATTATGATCAAACCAAACTAAATGCAAGTTTTTGTGACACGGTAACTTTTGTCGTCTACCTGTCGGTAAGGACTTGCCCTCATCAACCTTCTCTACAAGTGAGTTATGGCAGTTTTGTTAAAACCTTTGGGGTTATTGTAAAGCAAATTATCTGAAAAAAGATATAAACGATAAGCGCTCGCTTATCTTTTCTACGCCCAATTTGACCTTTTGATGAAAGTAGATCTTTCGGTAGAATCGCTGTTATTTCACGCGAAAGAGATTTTCATGATAATTAAATGAACTAATAATGAACTAATTACAGATATTATATTAATTTGTAACGGTGATTATCTTAGTCAAAAAAAAGAAAATATAGACGAGTTTCATATCTCTCACACAACTTAATTTTTGGGGAAATCGTGCTTGTTTAAGCATGAATCTCTGAAATGGTCTCCTGATCTTTTATAAACGCAGTACTGTTAATGCATGAAACATCTAAGAACAGCCAAATTGTGCAGTGGACATGTGGGCACGAACTGTTTAATTAGATGACTATCCAGATACGATACGCAGGTGTGGCTAATCTCCTGAGAGGTTTGTTACTCGGGGTGGTGTCCTGGCTGCGAGAAGTGATATCGAATGTGGCCGAGACACAGCAAATGAATCAAAGGCTGCTCTGAATGTCAAAAGAATGCCTGAGACGAATTGCTAAACGACTTGGCATATATGAGACAAAAGAATGAAACAAAGAATTGATAACCAATGTCACAGAAAGGTAGCGGACCCGAAAAGGTGGCGCAGCTAAATGGCATCAGAAAGAATCTAGTGTCCATCTGTGCAATAAAGAAGCCTCTTAAATCGCTGTAATAAATGACGGTGTAGTTGAAAGGGGCCATCATTAAGGACTGTCGATACAAGTAAAAGGCCACAGAGGCCAAAATTACCTGTAAAATAGCCAATAGAAATGACCACGTGTTCAGTTGAATCAAGTTTGTTCAGCGACAGGTAGGTAAAAGTTTTCAGGATGACTTATCGATCTGAGTAAGCTTTGGGATATTTAAGGAATTTAAAGAGCAGTGCATATCTGACAGTGTCACAGTAATCCTAACTCCGTACTCTAAACCTGTTATGGTGCCTTTCTGGAAAACACGGAGGCTATCTCACCGTCTAACGGATCCCTTCAGGGCGGTCATGTTCATCAAAGCTGATATCTCGAGGCCTCTCTCACCTGCCGCTCTCCACACCCTGGCAGATCGATCGGTGAAGTTCAGAAAAAAACCTGGACTCGTTCGTAAAAATACGGGAGTCAGATTCTCGCGGACATCCTGCAGAGTACGCAGAACGGTCCGGCCGCACGCTATTAGTTTAAAGCCTGCCACCCGGAAACAGTTTCTTCTCGCTTTAGCAGAGCCGAGAAGTGATCGTGGGAATTTGCTGTTGATGTGGATCGGCTCCATCCCATTTCGCCTGGCGATGCTACCAAAAGCTCGATGCTGAGCTCGTCTGACAATTGGTTTCGGGTAGCTCCAGTCTCCAACATACCGATCTTTCTGGAAAGTCCTATGGCAGTCCATGTCGCCTTTGCGCCACTCTGTATCAAGCGAGGTCGTAAAATTACCAATTTGACGTCGAAGCCATTTTAAATGTCGAAATGACAGCTCGCAACACATTTACATTTGCGTAAAAATCACTTGTAGCTCAAGCCGATAATAAACTGCACTATTATTGGATTTAATATTTATAGTTTATTGATAACAGTGAGCAACACAGAATTTTTGCGCGTAAACAAAAATAGGTGATTTTGGTCAAATCATAGGTGCTGACTTCAAAAATGCACCTTAAAACATTGTATCACATCTAGATTTTTTGTTATTGTGATATGTACATAGGCGTCCGAGTTCAAACAGCTGTATAGATAGATTCAAGGAGTGAATCGACGGAGCTGAAATTTGGTGAACAGACGGCAGGATGAATTCTCAGTCGAGTTCTATATGTTTCAGGATGAACTGGCCCAGTTCTGGACTAGTCGACCTGGGACATCGGATGTAAGGGACCAGTTTTCCAGGTCCAATCAAGGCAAAATGTTGATATCAACTCGGATGTAAGGGGCTTGACAAATGAATGTGTATTTACAACATGATTGAGGACAATAAACTAGTCAGTACCTACCACATGACAGATTCTTTGCCCCTTACTATGGCATCCAGACTAGGTCGTGCAAATAATCCAAATAGTTTTTGTTATGTTTGCTGCAAATTTACCAAAAAATCACAGCAAAGAATAATTACAGATCTGGTCAAAGATGCATACCATTCTTACTTCAAAGTCAAGCTTGGAGACCAGGACAAAAGTTAGGTGCCTCATATAAATTGCAATACTTGCTATTCTGGTCTCACAAAATGGATGAAAGACACTGGAAAAATGCCCTTTGCAATTGCAATGGTTTGGAGAGAACCTAAGGATCACTCAACAGACTGTTACGTTTGTATGACAAAGATATCTGGGTATTCAACAAAGAACAAGCACAAAATAGAATACCCTGACATCCATTCTGCTATAAAGCCCGTTCCTCACAGTGATGTTCCAATACCACCTAATAACTATGATGATCATCTTGAAGTTTGCAGTAATTCTGAATCGGAAAACAGGAAGTGGTCATCTGACAGTGATTACAACCCTGATAAGGAGAATGACCCACATTTGATAACACAATCTGAACTCAGTGACTTGATTCGTGATCTGAAACCAACCAAGGATAATTCAGAATTGCTTGGTTCAAGGCTGCGGCAATGGAACTTGTTGGAACCTGGCACACTGGTCTCACTTTACAGGAATCGCGGTGAAAAACTGGCCAGCTTTTTTGAAACCAAGAACAATCTTTGCTATTGCACAGATATCAATGGTTTGATGAATGAACTGGATTATTATCATAATCCAGATGAGTGGTGGCTGTTTAGCGATTCTTCAAAACTCAGCCTCAAGGCAGTTTTGCTGCAAAATGGCAATATTAACGCGCCTGTCTCAGTGGCCAATGCAACTGGAATGAAAGAGTCATACAAATCCATGGAAACTATACTCAGTGCCATCAAATACAGGGAGCACAATTGGAGCATATGTGGGGATTTAAAAGTTATTGGCTTACTTGCTGGAATGCAAAGTGGTACCTGGTGAAAGCAGTGTAATGCACCAACCATTGCTAGCTCCTGAAAAAATTCTTCTACCATCACCACACATCAAATTAGGTCTAATGAAGAATTTTGTGAAGACTATGAACAAGGAAGGTGATGGGTTTAAGTACCTCAGAACAAAATTTCCAAAACTGAGTGATGCCAAACTGAAAGAAGGGATTTTCAATGGGCCTCAAATCAGAAAAACTCTTAATGATCCAGAGTTTGAGAAGCATTTGACTGAATTGGAACTTAATGCTTGGCAATCCTTCCAAGCAGTTGTCACTGGTTTCTTAGGCAATTAGAAGAGAGAAAACTATATAGAGCTGGTCACCAAACTTATTGAAGATTACCATGTGATGGGTTGCCGCATGTCACTTAAAATGCATTTTTTATATTCACACTTTGGACTTCTTTCCCCAGAATATGAGAAGCGTTAGTGATGAACACGGAAAACGTTCTCATCAAGAAATTTCCTACATGGAGCAGCGATATCAGGGCAGATATAATTCAGCTATGATGGGAAATTTTTGTTGGTTTATTCAGAGAGAATCGAGTGCAAGCTACAAGAGACACTCACGTAGTACATCACATTTCAAACAGAAGAAAGCTTCTGAATAAGCTGATGCCGGAAGTGATCGAACCATTCATGACAATGTACAAAATGTTTCTCACTGAAAAGTAGTATAAAATCTTGACTTTTACTGAGTGGGACACATTGTGTAAAATCTTTGAGGTATTTATCCTTTGAACTATTTAACTTGCAATAACAAAAGATCTAGATGTGCTAGAGACACACGGATGGTACCATTGAAATCACCGTGTAAAAATTAACCAGAAACACCTAATTATACGTATGCGGAAAACAAAAAGTTGAAATTTGTTGCATAGTGTAATCGGTTTATCCTTTAGAAATTCTGAGTAATATAAGTTGTTACACGCTATATTAGAGTTTTGTAACCTAATAATATGTCAAGGAGGAAGCAGACGTGAGCCATTTCTATAAAACATAAAACACGTAATGGTTTTGTTCCCGAAGGTTCTCACCCCATACGATTATTTTCTATACTGTTTCATATAAATTATGTAATAAGGACGTGAATACATTGTTCGGAATTATTTTTTTTTTGCAATTCGATTGAGAGTCATCTTAGAATATTAATCTGCAAAAAAAAAAATTTCTACATATTTTAAAATTAATATAAAAATATCTAGTCTATGTTAACCTTTTTTTATTCCCGGAAAATAGAAGCGCGTATCGAAAACTGACGGCTTTCAGCGAATGACGCGGAGAGGAGGAGACCTTCCAATTGTGAAGAGATCTGCTGCAAATTAAGAAAGAGAAGGTGAAAAAATTATATCCCCATTGAGTACAGCTGCTGCAGGCTGGCAGAGTATTTACTGAAATTGTTCGAATTATCAGGTCAAAATTCTCTGAAAGTCTTTTAGGTGAACGTCGAAGTTCACTCGTTTTTGTTCTATTTTTGCTTCTGGCTACAATATTGTAAAAGATCGATGTGTGTATGAGTGTGTGTTTGGGTATCTGCGTGTGTGAATGTGTGTGTATGGATATGAGTGTGTGTGTGTGTTTATGTGTGTGTAATAGGGAAATTCTGGATAGAAACAACAAAGTAATAAAAATCACGAAAATTAAATGATAAAACACGATAATATCTCTTCATGCAAAAGCACTAAATATCCGACATCTTTATCCAGCTGTTGATATGTATTTTTTACTTTTCTTGATGTACAGATAAAATCTAACTTCTGTCGCTTATCGCTATCAAGAAATGGCAAATATAATTTTAAAAGTAATTATGGAAATAACCCATATTCTTATTCAAATATGATATTTTTGTGCGTGTCTTGTTATTTAGAAATAATAAACTGTTTTTTGTTAACCAGTTTTCGCGCAGTTCCAATCTTTTATTACTCTTGCACTGCGGCTTGTCTTTTTTACCTGGAGAAGAAGAAATATTTATTTGTAGTAATACACCTGTACAAGTTTCCTTCTTAGATGGTAAATATTCTCATTTGACTTTATAATCTGGGATTTGCTCTGTAATTAATTCTACACTGCACCTTTAAGTCGTTCAGACGAGAATTACTCTTTAAAGTTTCATCCTCTCGGACACTCAAACGCATTTTTTCTTGTTTTATTACTGTTACAGTATTCGCCGGTGTGAGGTCTTTGGCAGACATTTTTACCCCTTCTCTCCCTCCTCTGCCTCACCTCACCCCGAGTAATCTTTGATAAACACCGTGATCATTCCAGCAGGGATGACATGAGGGAGACCCTCAAGCTTTTAACTCAACACACAGCTTAGAAGACCAGGCTGTGGGAAATGTCGCTTAATATCTTTCTGGCCAGTGAGGGGGGTCCCTTGTTGCCCAGATTACTCTACATACAATACGACAACAAAAACAAGTCGTCTTTCCGCCATCTGTCACATACTTTTTGCAATAGTAACCAATATTAGACAAAACATTATCCTTACTAACTCTTTACCGAGTCGTATAAAGCTCACCTTTGCGCGGCATTTACTGCTGTCATATTTATTGACACGTTACTATCTTGGAAAAATTGTCTTTTGTTTCTTTATAGTAGGTAATAAATAAAGGAAAGAGAATTTTCCGTTTAGTTCAACTTTTCTCAGCTTTGTAATAATGATTTGGTCACTCCACCTTTTGTATTATAGGGAGGGGCAGGTCACTCTGCGACCCTAATTCACACAGCCGCTGTCATGGTAACCCTGGGCAACCATTCCTCGAGGATGTAGTTTCCTCAGGCTCTGGAACCGGTCATCCAAGGTCAAGACCAGAATTATTACACCAATAGAAGTTATTAAGCCATAGAGAAATCATTTTCCTGTGGCATCTGACAATCGATCGTATCGAACTGCTCAGTTGCCAATAAGAATAATTACATTTTCAAACCTCGAGCAGTGCACAGCTGTGCAATATATATATACACACAGAACAATGTGATATTTATTGGTATCACCTGTTGCAGCTACTGTTTGCATGTTCCACATTTCAGACAACATTAAGCCAGCTTGGTCTTTAATCAGCCATCTATAATATATTCGTGAAATAGGTTTACAAATAATTATAATAGCTACAAAAACTTATACTGCAAAAAAGTGGAATCATTTGCACTATAACAGTTGCTCCTTATAAATAACGAAGTTAGTTTGTTGACTGATATGTTTTACTATAAATATTATCAAGTTTGTGTTGTTTCTTACATCTATGCACCATCACCATAAAGAGAAATATACAGAATCCGCACAGGTTGTATTTAAATAAAGCAGAACAGAAGCTTATTATGATGGAAGTCTGAAAACTACGAAACAGTGTATGGAGAAACAAAGATCACTTTTGATCTTCTACGCCGGTAGAAGAAGAAGACTAGGGTTTATAAGGTATAGGAGATAACGTCTTTAAAAAGTCAAAAAGCAATCTGCACGCGCGTATCTCAAAATCTAACAAAGCTATATGAAGCAGAAGCGTCTGCTGCGAAAACCGTCGGTTTGTTATTAATTCAACTGTTAATGATATGGTGGTATAAAATGGCTGAACTAACTATCTACTTTCCAGCAAAATCTTATCCTAAATGATAGGGGGGGAACCGGGGTCAGTTGTTACAGGGATATATTGTCTCAGCACCAGTGATTACTAATTAAACGCCTGGCATATGACGTAAGTATAGCCCCCCCATTTATACTTTTAATTAGGAATTACTGCTGTTGTCACGACTGGCCCCGGTTCGCTCTCTCCGATCAATAGTTAAACTTCGGAAAGTTTAGTTCTTCTGCAGAAATGTTTAGCTATTCCACTTCTGAGATAATCGCAGCTGTAAAGAAAGACTGTACTCTTCTTTAGTTCCCAATTTGGCCTGCAGACGATTTTACGCTGGCATAATTCGAATTAAGATCTTTTTTGCCTGAGAGATGCGTATAGAAAACAGTTGTTTTGATAATGGTGAGACATCGATACGGCCATAGGTATAAGACACGTGGAAACCTTGTCGATTATTCATGAGGGAGATTCTGTATCTGTTTAACGTCTGTCGTACTTCATCAAACCAGTTAGTGGAGGAGAAAACATACATATATATATTTTTTTTTTTTAATACAGTAAATGTTCAGTGAATGATGAAGCCTTCATATATCGTATTTTCTAATCAAATAATTTTCATGTGTAACTATTTAAATCTAAAATGATTGAGAAATTACATATTTTTAATAAACAAATTATTTATGGTACGTCAATGAACGCAACACCATATACGGTGTCTCCACTTGTTAATTTGTTCATCTTCACAAATAAACGCATTTGACCAAAATTTACATATTTTAGAGGGTGAATACGAATGTATAGGATGTCCACGTAGGGATCGTGTACTGTCCCCGTTGATATTTCTCCATTTGCCCCGAAGGGCCACAGCTACAATCGACATAGACGCAGCAAGCGATTTCTAGTAACGAAAAGACAGACGGACGTTCAAGACAGCGGGGTCGGTCACTCGAGATAATTAACAGAGATCATCATACGATCGAACATTTGGGGCGCTGCACGCACCCGACCCGGCACCCCCTTTCTGAGCCACCCTTGTTGGCCAGAAATGTAAGACGGTTGGAGGAACTGTTGCCTCTGGACCAACATTATTTTGAAAATAAAATTTTTTGTCTTTTTCTTTGCGAGCTTCTTGTGAAGCCTGATATTCCAAGTATGGTTGGTCTGGTAGATTTAAGTCAGAAGGTTAGGATGAAATGAATTTTATTGATGGCAGACTGGTGATTATGTTTGGGTCAGCCAGCTTATCTCTGGCGATCCGCATTTCCAACGGCGAAATTCCTGAAATCGAAGCTCAGCAGCAGACCTAATGGGGAGAGTCTAGATAGAAGTTCAATTTCGCCGCGCAGTTTGCAGCTCGCTGAGCCCTGATTCTTTCCAACTTCTGCCGAAATAACGGCTCTCAGACGTCTTGCTAAGGTAAAAAGCTATTGAAGAAATCTGCTTCCACTTCCACGCAGTGTTATCTTTTTGTTCCCTGTTCCCGTCACGAGCTTTAGAATGCTGTGTTGGGTTAGTTCCTGCAGTACAAAGGGTCTCCAGATGGCAGCTCCTGATTACTCTGGTAAACCGGCATAGTTGCTGCTGATCGTTTTTGGATTCACGATCCCTATTATCGGCTGTACATGGTGTGGCCGCTATTATCGCAAACTTCACCGAGGCAAAGGCCAGCACCGTGGGGGGGGGGGAGTGACTCGGAAGACTTCTACCAGTCACAGCACGACAACAATGTGGCATTACTCGGCATTCGATGTCAAAATTTTCTTGATGGCATCGTCCTTGCAACAAAGACAGACCCCCCCCCCAGAAAACGGATTCAGCGTCATCTTCACCGAAATGGCTACAAAGAGTTCGTAACACGTAACAAACCCCTTCTGTTTAGCAGGAATAGGTTTCGAAAAGTCTTGCCGCTGAAAGGCCATCAAGAACTGGCGATTCTGTCTGTAGGTCGCCCTTCGGTTTGGTGGAAAACCCGACGAAGATTCTTGGCGTCGACATCTTCAACCCTGGGAGACAACTAAGAAGGCGGTGGAAGTTCTATGGTAGGGCTGCAATCCAGCACAGTGTAAAGCCAGAACTGGTGCTTGTCGAGAGATGGCGCAATTCTTCCAAATACACTGCTAGCTTTAACGATGCACCTACCTACCATCGATCGTCCCGGCAGAAACTTTGAGATTCGATGCCTACTCTACCCACCCAGAAAGATGCTGCCTACATGCCGCACCTCTCGAGTGTAAGAAACTAAAGCATTCATCTTCGTCTCTGGATGTCCCAAATCTCTTATATGAATACGTTGGAACATTTATGGATAGTCTACTGAGATAAACCCCATCGATTTCCCGGAAATAAAGCGAGATTTAAAGATTTTTTTTTTTTTTTTACGGTTATGAAATGAAAAATCTCGTTGCTTCTATGCCAGACGGGGTAGACAGAGTCTCTTCGCTACAAAGTGTGATCCGGTCAGGAGCCAACACGAAAAACTCTACTCTGCTGCTAGTTTTTATTTCTCTTCACAAACAGCACAGTGCCCGTGTCGCTGTATCCAAACCTGGTTCATCCAGATTAAGCAGCGGGGACGACGACGACAAGAAAAGAAATGATTTTAAAAACAATTCTGTCGCTTTTTATGTCCGGTGACGTTTTTCTAATATATCACTTAGCATTTTTATGTGACTTGAAGAAAAAATTACGGCTCTCTACACCAAATCTGTACAGATTCGCGACGGTTTTCCCTTCTAACCCGATAGTCTTCTATTAGTCAGAGTCAGGTCTGAAGTGGGAGAACTAGTCTGGCTAACTGATTGTTGGATATACGTACACCACCACTACAACGTCGGACCAGCCAAGCGCGTCTTTAAGACATAATTTCAAGGTTAAACCCTTTAATACTTAATTCGAATTTTAAAGGCTCTGTTATTTTCTCTCATTGTGAAATATTATTTATTTAAAAGTTATTAAATAAAAAATTTTAAATAAATAGAGGGAACAAACAATAGCTTATTCGCCAGATTTACGTTTTATCTGTACGCTTTCTCTCTCTCCTTTTTCTAAAAATCTGTACATCAAATTTTAAAAGAAATTACTGGGACATTTTCCAAGATTTTTAGCTAATTAAAGATCTTAAAAACAAATTTCTCATACTGGTGCCATATTTTGGGGGTAATTAGAGGAGAAACCCACTTTTCGTATCAATTAAGTATTTATTCCCTGCCACCACCCCTTATTCCTATCACCACGTCCCTGTTCTCGCACATATAAACTTCTGTTTAGTTATCGCTGTTGTTGTTAAATTAATAGAGAGTTATTGCGCATGCGCGAATCACACTACTTCCAGAAGATTCGATCGAGTCCGAGAGAGCGAGGGAGCAGCTGACGGGCCCCTTCATTGTTTTCATTTGCCGCGCGGACAAAGTCATCTGATCGATTAAACAGGCTCTAGGGACGAGGTAATTACCTACTACCCCCCCCCATATTGCAACTTAAGGGAGATCATATGATGAACGAAAGATCTGCTGGTCACTTAATTATGATTGCGAGTTTCTCATTAACAACGTCTGAACACCCCGCGGCTCCCTTAAGATCCCCTTAGACAGGCGCGCGCGCGAGTGGGCGACCACGGACGGGCCAGTCCCGAAGAAAACAACCGTCGTCCCTTCAATCCGCCTCCTCTCCTAATAAACAGCCACACTTTGTTTGTTTTGTATTTTGTTGTTTTATTTTCTTAATTTTTGTTAAGTTAATTTGCTTATTAGAAACTTGTCCTCATTTACATAATCGGAGAAGTTCGCGCTCGTCCGGCCCGGACTTATATTTAGGGCTGACAGCCTTAATCCAGCAGAAATAACAGTAGGCGCAGATGTCCGGTTAAAGCAGCATTTGTCGGAATGTTTGTCTTCCGGTAAAAGAATTCTGGGAAGAGTTGGCATGACAACGTTAAAATGTCGGACAAGTAACTGCATCGTTTTTTTTTGTTTTTTGTTTTTTTGAAAAGGAAGAAACGGAAATTGTTTTATCATTTCAAATGGTAAAAGGAGGGGAGGATTGGGAGAAGAAGGTAGATTATCTGCGTACAAGCTGCTGGTACTGAGCAGGGATGAAATTACCTGTGTCGACACTCAGACGTATCACCATTTTTCGTACATCAACCGTCATAAGACTGGTCACGCTCCGCCAGGCCCTAACTGCTGTCAGTCTCACCAGTTCCTAGGTGTTCCTGGGATTTGTCAAGCGCCTATTTCTGTGTTTTTGTTTTCTTAACTGGCGGGTGGAGCTCGGTTGCGTGCCTAGCTGGTGTTTTGATGTTTTCCTGCAGGCGACGGACTTTCCATAATAGCTCCACCCGATGTTAAATATCCCACCTGGAAGGCGAGTGCTCCGGTCTTTTAGCTCAAGACCCGCATCCACAGTTGTAGCGGGATTTGAAACACTAAAAACTGAGCCGTTTTCATTGTTAATTAGATTCATGCAAGAGGCGAATGGTTAGCACCCGGAACCCTTACTTCAGTATGCACGAGATAATGAAAAATATACAAAAATCCCATAAAAATTAACTTTTTTCTGCGTATGTTTTCATTAATCGGATATAAAGCATCGCCTAGGAGCACATAAGATGAGGACGTGCACTTATTTGATACTTTCTCTAGCTGAGCTGATAAAGATATCAAAGTTACGTTTATTAAAGTCTCTTTGATTTTGCTTGAATCAGTAAAAATATCTTTTCTTCCACGATCCTTGTTGTGGAAGCTCAGCAGTTTATATACTGAAACTCTCTTCACCACGAAACGTAGCTGCTACTTTTCTTTTGCCCATTTATTTAAAGCAGACATCATGTGTCCCCCCCCCCGTTTTTTATTACTCTTATTTCTTTGGTAAATTCCTATAATCGTGGAAATATGTAAAAAAAAAAAAAAAAACTCAGCCAGGCGGAAAGTATTTTCTTGTTGTTTTCTAAAAATCTTATGCTTGGGGTGACTCTCACGCACGCACGCACGCACATTCTCTCTCTCTCCTCTCTCTCTCTCTCTCTCTCTCTCTCTCTCTCTCTCTCTCTCTCTCTCCATCTCTCTCTCTCTCTCTCTCGCTCTCTCTCTCTCTCTCTCTCTCTCTCTCTCTCTCTCTCCATCTCTCTCTCTCTCCATCTCTCTCTCTCCATCTCTCTCTCTCTCTCTCTCTCTCTCTCTCTATTCACCTCTCTCTTCACCAAGATTGGAAAACGTTTAGCGTGGAAATTTCTCTGACCAGATATTAAAAAAACCACGCAGTTGGCGCCCCTGTTAACAGTTCGGTCGGTTTCCACTAAATCCATGTTTGCAGGAACCTCGCCTGAAAAAACAAAAGACATCGTTAATGAATCGCCAAAATGCAATAATAAAAAAAAGCATCTTTCAGAAAATTAATCGATAATGGCCCCGATATCTCGCTCGTGGAAACACCAAATAAAAGTAGACTACATCTTTTTTTCTTCATATATTTATACATTTGTATTATTTTATTTGATGTCTATTAAAACCTTGTACATAAATTCAAGCTGTTTATTTGTTTTCATTCATTTACGTTAGCGGCCCCTCCTTAATAGCTGTACGGTCTGCTGGCCGTTCAGGAATCCAAGGAATGGAATGAGCAATATTTTCTATTGTTTTTCTTATCGAATTTATCTCTGTCTGTCGCTTCTCCCTGATCTTCAGCATCTCCGTCTATTTATCATCATCTTCACTCTTACTCTTCGTCGTCATCACTATCTTTTTATCAAGGCTATCTGAGGCGTGGAGTGGCACCGCCAGCAGCAGCAATTCGAGACGGGACTGAGCTCGTGAGATTCATTCTTATCGTGGCTACACGCGATCAGAAAAGGTGCGCAACAAAAACAATCAGCTTATCAAGTCGCATTGGCGCTTAACAATGACACTGACAAAACTGTAGTGCAGCCACGATCGTCCAGGTAATTGAATTTTGACGTGTGTGGAGTAAGTATTGATGCGTGAAGCTTTCAGAAAAGCATTTTTCATGTTGGCTTTTCTCGAGAAGAGCCGTCGCCATGTTTCTAAGACAGATACTTGAAACTTTCAAAGAGATATTGCTGATAACAATCCATCATTTTTATCGATTTATTTCATACACTCGTATTTTAAAGTCATAACCATCGATTGTGTAACCAATTATTGGTTTAATTAATGATTATCGATTGCGTTGTTAATTATCGTTTTAATTGATTCAGTGGTAGTAATAATCAATTATTTTTAATTAACGGTTGTATGGATTATTCTGCTGGAAAGCGGAAAGGTTATGAGTGTATCATTAATTAACTAGTTGTATTGATTTATTTAGTACACAGATTATTGCACTGCCACTGTATCAATTACACTGATACTTTCTCTAAGCATCAGGATTAATAAATACCATTTAGCTAAACTCCACTTATATATTTCTATTTTTTCTCCGCATTTAATTCTCTCTCGATTATCTTCTAATGGCGTATTGTTTTGAAAATATCTTTACTTACCATGTTGTACGTAAGTAAAACTATCCTTTGTCGTCAGCTCGAATCTATTAAATACAAAAGTAGGCAGAAAATCTGGTGTATTTTCAGTCTGGCAACTAACTGCGGCCAGTTTACGAACAGTAACCACGCGAGCGAACGGGGCTCATCCACTAGGGTGCGCCCTCAGACGGAAAGCCTCCCGGTGGCAGGTGCTGTTCGTTACGGGGGCAGAAAACCAAAACCTCCTTGTTTTGTTTGTATAAGTTTCCGGTGGAAACTTTCCAACTTGTGCATATATTGTGAGCACCCGTGTGCACCTGTGTGTTTATGTGTGTGCACCTGAATGCGTGCATCTCTATGTGTTTGTGCACCTGTGTTTCTGTTTTAATGTAAATTTGTACTAAACTGGATAGCTTCTAGCTGTTTTTTAAAATGACAAAATAATTTATTTCTTTTCCATGAAGCCCTGATTCTGTATTTGATTTAAAAAAAAAAAAAACGAACAAAAGCAACATCACCCTGGGTGAACCCTAAAAACTCCTTAAATTTAGTCTAAACATCTAAATAAAAAATGATAAAACGATAATAATAATAATAAGAAGAAGAAGAAGAATCAACAAATTAATTTGATTTAAAACAGAAAGAAGTCTTAATATTAGTTTTTAAAGTAAAACATTAAGTGAACGTTGTTTATTTGAATTCTAATAACAATTTATCTTTCTTTTTTAGACCAAAATTTTACAGAATCATTTTATAAAATATTAAATAAAAAACCATCGACGATCATTTAACTTAAATGCCTTTATTAATTAATTAAGAAACTCAGCTCAAAAGTTGTATTTTATATTTATTTAAATTACTTAGATGCTTGTGCATTTTGTTTTTTTTTTTAATAATTTTAAAAAATTATATTCAAAATTTTTATTTTAAATTAATTTGTTTACTGTTATTTATATTATTTGATTATTACTATTGTTTTGTTAAAAACAGTTGACTTTTTTCTGTTCCTTAATTTATTAAGTGGATTTTGTACACGTAAAGGTTGCTGTGAATTGCTTACACCTACATATCTTAATTTATACAGCTTGTCAACAGATCTAACTAGATTATGTTTAAACGATGCAAATAGTTCTGAAGCAATTTCCCTGACGCAGGTCTGCTGCTGATGGGCCCCAATGAGGGGTCAGTTGTAACATGCGGTGGCATTTTGCAACTAAATCTGGCCGAGGTGTAAGTTGCCTTCACTCTGAAGGTTCAGCGCAATAAAGGAAGACTGCGTTAGTTCACTGCCCCCTAAGTAGTTGTTGGCAGCCTCCTACGGCCATCTTGTGCGTACTTACAGTGTACGTATTTAGGAACGTGACGGAAACGTATAAGTAAACTCTGGATATAGCGGCAATCTATCTAACGACATACGTCACAGCTCTGGCGGCAGACACGGAAACCAACTTAAGTTTGTTTACAGTCGCCATCTTGGAAGCGCGCATAGCTCATTCCTCTCGTCTTTTATCACACGATAACTTTTGCACCCCTCAACAATGGCTCCTAAATTTGACAGAGCAAGTACTGGAGAAAAACGAAGGAATACACTTGACATTGCCGGTAAAATTGAAATAGTCAAGAAATTGGGAAATGGTGTAAGCAGCAGGAATGTTTTGATGTGAGAGTACGATGTTGGTTCATCGGTCGCTCTCCTGATGCAGCAATTAAAACAACAGCGCCAGAGGAGGAGCAGGTAACAGGAGAGAAGATGGTGCCTGCATCTTTAAAATCTGTTTTATTTACACGTAGAAAAACAGTTATTTAACGATATAATTCTAATAAAATGATTTATTGTATGGAATAATTCTTTTGCAGTATAATATTAGCAATAATCCTTGGATTAATTCTCTCACAATTATACGAATGATACAGAAATCAATAATTCCATAGTCTAGAACCCGCTGTGAACTCCCAATCTAAATACGTTTGTTGGTTTTCCAAGATCCATCCCTCTGTAAAAATGAGATGAACTCTATTTACATCATTTATGAGAATTTCTATTATTTATTTAAATTTTGGGAGTTTTTAAAGCATAATTCTTGTATCCTACTTTAAAATTTATTTTAAGCTTATTGTTCTTATTAACATGAAATAGAATTTAAAGCATCTCTAAAACATGTTTAAGTCGACATAAAAAATACGTTATTTAATTTAGAAAGTTAAATTATAGAAGAGTTCCTTATTTAACAACAACAGCTTTTTGTACTCAACTAATATATCTTTTATCTGTCTGGGCAAGCAAATTTTTGAATTAATATTACAAACCAACATTCAACGATGTCTTCTGAAAGCTCTGTTAACACACACACGCTTCTAGCCTAATGTCTACTCAGCTGTCAACTGCAATTTATTACTGAACTTCGATTGTTTCTTCAGGCCCCCAGTACAAATGATAGAATTGCTTTGTCTTTTTTTATTATTTGATTATTTTGAAGTATTTTAGATTTAAAAGAAATTTTACACTTTTTTTTTTTATTTCTACATTTATTGCCGTCAAAAGTAAGAAACCTTTTCGTTTGATTCTTGAGGTGGTGTCGGTTATGGGCCTGAAAAGAAATTCAAGATCAGAAGAATTTTCCAATAAAATAGTCCGTTTAAAAGCTGTACTGGCGTAATTTTTGATCGGAAAATACACAGATGGCAATTTAGAAACGTTGAATAAGGTTTTTCTTATCATCTCATAGCTCTAGAGATTTGTTAGTTGAGTCACGTATAAGATATTACATTTCGGCTCGAAATACCTGAAGTATTCAGTAAGAAAAAATATATATATGGTCCTTTAATCCGGGGGAAACAACTATCTCTTTGAAATAATGACCGTTTGTACTCAGGAACAATTAATACTTCTCGCTTTAAGATGCCATCTATTTTTATACCACCATTTCTGGTGTTCACTCTTTTTAACTCTCCGTCTACCAGGTCACTTTTTAAACTTACTTATATCACATGGATGTATTTGTACCTTATTCTAGAATAACTATTTAATATTGGTGTTGAACTGGCTGTAAACTTTGTCGGATATAGTCTCAACGCAAAGCGCGTGGGGTTGGAGCGATTGGCATTTGTCAATGCAACGGGAAGGTAGAATGTGTCACAGCCCCTATGGCTTAATCTGTGCCGAGCGATACACAGATTTAAAGGGTCCGTCTGTCTGTAAGTCGCATAGCTCGCTATGAGCCTCCCGCACTCAACAAAAAAAAAAACAAACACGAATGGCTTCTTCATTGCGTCCTAGGCCAAGGATAGTACTTGGTAGGCGGCTGAGTCCTTCCAAGATTGTTAGAAGTAATACCAGCTCGTTTTATTGCCGAGCAAACCTAACAAAAGTTCGACTAGAAGTTTCAGTTTTCAGACGTAGGAAGACGCCCGAGTGCCTAGAGGAATCTTCCTCGGCCGGCTGGTAGAACAGGAGAGAGAAGAAGCCATTCCAGAGAGGGAAGTCCGACCGGGATTCTAACCCAGGGTTCTCAAATATGGTAGTCCAGTAATAATTTATCATCGGGTGCCGCTCGAATATTTATTTCAAAGCTTTCCATTACAAATAATTTGCTTAATTATCTTTTTTGTAATTGTTTCACAAACGGACTGTCATAGTTACTTTGTGAAGGCAGGTAAAGTCAGGCTGATCAGGACTTTCGCTGACATTCTTTAAATGAAGACCGACTTTCGCACCAAATAAGGCCCAGGTCGTTAGTCGGCGTTTTCCGTCGAGAGAAAGACGCCTGGAGATCGAGAATATCAGCTGAGAAAAGCACCCAGACCAATAAATGGTCACTATCGCTTTCTTAACAGAGCCCCTTGAAATAGAGCGGGAGACCTTTTCACCTATGTTTAGAAAATACGAGTCTGTGACGCTTTAAGGCACCCTTTTCAGAGTTAGTGCCCGCTAAAATCCCATACCAAAAGTCCCCTTTCTGTATAGCCGACATAAGGAACCGAGCTCGAACCGCCTGGCCGTCGTCGACTTTCGTTTTGCGAGCTGAAACAAAACATTTTAGCTTCCGCCTTCTCTTGTTTTGCCAGCCCGCATAGTTTTAACCCGTTTCCTCTCTCTCTCTATTTTAAATACACCAGCGATTATACGGTAACTTTCCCTGAATAGTTACAGGATAAAATCTAACACACTTATATAATAGACCTCTTTGCGTAACGAAGGCATCTGATGCGTTGCGACTTTTCCACCACCTCTTGACGTAAAGATTATCGACGTACGAGAAACGCGGGCTTGAAGGTAGCCCCCCCCGATCAGGACTTTAATGAGGATTTGTGAGGATAAAGGGCGCTAGCCTCCATCTCGATGACGATAATGGGTGGTTCCCGATTTTTTTTTTTTTTTTTTTTTTTAACAGGCTGGATAGAAACCCAAAAATTGCTGGCGGGGCCGATCGAGCGTTCTCCCTCAGGGAAGCTTACAAGGCAGAGGTGGAATCTCCTGCTGCCGTGCACAAAATGTGCACATTAAAAAAAAAAGAGAGAGAAAACAACACGAAACGCAAGGAAAAGGACAGCTAATAACCATCTCTCTGCGTGGTATTTACGGTGTTTGGTGAATACGGTGTACAAATTCTATGACTGTAATTATTATCCGTTCGAACGTCTTTGCGCAAGGGTATAATTACGATGCTGGGTTCGGTTTTCAGTCAGAGGCAGGATCACTTATTCTCCAACCACGAAATCGTGGATGTTTTGGGCCTAAATAACCGCTAATCAGCGTGAAGAGGACACGCCCATGGGTCACTTGAGGTCAGAGCAGCGCTTCGCGTTCTGCCCAGCGCATTATCGAGAAAAGGGGTCTACTGATGCGATTTATACATGGAGAAAATCCACCTTTTGTTTTATCCCCCTGCCCTTTTATTTTATTTCTGCTAAATTCTGCAATATAAACGTATGAATGATAGCGGGAGTGGGGGACGAATCCGAATTATCTGCCCCTTATCAACATAGTTTGTTCAGCGCGGTGAGCAGGGTTGGCTTTGTGCAAAGGCCGCAGACGTGAGAACTGCGGCAATTCCACAGCTCCACCACAGGAAACGTCAGTCTAAGCCGCCCTAGTAAAGGACTCGATGAAATACAACCCCGACTTACAAACTAATGAAGCTCTCGACATGAAATCACTCATAAATCTTTTGAGAAACCAGCGAGCGTTTCTTCCGCCTCGAGTGCTAAGTCCCCTCGCCGCCTGGAGAACACCCATGGCATTACTGCCCTTTACCAGGGTTGTCTCCCGTGTAAACGTCGGTGTACGACAGCAGATAACACCCAGATTTTTGTTTCCTATTTTACAATGTAATTGGCTCAAGGATAATAATAATGGCGCCAGCGACTCGACCGCATCTTCTCGAGTCAGCAAGACTATCAAAATTGCTTTCGGTATCAGAAGAGTTAATTTTCTCTTTGTGACTGGTTAGATTAGCGAAAATTATTTAACTATAGTGACAAGCGAAAATTAATTGAGTAATGAACGCTGAGTCTCTCACTACAGCAGTTAACAGAACAGACGACACGTAGAAATCCATTGTTTAGACTTTCACCTCAATTTAAATACATTTACGAGAGAGAGAGAGAGAGAATGTGCACAACTGAGACAAATATAATTCGTACAAGATGCATTTTTTACAAAAAAAATACACTAAAATAACATTAATACGTTGTACAGCGCATTACTATTTGGTATGCGAGCCCTTTGCTTTATATAGAGCAGAATGGCGCACACTCTCCCATACAGGTTATCAATGTATGACGGGAATGTTGTTTCAAATATCTTGTAGCTCTTTTTCACATTATTATTCCAAAGTGTTTGGTTTCCGATTGACTTTTCTAGTAGCCATATAGCCCCATGTATCCTCAATAATGTTTATATAAGAACTTTGTGCAGGCCAAGGCATCTTTCTGAATTATTCAACCAGCCTCCTTACGTTCCATCACTATATTTTCTATCTGCTTGGGGTCACTGTTATGTTGGAAGATGAATCCCCGCCAAATCAAATGTTTTCTTGAGGGAATAGTATGATGACTGAAAATCTGCCTGTACCTGTCGGCAGTCAATTGTATACCTTCGATTTTGATGCAAAGCTCCGACTCTATTGGCTGATATGAAGCCACACACTTGTACTGATCTACCCCATATTCAATATAGCTGTTGTACATTGACTGTTATACCGCCCCCACCATCAGTCCATCGGATATTTCTAAACAGTTCAAAGGTGGACTTATTTGCAATGATAACTTTCTTTTATGTTTGACCACCCCACTGTTTCATTTCTGTTGCCCATGTCAGCCTTACCGTTTGGGTGCCTCTCTTCAGCTTAGCATAAGTTTTCAGGCAGCTACACATCCATTAAGACAACTTTTCTCTAATGTATGTCTTCTCAGTTCTCCAAGAAACGTTAACACCCGTACTTGAGCTAGGTCACTGGCTTGTCGTCTACTACGTAGAGATCGTGCTTTGAGGTACTTATCATCATGTCCTTCTCAGAGTCTGGCATACAGCTTCTGAATTATGAACTCTGGCTGTAATCTGCCTCCCGGAGTAGCCTTTACTAGCTAACACTTTAATTTCTATACACTCATCATGTGATATTTCTTTCCCAAGACCCATAGTATTGACCACACTACAACGATATCACTGCCTATACTTTGATAGTTCTTCTGCAGGTGCGACCCTTTCTGATCGATTACGTTGTAACCAATCAGAGTGTAATAAAATTGTACATGACTGTACCATGGTGCCTTTTATTTTCACACATGAGATGCGATTCTTTCATGTGTTATTTGCATTTATAGCCAGTTCAGAGCACACGCACACGCACACGCACACACACACACACACACTCTCTCTCTCTCTGTATATATATATATATATATCGCACGTCATAGATAGATGACGTTTGAAATCTCGTGGCGTGGAGACTCCTTGTTCAAAATTCAAGAATCTACGCATGCGTATATCAATGGCCAAATCATCTAGTACAGTTCTCTCTGTAGTCCATCTTCACTTAAAAAGATGTTCTCGATTTATTTATCTACTGCTCTCAAACCGTTTTTTTTTTCTTTTTCGGTACACGTGATATTTATACGTTCATATTTATCCATAAACAGGTTGTTTATTGTTGGCGATCTTGATAGCTTTTGTGTTTCTATTAATACATTTTATTTACCAAAAATATGACTAATTAGACGCAGCGTCTTTGTCATCACTGGTATTCGAGGAGTAATTCGTTTAAATGTTCCCGTTTACCCAGAACCGTTTGTTCGTGAAGTTAAACACAACTGGCGGCTACTACACGAAAGAGCCGATTATCCGAGATCCGTCCGCTGTTGTCCATTTTAATATTTCATGGCTTTACTTTAGTTTGGTAATCAATTATAGACCATTCAGCTTTAATTATATCGGCTTTGTTATCCACGAAAGGAAAGACCCAGCATATTAAAACATTCATGCCCCACCTTTAACCAGTCTTTCCTCTTTGCTTTCATGGTAACCGACTGTCAATTTAAATAAATAAGTTACTCAAGCTTCAAGATATCGGGATGTTTCTGCCAAAATTGCTCATCTTAATTAGTTTCCATTAAAACAGTTTAAAATATTAAACGAAATAGTTAGGGGTTTTTTCATTAGAAATTACTAATTGTTTTCTCATATAAATTGGACTGAAGTTTGCGCTTTAACTTACGAATACAGTTTTGAGATATAATCCTTTATTGACAAATTCTCACCCTTTGAGAAACACGCCGGCATTGCTGGGAATAGGTACTGATGCTGACAGAGTTCTATAGCTCTACATCTGCACACTTCCTGCAGTCCACTAAACCCTGGCGACGTATATTTACGGAATTACTCTTTCAGGATCAATACCCAATCACCAACTTATTAGTAGAACTAATTATAGGTCTCACGTTTCGGGGATTTCTTTCCATCTTGCCATCATCATCAGTACGCAATCCCTATATGTTAATAAGACGTTTACCTTTTTTGTTTTTTTTAATATATATACTACAAGTGGTTGGCACTGGTCTTGACCCCACAAAATGTTGGTTGCCAAATCATTTCTGATTTATTTTTTTCTATATAATACATCAGTCCTCTCCGCGCCTCCGGGGACATCCGCGGTGTCGATGGGAACGCACGAGCCAACCGTCTAGTTTCCATAAGTAGCACATCACCGATAACTTTACGCTCTCACATTCCTCTTTCTTCGTTTGCGGAGATGTCAATATTTGTTATTATTTCGGTGGAATATGTATTCCAATTATCGATCGGAGAATTAATAGGAAAGAACACGCCATTAATAAGAAAAAAATAGATAACATCTTTTGCAAGTATTTTAAAAAAAAAAAAATTATGATGTTAATTGTGTGGTAAGGAAAACGGTGCCAGAAATTTTGGGGACATTTTTTCCGGATCAGATTCTACACATTTACCGTCTTCTAGAAAATACCGGTGGTTCCAACGAAAACCGTCTGCGGTAACTTTAACTGTTTCACGCTTAAAGGGAACCTAGCCAGAATAACCTTGGGACTGTGCGATTTTACGTTTGTGGGCTGCACGTGTAAGTTTGGAAACATTAGGGTGGTACAGGAATTTGGGTTTTGATGGACAACCAAGAAAGTAGTAGTGAACTTTTATAGCAGGCGCCTCAAAATTCAGAGATGAAGCCCTATACGCATGCATGGCGCTGCATGGCGTTAACAGTGGTGAAAATGACACTAAATCGTCCAAAGCAATACTTTCGTGCACGCTTGTCGCCAGATGGCGTTGACAGTCGCAGTATCACATTTCTTTGTTTAAGGAAAAAAATAAAAACTTTCTGCTCTGCGCGCGAGTGAATACCCATTAATTTGGCATTCTTTGTTAATTTAGTTTCGTTTTTATCTCGAGTAAACGAGACAAACCAGAATTTTCAATATATTAATTTATTTTCAAAAGTTCAAGCTAATTTTTTTATTATCCCTTCTTATGCTATGTTAAGGTTTTACACAACACTTTTCTCTTAAACGTCTCTCGGATACCAGATTGCATAGAAAGTAGAAGACCAGAAGGTGGATAAAAGTGAAAGTAAACCTTGAACAATAGATTAATAATAATAATAATAATAATAATAATAATAATAATAATAATAATAAAATAATAATAATAATAATAATAATAATAATAATAATAATAATAATAATAATAATAATAATATATTACAATTGAGTGCATTATTAAGGATACTTCATTATTAACTATACTAAAACAAACAGTCGTTTAGCAAATTATTTTCGAAAAACCTATTATTATTTTCTAAATTAAAATTCTAAATAATTTATTCGTAGTCTATTTTATTTATCTGTTTATTATCTTTTCCTTTTATTTTCTGTCCCCCATCTCAAACAGCCCTCGCTAACTCATATATCCCAGTGCTCGCCGAACTCCTGTCGCATGTAATTATTCAGTAAATTCTCATATTTGGAGCAGCTCTCTGCCTGGTAGCCACCGTCCTCTATGAAGCAGGTTGGTTTGAAAAGGAGAAATATCGGATAACGAATACCGGAGACGTTCCAGATGAAACTCAGCTGAAGTAGCCGTTACTGCAATCGTATCCGGCCGTCTCCGGCACTCGGCGAGGGTAAATCAAGCCGCCGCATCTCCGATATTTATCGAAGTAACCCAAGCAGCGGAACAAAAACATCAACTTTCACTGTTGTACCTTTTTTTTTTTTTTTAAATTTTTTTTATCGTTTCTTGAATCCACGAAGACGGCCATTACTCCGCATTTCTTGCTTCTGCGTAGAGAAAAATAGGCGTCAGTGAAGACAAACTAATAATAATATCAGCACCAGACTTGATGTTGTTTCGAGAGGAGTTAAACAAAATACGACCAAAGCCGTTGTTACGTGACTAAGCGGTCTTACAATCCGTTGGGTGGCTGCATTGTTTCCCTTTCATCTTGCTCCTCTGCATCTTGGAAGATGACGTGAAAACTTTGCGGCGCAGAAAGTTGCATTACTTAAACCAGAAAAAGATTATGTTAAAAAAAAAAAAAAACACACAAACCTGTAGAATCCGAATCTCGTTTTATGTCTACATCATCTACATGGTGATGCAAATGAGTCAGGGCTTCTTCCCTTGCTATGGACGAGAGAGCAACTTTTCGCCCGACGCACAGTAAACCAAATTAAACCATCTGAATCAACAAAACGAATGCTGTCTCCGAAGGAGATAATTTTTTACTACAGTTTATTAGCAAAATACAGAGTAGCTTCGGCAAATCGGATATTGCATATCAATGTAAAAGTTAAATCTGTGTCATGACGCAGATCTGCGATTAAAAGCATCACAAAGCAGCTCCGATATCTTCCTATCACCGCTTCATTCAATAACTCGATTTCACTGTTTTCAAACTCTCGCATGTAAGACCAAACTACCGCGGGGCAACTTAGCAACCATTATGGTTTGTCGTTCCTTAGCAACGCGCTTTTGATCGTTGACCAAAGACCCTTATGACATTAATTCCACATTCAATAAAATTTTGCCGCCACTAGAGGCTCGGTTAGATTTTATACACGGGCTTACTAAAACATTTAATTTTTTTTTTTCCTTTTAAAGTGTGAAATAGAAAAGAAATACTTTGAACTCTTGTTTTATTTCTTTAATATACACGGCTCGCAGCGGCCTTCGCATCCAGACGTGTAATCTTAGGGAAATTGCACGCAAAAGAAGAGAGAGAGAGATAAAAATCACGAGATATTTTATCGTCTTTTCAGTGCAGAACACAGTAACGTGAACCATAAAGTCGATTTACAATTGCACCAGTGCAAGATGTTAGAAATAACTAGAAAAACAGACGCCTTATAATTTGTAAGAGTCTGTAGCTGTCCTACGAAGACAGATGCAGCAACAGTCGTGCGGAACCAAAGCCGCTATAGTGAACTTTACTTTTTTAACAGCTTCCAGTGTCTCAATGGAAACCACGGCACTTCGTTCTCCTCAGGGGAATGAATATCCATCCATAAGATTATTTCACGTGATATTTGCTTGGATATTAAATAAGATTGGATCGAAAAGACTTGGACAGAATAATGACGATTTTCGTTTCCAAACAATTTTTATAATATCTTTTTTTTTTTAACAGTTTTTTTAAAAAAATTTTATTTCGCTATTAATCAAGTCTGTATAAACATCTTAAGTAACATAAAAGGGGCTTTCCATCTGTCTCTGTCTGTCTACAAGTTGCTTAGATCTCACTTGACTGGTGGCTGAGTCCTTTCAAGACGGTGATTTAAAAGGCCCTCTCATGCTGGTTGGAAATAGTTATGCAATTTTGTTTATTATTATTATATTTAACCTTATGTATTTTGCTAAACATGCTGTTCGAAAACAGTTAACTTAAGTTCTGTAAATTATAAAACTTGCAACAACAAAAAAGATAGATACTCAGAGAGAGAGAGAGCGAGGACCTCAGTGATCTTAACAGAAGGATGGCATCACTGAAGGTCCACATGTAGTATAGTAGAAGTCCCATGGCGCAGTAGATATCGTGCTCATCTCTCAGGGTAGCGAACTCAAGTTCGTTTCCAGGGCGAGGTCTGACGGTGAGAAGTTAACGGATGGGCAGGGTCGCTTTCCGCAGCAAGACAGAACCGACGATCAGCTGCGGTCACCGATCGAACTTCAGCTTAAAATGACTTTGAAGCCTTTTCCGCCGTTGACGCAGCGAACGGTCGCCGTATAGAAAAGAACGCTGTCAGTTAGTAAGGCAGGGAGAGATGAGAGGATCGGAGAAGAAGGGATCATCAATTTTACCAGGCTGACAACCCGATTAAACAGAAATCCCGTCGGGGCGGTAAAGACACCATTAATTAAGACGACTAATGTTTTCAGAACTCAGATGTAGCTCTTTTTAAATTATTTACTGAAAGCGTTTCCTTTATCGTCCGTAAATGGCGCCAGAAAACTGCAAGCCAAGGTCGAAGGGGGTGGTGGTGGTATTTGTTCCCATGGGGTTGGCTTCCGGCAATGGCTGCTTCGCCTCGGAAAGAACTTGGGCGGGTGGCCAGCCTCGCTATTTTACCCCTGTCTGACGCGAAACTCGCGAAGATGTCATGTACCCGTGGATTCTCGTCGAATTCGCGAAACAAAAGAATCGTTATTGAAAAAAATAAAAAGAGAATTTAAGAAGAGAGGAAAGAAATAAGTTAAGTATTCCTGCTTCTGGAGATACTTTTTTATACAATGTTTCTTTTAGAGAGAGAGAGAGAGATGGAGAGAGAGGTTTTCCCCCTCCTCTCCAGCTTAGATTCAGAGTCAGGTTATCACTGCATGAACAGCCATGGATTAGAAATATCCGTGCCTGAAGTGACCTCACCGGATAACGGAGGACAGCAGATCTGCCGTGTTTGAGAGGGTAGCTTTAAACACATCGTCATTCCCGGCAGCCCGGCCGAATCTCGGTATCGCCTATCGATCAGTCCGATCGATAGGTTCGTTTCGGAGTGCATTATGGATACGTTCGCGGAGCCAGCACTGGATACCGCCGCTCGCCGCATCGCGTTTCGCTTCAGATCGCTTCGGCTTTTCTCTCGTTTCTCTGCGGCAGATTTGTGAGAAGTTGGGCACTTTCTTGGAGGAACAGACACCGAGAGGCGGACGGGGTTAATTCTTGTCCTCTTACCTGCCAAGTTCTCCGCACCACCACCAGCAGCATCCGTGGAAAGTGTCGGTTAGGGAGAAACGTCTACAGGCTGATGAAAAAAAACCTTGAACGGTTCCAAGACGTTTCTGTATATAGTCGCACATGCATCGGGAAGCGGTTTTCTCTTTGGGCGCAAAGATACTCTCCAAATTTGAAGGATCCTTCCTCCCACCAGGTAAGTGAACAGCGGATACACTCGTAACCCATGCACAGGTATTTTCTTACCTTTGCTTGTTTGGGAGGAGGAGGAGGGCGAATCTACCGATACAAACGAAAACGAACCGATTTCAAAATTTGTTTCTCTTTAAGGCTGCTGTTTTTGATGGAAAAAAAAACGTTACGACTAACTAATTACAGTGCATAAATTAGCATTTTTCTAAATATTCCAATTAAAACAATAAAAACACACCTTTGGCGCTCTCTTAACAAGAGGAGAGCGGGCGGAGTGCTCTGTTTTTTTACAAAAAGAAATGACGGTTGAGGCGACGGGACGAAGAAGTGATCCAACTTACGCCGGTTTTCGTTGTCGGTGATATGGTTTTCGAGGAGAGATTTTAATTATTGAAATTTGGAGAATTTTAGCAAATTGACTTAAACTTCTTGTTTGCCTTTTAGAGGGTTATGTCAGAGTTTGTTTTTTTAAATATTTTCGCTAGTTTCATGGCCGAATTCCGTGTGTAGAGCCGAGAGAGGTGGTGACGGCCTGCACGGGAGACAAGCAGAATTAACCCTCCGACTCATGGTTCTCTCCTGAACAGTTTTTTTTTTCAAAACTCTTTGAAAAAAAGAAAAAAAAAGAACAGAACAGACAAATTCGCATTGCTGCTAATTTTAGGAAAATGTTCCGTGGTTTTTATTTTAAACAAAGCGATTGGAAAGTAAGTACCAGCCGGGTTCGCTCTTTGAGCATTCATAACTCCGTCTCGAAACGGCACTTACGGAGCTGGGATAGTTTCGGTTCGTGATCTTAAAACGAACTGTTAAAAGTTCTTATGACCTTTTAGCCGGCCGTTTTACGATCACAGCAATTCTGTTTTTAGCCTTGATTTCATTTAAACTTCCCTAGTTTTCTTACAGCAGGGATCTTGGCCCCCTCCCCTGTGTTCTGAATTTCGAACAGAAATTATTTTGTGGTTAATGTAAGCATATTTCATAATTATCATAAACTGCGCATCCGTGAATGTTTTTTTTTTAAGTTTCAATCTTTTATTTTACATTATTATTATTATTATTATTATTATTATTATTATTATTATTATTATTATTATTATTATTATTATTATTATTATTATTATTATTATTATTATTATTTAACAGCGCTCTTGCACGGCCCTGTTTTTGTTGTTAGGCAAAGTTTCATGACCAATACAGCAGTTTATAAGTGCGAGGTGGATACATTAATAGCGGACTGACGTCATGACCTGGGATCTCTGGGGCCCCTACATCCGTGGCCATTTAAAGAAATCGTTCCTCCCTATGGCGCTCGACGCGAACTGTTTGGGGTCCCCCCCCCCGGCAGTCTTTTATGGTCTCTGGATGGAACCGGCACATCCTCACCGACACGAGACAGGGTTTGTGGTCTGTGCTGATAAATACTAGTTCTACTTGTAGACTAATGCAGATATGTAGTTTCCGCGAAGGCCACCATAGTCACGTGATCTCTGGAAAAACCCCACAAAGCTAACAGACTTTTCTTTTGTCGGGATAAGGGACCACACACAAACAATCGAACAGCCATTTTTAGAATCGCTTTAAACGGATCGTAATTACTCCGCATTGTCAGTAATTTTAGTTTACGAATTATAATATACACTTAGAGAGAGACGAGGCAGACTCAAACGTTAACTTAGTAGAAATGAACTGAGATTTGGAAAAGGGAATTTCTCTCTCTACAAAAAATTACTTTTATTTTACCTTTAATGAGTTATATATAAAAAAAAGAAATAAAAGGGCCTCCTTTACCTGTATTTTAACGTGACATTCGCTACTATATTTCATAATCAAGGTAACGTAAATGCGCTGCATGAACATCCAATTCTATCAGAAGAAAGAATTTATTCATCTTTACAAAATACAGTTAAAGGTGAAATTTGTATGGCCCTCGGTGACAGCTCTTTGTCCAAACTTGTCCACCGCTGCAGTTCAAAGGAAGAGCCCGGGTTAAATTACGCAGAAATGCCTGCAAATATACTAACGAGTTAGCCAGGGTTAGATACAACAATACTGCTCTATACTAACCGACTGTTCGTTGTTAGACCAGTCATAATAAAGATAGCCTCTCTGCATTGGAGACAGCCTTGTTGAGGAAGCGTAGTGCCGCAGTTATCCGCTAGAGAGCGTTGTCTATCCTTCGACAGGAAAGGACCGGCACTTTCGAATTCAGCAGACCGGAACCTTTCGTTTCTAAGATGGGAGTGAACATGGCAAGGAGGTGCGCCTTACAGTGGGTCAAGCGCGAAACATTATACTGGGAGACTGGTTCGCAGAACGCTATCGCAGAGCATGTGCAAAGCACAGGCCCACGAAAACGATTGAGTGTGGCGTTGGCGACAGAAAGTGAAACATGGTGGCATCAACGACTGCGAAGACGTCGAAATAATTGAAAATTGTCTATAAATGTCCGCACAGTGAAACACCAACTACTTCTGACCGAAACGTCCAGGGGTCAGGCACCTCTGACGTTCATTACCCGTGCGTCAGATTATTTATCTCTATTAGTGTTACTATTTGATGACGTTACTTTAATAGCGGTTAGTTATGTTCTTTATACCTGGGAAATATAAATCCATCTTTTTTTGGTTTGGTAAGCCCATTTTCGGCAGCAAGTCCGCGGTATTCGCCTCCCCCCACATTAAAGATGCCGCACGTACGGAGGGACGGCTTCACCGCTGAGCGTCGACACTAATCCGCATTAGACCGGTCTAACCGCGTTCAGCCTGTTAAGTGCGCGGTTGGATAAGTCACCGCCCCTGCTAGAGGAACAGCATCGGGCTCAGGATATATTTCACGGATGCATTATTTATTGCCAGTGGTCGAGATTTCATCTTTAATTACTGCCTGCAACCAGAAGGACATCCTCGCGTGGCTTTCACGCGACCGGACACTTTCTCTGGTGCACCATCCTGTCTGTGATGAAGATGCTTAGCCAGGCTTCTGTTCCTGTCGTCGTCGCTTATAAAGCTTTCGGAAAAAGCACCTGCAGCAGGTACAGCAGCTCCTGACATACAGAATCACCTTTTCTGAAAATAACATATTTTTTTTGTTTTGTTTGTCTTCATTTAGCGAACCCAGATGCAGAACTTTCTCTTTTCTTTTTCTTTTTTTTTTCAAATCTATTATTATTTCTTTTAATATCAACGGGGAAGGGCTTCTTGATATACTGAATGTTCGGCGTGGAAAAGGGAACAACACGTAATAAACAGAAACCTGACAAAGCAAAGTAAAAAAAAAAAAAAAAATGAGATTAGATCTTTTTTTCTCTCTCAAATTATTACCTGTACAGGTCTGATTTATGTTTTCCGTGTCTATTAATCGAGATTCTATCTATTCTATCTACGATTACTTCGGCCCTTCGTTTGGAGAGTTTCTCTTAGAGATCTACCTTTACCTGGCTAGTTGCAGCTCCATTACTTCTGCTTTTGCAGCAGAATCTTCAGGAATAACGGAGGACTCATCTAAAATATGTTCCCGCCCCGGCAACAGTCACGTGATCGCGAGAGAGAGAGAGAGGGGGGGCGGCAGTTGCCGGTTAGCTCCTGTCGTGGGCGCGCTGTCGCGGGTCTTCGAAGCCATTGATAACCCTGGCGATTACAGCCCCGTGCGTGGGGGGGGGGCTTCAATCGATCTGCCTGGTCGGCCCGGCACACAAATCAAGAACACGTCGGCAAAATTTCAGAATAAATTCTCTCGGCTCGGCGAAGCCATTGCTTTTATTTATTCAAAACGACAGCGGCCATTGACGGGGGGGTCTGCGGTTGCCCCCCCTCCTTCCTTGCCCGTGTAGAAATCACTTATTCCGGTGATGATCGAGTCTAAGCCGGCGCCGGTGAGGGTCTGGTGGACAACGGCCCCGGTCAACAGAGAAACCCCGAAGAAAAACGATCTAAATGGCAGATAAACCCGATCAATAGACAATTTGATTAGCGGGGTAAACCTGGTCAATAGAGAAACTGGTCACCTCGGTAGAATTATCGCAGGAAAGCTACTCAGTTGAAAATGTGAATAATAGGGGTTAGTCTGTCTGAATGGCAGAAATCTGGTTAGTGGGGTGAAGCTGATCAGCAGGAAAACTGGTTATCTTAGTAGGGCTAGCACCAGAGAAACTAATCTTGAAAATGTAAACAGCGGGGTGAAGCTGGTCATTACATATGGTTTAAAGAATTGCTACTGGGAAAGGTTCGTGAGTGGTGCCTTCACGTTCTGTTATGGTAAAACAGGTATTATTACCAAAACTATTTGTTCAAGCTTGAGTCTGACCACGCCTCAAATAACAGGTGAATCTCTACTCAGTGGTGATAAATTTGTGTTCTGGAGAATATGGTCATCCAGTCAAACCTCACCCTGTTTCTATAACTTAAATCTTCAGCCATACTTTTGTTATCTTCCTATCTACACCTAATGGTAATACATCTTTGCCATGGGTGACTATAATCATTCACACGTGTAATTTTTAAAAAAAAAATTGTAAATAAATTTTCGCTTTCTGCAGCGTATCGTTCAGCTTGGTCGGTCTTCGTTCGTTTCCTAATTTATTTTTAAAAGAATTATTTCGGATATGACGCAAGACGCAGATATCGGGTTACCTGCTCCGGCTTCCTCCATTTGTCCTTGCAGCGACATGTAGCGAGAGCAGGAAATTGCCGGAACTCCCCGCCCGGCTACAGGCCAGCAGCCGGTTTGGGGGGAAGTTTCCGAGCTGACAGAGAACCCGACTGAATGGCCTTCGTTATCTTTATCCGAAAAGTGCCGAGTTTTAGCTAGTGACCTTTGTTATTCGTATTATTATTGTTGTTGTTGTTGTTATTGTTCATTCGGGTCGTTCGCCTTGTCTTCCTTCCAGTTCTGAATATGTACAAGTTGTTATTCCGTTTCCGTCTCTTCCCCTTTGCAAATTGTTCCTACAATGGGTATCTAGTTTGGCCGAGACGTTACGTACTTTGGTCAGCCTCGGATTCACGAAGTGCAACAGAACTGCTTTCATGTGAGGTTTATTCATATAGATCGCTGTGATAAACCAAAAAACATCAAAATCGTCCAAAAAGATATTAGATTATTGCAGTAAATACGAGAAACGAGGAAATAGATCCAGTATTTTCAATAAAAATAAACGAGTGACTCAAATTACCAGGAAAATATCTTTGTCTTTTCGCCGTAAATCCACCTTTACTTTCACTTTATTAGAGATTCTTTTCGATATTAAGCAAAGGTGTTTATGACCAGTAGATGTTTTTAACTAAATTGATTTAGTAGCATAACTACGAACGAATAGTGTACAAATGTAGCCTCTTTGCTATGTTTCGTCTCCGTATAGAGAACGCCATCAGTAAGGCAGCAGTGGTCCATCTCTTGTGATCAGTACAAACACGGTAGTGCAGTTTCATCTGCATGTTGCTTGCGATTTGTATCAGTCACATGATGGTTACCCGAGTTACGTTATTCCTCTCTTGTGAGAGTCATCCAGCCAGATCAGCTTGGTTATTCTCATGAAAGATAACACACGCTTTCTGTGATTTCTCGCAGCCTTAGAATCGTTTCAAGAGCTTTCTTTCAGTTCCTAAATTCTGCGAAGATAAACGCTTCTTAGCACATCCAGCCGATCCGTTCGGTCTACGACATTGGGTCAGCGCGCACGAGAATAGTAAGAAAACCACTTTTGTCGGAACCTTAAACAGTAATCGCACGCAGCTACAGGCGGTAGCTTGTGGCTGATAGGGTTGATGAGAACTGTCCAGCAGATCAGTATCTTCATTTTCCCAACTTTTTTGGAGCATCTTCCAATGCTGCCATCGATAATGAGACAAGATTGAAAGGTGATGTTAGAAATTTCCCGATGTTCATCTCTGTAAAACAAACTTACACACAACACCACACCACCAAAGTAAATTAAGCCAGACCTGAGCAGAGTACTTCTTCTGGGCTCTCATTCTGCGGTCTCTCCACTTATTTCCCAGTCAAACTTAGATTTACTTTCATGAAATTTTGTTTACAGAGGTTTTCGACTATTCTTATTAACGTGGTGCTATTCATTCCGAGATATTCTAATAAATTATCGATCTCCATATTACATCAGTAAGTGTACTGCAATATATCCATGAAATATGAAGAGATTTCTACTTAGTTCAGTAAACAGGCTACGTGCTTTTATTAAAGGTTATTTAAGAGTCTGCCGGTAGAGGGCTCTCGTTACAGGTCGTTAGTGCCGCTCTCTGTACAGACGTGGATACGTTTCAAATTTACCAAGGATAAGGTATATTTAAATCTTATTAACCTACAGGCGTTGAAGTTCTGCAATAGAAAACTGCATCCATCGAGTAAGGGTTAAAAAAAGAAAGAATGCGCAAAAAATGGTGGGCTATTATTTCTACCGCAGTAATCTAATCTTCTGGCATTTGAGATTTACACCTGTACAGGGTAGGTTGCCAAAACCTGTCTTCATACCGTCTTTGGTGTATTAGTTTATTTTCTAGACGGGATGAGAGGATGATAAATCTGAAAATAAGGAGGGAGAAAAAACCTAGTTTGTTTCTGGTGGGTCATTTTTATCCCTATGTTATTTGCCCCCGGTTTAAAATGTCGAGAAAAACGTCCAAATAACAGAAGTGGATCATTTCAGAAGCCAAGCTTTTACCATAAATAGGCATTGAAATAGACGAATAATGTTAATTACTTCTAGTATTCATGGAATTACTTGTCGTTTCTGTAGGGTAAATGCCTGCCTTTATTTTGTAGTACGCCATTGCTCCTAGTCCATTTTTTTATTATTTTATCAAGGAAAATGGCAACATAGATGGGGTTATAAGAACAGAGAAGACATGAATGGGCCATTAATTTTCTGTCTGGCAGCTCATAGGTTACTCGGCGCTTTCACTGAAAGTTTCGAAGATTCTTAGAAAGCAGGAAACACGAGCAACCTCTTGGTCTTCTGGTGACTTCGATGCAGCGTACAAAGACAAGGAATATATAACCCGCAATCTTCCAAACCTGGCAGTGGATAAATCGCACACAAAAAAAAAAACATCTTTAGCAGTGGCGTTGTGAATACCTGAAAATGTTTAATAGCCGGTGGGATATGTGGGTTTATTCTTAATTAGTTGGATTAGTATTTTGACAAGATGAGACAAAAGGGTTTTAGTTAAGTCAGCCCGAGACTTCCTCGTTTAGCTGCAACCCTAATGTACGAAATGAGAACATAATAATACAAGTATGCTGATTTTGATTTCATCGCTGCATCCTTGATGACAAATAAGAATATCTAACGTTAAAAATCCCAACTTGTTCCATACTTTTTTTTTCCTTTTTTTTTTACACTCGAAGTAATTTTGCCATTTTTCTTTGTTGTTTTGGCGGCTGGTGGTTCAGTGGTTAGCCCGCTAGACCGCCATGGTCGAGGGCCCAATTTTGGCGAACCTCTCTGGTATGGTTCCTCCTCATTCTTCGTCACAAGCCGGCCGCTTTTCTCCGGACTCTGCGGTTTCTTCCCACATCTGAAAAATGTAAGACGTGCTTTTAATGAGATTTTCCGGGTAACTCTTGACTGGGCCGCACCTTGACCACACCGTTCCGTTCTAGCTCAACTCTACGATCTCGAAAGTCAAGACGGGGTTGGCGCTACGCTGACGGAGATGCAGTACCGCGTGAACAGATGTCTCTTCTTAGTTTAACTTAGAAATAATTTAAGGGACAGGTGTGGTCCGGACTATTTCGAGCATTCCACCTTTTAGAAGCGACCCGCCCAGAAATCACCTGTACTCCAACGAGATTGACGTCTCCAGCAACAGAAGGGCACGGAACTAAAACGTTTTCTTCCCAATAAACGAGTAGACAGCATCATCAGTATTTTAGATTATACTGAATAAAAACCTCTTAATACTTATAAATAAAATAGAAGTCAGTTTTAACAATCAAGTATCGGCAATAAAAAAAAAAAATCAACTAGCTGGCAAGACGCTGGTTCGAAGTAAATCTACAGCCTGCCAGAGCTGCTATTCATCGTGTCGACGGACCATTACAAAAACAGGCTGGGAATTCCATCTTCTAAAGTGGATACTGGAACCGCTGAGACTAAACTAATCCATTTTCCAACAATAAGCTAAATTAAAATGATGCAAATTTGTATTAAAAAAAATGTGGAAACGCTACCTTTACACCCGTTTTCCGTAACAAAGAGAGAAGGAGAATCTGCAGAGGAAAAATAACGTATAAAAAAGGGAAATAGTAGCTTGTTTGAGTATAGCATTTACATAAAAAATTTTGAAAGCACAATAAAGTATTTATAGTCTGAGTAGCATGAAAATAATCAAAGAGTTTCTTTTTAATAAAGAAATAAGTAAAATATTTTTAGTTCTTTCTAATTAATGCTTGGGAAAGAGAAGCCAGACGTCTGGACAGCCAAGGAAAATGACGGAGGCAGATATTAAACAGAATTCAGCCGACCGAAATAGTTAAGGAAATTATTTATCTTCGCGTTCCGCGTTTTTTAAAGATTTTTTTTTTTTTTTTTAATCTTGCAAATCTACCCCACCTAATCTACACTACCCCAGACTAGAGGCTTCGATTTTGTTTAAGCTCTCGGTAAATCCACCATCCTTCATACTCTAAATCATTTGTGCAAAACGTTTCTGCGTTTTGTTCAATTAGCAACGGGATAGAGGAATCAGGCTTAAAGAGCATACTGTAAATGAGGTCTACCGGGAGCTGTCTTCATCCAGATAGAAACACCTACCGCTCAGCACTAACCATACCAAAGTGTTCACTTAGTACCACTAGAGCGTCCTGATAACACCTGACTGGCTGTGTTTTGGTCACACTTGGCTGCCTTTCTTCTTATCCATGATAATAGGAATTCCTTTTGATAAATAAGGGTCATTAACTCTTTTAACCTTCTATATTATTTCACTCTTTCTTTATTCCCCAAGGTTTTCTAAATATACAAGTAAATTAAAATAATAATAATAATACTAATAATAATAATAATAATAATAATAATAATAATAATAATAATAACAACAACAACAACAACAACAACAACCAAAGTGTTAAATTCTTCTTTTGTTGTTGTTTCCAGTATTATCGGAATCCTCACGTCAGTCCCTGAGTAACAGCCAGCCAGATCTAGGTACCTCCGGTGAGAAATACGTTTCCGATACGTTACAGATGGCATGCACAGCCATTAATATGCTTCGAAAAACATTTTCTTTTTATGTTTCCTAGTGTAAGCATGCGAGAAATCTAGATGACATCTGTTACTGACGTAGACTAACTCACCGCTACATATATGTATATGTGTGTGTGTGTGTGTGTGTATATATATATATAAGATTACTCTGTACCTAGTGAGTGGGAAGCGCTGGCACAGGTGAGAGCACTTTTCCATTTCATAAGTTCACCAAGAAACTGCGTGATGAAAAGTCTTTCTCTCTCTCTTTTTTTATGTTGTTGTTTTAAGGAAACAGCGCAGGAAGGAGGAGACTTTTATTAATAACGTGAAAACAAAGATTACGGTTGTTTTCAGCTAGCGGACTTTATTAAGCGGCTGGCGTCGTCGTGTTTGTTAGTCTGGGGTCTTTGCGGGGTTTTTCCAGATTATTTCAGCTTTTGCTGGGGTGTAAAGGGGTTTCTCGAGTTGGCCGTTGATCCGGAGGATATAGGATGGGGATCAGAGTTGGATTATCTCGGTTCGTCAAAACAAGGTTTTCCCCTGACCTTAGAGTGCTATACAGTAACATCTGCCCAAAGTTCGTCTTCTTCGTGATTAACGCAGCCGACAAGGATACCTTTCATCGCGTGCAGCCCTCCCACCCGAAAAGCTCTCCGCCATCTCTCTCCAGTTACCTTAACAAAGCGTTCGTAACATTTCTGCTTTAAAAAAAGATGCTACTTTCTCGACCTTCTATGTTTTCGAGACTGCTTCCCGTTTTATTTCAGAGAGAAGCAAAATTGTTTATCTCTCTCTCTTTTTTCTTCTTCTTGCGAATCTGGATTTTCTTGTAACCATTCGCATCCTAACGGTTCCGTGTATCCTTTTATTGAAGCCTGGATTACTGTTTACTAATCCCCGGCCACTGTTGCGCTGTTCTAGTAGAACGACGATCGTGTTGAGAGAGAGAGAGAGATGATGGTGAGAGAGAGGGAGAGAGAGAGAGGAGAGAGAGAGAGATGATGGTGAGAGAGAGGGAGAGATGGAGATGGAGAAGAGAGAGATGATGATGGTGAGAGAGAGGAGAGAGAGAGAAGATGGAGAGAGATCGAGAGAGATGATGGTGAGAGAGAGAGAGATGATGGTTGAGAGAGAGGGAGAGAGAGATGTCGGAGCGAGAGATGATGTTTCTCTCTCGAGCGAGAGAGCAGAGAGAGCGATGGCTTCCTGACTGGAGCGAGATGTCTCTCCTGGAGGAGAGCTCGGTCTTCGAGAGCGCTGGTGATGCGCGAGAGAGCGAGAGCGAGCGATGCTGGTGCGAGCGAGCGGGGCGCCGAGCGAGAGTGATGGTGATGAGAGGGGGGCGAGAGGGGGGGGCGAGATGGAGGATTTCAAGATCTGGCGCGCTTGCTGGTGCGCTGCGCGCGCGCGCTGCTGTGTGGTTGGGTGTGCGGACTCGCGTCGTGCGGTGCTCGCTCTCGCATGCGAGCGAGCTCGCTGCTTTTCGCTCGCGGCGCTCGCGTCGAGTTCTGGTGCGCGCGCTGCGAGAGAGCGCTCGTGCGTGTGTCTCCGTCCTTGACTATGCCGCTCGTTTGTCTGGTAACAGACGTGGTTTCTGATCACGGCGGAAATAAATAATGAGCCCCTGAACTGATTTCGAGCCGTAAATTCGTCTTTGTTCATTAAGCATTTCTGGCGTATGTCCAACCCATCAACAGCATTAATTCCAATAAGCATAAAATGTTATTCTCTCGATATTCTTTCCTCAATTAGTTGGTTTTAATATTTGTTATTTCGTTCACATTAAACAGGTTTTTAACGAAACGCTATCAAAACCCTTATTTGCTGGTAACCTGTTATGCCTAATCATTACCGAAATTTTGATCTCAAATATTTTTTTTAAATAAATCAAAAGCGCGTAAAATTACATTTTTGAAAACACAAGAGAAACTCCAGAATTAATGTTTAAGAAATCTGTTAATCTGCTGATATATAACCGCCTGACAAATAACGTTACAAGCAAAGAGTAAAAGAAAGTCCTGAAAGGGACGTGTAAGGTCGGCTTCTTACTTCTCCGTCCTTAATTACCTCCCATTAAACGATTTTTAAATTGTCGATAATCCCATTATCCTAGGGCTATTTATAAATACGGGCTGGTACCCGAAACCTAGGTTTGTGGCTTTCCTCAATGTCAGTGTCTTTAAGAAGATCAGGACGCCTGAAGAAACAAGAATTTCTGTTGAGTTTAATGGTTCTGTCGTGCATCTCATCGATGGCGGACGCGTTATGGTGAGGAGAGTCATCGCCGTCCGCCCGAGAAGGAATCTTGTTAGCAGCAACATTTTCCGCCCAGGAACAGTCGTGCGAGGTGCCCCGCTGCGGGAATTAACGGATTTTCTGGGCGACACTGAAGACTGGTTAATCAGTCGGTTTAAAACCGATCAGGCGGAATGCAAGACAATCTCGCTAAGGTTTGTCTCTGTTGCTACAGAGTCACTGACTATGGCTTCAAAAAAAAAAAATTATATATATATAATGTTTCTGACCAGTTTATCAGGATTATAGGTAGAAGCTCAACCTGAGCGCTGAACCAAATCTAAGTGATCCGAAGACTGTGATAAGCGACTATTGATTCGGATTCTGGAAAGTTTGCCTAATGAGCTGCGCAGTTCCTTCACTCGACGAACTTTGAATAAATGCGGTAAAGTATTTGCACCGGTGCGCAAACACAAGGCTAAAGTTTTGTTGCCGTGTCTTTTGACAAAAAAATTATCCTTCCATTCTGAGTTTTTATAAAACTAAATTCTTTCCCCTGATTGTTGGCGATCATTGATTAGAATCTTCAGAGAGAGAAAAAAGAAAGGTTTTGTTGGCAACAGTTGGGTTTAAAACTTTAATTTTGTTTGTCTCGGTTTATCGTCCATGACCACCTCTTCACAATATTTTGGTGTTCTTCACTTTTGTTCATGCTTCCTTAAAATGCTTCCTTGGTGTCGGAAACACGTGATGCCGTTCCTAGATTTTTGGAAACACGTGATGACGCCCAGCTCTTCCATGCCGAAGCAGCAGCGAACATTCTGATAGCTAACTTTAGATGGCCGTTGTAGAGAGCTGATAATCACGGTACCGAAATGTTCGTCTCTTTTTACAGACCTCTATATATAAAAAAAAATATGTTTATGAACTTTCTTTTATAAACTGCACGAAAACTTACACGTTTTAATATTCTTTCTGTTTCAGAAACAGGCGGAATTTTAATGTGAGACTGTACCGAACTGAGTTTTATTCTGAGCCGAGTTTTCTCCCCTTATAAAAACAAAAAAAAAAAAACATGACGGTCAGAAGACACATTGGGATTTATCTATTATTTTTTACGGTCTCCTTGCTTCCGAGAGGTAAGTTTACAAGCGGTATTAGCAGATGAATTCTTCTGTTCTTGTTGTTTTTGATAAGCATGTTACTAGAGGTGATAATAAAATGCACCTGCCATTTATAATAATTAAATTTATAATCTAATTGATGTAATATCCAGCGCAGTGTCCATAATGTAGTTTTCTTTTCGTACACCGATACCTACAAGGGACGCAACTCTTGTGATATTTATCTGAACAAACTTAGATAAGCTAGTCCAGCAAAACCGAACGGATAACTTTGGACAAATGCTGATTTTAATAGTTCAGAATTCTTACAATATTCTTTAAATATTAAAAGATCACGAAGAAGTAGCGGGTGAAAGATCGTATACATTAAAGACATTTTTTTTTTCGATACAAATTGGGAACTACTTTTGAGACAGTGTATTTTTAAGAGAGCGAGAAATGCTCACATTCTCAGGTAAAAATAACCTAATAATGTTAACGACTGCATAGTTTACAGTCGGGTAGAAATATTGGCCCATTTGCGTTGGGTTGCGGAACACGGGCAAGCCTAATCTCTTACTGTGAAGAATTTTGGCTGCTCACAGAGAAGTATCAGATTTTATTTTTCTTGGACAAGACAGAACCGTTTCGCTTTCTTCGCTCGGCGCTCTCGACGACCGAACTCAACTGACAGGTAACAAAACAAACAGTGTTATAGTGTGAACAGACAAGGGTTGGTGTTTGTTTTTTTTTATCGTTTCTGTTGATGTTATTCAGGTAATAAAGAGAGATAACTAGCCAATTAACTTTGTTTCAATAAGTGGCAGAAACTTAGTCTACGAAAAGCCTTCAAATTATTCTCTATTTACGTACTTGCTACGGTTTCATACTGTTTGGTAGAAAGTGCACTGACAAATTCCTCCGATTACCGCAAACTCAGGCATTTTGTTTGTTGTTATTTTCAGAAGAAGAAGAAAAAAAGACCAATTAATTTTTAAGTGTCAGGTCTCGTAGTCAGAGTTTTGGTTAACTGCCCGGAAACTGGCAACTGCATTCTCTTGTTCTACCCTTATTTTAACAATTGAGTCGCTCTTAAACCAACCTAATAAAGTTATTATTACGTGCTTCGCTGGGACGGGTCGTTATCCTACTAAAAATTCAAAATTATAATCTTCAAAGCTCGAAATAATTTGCATTGATTCGTAAACTAAACAGTTAGGGTTGACTTTTTAGGTGGTGGATTATAGTCTCTCTCTCGCTCTCTCTCGCTCTCTCTCTCTCTCTCTCTCTCTCTCGCTCTCTCTCTCTCTCTTTCTCTCTCTCTCTCTCTCTCTGCCTCTGCGTATGTGCACGCGAGAATAGGTGGTCATCAACAAAATCTTCGCATTAAGATAAGATTATTTCTATCTACATTTCCTAATGTTGAATCTATATTAGAAAATTAAACAGACATTTTGGTAAAAGCCATTCGTTCATTTATGTTAATTCTTTGACAGAATGAAGTTTTGATTAAACCTAGTAAGTAAGATCAGAATAAACCGGAAAGTCTTTCACAGAGGCCGTAGAGAGCCAGAGGGCTGATTTCTGATAGCTTGAAGGAATCTCCAGCTACATATCGACCATTTATTTCAGTTTTTTGAATGAATTAAAAACGTAAGCAAAGATTTCGACGACTTTCCGCTGCAGGCGGCTGAGATATTGTTAAAATTAATACTTCGTTTCAAGGAGCTTCATTTTGGATTTAACTCTTTTAAAGTGGGAAGGTTATACTTTTAAAGGTTCTGGCAGGTAAAAACTATTTTGTACTTTGAAATATCCAAATACCCTTTTGAAATGCAGTCGACCCCCTCGTAATCGCGGTTCGGCATTCGCGGCCCCGGTTATTCGCGGAATTTTCCTTAGAACCTAACTAATAATTGTTCGTGGAAACCCCTGCATATTCATGGAATCGCAAATATCTTCCGCGATTTTTTATGGCATTTTTCGTGGCAATATATATTTTTTCACGCTTTTTAACCCTAAATTATTAACAATACAATTTACTAATTTTGTAATATAAATACTAACGTAAATTCACAAAATATCAATATAAATAAACGCTATTGACTGGAGGTTTGAAAGTAGCCAATCCGAGAGCGTCATTCATTTCTCCTTGCTGCTGATTGGCTGCTGCCCACGAGGTACTGTCTCAGGCAGATGCAGCCCAGCATCCCCGCATCATCCCAGTTTACCGCGTGTAGCTATCTCAAGTGTTTCTCTGAGTGTTGTATTTTTTAATTAAATTATTATTATATATTTACTTATATTTTACGTTATATTTTGACATTTATAGGCATTTTAATGGACCACGTCCAATATTCGCGGTTTTCACTCTTCGCGGGTGCTCAAGGGACGTAACCCCCGCGAATACCGGGGTACAAGTGTATCTACAGGCAGAGTTTGTTGTTTGAAACTAGAATCAAGGTATTTTCGTTTCTACCAAAATACAATTTAAAAGGGTTAAGATGTAAACTATTTAGTTCATGAGACTATAAAGTTTAACAGATAATTTACTTTTTTAACTTTATGCGGTTTCTCCCCTGTTTGTGTGTGTGTGTGTTTTTTCAACTGGAAACAAGAATTGTAACAATAAAAGTTAATTATTAAAGATTTGTAAAGAAAAGGGAAAACTAAGCATCATTCTAGTTCTAAAAAGAAATAGCGAATTTACAGCAGAGTTGTAGCAACAAACAGACCTTGCTCTTAAAAATTTTTTTTTTTTTCATATCTACGGGCGTATAAGCTGCATAAAGCTGAGACCGTCTCTATCTTGACTTGTGCCATTTGGTTGGTAGATTTGTAAATCCTAGAGTTTAATGAACGTGTCTGCATAATTCTATGTACGGGTGGTGTCATTCCATTTTCCCAATAAACACCTTTATACCGCTCTACAGTCACTATGTGAGCTTTCTCTCCCACCAGGAGCTTCTTGTCCGAGAACAGCGCATTTTCACTTTACAAGTTTGTTGTTGTTTTTTTTTTATTTGTCCCTTTAATTTAAAAATTGCAAATCACTAATTAATAGGGGCAGTGATAGCAGATTTATAAAGATTTTACGACACTGAGGCGAGGTGATGGCTGCCTGGTTGGTTTTGATGAAAATGAATTGGCGTGCTCCCCTAATTGCCCTATTAGAAGATCTGGACAGAGCAGCGGAGGGCGGGCCTAATTAGATGTGACCGAGCCGACGACAGGGTCGCTTTAATCTGCCGAAAGTCCGGCCAATCGGAGATTCTCTGGTTGTGGGAAATGGGGGGGGGAGACTATTAATTTTTCTCCCCCCCCCCACCCACGCACCTAGCCAGCTCGCGGTGGTTTGACTCCCTGTCACCCTGTTGTTGAGAGATGAACAACGCCTTCGTTCTAAGCAGAATTAATCATCTTTGGCCGGCTTATCTACCGATATTCAGAAATGGTGCAGGATTTCCCGATATATTTATCGATTAGGCCTTATATCATACCAGGCGGATAAGCCTGAAAGCGCATGCGCGGTTTCACTCTATATATTTTTGACAATGCAACGTATGTTGTACACATCACCAATCAAGTAGCCGCGTTAAGGTGCATAAGCTTTGTATTCTTCGCACGACGTCATAACTGTGCACACTGTCGTTGACGTCACGGGCTTGGCATCCATCGGTTTAAGGAAAAGTTGGTTCTTCGCCTCATTCTTACAAGAATCCTGTTAATGCACTTTTGACTTCCTACCGTGCCGACAACACCACCTCAGCTGTCGCTGCCGTAACAGTAACTGGCTTAATAATGGACACGGGATTAGCCGCAGCCGGAATCCCGATAGACCCAGCAGAGATCATTTAGAATTCCTGACCTCAAGAGATTTTAAATATTTTGCTGCGTGAAACCTTTTGTAAGGATGTACGAAAACGTGGTAATTTCACTTTTTCGTTTAACCCAGAGAGAACTTTGAAGAAAGGGGCCTCCGTTCTTCCCTCTCCCCCCCCCCCCCGGGCGAAAAGACAAACGTCTGTTTTGTTTTCTGAGTCTACGAGGGTAGCTGATTTATTCAGAGGGAGCAGGCAGATGCTTCGCCGTTTTCTCCCGGAAAACATTACGGGTGGTTGAAGGACGTGACGTCAAAGCCGGCCGCTATTACAGTAAAATCGTTAACGGTACTGCTGTTTCTATTATTCTCAGTGTGAACTTCACCTTTGTAAAAGGGACTGGCTTTTCAAGTGCAGACGACCTTTTGTGAGCAGAGTGTAAGACATCTTGTGAGACTAGCGAGAGCGTTTTCTCAGTACGCACTCTGCGCGGCACGTGACCCAGCTTCCGGAAATAGTCGCGGATCTGGCGGGTGAGAGTTTCTTCTCCGAAGTCCAAAGCAGCTACTAAGTAAAGGCCCCCGACTGAGGATGCTTGATAAAATCTACTTAGATTTCTAGGTTTTACCCGTTCGGTGAGCGCGATCGGATTTCTTTTGTTCTTTTATTCGGTAGCCAGATGTCAAAGAACCAGCCTAAGAGAATGGCCACGACAAAAGCCAGAACGTCAGGTGCGCTATTGTTTGAGTAGCGTCGATAAAAGCCCCATTGTGTTTGGTCTGCTCAAGAAAGGTTCGTCCGGGCCAAGGTCACGGACATAAGAGCCACGTTTCATATCAATGAAGTAGAATAAACACCCCGTACCGATGTTTTAGCCCCGAACCTAGAAAACTACCTATGTTTTTCGTCAGGACGCGGTTAACTGTTTTTTTAAATAGTTTATTGTACTAGCAAAAATACAAAATAACTGAGGCCCTCTGCCTATAGCCTCATTGGCCAACCACAGAGCAGAAGTTTGCTGGTTTCATTCGTGAACAGAACGGTGGCTGATAATATGATCAGAGCACCAGTCGATAATCGTGAACAGAACGGTGGCTGATAATATGATCAGTCCACCAGTCGATAATCGTGAACAGAACGGTGGCTGATAACATGATCAGAGCACCAGTCGATAATCGTGAACAGAACGGTGGCTGATAACATGATCAGAGCACCAGTCGATAATCGTGAACAGAACGGTGGCTGATAATATGATCAGAGCACCAGTCGATAATCGTGAACAGAACGATGGCTGATAACATGATCAGTCCACCAGTCGATAATCGTGAACAGAACGGTGGCTGATAACATGATCAGAGCACCAGTCGATAATCGTGAACAGAACGGTGGCTGATAACATGATCAGAGCACCAGTCGATAATCGTGAACAGAACGGTGGCTGATAATATGATCAGAGCACCAGTCGATAATCGTGAACAGAACGATGGCTGATAACATGATCAGTCCACCAGTCGATAATCGTGAACAGAACGGTGGCTGATAACATGATCAGTCCACCAGTCGATAATCGTGAACAGAACGGTGGCTGATAACATGATCAGTCCACCAGTCGATAATCGTGAACAGAACGGTGGCTGATAACATGATCAGAGCACCAGTCGATAATCGTGAACAGAACGGTGGCTGATAACATGATCAGAGCACCAGTCGATAATCGTGAACAGAACGGTGGCTGATAATATGATCAGAGCACCAGTCGATAATCGTGAACAGAACGATGGCTGATAACATGATCAGTCCACCAGTCGATAATCGTGAACAGAACGATGGCTGATAACATGATCAGTCCACCAGTCGATAATCGTGAACAGAAAGATGGCTGATAACATGATCAGAGCACCAGTCGATAATCGTGAACAGAACGGTGGCTGATAACATGATCAGAGCACCAGTCGATAATCGTGAACAGAACGGTGGCTGATAATATGATCAGAGCACCAGTCGATAATCGTGAACAGAACGGTGGCTGATAATATGATCAGTCCACCAGTCGATAATCGTGAACAGAACGGTGGCTGATAACATGATCAGTCCACCAGTCGATAATCGTGAACAGAACGGTGGCTGATAACATGATCAGTCCACCAGTCGATAATCGTGAACAGAACGGTGGCTGATAACATGATCAGAGCACCAGTCGATAATCGTGAACAGAACGGTGGCTGATAACATGATCAGAGCTCCAGTCGATAATCGTGAACAACGCAATAGGATGATGGATGATAAGACTAAATCGCCAGTCGATAAACATAAATAGAACAGTAGATGATGATAGAACCAAGTCTTGTTTAGTAGTCGATACCTGTATAGAAATATTTATACTTTTTACTAAAAGTATTTCACTACAGCAGTGTCGATTTTTCCCTCTAAGGCCGGTGACACACTAAAATGGTTCCCTCTTTTTCTCGCTCTCGCCAGAAGACAAGCTGACCATCTCTTGTCGAGCAGCAGATAGATAATATGTTTTGCCAGCGCAGTCTTTAACCGATCGTAAAGAATTAAAAACGAAGACGTCAGCGATCAGCACCCTGACTTTCCGGGCTATCATGGGGAATAGACTCTTCCCGTGGCGCTGCTGCTGCTGCTGCTGCTGCTGTTGTTGTTGTTGTGTGTTAAATTTCATTTGTCGTTTTATGCCTTTTGTCTCGCCTTCTATTAAAAGGTATTTTCATCGTCTAGTGAAATCTTTGCTAAGACCTCAAAGTAACTCATCGGCGTTCCAATCTTTTTAGCAGACGAGCGACATTTCGTTATTCATTGAAGGATGCTAACACTCTCAGCAGACGAAGAATTTCGGGGTGTTTATGGATCCATGTAGTTAATCACTTGAAAGTGGTTTGGCAGCCTTCAGGGTTTGGGGCTGTTAACAACTTTGGAGGAGGATTCCCGGTGAGTATAATACGTGGGTATTATGGGAACTAACTTCAAATTAAGCATCTCCCTCTGATTTAATCACGGACATTTTAGCCGTCGGCATCTCGTCAAGGGAGCCCGATGGTCAGGAAAACTACAGAGAGAAATATCGCTATAGAGGGGGGGGGTTACAAGACTACGACGAATGGCGTATCTCCGTGGCGATTAAGTTATTGAAATCAACGCGATTTTAGCCGTCGTTTGCTTCCTTAGTCGGTTTATTCTGAAATATGGAGCTGCTATGAGATTTTGTGGCCTGGCAATTACTACATTGGTTTTTAAAGGTATGCGTAACTATGGTAGTCAGGAAAGTAGTAGACATGAGGCAAACAAACCCCCTGAACTGCACGGTAAGCTATTTATTACGACTGTCTCCGTTCCATCAAGTCCTGATCTCTTCGTCAAAATCAAGTCTTGCAACCGGATGTTGATTTTCCACTGGCGTCGGCTACTCCTGGCGGCAGCGGAGCATTACCGAGCAAGATCTTACGCCTGAGGAAGACCTGAACAACTTGGTCGAAAGCTGGGTACCGTGTAGTAGAGTTACTGTAGACACGTGGTAACCCCTGCATCCTCTTCTCCGCTTAGTTCAGAAAAATGAGAGCAGGGAACTTCCTTTAGTGGATGGATGCTTTACGTGCCGACATTGGCAAGCAGGTTCAACGGAAATAAAAAGAAAGTTACCCTTAATAATAAGTATTCACACCAGTCGATCCTAATGATTAACACTTAGCACTTTCGTTTAGTCTCATTATTAAACTTAGGTCAGGTTGCTACTAACAACACTGTACCTTTATCAGCCATATATCAAATTACTACTAGTTATGAAGTGTAACGTACGATCCTAATGATTAACACTTAGCACTTTCGTTTAGTCTCATTATTAAACTTAGGTCAGGTTGCTACTAACAACACTGTACCTTTATCAGCCATCTGTCAAGTTGCTACTAACAACACTGTACCTTTATCAGCCATATATCAAATTACTACTAGTTATGAAGTGTAACGTAGTTGCTTTAATAAGTTTTTTAATGGCTACAGTAAAGTGTAATATGACCAGTAACGACATACAGCTAATTATAAAGTTGCTTTACGTAATTACTAGCTGAACTGAATTTCAGACCAACAATGTATGATGTTATTTATAGTCAAATTACATGTTATCCTAGATATCTATAAAGCTAATATTAACTAGCTACGTTGCACTTTTAATTAGCTATTTATCTCAGCTGCACTTCATAGCAATTATAGTAAACTTTTATAAAGCTGATGGCTACCTTGTGTTTCTGAGTAGCCATCAACAAAAATAGTGATACGTGGGAGAAAAGTAGGTCTTAAATGGATAATAATCTTATAATCTTCCAGATGTTTCAACATAATCTGTTTTCTTTAGAGTTTAAAGTTTTTAAAATCCTATTTAACTTGAAGATTTAGATGCTGGGAGGGAGGAGGGACATTAGAGGAACGGGGAAAGAGGGGTGGGGTGCGTGGCATGAAAAACAATGGCTAACACAAAATTTCCCAGTGCATTCTGGCCCGACGAAAGTCTCCGCTACCACTTTTCAATTTGTCTGTGGGAAGAGACAGCAGCCGAAGAACTAGTACAGAAGAGTGAAAAGAAACCATGCGACGGGAAGTTTTCTAAATCAGTCTTCGGCTTCCATCGGGGGGGGGGGGGTGGTGATGGAACACGGGCTTCTGGCCACAGGAAGTCGGTCCTGCCACCAGTTACTCGGCCAGCTGCCGTCCGACGATTCTGATGCTCGTTGGTTTAGTTGTTTTATATATTTTCTAAGAAAACCTGAAGAATCCCAAGTCCCTGAGGCGGTGCTGCTCGACAGCGTCAGGCTGCGGTGTTGAACATGTTGTAGGGAGAATGCGATGTGAACGTCGGATACGTTAACGACACCTTCAGCCTATTTTACCTGCCTTTTCCGCGATCCGCCTCTTTTGAGTGACTGTATGAGCGAACGATGGTTCTCGAACAACATCGACAACAACAAAAAAACAGAATTGGCAGTTTTCATTTGCAAGCTGTTTTCTGTTAAATATTCAGTTTTTTTTTTTTAATTCCCCCCCCCCCACCTCGCGCTTGTATGGCAAGGGTTAAGCTCTGTAGCTCGGCCTAGCTGAGTATAAGAGACATAGCGCGGGACGACATACGGAGCCATTACAGTGAAACCTCGCTTACAAGTTTGCGCCATCCGTCCACTTATTTACTCTCTTCCGCCTCAGTCGGCCGAGAGAAGCGGCAACTCCTCGATGTGCCAGTGCGCGCCCCTGGCGGCGAGTTCCGGTGACGGACTCTCGCTTGTACAGACGATCGTCGTGGCGAGAAGACGGACGTCTGTAATTAACAACGCGCTATCGATTCTCCCGGTCGCTGAGTAGCCTATCGATTTTGAATTAATCAGACAGGTTTCTTCAAAAGAAGAAAAACAAATTACTAATAATGAAGATGAAAATCCATGTATAATTAGACGCTAAGAGAAGTTAAAATTTTTTGCGACTTTATCACTTATTAATTATAAGACGAAAAAATGTTTACAAAAGAAGAAGAAAAGAAAGAAAGAATCGCGGTCTGTAGGAGAAACCCGTGTATAAGGCGAGTAATATCAAAACATTCTATAAGCATCTGGGGAGGAGACTAAAATATGGGACTCCAGATAGCGATGTAAATAAAAAAAAGTTTACTTTGGTAACACAATTTGACAGAAGTCGTCAGATGATACATTTCTGAGCTCGGAACCAAACCAATACTCGAGGTCTGTATCCTTTTTTGAAATATCAGGCGCACTTCTCTTTTTAAATCCTCCTTCGGGTTTTTCTTTCTTTCTTTAACTCTAAATCTCTTTGTGTACATTTCCTGTGCTTCACTGCCATTAACTGCTCAACTTTAATATCACTTTTAGAAATATATACTGCTTCTTTACATTGCATTAAAAATAAACAAACTGCTTACCGTTTTTGTATATCCACTGGCTTATATAGAGACCTTTCTCGAGTAGATTTTAAAGAATCAGATCTTTTATTAAATTCTGCCAGTGACTTCAGATCTGGGGAGGTACAACTCTTCCACACTGAACTGTCTGTCGAAGCTTTTATCTGTTTTCTCTACGGTGTATTATTTATATTTGTTATTATACATATTTATATTATAATAAACAATTTTTGCACTGTTCTTATTATTGGATTATTGTCAGCCCTCTAAGTACCACATATTTTACTTTCTTCTTCCTCTTTTTGTTAGTTTATTAATTAAAATTCTTTAATGTTTATCTGGTAAAGTACAGAAGGCGTTCTAGCACCGGCTTTCTGCCGGGATATTTTGGAAGAGTGAAGTCTCGTTATGAATCTCTCCGAGTGTCAGATAACGAGATCTCGTCACAGATTCCTCCAGGTGTCGGACAGCGAACTGTTACGAGATTCGCCGAGTGTCAGATGGCGAAGTCTCATTGCAAACTTCTATGAAGATCTAAAATGCAGATTTTTTTGAACGAACTAAACCTATGTTTCCTTTAATCGCAAAATCCCTCGCAACGTATTCCGAACTCTAAAAAAAGCACCTGCCCGGAACATAACGTTCGAGGGAGAAATATCACAAAGCAAACATTGGGAAAATGCTAGACGCTCTCAAATAGTTGCTGATAAAATGACGAACGTCTGTCTTTTTGCTTCTCTTGGCAGCCGGGAGATGAGAGACGAACAGACTTCTGAAGCAGTGTAAGCTTGACTGCACTTATAGTACCCGACTCGTAGAATCAACACGTGTATGTATACAGAACTCAGAAAATTACCACTGTCGACGGAATACCGCTGTTCTCGTAAAATTATCTGTGCAAAATATTTATTTGTATTGTAATAAAAAAATTTTTAAAAATACAGAATGGCTGCCCGGAGGAGAGATCACAGTGGCTTCTACTGTGTGTCTCTGTGTGTGTGTGTGTGTGTGAGAGAGAGAGAGAGAGAGAGAGAGATTTCAACACGGATATCACAACTCCTAAGATGAACTAGTGCAGTCTTTGTCTAAAGATTCCATATTTCTAGAACTAAGAGTTGCTGGACTTTTCGTACTGTAGTCGTAATTAGTAGGTTAGACAAAAAACAGGAGAGCGGGGTCAATGTCAAGGTTGCGTTTCTGGCCGTACAAGTCGGTTCTGTATTACCGAAACCTTAGCGAAGACGTAAATTTGCTGTAGATGGTGGGAGAGAGAGAGAGAGACTGGATTAGAAGTCGAGCTGCGCCGTCTCTCCCCGGGACGACAATGAACGCCAGCTTAGAACGTAGAGAACGAAATTTCGCGTGTGAAGAAATTCTAAACTGGTTTTTACGGAAAGAAATAAAACTTTCCTCATCTTTTTTTTAGTGCAAGCCAAAGCTTGTAATTGTTTTCAAAATGACAGATCAACCAAGATGTCCCCCTTCGAGAGAGGTTTACCTGTAAAACAACTAATGCTGCTGGCCGTCCCGTTTTCGTTCGTTTCATTTCTCCCTTTGGTATTTCGCATTCTCGTATGCGTCCCTCTCACTACTGCAGACGTATCGAAGTTCGCAGCAGTTTGTCTGTCTTATCATTTTTGTATATTTTATAATCATTATTGATATTTTGTTCGCAATATTTTGTCAAGGAAAAAAAAAAAACAACCAAAAATGTTTTGTTCAGGTGTTTGTTTGCATACATCTATTCGTTTTTAAGTTTCTAAATGGTTTCCCATCCATCGGACATAACTGCAGTAGTAATACTGTAACAATAGGCGAACAGCGCGGACGTCATGACTCAAGTCGTATTTCTCTCGGACAGCCAAGACCGTAGCCCGGGATATTCTCCCGATATCTGGCAAGTGTGCAGGCATCTATAAGCCGGAGTTGGGGAAATTGTTTTTCTTTGTTATTAAATATATATACCTGTTATTATTCGCTTATTTCCCTACTGCACTTGTAACCTTCTGCCTCACCTTCAACACGTCGTTATCTAGCGCAAAATACCAACGATGTTTACCAATCCTGGTTCAAAACCTCGGTGTGTGTGTGTGTGTAGTTGGTCCATCAGCCCTCTTGTGGGACGTACGTGTACGGCGTAGACATGTTCCCTTTGAACCAGATTTTGTGCTGATATTTTGTATAAACTCTTTAGTCCACACTGACATTGCCAATACCTTTCTTAACCTCTTTATACGATCTGGGGTGCATTTTCAACCTACTGCTTTTTAAATTTGTTCTTACCCAGCACAGGTTCAGCCGTACGGGCCGCGACACGGCACTTCCCTCCTTAATATAACTCTCTCCGACGACAAATCCGTACGGCTCCGACCCCCTGTTTCGTCACCAACCAATGCAGCGGCTTCCTTAACTAAGGGATTCTCACCCTTAAAACCTGGACTTACTCCTGTAATACTGCCATTTTGAACGTTCCATGACAAAAGCTCTTTCCATTTAAAGATTCACTACTAGTTTTCCTGTTTTCAACTACTATCTACTTAAGCGGTGTTTGAAAAGAAGAAACTACTGTAATTTTTTAAAAGTAATTAATTATATTAAACCGGAAGAGAAAACACTTCTCGGTTCAGTTAACGTAAGGCCCCCTAAATACCACGTAATCTAATTTACATCTTCCGTGGCGGGTAACCATGTTTTAGCACGTGACTGACCCGGTTTTTTTTGTTTTTTTTTCCTCTTCTTTGTACTACCGGCCACGTGCATTTTCCGTTTCATTTAATGTCGTCTTCGTGGTTAAAGAGAACATTTGCTTCAAATTATCAGGACTCTCATTACAAATTAATGCCCGGAGCTCCGCTCAGGGTTCACATCCTCGCCATTCACGGAACAGAAACCATTGCGGTTCATTACCGTTGAGAAAAACTGCGGTTACTGAGATCGATCCCTTACACCCATCATCTCGTTAATATGAGAAGGAAAAAAAGTTCTTTCCCAAATATCCTTTCCTGTAATTTTATGGTTGGAGACATTTTTAAATTATATATATAAAAAGAAATCCCAGAGTTTATGAAATAATTTATATAAACTATATGTTTAGGAAAACCAGTGTGCACGAGTTTATCTCGTGTGGTATTTAATTCCTCCTTTTCTCTTTTTTTTTTTTGGAATAATAATAAAAAGAAGAGAAAGAGAAACGAAATCAATCCAGATACTCTAAAATAGTACGTTTTTCCAAAAAATATATACGTACATATACAGTCGACCCCCCCCCCACGTAATCGCGGTTCGGCATTCGCGGCCCCGGTTATTCGCGGAATCGCAAATATCTTCCGCGGTTTTTTATGGCTTTTTTCGTGGCAATATATATTTTTTCACGCTTTTTAACGCTAAATTATTAATAACGATATAATTTACTAATTTTGTAATATAAATACTAACGTAAATTCAGCAAAATATCAATATAAAATAAACGCTATTGGTTGGAGGTTTGAAAGTAGCCAATCCGAGAGCGTCATTCATTTCTCCTTGCTGCTGATTGGCTGCTGCCCACGAGGCGCTGTCTCAGGCAGATGCAGCCCAGCAGCCCCGCATCATCCCAGTTTACCGCGTGTAGCTATCTCGGGTGTTTCGCTGAGTGTTGTATTTTTTATTAAATTATTATTATACATTTACTTATATTTTACGTTATATTTTGACGTTTATAGGCATTTTAATGGACCACGTCCAATATTCGCGGTTTTCACTCTTCGCGGGTGCTCAAGGGACGTAACCCCCGCGAATACCGGGGGACAACTGTATATCAGAGCTCCGAGAAAAGAGTTGTTGGTGACGACACCGCCGGTCTGCTGCCAGGCACTACGGTTGATGGCGAGCACGCTGAACCTCTATTGTCGTGTATCAGGTTTGAGGTCCGACGTATAAAGCAAAAATTCAATCTAGAAATCTCTTTTTTTGAGATGCTTCCTTTATAATTTAGAAAGCTGCGATTTACTATAGTGATTCAATTATTTTGGAGGGAGGTGGGAGCATATGATATATCGGTAAAACTGTCGCGAGCACAAGTTAAGATTCGCGAGTTGAGAGATTTAATACAAAGTCCACAGCATCCACAGAATTGACTGGGCCACGTGACCGGTGTCTAGAGACAGTAAATTTTATTCTGCACATAGAAAGAGTTCAATAAAAAGCTAAGTACAGACACATTAGAAGCTATTGTTAGTACAGCACGTAATATATAATTCAAGTTTGGCTTATTTTGTAAGTTTAAAATGAGTATATTACTGTATCGTCAGGAGTTCTGAACAACGGCTTCGACTGATTTATGAGAGCAGAACTAGAAACGATTTTTAGCCGTACTCTAGTGAGCGACAAACGGGTACAGACTGCGGGTTCGATCCGGATTAGTGGTGTTCCGGGCGCGAGAACTTTGGGCAGAATCCAAAGATGCGGCGCAATTTAGCGAGTCAAAGGTCCACCGCAGCCAACCCTTTGAAGTGAATGGTCGTGAGGATGATCAGTCACGTGCCAGACTGCGGGGTCGACGAACCGCGACAGCCTCCGTCCAAACGAAATTAAAGGCTCGTTGTCGAGAAAAGGAAAAAGAGATCGCAACCGACATAACCGTGTGTGTGTGTGTGTGTGTGTGTCTCTCTCTCTCTCTCTCTCTCTCTCTCTCTCTCTCTCTCTCTCCGGGCACAAAGAATTAAAAAAAAAAAACAATTTCAAAAAATCCGAAAGCCGATTATGAAACCCAAATCATTCTTGATTTCTTCCCCTCGATTACAGCCTCCACCGAATTGTAGCTCTCTTGTAATTTCTCTCACTACAACGAACCTCGCGTCTGCTGGCCAACTTCCGCCATAGACGCTCATCGCATTGCTGTGAAACTGCTTAAAGCACCTCGTGTTTACGCTATTATGCCATTCGTCTATTACTACCAGCCTCAATCCCAATATTCCTAAATGAGTTTAATTTGTTTTCTTTTCAGTTTTTTTTTTTTTAAATAAATAGTTTCTCAAACTTTCGAATTTTAAGTTTAAATTTTATCTCTTAATGATCACGTTGCTCTCTCTCTCTCTCTCTCTCTCTACATTACGTGCTAACTAACTACACATTTTTGTAAAAACAAAAATTTTAAAAAATTGAATAAGTTAACCTGCATCAGTAACTAAAACTGAAGGTCTGGCGGACAACAATGTTTTCAGTCCGTGCTGGATGACTGTTTCAATACTTTCCGAGGCCCTTTCTGAGAAGGAGCTTTATATGATTAATTGTTTATCAATAACTATAGCCCAACTGAATGAATCAAACCCGACTTGGCTACATTTGAAAAGAAGGCATTAATATCCGAGCGGAGATGCTGGCGCTATAATATTTTCCAGTAATTTTATGTCATCAACCACAAGTTGTGATGAGTGATTATCCATCAGTCTCCTTGTGTGGCTGCTCCGAGTTGGCAGCTGATGGGAAGATATTCGCGAATGAAACAAAGTCAAAACAATATCAAGCCAATTTTTATTAGAATGCACCCTTAACATTTCTCGCATTAGTTTGTCAGAAAAGTACAGTTTTCGCAAAATTAATATGACTTTATAGAGAATTAAATTACTCAACAACCACCGAACCAAAAGTTTGAGAAAATAGCAATTTAATCACTCTTTTCCTAGGCAAATTCTAATTCTTTGTTCCATCGTCTCCACTTAACCAAAAATTGATCCAAATCACTGCTTTAAAATTCATTGCATAGTTCTAACCTTAAACCAAACCTATTAATCCAGTTGTAGCCCTTTTAGCTAACTCGAATTAAAACCCAGTTTGTTTAGCTAACAATAATTTTAACTTGTCTAGTACTAACCTTAATATTAAGTTAATTCTAACCATTACTAATTCGAGCCTGTATATTCTCTACCTCTATCTCTAACCTAATTATAACCATTAGTCTAGTTCTAGTTTACCAGATGTCACTAATTCTAACCCTGATATATAATCTTATTAACTATTCAAAACTCCTTTATACCTTTAATTCTATCCTAATCTCTATCTTTCGGCTAATCTAAGCCTTTATTTTTACCTAAACCTCAGATCTGACCGTAACCTCGTTAATAACATTTTACTTAGCTACACTGAGATCCGGTACCCTATCAAAACCAGATTCCGACCAACACAAAAGGTGTCAATCTCATCTAGCCGTGGGAATAAGATGAGAAACCAGTAGTTTAAAGCAGGAATTATTGAAATTTGGGTTTTGCAGAGAGTAAACTGCAAAGAAAAAAAAAAGGACGCACTTTAACTTTCGTAAATTTCAAACATTCAGCCAACTATTCTCTCTCTCTCTCTCTGTACTGACATCATCTCTCTCTCTCTCTCTCTCTCTCTCTCTCTCTGTACTGACGTCATCTCTCTGTACTGACATCATCTCTCTCTCTCTCTGTACTGACGTCATCTCTCTCTCTCCATCTCTCTGTACTGACATCATCTCTCTCTACTGACGTCATCTCTCTGTACTGACATCATCTCTCTCTCTACTGACGTCATCTCTCTCTCTCTCCATCTCTCTGTACTGAGGTCAATCTCTCTCTCTCTCTCGTCTCGTTTTTACATTTTTTAACCTGCGTTATCCTCAGTAGATCCGAGATCCGTATTTATTTTTTGACCTGTGGCCAGCAGTTTATCTATATGTTATGCAAATTTCTGTCTCACAGAGAGTGTGTCAACAAATCTGTGAGGTCATCAGTAAAGATGAAAACGCACCAACGTTCCACTTTGTGCCCCCCCCCGCCTCTAGGTGTCCGCCAAGTGGTCCTCCCGGTGACTAACCGACCGATTTGTCCTGAGAATCCTCCCGCAGTGCTGACCAACCAGGGCCGTTCCCTTATATGACGTCAGGGACACGGATCGCCGACCACGCGGCTGTGCGCTGCGATTGGCCTGGAGTTCCACAAGGCACCAGGAGAAGGTCAAGTCCTACAACGCTCCCGAAACGCTGAGACAAAAAATAATCTGTTAAGAACTGACTGTTCCGAATGATCCACGCGAAACACATTGAATTCCTCGATGCAGCCACACGAAATTATTTTCTAACCCTGGATGTCATCTTTAGTGTCTACCAAAATCAGTCAGATTTAAGAGTTTGAAGAATAACTTCCGTCTTTTGTTTACCCAGCCTCTCCACCTCCCCGAGTCTGAGTTATTGGTTTGGTTTCAACAGTCGTGTAGATGAAGGAAAACCTGAAATTTTTGTCAGTTCGCTTTAACGAGGCTCTGTTCAATTTTTTTTTCGCTGATCGAGTGCTCTGTGATGGAGATGAAGAATCGCTCTTTCGTTTGCATTGAAAACAAAGGCTGCGGCCTGGCCAAAGGATCGCGAGTAAGCAACATTCTTCTGAATCTCTCTTGCTTGTCGTGTTCCAGCTTTTAATGTAGAACGGTGCCACTTGAGAGAAAAGAGATGTTCTGACAAACTTGTGATGCAGATGTTTAGATAAATGGAAACAGAAATTATCCTTCACCATTAATATGATTAATAATATAAATATTTAGAAAAGAAATTACGCTACGGTTCAGAATAATGGTGCCAGCGTTTTTCAGTCGTTTAATTCATGATAGTACCTTTCAGCTGTGATGGTTTCGCCAGGTTGCAAGAAGTTATAGTGGATGACACCAGTTTCAGTCCACCAGACAGTGACCATGACCTTTGGGTGGAGGCTGGGTTTTGGAATGTGGCTAGGCTTGTTGTCTGTGTTGAGCCACTGTGCTGATCGTTTTCAATTGTCGTAAAGGATTCAATTGTCATCACACGTAATGATTCGGGGTCAAGAAATGGGTCGTTTTTGTTTCTTATAACAAGCGAAGAGCAGATCTCCAATCGACGATTCTTTTTGTTGTTCATTCAACTCGTGAGGCACCCACTTGTCAAGCCTTTTCACCTTTCCGACTGCGTCAAGATGCCGGGAAACAGTGACAGTGCTTACGTCAAGGTCTCCAGCAATTTCTCGTACTGTTTTTCTTCGATCGGTTTCAACTGAGGCTTTCAAATTGTTTTCATCACAACGGAAGGACCTCTGATACGTTCCTTATCTTCGAAGCTCACGTCTCCTGATCACAAACTTTACAAACCATCGTTGTAATGTGCGCTCATTCGCTGTGTCCTCGTCCCATGCCTGCTTACTGTTACGAGTTGCCTCGCTCGTTTTTTGACCTGGTTTGAACTTGTGAAGCAAAATGGCACGAAAAGCTTTCCTGTCCCTGCTTCACTCAGAACCCTAAAACAAATATCCATTTTATGGTTTTTAAAAAGGTAGGTTTTGCATAATGTATGCCAAAGCACACGTAACTTATCTACATACGCCCTCACAAGCCTGCAGAAAACGAACCCCAAATTAACATAATATAAAAACCGACAAAACCTTTGTAACGACCTGATACAGTAAACAGGATGACAAAATGCGTGGGCATGCGGTGTAAAAATCGTCAAATCACCTATGATTTATTTTCATTTTCAATGCTGATTCAGATGGTTTTCATGATGTGTTATTTGTAACCTACAAGTATTGGATGCTTTTTAGGTTATGTTTTCTTAATAGTATTCCTGATAACAAAAAGAAGAATAAAACTGCTGTGTTTCTCTGTCACTATACAATAATTCCAAAATTCTTAAGAAGAAAAGACGCATGTACTGTAGAGAGAAGTCAACATAACTGCTTTCGCAGGTAAAGGGTTATCTCAGATGATCGCTGCCATTTATAGTATTTTAGGCTGATGCTACGATGTTGAAAGTAGACAGGGAAAGAGAATAGTTTAGAGTAAAATATGTTAGCAGATATTTACAGATGAAGGTGAGAAGAAGTTAATACATGAGAACGTAGTAAACAGACGTGTTAGGATTGTTAACTAACGTGAGTAACTGTCTCATGAAAACCTGTGTCAAATTGTTTCAAAAGACCAAGTTGCTGCAAAGCCATTATCTAAAAAAACAAACATGACTTGTGCTCCCAAATAACATGTGACACGGAGAAGGGAGGAATCGTGATGAGCAGGAATTGATGTCTGCTAAAGGAGCAGCTGATTTCATAAAAAAAATTATGCTGTGATCAATCAGCACAAATGTACCATACCATTCCTGTCAGGCATCCCATTCCAACTTATTAAAGGATTTTGAGCAAATCAATTCTGGTGGCAGAAATGCAATAGATCCAAACGTATTTCTAGTAGGAACAATCTGACTACTGAAACAAATGGTACAAACTCTCCCAAAGCTGAAATCACTTTGGCAATAACGGGGCAGGTCTTCTGTGGATACACAGAACACAAAACAGCTGTCGGTTTGCAATTAACAACAACAAAAGGACGATCACAAAAATTAGGTACAATGGCTCTAGTCCATCACCGCCTTCTAAAGTAAAGCACGTGTTTTGTGTACTTCTTCATGGGCCGGTCGTCGTCACGCAAAGTCACATCTGTAGGTTTCACGTGCTCGCAACGTAATACCACGATTTGGCGCTGGTGATGCAAGGACAGACTGTCTGTTCTGGATATTCTCTCACAAAACCTCTCTTCCTCCCCCCACAAAGAACTTCATTTAAATCAAAACTACTACTTTTTAAAAAAAAACAGCGTTTACGTAACTTGTCTTCTCTTCTCGTGTTTACATGGTCCGTATATTTCACAAAATCAATGAGTCATTTAATCGTCCGCTTCGTTACAATGTCTACTGTTTGGTCTTGTTAAAAGCTTTCATGTGCTTGTATTTTGTCTTAATAACTTCTTTCTTTTCTTTTTTTCCTTCAATATTTCGAATTGCATAATGCATTAGCTCTCGCTATTTCATCCCAGCTGTTATCACAAAGCTTTGTGGAGATATTGGTTGTGGGTTCGATGGCATACTAAATTAAAAAGTCCTCGGCGATCTAAGACAGAATATGAACGTTGCTGGTTGCAGAGTTTCGCATGAATAGGCAGGGGATCTTTCGAGAAAGAATTCGTTCGACAGATTAAAGAGAATAATTACATGTGGCACTTCGTTCGTCACAGAAAAAAAACACGAAAGTTCTTAATAATGATTAGACTAATCGATATAATTTTTTTTTCACAGTTAAAGATTCTTAATTGTGATGTCGGAAGAATAGAATGATCTGGATAATTAAACCCACCGAGAGAAATATCGTAAGTTTTAGGACTTTTTTTTTGTTTCAATACCGATAAACCAACATAGAAGGAATTCAGCCAAGACGCCGGGAAAGCCGCTTATAGAACCAAATAATCATCTGTTGATTCTCACCTTTAGATCAGAGACGAGAGAGTGAGCTTCTTCGTGAATTACGTTGTTCTGTTGGTCGACTTGTTTACCTTTCACCAGTCTGTATGTTCAAAAGACCCAAAGGTCCGTCTTGTTTGAGTTTTCAAAGAAATTAAATATAATTTTATATACATGTCTTTTAAACGTATTTTAGTTATTTAAAAGGACTTCGCGGCGAACCCTTTGTCCTGACTGTCGAGATCTTTAAAAAATGTCTCGTGGAAGGGGAGGGCGAGTGAGGGCTTCAGCCCTTTGGTGACCAGTCGAGTAGCTACCTAGGTATGGATGGAGGCTCTTTGCCGGTTGGCAAGGTGGGTCTGGAGTTACTCACGAAGTCTCCACTCCGTGTACTCAGGACATACTCGTCTGAGGATGTCAAAGAACAGTTGGGTGCTCTAAGTGAACTCATGCAGCCAGCTGAAGAGCATGCCAGTAACCTGCCACTAGACTGCCGGCCGACTTTAAAGTGTAACGTCGGATGGTATAACTAAATTAAAATATAGACTGGTTTGTTTCAATGAATACAGAATTCGAAAGTCTGGTTGCTTTAATTGGATGCGCGATTCTAAATCTATCTGGTTTTATTGGATGCGTAATTTTAAAATCTCAACGGTTTTATTTATTTCAAAATTTTGAGTTGAGTGAATTTAAAATTCTAAAGTTTGGGTAGTTTTAGTCCATTCAGAATTTTAAAATGTTGCTGGTGTTATTGCATTTAGAATGTTAAAGTTTGCGCGGTTTTAATTAATTTAAAGTGAACAATATTAAGAAGTATACAATTTGGTTGTCGTGGTGTAAAAATCGCGTTGCATAGCATTTGGACTTGAAATCAAAAAGAATATGCAGCAAGTTTGAATGGAAACGTAAAATTAATAAATTTACTTAAAATGTGCAGTTCATTTTAAATTGTATGTAGCAAAGAGAAAAATGTTTAAAAAATAAAATACAGTAGATTAGAATATAATTCTAGATAATTCCATCCAGAAGAAGCGTAATAATTGTTTTATCGGAGTTTTGTGATTCTTGGAGCGGGGAGGGAAGAAAAAAACGTGTTGCCACTTTTCGTCAGTCATTAATTCGGTTAAGTATCAAAACGACTTCAATGATCGGACTGACTTAAGCACCGGTTGTTAGGGGATATTTCTCCATCGCATTAATAATTCGGGAATAGTACACAACTTAGTGAAAGTGAGCCTGGCTCATACATCGGGCACTGTTCTCAATTTACTCGAGATGGCGGTGCCTCAATAACAACGACACAGCTTGTTAAATATAAATTCAGTTGCTGTTTATTTTTCTAGAATTTGCACATTTACGTCTTTTATGTGTTCTTTTCATCAACGATTCCACTGCACGGAACTTTACAGTTTTGACCCCCCCCCCTTATTGCGTATGTCTCTTGCCCTTTCAGCCAGACTGAACCTCTTCTCTTCAATCCCGCTTTATTAACCTTTTAGGGATATGCAAATGAATTTATAGGCGTAGTTGGCTTGGTACCTTATTCTTCTCGTTCTAGAATTACTATATTTTCTCGCGTTGACTGCGAATGCAAAATACCCTATTAGGCTTGTCTCTCTGCGAGTTCCATTGGTTGGAAAGAGACTGATGAAAGATGCACCTAATCTCCAGCAGTAACTGATATCCGCCATAACCCCCCAACTTCCTTCTTTAACCAAATGAAAGAGACTGCGTATCACGTCTCTGATTGTCAGTGGAACCTGACACCTTCTGTGGCTAATTCCGCCGCTTTGCACAAAATCTAATTAATTTACCTACAGTTCAATAACACTACCGACAAGATCTACTTATTGTATTGGTCCGGTTGTTTGAAAATTAATCAGTAAGACGTCTTCGGATTAGATTCGGGACCATGGCACTACCCGCTTTCGTTGAAACTGGTGGTATGGATTTCGCTCGAAACCTATTTGATTGTTTCAAAAAGACGAAGTTGATTCTTTGAACTGGTGTGTGAGAGAGAGAGTGGGGGAGAAGACAAACAATGAGAGAGAGAGAGAGCGATGGAAAGATGGTGAGAGAGCGATGAAAAGATGGAGAGAGAGAGGGGGAGAGAAGACAAACAATGAGAGAGAGAGAGAGAGATGGTGAGAGAGAAGACAAACAATGAGAGAGAGAGAGAGAGATGGTGAGAGAGCGATGGAAAGATGGTGAGAGAGAGATAGAGAGCGAGCGATGGAAAGATGGAGAGAGAGAGAGGGGGGAGAAGACAAACAATGAGAGAGAGAGATGGTGAGAGAGCGATGGAAAGATGGAGAGAGAGGGGGGAGAAGACAAACAATGAGAAAGAGAGAGATGTTTTTTGAACACCTACAAACAAAAAAGAAATGATATAAACGATAACAAAATCAATCAATATAAATATTTATAGAGCATGAACATATAGCCTAACAAAAAGGAAACGTGTTTTATTTCATATTACAGGGTGACCGAAAAGTGACTCTCTTTCTAATGGAGATAGAAACTATGTTTGTGTTATCTGAAGATACGCCGTTCTGATGACGCCATTTTGGGGGGGATGGGGGTAAAATGTGATCTTGGATGACGTAGGAGTTTACTCCTAGATCGACAGGACGAAATGGCGCTTGCCGGAAGCGCGGACCCAGCCCAGCCAGTCTGACTTTCTTTATGGGGACAGCCGGAAGAAGAGATCCGCCGCAGTAAAATCACGTGATTCGGAAGAGTTAGAGACCGGAATACATGAAGCGCTTCGTCGAGTGATTTCCCGCCCAAAGTTTGGCGTCGTGTCTATCAAGTCAGTGCGCTGATAATGGAGACCTTGGTGAAATCGAATTGTGGTCAGGGTAGATGGCATAAAATTAGTTTTCAGATGCCACTATAACGATGTTTTTTATGCCTATTAGAGCTGAAATTTTACAATATTTAAGGGGAAAGAGCTGTGTTTTTCAGCAACAAAAAAGAGAAGAAATCTTGCATAACGTTTGTACCTCGGAGAAAGGCTTTTTTTGAATGTTCCGTAATTTTACTAAAGTTTTCTGAGGTTTTTTTTTTTTATTATTATTAGTAGTATAACCTGCGCACTAGTTTACTTGTCCTAGGCTGTCGGAGCCCCGCGGTTACTTGATCAATTCAGAATGTGTTGAGCGTCTGTGATGGTGTTAACGATAGGGCGGCCATTCGTAGAAAAAAAACAACAACAAAAATAACGCTCTGCTGTTATCACCTATATCGCGAAACAGCGATTTGGAAGCCGCCTGCTGTTTGAAAATCAATTTTGTGGCATTTAAAATTGCGTAGAAACTGCCCTAGAATTCACATTCCGCGTTACCAGGTTAAATTCGGTTATCTGTAAATGGAACTCTGGTTCTCTTTTCGTTGTTTCCACGTGTATTCAGGTATTTTTTGTTGTTGTTTTTTCTCATAAGGGAAACAATGAAAACTGTTACCTCGTCTCTGTTTGTCCCTTTCTCCGTTTCCACGAATGAGAACCGGGGTGTGAAATTAGTCACTTTCAATTTGACAGTCAGTAAGCCCAATTACAGTTAATGTTAAGCTCTTTTCCATGAACTAAAGCCTTGTCATGTGCTGCCATCTGGTGTGAAGACCTGGTTCCCAGTGACACGATAACTGCTTACCACCAACAGAAGAATAAGCGATTCTTCGTCATCTTGTCGAACCCCTTTCCTGACTGAGACACATCACAGATGGGAGTTAGAAGGGGGGGTAGGTAAGGGGGTATCATCCTTGGTGACCGAGAAAGTTACCTGGATACGGCTGGGAGCTACTGGGCGGTGGTCAAGGTGCAAGCCAGTCAAAAAAATACTCGCAAAACCCCCACCAGATGTACCCGGAAAACCCGACTAGAACACTTTAGTTTTAGATGTGGGAGGAAATCTACGCGGCCGGCTAGTGAAAGAAGAGCGAGAGGGAGTTACGCCAAACCGAGCTTCTTCTGTCCGGAAGTCGAACCCCGTTCTCAGCATTGGCAGTTCAGTAATCTGACTCCAGGACCACAGGCCGCCCTGAATAACCGATTAGAAATTTAACAGCCTACACCGAGTACTAATAATGGACCTCAAATATCCAATTCTTCCCAGGAATGTAAAGTATACTCACGCCAGTGATGACCGTCACCCATTGATATTTCTGCGTCCATACATCGTACATTTTAATTGGTTATAACTTTAGTGTTTTTCAACAAAGAAGATGGAAAAAACGGGTGGTGAAGTAGCCCCTTAACTCATTAAACGTTTGGTCATTAACACGAACTGTTTGTGTGGGTGATAAAGACCCCGAGTAAATGGCGATACAATTTCTTGCTTTCCTGGGAATACAGTTTGAGAAAAGAAGCGACATTCTATCGATAATGAACCGATGCACGAGAAGCGGATATTTGCTTTACCTTGGCTGAAGAACTACGGAAGTGAAGTGCAGCTGCAGACAGTTGATTAGTAACTTCGCGTGGAACGCTCGGCCTGCTGATAGCAGAGGAAGGATGAGACGACGCTTAAAGGAGAGAGGTCCTATGACCGCTGTGTGGAAGAGAAACCGTTGCAATTGCGGATCCCCCCTTCTTTTTGGTGCGAAGCAAGAAAGTTGTCGGTGCTGCACAAAAATGTCAGCCAGGGGGCGTGGTGACGCAACTCGGAGAACGCATTTCTTCCGCTAGCTCACCAAGTCTGAGGATACGAATTCTCACTCCAAGATAACAATGCTAGACCTCCCCCCCAAAAAAAGAGCCAGTGCCACCGAGCAAATTCTCCAAAAATTATAGCGTGAACGAACTACTCTCAAGTTTGGGTCTGGCCCGAGTGCGCTTTATACTACATGGCTGCACCCCATCGACCTTGACAGAGCAGGCTGGCACTCTGGCTGAAGAGTGAACCGCCGTTAAGCTGCCTAATGAAATGTGACTGAAAAAGACATCAAAACGTTAACGTGGTTTCCAGCGACACTTCTTCAGATATCTTCCACTTTTGTGTATGCATGGTAGCCAAATGATATCATTTATTGTGTAATTACATCGAGAAAAGTCACTGTTAGGGTAGATTTCCTGACGCACATTTCCTAGACATTGAAAGCAACACAGTAAGCTGGCTCCCAACTTCAGCAACTCCCTGTCGAAACTACTGACCCGGAAATGGGAGTTTCGTCATGACCATAAATAAACTATAGAAAGAGAAAGATTTTCTTCAAAGCGATATGTGATCTACAATAATACCCAACACAACACACGGCTTACCCATACCTGATACACCCCTCTGCTAAAGCATTCATTATTCATTAATTTTTTAGCACACGTGAAAACTCCGTGACTAGTTTGCTTAATATTATACACATCGCAGACTACAAAGATGAGGTTTAAACGAGTAATTTTTGGAAACCGTAACTTTCACAGAGACTTTGTCACGCAAACAAACCGGACTGATACAAATGAAGCCAAGTCATAAATGTCAGAAAAACACCAAAAAATGACCTCTTTAATTACAAACTAAGCAATGGTAGGAGATCGGTTTCTTTTGCAGATATACAATAAACGCACGGTATCCCAAAGAATTCAGCGAGGGTGGAGAATCTACTAGAATTCTTCTGGTTAGTGGGAAAAGGGAACTGGAGTTCCCGAAGAAAACTCACTACAGCAGGCTGACAAAAGGGGGGAAAAAAGTCTGCATTTATTAGAAATCAACCTGGTCCTCAAGCATTAACTCTTTGGTATCTTTCTCTCCGAATACAGTAGTGTGTCCTAGTGGGGTAGGGCTTCAAACTCATGTGATTATGAAGCCTCGAAATGAAGTTTATCATAACGATGAATATTTACACAGCTAAAAAAATTCCGGAAAATGAAGCATATTTTGTTTTTGGTTCGATAACCAGACCTGTTTTTTTCGTGACGTCACTCATTAACCATGCAGCTAATCTAAGATGCACGAAGGCATGGATCAACTTCTGTCTGCGCCGCGTGCACTCGCTGAGTTTTCTATTTAGGTTTGCAATAAATACATTTCATGTTGTCATTAATAACATTAAGAGCCTTCAGGCTTTGCTCGATAAAGAAGCAAAGATCGTAAATTTTTCGAAATACACCATGTTACATGTGTAAATGGTCCGCGAGGCTAAAGCTTCGGTTATTAAGCATATCACGTGGTGCTTTCCGTAAGAGTACAACATTTCCGAACTGGTCCATAGATACGATATGGTCGGACTTTGGGGCTGCATACGATACTTTTTGTTACCAAAAAGATAAATTTTTGTATTCACTGATATCAAACAATATTATTTTTCCTTTGCTGTCGTTTCCAATTATTACTTTAATTAATTTTTTCTCTCTCTCTCTTTGTAAGTCGAGTTCATATGAATTCTCTTCCTGGGGGGGGGGCGGTGTCACCTTGGTGTAGTGTTATTGTTAAAAGGGCTTCGGACAGCACCCCTATGCTGTTGTCCTCTCCGAATTTGTTGCCTTTACATCAGCTCGAACCCGTCTCCACGTATTTTCTAATTATCGGGACAATCAACAGTATGAAGCAGAGAAAAAGAAGAAAAAATTCAGCGATATGGCGATGACCAGATATTGAAAGAAACTTTGCTTTCATTACCATCGTTTAACAACAAAAGCCACGGAGGCCGGGTCTTTCCGCCAGAAATATCCGACGGCTGGATCGATTCCAGTCACACAGCGAAAGCGCCACCTACCGGCGCTACGTCCGCTTTGCTACACGGCTTGCGCACCGCTCTAGAAGGCGAAGGCTGAATTAAACGTCTTGACGAACGATTTCATCTGCTACTGATGCGGGCCTGAGTTCGTTCGCTTTTCCGACACCATAGTTGTCATAGTGATCCTCGGGTGTTTGGAATAATAATAATTAAAAAAAAGCTCCATCTTTAGTGTCCGTCTGAGGCTCGCTAAAAGTGTAATATTTTGTTTGCTTTAATCCTATGATCGTCTTCAATTATTTCGAAGCAGAGAAGGCTGTTATTTGGGAAATATACTGTGGCCGATTACCATAGTTTACTGTTTTCAATGGGGACCAGACGGAAACTTATTTATACATCATCTTTAATCGGTGGCTCTAAAAAGCCAGAAGACCTTTACATAGAATCTACTATCTTCCACAATAGATGGCATGTACGTAAATATTCCGTATGCGCCCATACAGATGATGAGCTCTAACAAAGAGAATTTTGGACTTAAGTGTACCCTTAAAATCAAGTTATATGAGGGCTTTAAGGGGCTCCCCACTCCACTAAATGAAGGGCTCATTCCTTTTGACTGTTTCGCTACTTAAAGTTCATTAACATCCATTTCTAATGTCCGCTCGGTTCCGAATGTCCTGGTTCTTGTTGATTGGCTGCTCGTTTTTCTCTCTGACTAATTAGATTTTAAGGTTTGATTACATCCTCTAAAGTGCCAGAAATGTGTGCGCTGCGACCAAGCGCCCAGCAGCGAATCTGCTTCAACTGTCGAAAATTTGGGTCTTTTGTTACTTTCAATTTTGAAATATAAGTCAGGGCTGCGAACATCGTCGACGAACTAACGAGGTCCCTGGCCTCCCAGACATCGATCAGGGCTGGAGTGAAGTGAAAACTTTAAAAGCTACGCGTAATAAGACCGACAAACAATTAAAATTAAAACCCGTCCCTAATAATAATTAATTGTCTCTAACGTGTAACCTGATAACGGTACTTGAGTGTCCATAATAAACAGTACGTGGCGTCACCGCTCTGTTTCAGCTTTTTGTTCTTTTTCTTTTGTTTTGACATTTCTTATAATCATCAAGAAAGCTGTCAATCGCTCGTCTACCAGACCGGATTTTTCCGCAGATTAAACCGTTTTTGCTATTTAAAAAAACACACACACAAAAAAAAAACTGGCCTTTGATCTTTAATGCTAACACGGCTACGCAAGTTACGGTTCAGGCTGTCGTTAAACTCTTCGATAAAACGGTCACGTCACCCAATCAAAGGCTATAACATGACGTACAAAGGCGATCGGGGTGGAATTAGGGCCAAATAAAACATATGTGAGTGCGTGCGAATGCGAATGTTTTCGAGTGTGTATATATTCTTAACTGAAACAGTCATATTCTCGGTGTCCTCTACAGCTCGTCAGCTATTGGTACTATGGAAACCAGTCCTCGAATGGCCCAGTAGTTCCGCCAGTGGGTAGGTTGGAGAAAGACGGTGAACTACGTTTCGAATAATGAAATAATTATCGCAGGTTTCGAGCAGAGACGAATGCAGATATACGTCTTCTTTCTTCCTTTAAAACTTTTGTCTGTCGCCACCTTAGGTTTCAGAAGAGAAAATCTGGCGCACCTGCATTTTAAATTCGAAAAAAAAAAAAAAAAGAGCAGGCAAGCGAGCGGAAGACATGAAGGGGCCTCGATAGCTGTAGTCGCGTGTCCGACACTCCACCGAATCGTTATCACCGCTTCCCGAGTTGAGGAACGGAATGTCTGTCAAACTCCGTTAATTGGCAGCTGAGAAGTGTCATAAGCGAACTTCACCTGAAAGCACTTGTCATTTCTCAGCCACTTCCAGCATAATAAACCATGTGATGAAAAAGAAGCTCTTCCGACCGACGATATCCGCTAAATTAAAACTTGGGAAAAGAAAGATGCGAGAGCATGTTACATTAATTAAGGACCTAGCATTACTACCGGCTCGTGGCGAAGCAGTTATAAAATAATATTTTTAGGAAACTAATTAGGTGCCGGTTAATGAAAAACAGGTACTGTGGCCAGGCTTAGGATCTGGATTACACGAAAGTTCATTAAAATATTTTTGTTCGGTTTAATATTTTAAGATGCCTTAATATGTTTTCACATATGGCGCGATCCGAGCTCTAGGGTCGGCGCATATCTGTCAGGTGACCGATCGATGTGCCGAGTGACCGAGTCTACTGGTGTTGACCGGAAAACCTCCTGTTTAAAAGATTGCGGATAATCTTTTTCATAGATTAGTTTTTTTTACCACTGGGAGATTTATGTCAAACTTTAAAGAACGTAAAGCCAATGTGTTTTTTTTTCTGTGTTCGTGAAAACACGGTGCATTCGCTCTCATTCAACACTGGCATAACATCTGAAGAATATCGGAGCGTATAAAAGACACCTCGTCATTTTAAACAATAATCAGATTTATCCATTTGTTGGCTCGTAAATTTTGAAAGTGGTTTCGCTTTATATTATAAGATTTTTTTTTTACCAATTCGTGTTATGAGAACAGAAAGTTATTAACGAAAGTAAAAAAAACTAAGTAATCTTTCTACGGGATGTAAATGATTGATTTGCTTTTTATTACCTTCCTACAGCCTACATCTGATTCGGCAATAATTCTCTTCTCTGTTCGTTTGCTTTTTTTTCCCCTTATTTTATATATTTCATTCCATTTTCTTTACAGAATTCCTCTTAGAATAAACCAAAAATAAATAAATAAATAAATGCCTGTTTTTCCACAATGTTTATTCGCAGATGCCTTACCATTACTGGTTTTGTGGAAAGTTACAGATTGTTTTTAGTTACAAAGCGAACGATTGAATTATTACCATAAGTCCGCTATATCCGAACAGTTCGCAGTAACAGCTGCTGTAGTATTGCAGCCCTTCTTTTCAAAGGTTTCTTGGGGTCTGCACCATTCCTTGCTGACCGGGTCTACGGAGATCGTGGTTCCGCCTAAGCACCCAGCCGATAAAACGCCACTTTCCCCGCACAGTGAAGCTTTAATGACGCTGCTGTGCGGTCGGATATCTTAAAGAAATACTACACGCTTAGATAAAACAGATCTCAAACGGGATCTTCCGGATACTCGAGGTGGAAAACCCGAAAGTTCAGACTGGCTCCCCAGTCTTTCCCCTTAATTTGTTCGGTGACCAATCCCGCCCATTGCTGTAAGATGGTTCCCAAAAGACCCTTAAGTAAGGACAGGGTTTTGCAGTGAAAGTAAATAACTGCTAAATTACCAGACCACAATTTTCGATTCCAATGCTCAATAAAATGTATTCTTTTTAATTATAATAACATTTTATTTCTTTGGACAATTTTTCTTTTAATCGGAATCTTTAAAATGTTAACGGTAAAAAACAAAAACCGAAATTTTCCAGTTTTTAAGGTAGCTCACTAGCATTTATGAATTATGCTCTGCTCCAATACGGGGGCCTAAAACTGCAATAACGGTCACTTTTCTGTATATTCCCAAAATAAGGTGGTACCACGTAAATTAGAGAGTTAGACAACAGAGAATGCGAAAAAAATTCGAATTCTCATCATTATTGAACTTTAAATGTTATCTGAGAACTTGAGAGATATTAAATTGTTACTCTTAAAAGAAAATTAAATTCTTATCAGACTTAACTTACCACATAAAAAAAAAAACATTATTGGTCATAACTTAGATATTTTATTAGATTTAAGAGAATTTTGATGATTTTCATTGTTGTGTACTTTGAAAACGTGTTACGCAAATGCTCTCTTGTCAAGAAGATCTTAAATAGCTACGTGTGCGTCATAGTTGTGCATAATGCTGCAAGACGGTATCTTACAATGGAGATTGTGATGCATTTAAGATATAAAAAAAAAAACAAGATGCGGTCTCTGAAGTAACGATATAGAAATGTTTAACCAATCAAATTTTTGTATGGGTTTTATAATTAGTGATTAGTAGTATTAGCAACTCACTGTGCAAGCTTTAGTGTTTGTACATGATTATTTTCTCATGTTTTGGTTTAAACAGCCATGCGAAATATCGACAGAAACGTATAAATAAGAAGATAGAATAAAAACTTACTTCTCTGAAATTTGTCTTATTCAATCGAAAATTAAAGAGTTAATTTTATTCTTTCTCACCAAACACCCTCGGTTTTGGCATCTAAAATATTTGTTCAGATAATTCCGTTTGCTTAGCGCCGCTTAAAAGCGGAAGCTTTTGGGTTGTTTAATAATTAAAACAACCCGTTTGTCGGTGATTTCCTCTCAAAATCCCCCGTTAGAACCATACCACACCCTCTCGTCTTTCTGATGGCAGAAGCCCGGCATTCTTTCGCCATTCTGGCTTCTTTAGTTGCGCTTCTGGTTTCGCTTTTACTAAAAATGGAATCTCGGTCACAGGAGCCTAGCGTGTAGTGCCACCCTTCACGACAAACACCCGCCCCCCACTAAACGGACTCGCTCTGCCAGGGTTTGTTTGCCTTATAAAAGATCCGGCTAAATAACGCCGCCCCCCCCCTCTCTCCGTGAAACAAGAGCATCCATAATAATCACGACTCTTCGCGTTAGGTTTTAGTTGTATGTTGAAGGTAATCACGTCTGTTAGCCGCACCAGCCGGTCTCTCCTGTGGCGTGCTTTGTACCAATAATTTAAAAAAAAACAAACAACCTTAATTTGCAGATTCTCTGTACGTGCCATACCTGTGTCGATGCTATAGGTCTGTGATTTTCGCATGCGGGGGGAAAAAAAACCGACTTTACAATCGATCCCTTTTGATTTTTTATTTTTTTTTACGCGGGGGTCTTTGATTGGACTCAAACATACTAAGTATGGTCAGGGGCTTTAATTAGACGTGAGATTTATCCAATTCTTTTGTATAAAGATATTAGGAAAAATACAGGCGATGGCTGTAGAAGCGAAAAATTGCAAAATCAAATGGAAAAAAAAATTAGCGAGAATGGTAGTGGGAAAAAAAATTATTTTTTTTTAAACAGATCACGTGACACTGCAGAATTGATTCCGTTGACGGCTGAGACCGGTTTACTTCGCCTTCCACAAGGATTGGAGCTGCGATGTCTTACCAATTTAGGTTCATGCGGACGATGTTTCTTCCGCTGGTCATCGAGTGATCGACTTCGATTACACGTTCAGTCCGAATACCGACTCCTGGTAGTTTTTTATATTTTTTTCTCTATTTTTCATTTAAAAAAAAAAAAAATTATTAATCCCGTTTCTTTTCGTGGTGGATAATCTTAAAAAATTTTCCAGCGAATATATTTTCAACAGATTGTAAATCATTCCACCCGCATCCCTGAGACCCTTCTGGGGGGGGGGGGAGAGAAATTTCAAAATTTTCAACAACGAACAGAACTGACACGGACTATGATGCCTATAAGCCGACACTTCTGATTGGCTAGTTTCTAGGACTGCTGTGGTTTTCTGTGCCGTCACAAATGCTCTTAACTGGGACGTGCTCTCCATCATTTTCGCTACGAGAAACTTTACCTTTTGACTCTTTAGTTTTTGCGTTTTTATCCTTTTTAGCGTAATGTCTTATTTTATATATGATTATTTTTGCTGGTGCTAAAAGTCTCTAATTTTTCATGTTTTATGATAATCACAAGTCATGGCTCCCATTTTATTGGCCGCTACTGTTGGTACGGTGTTGTTTCAAAGAAAATATACAAACACGACTCTGTTTTCGCTTTAATTATTTATTTCGCTATCATTTAGCAATTTTCGATTTTAGATAACAGCCAAAGAAATAAAAACTTTTAAATAAATAAAATTTTTAAACGTTTACCATTAAAGCGTCATATATCAAACACATTAAAAAGATTTTTAGATATCGTCAGCATCCTTTTGAGTAGGTCAACAACCTGGTTTATTACAATCAATGAACCAAGATAGAATAGGGATGTAGGCTAGAAATGAGCTTACCAAGAATTTGTTTAGTTATAATAAAGTAATAAAGACAGGTCTAATATAGATTTGAAAATCGATACAATGGCGACTCAAAAGACAGTTTTGCATTTTGACTTAGTAAAACGGTGTTAAATGAAGGAAAGTCCCGTCCGCTGAGAGCTCAGTACATTAAATGTTCCCCTTGTGGTAGCGACTGTCTAACAAAAGCTGCTATTTAAATGTATTTATTTTTAAGCATATATTTTGCTTTTCATCATTTTGCATTAATTTTTTTCTTTCTGATAATGGTTTAGAATGTTTGGAGAAATTTTCACAAAAACTTCAAATTTTAAAAGAAAATCGTATTTTTTTATATATTTTCATAAACAAAACAAAAAAATTGTGGATTAAACTTTTGATTACGAAATTGCTTCGATGGACTTCCGGTAGAACTTGGTACCAAGATTCGCAGTTTGTATTCCCTGACAAAATTAAGATGTCAATGAAAGTTAATAAATCGACGGATGTTTGCCAAACTCCTTTGAATCGTGCGATATAAATTGTAAAAATCAAGACTTATTTTTTTTATTTTTCAAAAATATTTTTCCCCAAGAGAGAGAGAGAGAGAGACTGTCCCACAGTGATCTGTAGGCCCTTGATTAATTTCTTGCAAATATACCTGCTCCAGGAAGTCCTTTCTCTGAAAACTTCTCTTTCATTAGACAGTCGTGCGTGTGGAATTCATTTAAACCTGGCCTATTGTTGAGATTCAATACTAATTTCATTTTGTTTTCAAAACCAAATTCTACAGAAAGGAAACGCATTGGGTGTTGGGGAAAAAAAATTTTTTTTTTTGTCTTTTTAGTAATATCTAATTCTTTATTAACTATTCCTTTGGGAAATGTATTTAAAAAGACAAATTTTATTGAGTTTGCCAGGCATTTCCACGATCCGTTAACCCTAACCCCGCTAACGATGGCATAAAGTGTTCGCAACTAAAATGACCTGGAAGGTCCTCCTAGCGGGACAATCAGCCATGAGTTGCGGCCCTCGACACCGGATTGCGGTTCATTGTGGTTATAATGGCCACACCGCCACTACATTTTTTTTTTTTTTTTTACCGATATCCGAAAGAAGGATTCGAATAATAAATGCTGATTTGATTAATTCTGCAAGAGAGAAAATCAAAAAAAAAAAACATTCCAGACGGTGGGGGCGATTTTCGTGTCAAAATCAAAACGTTACTACGAAATCGAATATTGCGTAAAATAATTGTTAACAAAACCTTTTTCTTTTTTTGCTTCTTGATGGTCTTAATTTACCGAAACCTTTTTCTGTTTCCTTCGCCATCTCGAACAGCTTGTTAGACAATTCTATCAATAATAACCCCGACTGCCAACGAGTACTGAGACCGACAGGCACGAACAGATAGCCATTCTATGCCATTCTCTTGGTCTTACGCGCGGTGTCAGCCATGTTATTAGAATGTATAGTCGAGTTGTCCAATCAGTATCAGAACTTACGAATGTAAAACATGAAATGTGGATAATGCGGTAGTGATATAACGCAAGCAGCCTTAAAGCTATAAGAATGTGTATTATACTACACTGGCTTCTAAAAGTTGGCAACAAACAAAAAAAACATTTTCAAAATGGTTAGAGTTGTATTCTTCAGATGCTCGATACAAAGTACTCTTCAAGCAACAACAGTTTATCGAAGATATGTGTAAATTATTTCCAGTAGAAAAGTGTTAATTAGCTTTGGTACAAATATATTAAAAAGTGGTTTATGTTCATATTAATTTTAGCTTTAAGATTTTTGTTCTGAAAAAATAAAATCCGTTACAAACGAGAACCATATTTTCTATTTTCTACCACCAATTCCTTTGTGTTCACATTCTTTATGGTATAATTCCTAATTTCTTTGGCGAAAGTTTTGTTACACGCAGAGGAGTTTGTGTAGATTGTTTGTTGGATAAAACTTTACCCGTTTTGGGAATATTTTTGCTTTATTGCTTGTTGCTTACTTTTGTAATCTAGTGTAGATGAACACAACGATGTTTAAGTTAAACACAATTTGCTCTTTCTTATTGTATTCAACAATCACTGCAATTTTAACAAAATGCTTTTTTTCCTCTTTCTGAAGACGTTTTTAGTATTTTATAATTTTGTTTCATGTTAATTTGACAACTCCCACAGATAAGCATCATATCTCAATGACATTTACATGTTTCTGGGGTGATTATTGGTATACGGGGCATCTTTGCGAACAGACAGCCCGGCGTGCACTGGTTTCGTGCCCTTCACGGTTTGGCCAGAGCCTACGACAGATTGCCCGAGATCTCGAGATTTCTCGCGGATTCGGCGTGAAACCGCGACGAGAACGAGTCGTCGCTCGCCGGCCACGCGGCGTGAATGAGCCGAAGAAAGATCTCGCGTCACCTCCGCCCACTTAACTACGCTACGCAGGTCGTGTCGTTGGCGAGGATGCGTAAACGCCTCGGAAAGTCCGTCTCGAGTATGAGCGGCGAGTAGACTTTGTCGAGAGAAGAACTGACTAAACCAAAAAAAAAATGGGTCTGTCCTCATCGTCCGTGACTCCAGCCATCTGTTTAGTATGGAGGGCAGAAGTCTCGTAGGCTGCTACCCGGCCTGGTGGGAAAACAGAACTCTTGTTTGTTCACGGACGACCGCCTGCTTAAACAACACGCAAAGAGGACAGCGCGCCGAGGTCCGATTCGTGTGACCGCATTCCAGAAGAGGAATGAAGGCATTCGATTTCTATCTGAGTACGCTAAAGCTCTGATATAAATACGATCAAGTACTTGCGAGAACATCTGGATCGTCTCAGCTAAGAATCGAAGCTCTCACGTGGATCGCGACATAAAATCTTGTTGATTCAATACCAAACAGGGTAGAAGCTCTTGTGCTGTAAACGGGGACCCGACCAAGAATTGGCATGAAGGGTTTTGCTCTACTGCTTGTTTTCTGAGACAAACTAGCATATTGTAATACTAACAAGTGACCAAATTATTATGGCAGGACACTGTATTTGCAATTAATAATGAAACTGATTATTACACATTTTTTGCTATTTAAATTTCATTTATATCAAAATGTGTAAATAAAGATAGATCATGGTTACTTACCTACATTAATGCCAGAATAATTGAAGCAAGGCGATCTCAGAAAGTGTCTTTATAACATGGAAATAAAGACATTAACTTCAGAGTTCGATGCCTGCTAGCACTTAATGCTTTTCGGTTCTCTATCACAACCTCACTCAGATTGCTCCACATGTGGATGCGCGTAACTTTCATTTGATCCGCATAACGTGAAAGAAGACGAGTTGGTCGGCGGAACATTCCCAAAGGTGTTTAATAAAAAACGTATCTGGCTCGTGTAAAAATCCCAGAAAGTAAACTGGAGGTTTTGTCTTGTCTTTTATGCATTGGTTGTTCAAGCACCTTGGCATGTTGCTCCTATGCTTCTGAAAAGTTTTCTATAATGAAGGAAGCCCAGAGTAAACAATAGTACGAGGTTGGCTTGACGGATCTTTGTATAAATGAAGTACCATGATAAGTCGATCTCTGCTGAACAATATTGCACTTTATTTTTCCTTTTACAAAAAAAAAAATAATCTGCTAAATTTATACAAAAATGCTGCCTTGGCGAGTCAGTTTGGTTCACTCAGTAACTTTCATTGTTTATGTATTTTTTGTAAGCATGAGGGTTTTAGTCGGATAAAAGTATTTTGTGTTATCAGTTATTTATTAACCAAGATGATAAGAAAAATTACCCTTAAAAATCTGTAATTATAATAACAAACATGAGTTAAAACCACAAAGTCTTTTTTGTTAATATTTTGACCAGTGCATCCTTTTTAATGACTGATTTCATTCTACATGTCCGCTTTGTGCCAACTAATTGACCAAGCCTCATTAATGACTTTTGTTGACTATTCTCCTTTCCATGGATGAATTTTTGTAAAATATTGCAGCATCACTGCCAATATGTTCTCAATTGGATTTAAATCAGAAGAATTTCCAGGCCAGATTTCATACCAATTAATTGAATTGTTCTTGAACCAAGAGAAGACTTTCTGTGCTGCGTGAAATGGTGCCTTATCTTGTAAGACCAATAATTACCATCAGAATGATGGGTTTTCTTAGCAGATTCTACAAAGTCTGTTTTTTTTAAAAAAAATTAAAATACATATTTCATTAATTAATGCTTTTTATTGGTAAGTTTACCAAATTTTGATTTACCAGTAGCAAAGAAACAGACCCAGGTTTGAAAATTTTCCAGATGCTTCTGGGATAGTGAAATACAATTTGTTTTAAAATTTTTGTCTGGTCTTACTTTGATCATCAAAGCATCACGATTACCAAAAATATTAGGCAAACTTCCGTCTGCAAATATTACCCAGTCTTCTACTTGCCAATTTTAATATTTCTTACAAAACTGAAGTCTCTTTTATTTTTGTGTCGCAGAAAAAAAAAATTTTTTTTTTTAGCTGTGCTATGTGATTTGAAACCCATTCTTACCATATATCTTCCAACAGATCTAATCGGTATCTTCTTGGCAACACCTTGTAAATATCTAGTTAATGTGCCGCTTGAAGCAAATCTAGCTTCTCGAAGCTTTAGCCACCCACGTTTTTTTTTTGTTGATCCACATCTTAGATAAAAAAAATTGTCTAGTTTTCTTAATTATTCCAATAATCCTGTAAACATTTCTTCCTAGAAGACCATGTTTTTAAAACATCTCTAAGCATGTGAGGCCCATTGCGACATAAGTGACAATATGCTGTCTGACATCACCATATTCTCTACACATATCTTCGCATTCAAGATTAATATTTTGTGCTGAAACCTTTGGTTGATGCAAGTTTTTCATTGTTGTAAACAACACATACATATTCAAACTGTTATTTCTTATATTGTTAGTTTTAGTATCATACGAATAGGAAAATAGATTTTATTGTTAGGCAATTGTTTCACATTTAGGAAGAAAGTTTTATATTTAACATATAAGCAGACATACGGAAAATTTCTCTGAGTGACCGACCAAGGCTGTACGATGTGTTATTTTTAATGGTGCCCCGTCTGTAACATGACAAACGTAGTAGTGGTCAGACTGAGGTTTATTCTTAGTTTTGTATAAAAGGCACAACCAGTTTGATGTATTTTCTTGACTTCACGAGACGTTTCTAAGAATATAATTCTGCTGCCGGCGTAAATCTGCTTTAATGTTTGCGTTCTGTGTTTACCACGAGAAAACAAATGTTCTTTTATATACTTGGTGGGTGGGGAGGTTGAAATGAAATCGACCAGAGACAGTTATGGCGATAGAATGTTCCTCACAGTATATTTATACTGATATAGACCGTTGTAGGCTGTACGAGGGACAACCAATAAGTTCAAAGCTCAGTAGAATCCCTATCCGAGATCAACACATCTTCGCAAATATTCTCGTTTTTTCTCGAGAAAGAATCCCTCGCCCATTTTCCGTCTAGAATCTCATCGTCGGCAACTACGTCGCTCTCCGGGTTCACGCAGCTGCACCTCAACATTGTTTTGTGACATTAAGCGAAAGTTCGAGAGCACGAGACCTGCAGGTGACCCGAACCCCAACATCGCGAAAAATCGCCATCACCACCACCCCATCTTCTCGGTTATCCGCGCCGTTCGGAAACGGGTGCTGTTCCTCCTCTTACCCGGACGAAGCGTTTGGTGTCACCCTGCGGATTATTCTCAATATCTGCTTGTCCGTGTACTTCCGGGCCCGGCTGTTTTGTGGGTTGGGGGGGGTGGCTGATTCTCCGCCCTCGTACCCCCCACTTATTTCTTTACTTCTTGAGAGCCATCAATCAGGCCGCGCCCATTCGAGATTTTTTTAAGAAAATCAAATGTAACATTTATAAACTTCTGTTTTGCTAGTTTAAGTGAGCGCACTGGATTCATCCCTTATTAAGTGTTTCCTGCCAAGGCAAGATGGCGGCGTATCAAGAGCGGGCCGTCACACATGGCGGCCGCTGACAGAAATTCCATTTTTCTCTCCGAAATAAAAAGCTGCTGACGTCGGTCGCCAGGCTTTGATAAGGAACAGCCCGAATTCTTTGTAAACGCTGGCCGCTCCAATAAAACGGTCGTTATTCGCACCTGTTGTTGGCAGGCATAATCCGGCACGAGCCGCGGTAGTTGCCGGGACGGAGGCCCCTGGCGGGACTGAGCAGCCAATAAAAACTGCTGCTTTTCCAAGACCACGTCTCCTGGACCGATTACCTCCCATTTGGTGCCACATCGGCGGCGAACCCTGAAAATATGCGGGGATCCTGTATGCATACTAACTTTATTCCAAGATAAATAAATACACAAACGGTTCGAGTTTTTATTAACGTTAGAATTTATTAGCAATTATTTGTTTATGGCGCCTAAACATTTTTTTTTATTATTATTATTTATTTCCATTTTGCGTGTATTTATATTTTTTTGTTTTTCTGTGAGGACAAATAATCTGCGAATGTATCAAAAGAAAGAAAGGGAAAAACAAAAACAAAAACACACCGTGAACCAGAACCAAACACCTGACGTGCGGCGAGTTCCTCAAAGGCTTCTACTGATGCGGAATTGCGTTCCAGGGTTAGGTATTTTTAACTTGCCCAGACTGGCGCTTGCGGATAATTGGGGGAAAGGAGGCCAATGGCTGACTTCTGGGTTCATTAAGCGACCAACCTAAAATTCTGACGCCCTAAAAGCGTCAGTCCAACTGGCAGCTACTTCGGAGTGTAATTCGTCTAAGCGACATTAATTCCAAAATTTTTAATTACTTTTTGCTTTATTTATTTCTACATTAGAATTTTTTTTTTTTAAATCAGAAAGTTAATCGTAACCGCTTGTTGGCGAAAAGTCGCTTTTAATAATAAACACGATTTAAACACATAATTATATCAGGACTAAGTGTATAGGCGTTTGTCTCGTGTCTTATTTATAATCTATTGTTTCATTTTTTGAAAATAATATTGTAAATAACGGCCACCAGTGTAATAGGCAAGAAGTCAAAATAACTACCCTTTTGGACTTTATCAGGGTACTGGTCAAACGCCATTTTTGACCGTGCATTCGTAATACATGCACGTATTAAACAACTCAAACAAATACTTTATTAAAGCCACCATGTTCATTTTTAAGGGAAGGAAGAATAGAGCCAGGAGTGAAACTTTCTACAATGACCTACGTACATAATAATAGTCTTTGGAAGAAGACACGGGTTTGTTCATAATATCTTTTAAGTGGAATCGAAATAGTTTTTCATACTTTATTTTCCCTCTTTCGTCACGTGTCTCTCAATCTTTATATCGATTAGTCCTAGTGCTGAGACTTAGTCTTAGATCTGCTTTTCTGTTGTTGTTGTTGAAGGGAGAAATTCAAAATATAAACGTAAAATTTTCTTTGCTCGAAAAGTTAAAACAACTCGCTGCTCTTCGTACTCGCGTTACTGGCGTTACTACCTGCAGAGAATTTTAAAAAAGTAAACAGGTACTTCGACATGTGAATAAAGCTATCTTTATTTAACCGACGTAGCCATTTTTTGCATCGTGAAGCAAAGAGAGGACCCACCAAGTCCTGATTATAACAGTATTTCATTCGAGCAAAGGATAATTACAGAAAAAAAGTGATCCCTTTGCACACGTAGGATACTTACTTACCTCGGAGAACTCTGAATATTAAATAATGATTGCCATCCAGGATTAAGGATTTTTTTCTGGTTTATTACTATGATCGCTCTCTAAACCTATTTCGACGTTCCTTTCCCTGGCCCGTCATCAAAGTTAGTCATAAACTTAATTTACTATGGCAAGTATCGATTTTATTTGACGTAATCATTGGTTCTGCAATAACGTTGTGCTGGTTTTGTTGTTGTTTTCTTTCCTCCGGTGATTTAGGCTAGTCTCAGACCCCGCGGTCTGTCCTTTATCGAGATTTTCACCGGTGGGGAATTTTCTATGGAACCTTTCAGCTTCCTCGTTCTAAACTCATCGTTAGGTGTCCGCTTCTGTCATTAGACCGATTCTTGGAGCTGCTTGCACCACCGCTAATCATAACAAACTCGGAACTTCGCGCATTAATTGTACAAACTGGGTCAGCAAAACAGAAAAATTGGAAAGAAAGAAGAAAAAAAACAACAACAACATATAATAGAAAACCATTTTGATTAGAAGACCGAGTTTATCCGAAGTCTGATGGTCAAGAACTGCGTCGATCAACTGATGGCTTTCCTTTTCTCTTCCTTAAACATGTCTTCATTTTTTTCTTTTTAGTTTTTTTTAATATAAAAGCTGTCTTAGAACCAACATCGGTGATGTGGCCCTTTCTATCTGAGCAGAAAGAACACGGTGTTTGCGTCGCTAACGATTGCTAGCTGGATCTAAGGTTTCATAGAAGCCCCGTAAATTGAACGAAGTTCTAAGAATAGCCCCTTCCCGAGGAAGATATTTCAAAGAATATTATGAATTCTCGCACGAGTTTTTACCCGTATTGCATATGTACTACCATTTTTTTGAAAAAAAATGCTTCCCTTTAATTCCTTTATTGTTACTCTTATAAAGAATTTTGTTACATCACTTAACACCACTTTATTTTAAAAATTCATAACCTCATCTTTAATGGTAAAGACGTCCATAGAGAATAAAGAAAAATAGTTTACATCGCGTTGACGTCGTGTAAACGCCGTGTAAAGATGGAGTGGCGTTGACTATTCGATTGGTTCTAACATTCAATCTGTGGATTTTCTCCTATGCGTTTTAGAGGGTGAAAGGAAAAGACGAAAATGCAGGCTCACCAAAGCAAGAACGAACCGCAATCCCCGACGCTAGCTGAATCCCAAAGGATTTAATTCCGTCCGGTCTTTAGAATAAGCGCTGGTTTTAAATACTGTTTCATATTCGTGCAGAGGACCCGGTTTCCCGGCTCTCGTCCCTTCGCTTACCCGCTGGGAATATCCTGCTCGGGCAAGCGTCCGGTTAGGGCGATTTCTACCTCTCTTTTTATATTCCAGACAGCCACCAAGGAGCCAACGAGAGACGCCTGCTCCAACAACTTTTTGCCACCCAACAATACAACAAACTGGAAAGACCGGTGAAAAATGAATCCCAAGCCCTGCCGGTTTTATTTGGAATTACTCTACAGCAAATTATCGACGTGGTACGTTGCCCCCTTTTCTCTGTTCCATTTCAGTGCTACCGGAACCCTTGAATGCAGTTAACAATAGCCAAGGATCTTTTGGCCTTATAACTATCCTTAGTTATGCGTGTAGCTGCATAAAAAGTTAATAATCTTCTGTTATATTTTGCGCGCGCACGCGTTGTAAAGAGAGTAAAATCTTGAAAATATCTAAATTAGTTAAGCTGCCTGGTGATTTTTAATTTATGTGCATACGATTAGTGATACGTTTTTTCTTCTCTCTGTCGAACCTTTCCCTGAGTTTAGAGATCGCACAGTATCGAGCTAGAAGGGAGATGACCATGCAAGTTTCCTAGGTTTGGTTAGGGGCTCTTGGGCGGGCGGTCAACATGTGAGCTAGCCTGCAGCTGATGATGAGGAGCGAGAAGAAGCCAAGCCAGGGAAGTATGTCAAACTGAACCAGTGCCTACCTGGATTCTAACTCAAACCCTCAGCCATGTACTCTAATGGGCTAACCATCGGCCGGCTATGCTGCTAGCTTTAAAACTATCAGCTTTCACGAGTTGGCGCATCTGATAAATAACGTCCTGGGACTTTAGTTAATGAATATTTTTTCGAATCATTAAATCGTATTTGACCTCAAGCTAATAATTCATCGGGGAACTACTTCTGCAAGGCGGATTGTCATTGCCATGTTAAAAAAAAACCTGATTACGTTTTGGCATTCATTATCGGTCTGTGTAATTCTACTGCGGAGTAGTAATCGACAATGGATTCTACCCGTAGTTTTGCTTGTTGGTTATTCTGGCTTACACTTGGAATAATAAGCAGCCATACATCGTGTACTCCGAGATGTTTGTAGCAGTTTCACGATGCCGGATTTCATTGAAAACCTGCATTTTGGTATTGGTATATATACCGCGTTAGCAACATGGCTTATATCACCTTTTCTCTCCAATATTCCGTCCCCGTCCTTGCTGTTTTACAACGAGCGTTTTTGATTTCCTAGCCAACAGCAGGCAAAGCCGCCATGTAATAATGGCTTCGTAATTTGCGTTCACCAAAGAACAGGAGGCGCTGGTCTTTTTTGAAGTGATGGCTATCCCCGCCTCCGCAGTTACAGTCGAGCTGGATTTCAAACGAAATGTTAGAGCGGAAAATGAGCAATAATACGCTATTTCTTTCCGGCTGCCCCGTCTTCCATTGACAAGATCAAGTTCCTTGTCTGACCGCTTGTGATATTGAAAAAAAAAAGATGGGGGGGGGGCGTAAGACGAAGCTGAACTGTAAAATTGGAGAGTAACGATAAGGAGAGAGAGAGAGATGTGTGCAAAGTGCAGTGGGTTTGATCAGAAGGTCGCTAAACAGGTCACGGGCCGGTGTCGCGATTTAACAACAACAAAAATAGATTTTCAAAGATACAAAATAAGCTACCATAAAAATAAATTTAAGTTTGAAATTCCCACTTGTTCATTATTACATCTTTCTTTTTTTTATTATTTTAAATGCATAAAAAATGAATTAGGATTTTGTTGTCGTATTTTTGTTGCTTTGCTTCATTGATCCGTAAAGAGTTCAGATGAAAGATTGAACAAGTGATAAGGAAATCAGTTCTCCTATTTAAATGCGCTGACACTTAAGTGAAACAATTTGGGCGACGAGAGAGAGAGATGGAGAGAGAGAGAGCAGTTGGAAGGATAATTCTGAGGTCATTTAATGAGTTATTTTAATTCTATGCGAATCGGTGCAACACCGAGTTTGGGTTTTGTTCGCCGGATGTTTGTAGGTGGTCAGCCTCGTTTGAAGTCAATGCTATGGCAGGTAGGCAAACACCCACGGGGTTCTTCACAGTAACCAAAACTGTCAGAAAAATCTCCCATTTCCGCTTTTCTATTCCTGCTGGACAAAAAGGCGTAGATGGGTTGGCGATAGGCCAGTGCTCTCCATGATTTCATATCGCTTCTGACGTCATTAGTTTTTTTTTCCACCTTCATTTCAAAAAGAGCTAGAATGTTCTCAAATGACGGTTCCAAGAATGTCAACAAAAGGGGGTGGTGACGGTTTTTAGTGGTAAAATCGGCAATAAGAACCTAACCACAAACGGTGGAGACAACATTAAAGCTTATGGCCCTCTCTGCTACTTTAACAAAGTCTGCTTTATAATGAGCAAATACGGCAATAAAACAAATTGGTAGAATTCAGAGATTCGTTGTTTCCTAGCCGGATCTGACAGAAATTAGCCTAATAACATTTTTATTTTTCATTTCTTTCTCACTTGTAACATTTTTTTTTTGCTTCAACTATAATTAATTTTCCTGAATTATCTAGTAAACTATAATAGAAATATCCTTTATGTTTTACCATAAAGGAAGCAAAAAGGGAAAAGAGAGAGACGAGTTCATGAGAAACCCTAATCCAAAGTATAGCAGGTCTGATGTTGAAATCGTCCAAGGCCCCCTTTGAACTGTCTCTTTTCTGGTCGAATCGGTTTCAAAGGAAGAGAATTTTAGAATAAACTGATAAAAAATAATGAAGTAAATAACGGTTTCTTTAAAAATTTCAATCGGCAAAATTTAAGATGATCTTCATCTACTTGGCAAACTCGTGTCCTGACTTTCGGCATCAAGCGAGACATCTCACAGCGGCAAGCTAGAGGGGGAAGGTGTGTGAGGATGTAAACCTTGGTGGTCAAGGTGCGAGCCAATCAACAGTTACCCGCGGAACCTCTCTCGTGGTACTCGAAAAATCCTACTGTAGCTCTCCATTTTTAGACGTAAGGGAAAACCCGAGTCTCCGGATTAAAGTTACGCGGTCAGCTGGTTGTATACCAGGGTGACAGACCAAACCGAGCCGATCTCGAGCTCTTAACCATCACAGTCCAGTAATCTACCGATGACATGCACACGGACAAATCTACTTTTATGTATTTCACAATAAAAAAAAAAAGCATTATCAAAATGTTTAAATTGGCCTAAGTCGACTTGCGTATTAATCATGCCTAACTAGTCTTAGAAACTGTGAACTAACTCCATTCAGGCTACCAAGTAAGCAAAGATAACTGTAATCACACTCCGAACTCCAAATACAGCTACCAAATGAGTAGAGACAACTTGGAAAGCACTCCAACTATTTCCTATTGTATTTTATGGTTCTATTTGAACATACCGATATCTTAACACAACCTACCTGACTTTTTAAACATTTGTCTGTTTTACCTGTTGTCTACTACTTATTGTATATAAATATATCCACTGATTTGATATGAATCACATCACATAAGCGGTTTTGTTAAGCTTCCGTTTTGCTAGGTTTGTAACATTGTCCCTTTAAATAAGTCATTTTACACGTGAATAACACTTCAAGATCTAATACACGGATACTTGTTTTCTTCTTTAGTAAAGAATTAATGCTAAATTTCTGCTAGGTAAGCAAAAAAAAAAAAAAAACTGATAAAATTCAATTATATTTTCGCGCCGTATTTGCTTATTTGTTTACAGCTGGCCTCGCTTTAAACTCATTTATTTTGTAATTTTTAAAACGAAAGATTTCCTTTTTGCTGCTGTTGTTCCGTTTGTTTTGTTTTTTTTAATAAAGCAAATTAAATATCTGTAGTCAGTGGTGTAACTTTATATTTCGGAATGTTACCTATCACGTTATTGTCACATCGCTGATCGACGACTTCGCCAATGCAGAAGTCCGTTCATCTCGTTTTACTCGTTAGTATTTAATAATTTGTTTCCCCATTATTAGCTTACGAGCAATGTAAATGCTGTTATCCGTTCATAGAATTGCTTCATCATCGGTTGGTGATTCACGTGAAATCTGGTCATAAAGAGTTCTTGGGGGGGATGTGCTCCAGTGAGATATTGTAGAAAAAATATTCTGGTACTCGGAAGAGAATCTGTGGCTTATCCCGAAACCTCGGAGCTCCTGGACACGTGCCTTCCCTTGGCTTATGGAAATTACGCAAACTACCTGTAATATACAATTTCTTTCCCAAATGAGTTTCTTCAGAAATTCTAAAACCAAAATCAATATAGTTCGTTTGTTTCTCTGATTTTAACCAAAACGATTTCTTTACAAATCATCATCATCATCGTCGTCAAAATCATCATCCTGCCACACCTCTCAGGAAGGTAGATTTTGTTGTGGAAGCCGCTCACATCTCTAAACTACTCTCACTTTGGAAATCTTCTCGAGACCATTCAATCAACTCCATTTTCTACTCTCACTTTGTATCAGACTAAATTGATGCTCTAAGTAGATTGGCAAAAAAACAACCGTTATTTAAAATCGTCTTAGCCATATAAATTGCTTTTTCATGTAGGGCGTACGCCCCTCGAGTGGGTATAAAATCCTACAATCCAACTTACTAAGGTCTAAACCATCTGTCGGATCTTCGCATTTAGTTCGCTCTTTTGTTTAGACAAAAGCACGGAATACGTCCATTATATATTTAACTGCCGAGAAATTATACCTTGCGCCGAGTAGAGAAACCCAGCTATTTTCTCCAAATAAATGAGTCATCAACTTCTGATCTTGCCCAAAAATATTCCGGGAAATGTCTGGATTATACACCTCTAGCTGGCCAGTCGGAATAAAATTCGTTTCTATACGAATGGAATTATCCGTCATTATTATTTCACGCTGATCAGTCAAGTATGACAGTCATCGCGTATTGATCGAACACAGACAGGCATAAAAGAACTCCTTTATCTCCCAATTAGCCACAGGTTTTTTTGTTCTTTTTATTTGTTTTTGCCTATGAAAAAGTGCGAAAATTATTATTGCTCTAAATTTTATTAAAAAAAAAAAAACATCATTCAAAATTTACAATAATTTTGACGACTTTTTTAATATAATAATAATAAATGGGTAATACAAAATAGGCGGACCAGTGGTTAGATCGGCGACTCCAAGAATGAGATCCCGTGTAAAATTAGAGGTTTCTCTGCTGAGACTCAAAGACTTCTTCTTTTTCAAATCCGGAATAATGGGTCCTTGTGGAAGAGTTCCATCGCCCGCATTCACTTCTCCATCCTGTGCTGGAAATCTGCGGATGGCGATGACTACGAAGTTACTTATTGTAGATTATACTGTCGGAAATTTTGTAAGGGAAACCACTGGGGGAGGGGCACTTAAACGTACAGAGGAGGCTACAGTCGACATCACGTGGTTTCAGATTTCTGACGTCGATTATAGCTTTTTCTATACGTTTAATGAGGAATCACTGGTGCTGTAACGACTGATCCCAGTCCTTCCCATGTTTCCCTTTGTGTGTGTGTGTGTGTGTTTTTAAAGTAAAATAACCTTCGTTTAGGGAGAGTGCTCTAATTATAATCCTAATAGAAATATCTTTTACTTATCTACACTTTAAAGGTATCCATTCATGTAGGAGGTGTTGAGTTATAAGTTCCGCATTAAGTCGAATGCAGTTACTTTCGGACGGTGGCTGGGCTGCCTAAATTTGGCTTGAATTAAATTTAAATTATCAACAATTTTGTTTAAATTAAATTTGACTGAAAATAATCTGGATAGAGCGCATTGTAAAAAGTTAATTTTGTTTGTTTTAAAATACACCTGATTTATTTATTTGTATTTGTTTTTAAACTAAAGAGGATTTTAAGATAAATGCTATAGAAACTAGCTAACTGCGAACTTGTCATTAGAGTCCGTAAGGTCCCTAACTACCCTTTCATTATCAGGGTGAATTACGGTCTATACGCATGGACACTATTCGCGTTCGTGTTCTTTTTTAAAATAGTCGCCACCTTTGATAATACCCTACCGTTTTCTTTCTACTAACACACAGAGCATTGGAAATAACCATGGAAACACTCACATGATATGCAAAAATAGTGAATAATTGCAACTGAGAGATGTATATAATTGATGCACAACGTATTGTTATTATTAGAGAAAATATACAAAATAAATACATTTAAAGGGCATTATGTACCTTGCTTCCAAACAGAAAACCAGTATATGAACTTTTTCACAATTTATCCAAGGTTTTGGTTGCCGTCTGACTTTCTCAGTGGCCATATATAGCCTCGGTGATGTTCATACCAGGACTGCGCAGGTCAGGCCATCTCTGTGAGTGTTCCGTCAGCTCTTCACGTTCCACCCACATTGGTTATCTGCTTGGGTCACTGTCAAGGTGATAGATGAGTCACTGCTGCTGAGGTGTTTTCCCAAGAGAATGGCTTGATGGATGAGAACTTTCCTGTACCTGTCAGAAATAAGTATACTTTCAATTTTATGCAAATTTTCAATCCCCTGGGCTAATATGTAGATCCACACTCGTACTGATTCAATTCATATTTCACTGCAGCTGTTGTACACTGACTTTTATACGGCTCCCATGACCGTTTTCGAACGAACTGGCATAGATTATTGACAAACAGTTTAAACTTGGACTCGTCTATAAAAAGAATCATCTTCCAGGTTTGGTCACCACACTATTCCATTTCTGCTGCCCTCTTGAGCGGTACCGTTTGGTTGATTGCCTCTCAGGGAAATTTTCGGGCAGGTACATGAGTCCACGTCGCGCCAATATGTATCTTGGTGTTCTCAGAAACGTCAACGCCTCTACTTGCAGCTAGATTATTCAAGCGATCTCTACTGGCTCGTTGTCTGTCATGTAGGAAAATATCCTGAGGTACTTAACACCACTTTTAGAGAGTTTGGGTGGTTTGGTTCCTCGACCGCGTCATACTCATCAGAGTTTTGCATGTATCTTCTTTGGAATCATAGCTAGATATACCATATTACGAATATGTCAGGAGAACACACCGACGTTGTATTTTCTTTTGTCAAATGTCCAGATATTCCTTGTCCGTAATAATATGTATGCAACCATTCTTTGCTTGTATATCTTACTTGCGAAATCGCTTTTTGTTGCGTACGTTTATTGTCTTAGACTATTTGTACGACTGTTCATTCTTTGCCGCATATGTAGCGTGGGTTTGTTAGTATTTCTGCTTAACATAGAGTTGACAGAGACTGGCAGATGAGAAACCGCGGGATGCGTTTCTCTTATAACTTTCGGTGTCCAAATGTCATTAGTTTGATTATTTGTCTTCTTCAGGTTCCATTTTTCGATTCCGTTAAAATGAGAGCTTCGTATCCAATAAAGGGATACTTCGAGCGTTTTCAGAAAATAATATAAAAAGTAAGACCTGTTTGTTTGTTTGTTTGGTTTCTCAAATGCATTGCAGGTTACTATGACAACCTTGAGTGAGAAAGAACAAAATTTATATAAGGCATCCTCCTTCCTATCTTCTTGTTTGCTTCTTCGTTAGTTCTGACCGCTTAGCTTCTTCTTTACACTTTTCACGTCATAATCTTGACCTCAAATCGCCATCTGGCGATTAAAGGCTGCAAAATTCCTGACGCTAAAAACATACATTATTATTTTGTTGCACACTTAAGATGAATAATTATCACATGAAGTTACATTTCAATTTTTAATTTAAAATAAAAACCGGCCTCGATTTTTTCTTTTTTTTTAAAAAAGTAGATAAACAAAAACATTAGACAAATCGTTAAATAATAGCAAATTCAAGATACAGTCTGCGCTACATTGAGCGCTTATGGACATTTAAAAATGGTAACTTGTGGTATAAGGCTGCCTAAGTTCTAATGGATTAATTAAATAATTAGATCCAAAGATCAGTCAAGGAAAAGGCAGATGTTTTATTATAATTCTTTTGCTCAACAAGGGCTGTGCTGCTGCCTTCTGATGCGACATGCAACTTTACAGGTTCGATTCTCTGTCAATGGGGAATGGTCAGTGGCTGACGAGTGTTCTATACACGGAACTAAATTCGTTCTTTTTAATGTCTGACGCAAAGAGGCACAAAAATCCACCCACCATCTGTACGCTGCATTTACCCGACATTAAATGTGAAAGATGGTTGAGGTGGCGCACAAGCCGCGTAACGATGGTGCTTCGGTTCCTTGTCAAGATGGATTTTCGATCAGTGGTGAAAAGCGAGGGGTATAGAACGAACAAACGCGGCTTCTCGCGTGCTCTCCATTTTTGTAAACGCTTCAGTGACGCACGAGTAAAGAAATACCGGAAGGCCTGCAGTCTGCGAACCTGTTGTCGGGGGAAGGGGAGAAAACTACTTTTTAATGTATTTAAAAAATGGTCGTATTTGAAATAAAGAGAGATACAGGACAGGAACAGATCTTGTAGTTTCCCACAGATGTGAACTGTTTCAAACTTTATAAAAATCTCTCCGGTAGGCGGGTTTGTTTGGGTGGAAGAACGTGTTAAAAATCAGGTAGCTGCCACCCACCGTAGACAAGCCAGGTACGAACCAACGAGTAGCAGCTCTTTCTTGCTGAAGGCGGGTGTGCCAGGTTAAAAATGGCCACTGCTTTATCAAATCTGCCTACAGTTTATGGTACAGACCCAGCAAAAGTTTCGGAATGATTTCTGTCTGATCTCAAGGATCCAGGGAATCTCAGAAAAGTACGACCGTCCAAAGCAGAAAATCAGGGAAGAAATAAAAGGGAGTGGGAATTCTACAATGGAAAGCCACGGAAATCCAAAAGTAAACTTTTTTTTTGTTTTTACCAGCAAGAGTAGCTACTGTTTGCATAAAAAGCCCATCTCAAGGAAGACCAGTGTTTCATTTTCAGAAGATATCAAAATTTCTAAAGAAATAGATGACAAGAAAAGGGGCAGAATACTAATACTGGTTACGTATTTATATTGCAACAAAGGAATACCAGCATATTTAGAAACTAAATCTGAAATACTATGACAAAATACTGACTTAAAGAAGAAAGGATTCCAACTTTTTTTCTTTTCACAGGACAAAAATCTTGTTGTAAAGTCTACGGCGGTTGCAGAAAACTTTCCTGTAGTAGGAGATTCTAACAGCCTGTCTCTTAGCTGGAGGCTATGTGGAAATTGACGGTAGAAGAGAAAGATTGGAAAACTGGCAAATCAATCACTATCTTACCCTCATTAACAAACATGAGCCGACAACAAATTTATTGCTGAAGGAGTTGGCACATCCAGCCAGCACGAAACATAACATCTTGCTACTGACGATATTGCAAAAGTCATAAGAGAGGTGGATGACCATCGATCGACCAGTTGTACATACAATGGAGATGGAATCAACACCAAACAGGAGGGCAATATCAAAATAAAATTACAAAAAAGGAAAACTGGGAGACTGTATTCAGAGTTGGCCAACACGTTTAGAAGGATAATAAACATACAAAAAAGGGACTTCAACCACATGGCGCGAATCTTCAGTGAGGCAATCTAAAATTCCACCATAGGGATCCCACAGAGAGAAGACACCGAAAATCACAAATCTTTAAGGAATTGGAGAACTCCCGAGATGATCTAATTAAAAAGCAGAAAATTCTTTTTTACAGAAAATAATATCGCCCACTGATACTGGCGACAGTAAATATAATTAAAAAGTCACAGGATACAAAAAAGTTAGCATTGCAAGAGACGCAGCCTCAACTTTGAACGAGATGGTAGGAAACTGTGAAGTTCGATAAGACAGCCGAATGGCGGATAAAACGAAACGCTCAAAAATACTGCTAGAAAATAATGTAAAAACAATTGGTTTAGAAGAAGCAGAAAATATTCTTTTGTTTGTTTACATTTGGTTTCCTTACAGCTAAGAGGCAATGATCTAGCAGTACTTTTAGCTTGAGAAATTAAAGATGCCTCTGCCAAATCTGCAGAACGCATTTTATAAGGTGTGCAGATAAAAGCTTTAGTGAATGGGAGCAAAACGAAACCTATTCAGATAGAATGTCTTAAATGAGAATAAGATATTGTAGTGTGTTGTGAAAGAATAACTTTTTCTGATTTTGTATTCAGATTTGTTAAAGATGTAAGACAAAATAGAGTGGAAAAATATCGAATGTGGAGAGAGAAAACAATCAATAACATGTAAAAGGGATGCTTTAACTGCGTGAATCTTGGTTGTAACCAGAGTAGAAAGAATGTTTTCAGATGTGTGGAATTTTTGTTTAGTTTAAAAGAAAGACCAAACTCATCAATTCTAAGGCCTTCTTGGTCTCTTGATAAATTTATCGTGTATGAAAATAAAAGTAGATTCTTTGAATTCTCTCAGGATTTTGTTGGATTCATAAGCTAAAAATTTGCTGCCAGTAAATTGAAGAACCCTTATAATTTGAAGCTGACATGCATGAAGCAGATGCGGATTTGAGAAAATCTTTCTCCCAAACAGACTTTCTGCGTTACCGATGTAGATATGTTCATGGAATAAATATCGGGGATGCATTTTAAATTTGCTAGGTGCTATACCCGTGCGAATGAAGATTTTAAAACTTTGGGCCTTTGAAGAAAGAGGGCACTAATAGTGCTTCAATTTGGCATTCTAGAGATTTTATAAAGCAACACAAAACCTCAAGATCTTGTTTTAAAATGTGCAAATGGATTACTCACTTTCTCCATAATAGGATGGGGAAAGTTAAAATTGGACACAAAAATGCAGGAGATGAAACAAGGATTCTCTTAAAGAGGAACTCAGGATAGCTTTATTTTTGCTATTTACCAATCCTTTGATAGCTGATATTTCTAGAAGACTTAAAACAGTCCTTTATGTTGATGACCTAGTCTTTGGTGCACAGAAAAACCAACAAAGCACATCAAAGGTACCAATAATTGAGGAGCGCTGGATGTAGTTAACACTTGGTCAAAAGACTGGAGTACTTTATATTAATAAAGAAAAACCAATAGCAGCTTTGTCTACAAACATTATACACTCAAATTAATGCTTGGTAGAGTAGCCGTCCCAAAAGATATGACTGCCACCTATTCACGTTTTGGCCATCATGAAAAAGCTTGCAGGAACTATTTGTGGAACCAATGCCAAAATTTTGAAAAATGTTTGCGGCAAAAATTGAAAACTATGATGGAAAATGGTCGACAAATACATAAATAAAAAAAAAAATAGAAAACTTACTGAAGTATAAAATAAGAATTTCGCGATTATGAAAAGACCCATGAGTCCCAAATCAATACAAAGAACATTAAAAATAAGAAGAGTTTAATAACTGCAAGATGGGAAAGAAGAAAAATTGCTTTTACTATCAAAGAAAATTAAAAACCATAAAAACTCAGCCTATAAACCAAAGATTATTTAAACCTACCTAAGGAAGACTAAGGAAAATCGGTATTATCCATTAGGAAAATGTTAGAGAAGAAATAACAGTGTTCGTGATAAACGAGTAACACAAATACATTTATATTCTGTGCTACTCGCTTAGCCCCAAAATAAATTCTATGAAGTTAAAACAATAACAGTGTGGATAAAAGAGAAGCAAGCACTTTTACAGATAAAATATTTACTTTAGAAATATTGGATATTTTTACCCGTAAGCGTAAGGCCAACTGGAACACATGTACGTTACTCCATTTTTTAGAGATGTGCTACATACAAAGCAGAATTTGTATCCCTCATCTAGCATTCTAAATGCGGAAAATCTTTTTCACTGCCCTAAGTACGGTATATTTTTCAACTGCTTTTATCGTGCAAGAATTCCTTTCGAGTGAAAGCGTAAAACGAGGGATGTAAGTCTCTGCCTGTTTTAAGAGAGATAGAGAGACGCAGGCAGTTCTCATTAGATTCCGGTACAGTGTTCGCGTTGGCGAGAGCATCGTGTTGCACACAACGAGGCTGAGACCACTATTAAAATGGCGTAGAAGCAGAAAAATACTGATATCTTTTCATAATAACCACCAAGTTGACAGTCGTAGCCTTCGAAGACAGATCAAATTAAAACTGGAATGAGGCTTCACAAACGTTGCTAACCTTCGGCATACCACATACTTAATATCTTTGTTTACGTCGGGCAGCAGTAACGACTTGTCTTTCATTAAATTCTATAGTTCATAAAATTCAAATCGAGGCTGTACTGTCTCTGTTTTTATTCCTTAACTGCTCTGATCCCTTGATTTTTTTCCTTTTTTAAAATTTTAGTTGTTTTTTTCCTCCCTTGAAATATGATACTTTAAAATTATTCATTTCTAAACACTCAAGAGAATACTGTAGGGAAGTTTATCAAAGATAGGCAATTTTAATATTACTCTTTTTTTCTGTTTTATTTTTGTTTCCGTTTCTGATTGTTTTTATATAAGAAGGTACAAGCTAAAAGTTGGCAAGACGGCTTCCAGCAGAAAGGAGGGGTTACAAAAACTATCCTTTATCATCAACAATTGCCGCCAGCAATTCATTCGTTTATTCACAACAATAAAAATCTTGTGTAATACAGAGCCCTGCTAATACATAAGTCAGTGTATAGTTGTGGAGGGTACTAATTTCAGCTGCTATTTTCGGGAAGTTTAACCATGAAGCACACACGGTAACACACCTTTCCATCCTTCTCACCACAACTTAATTAGGCTGATTTCGTTTTTTCAGTTGCTTCTTAATCATTCTACAGTTTTCTTCACACATTACACATAAAAATTTCACCGGTCAAAAAAAAAAAAAACCCTAAATTTCATGTTCTACTAACTTAATGTTAAAATGTCTTTATAAACATCTGTTGAGTCTACAAGTATGTGAAGGATCCAACCACCATTTTATTTTTTTAAAGATGTAGATTCTGTTGCCGTGTTTCATCATCGAGTCGTACAGCCAGTAGGAAAGCATTTAATCACAGAGCCACCGTTTACATCCATAACCGCGCCTAATAATGTTTCAAATATTTTTTCTTTTAAAAATACATAAAGTCCTTAAAACTAAACTATCCTTTCATGCCTAATTTTTTACCCTCAGAATCTCCCGTTTCCTACCGCCAAGTTTGTTTTGTTTCTTTTCCCGTCTCCCCCCTCCTTTTTCAAAGATTTATAACTGGCGATTTCTAAGTGGGCAAGGGGGAGTAATCCAGTCGTAAAGGTGATGGCGATAACCCTGACAGTTTGTTGGAGATTGCCGGCATTGGCTCAATGCCGTCCCCATCTTCAGGTCAGCTGAGTTTGATCCTGATTAGTGATGTAACTTCTCTGAGCTTCTCCTTCCGCGTGTCTATTTGGACGCCGGAACTTTCTTCCGCAGCTGATCGAAGAAAACTTCGCAGAATTTCTGGTGTTGGGAAAGAGTTAAGTTTCGAAAGACAACGGCAAACGTTAGAATTCATAAAGTGAAGCGGCGAATGCTTTTTTTAAAAAATTAAATAAAGTGTATAATCCATAATTTCTATACGAGAGAACGGTGGTTTTCGAGGGTCAGGGTGATGCTGAATTTGCGTTGACCGATGTCCTTATCGGGATAGTTGCCTGGATGTTCCCGAATTGGTGACGCCTACAGAAAATTGTCTCGGTGGGTGGGGGGGGGGGTGAAACACAGACGTAACTCTCACCACAAGCAGAATCATTAGGGATTGAACCACGGGACACGAGTCATTACAGAGTCAGTCCATAAAGAACTCAGTTCTCAATGAACATCCCTGTTTCAGCGTTTACGGCCAGTTAAAGAATTCGATTCCAGATTCTATTCTTTAAACAAGGGCCCCTTATGTCTTGGTGATGTTATTACACTAAAACGGGTTTACAGAGAATTATATACGTATCATTACTCCTTCCTACTGCATGCATGCATTGTTGGTTTCCTACCGTGTTGTCACTGCTTTATGTTATAGATGAGCTATAACTGTTATTTATCGAATTACTGCCGTATCTTATACCCGCTTTATGATTATTCGTTATGAAAGCGATGCCATTTTTGGACTTTTCTGTCATCACATTATCCTTATACATTTGTTGCTCCTTATATACACTTTATTACTGTTTTCAAACAAGCCTCTCAAACGCAAATACAGGTTTGAAAATCGTTTTTTCATAAGAAGATAGTCCTTCGCCCGTCTGTGAAGAATCATTTGACTATACAGAGACTTAAGCTAAATCGGAAATCGGTTTTCCAGCATGAAGTCTTTTATGGTCTGGCACTGATATAAAATAAGCCGAATGAACGCCCTGTTCAGTATTCTGATGGGACGAAAATGACCAAATCGCCGCCGACCATTGCGTTGTTATCATATATGGTAAGTTAGATCCGCAGCCACACGAAGCTGCTGGAGATTATCTGCCCCTGGGTCCTTTTAGACAGTCAATGTATGACATTTTGGACGCTGCGTGTATTTCTCTCTCTCCAGCTCTAGAGAGTGTTTTTCCGTCGCTAATCTAGATTCAGTTTCCATCAAATAAATGTTTTGTGTTCCTACTAAATCTGTAAATTTTTGTTTACTATTCTGCTATAAATCAATGAATGCTTTTATTACGAACTCTATTTCTTATATTTTAGAGATATTATTTCTCGAGTTCCATCTGTACGTTAGAAAGTTACGTGCAAAAATACACATATACCTTAAAGAAATGATTATTTGTAATACAAACAGAAGCGAGCTTTTTCTTAGACTTTCTTCATTTAAAAAACAACAAATATTTTAATATTTAAACATATAATTATCAAATTTTCTTAGAGATTAGATGTAAATTCTCGTATTTCATATTGTTCTCAACTTCTCTGTATTAGTTCATTTATGTATTTAAAAAAAAATTATTTTCAAAAAATAAAAATAGTGTTCTCTAAATTACACCTGTACAGCAGTAGCCAAAATTATTGCATCACCTCATGTAAACAAAATAGGGAGAAAGTCGCTGTGGGCGCTACGAAGCAAAAATACATTTTAGCATAATAGAACCAACAAAGCCTTGATGTTTATAACCTGTGTACTAAACAAACTTACTTCAGAGTAATAAAGCAAGAAACTTTAATAAAAACGTTTGGTCGATAGAATTTTGAGTAAAGAACATCAATTTAACGAATGAAATACATAAACGATAAATCAAAAGTTTAAAAAAAAAATAAAAGATTAAGCATGGTATCCGTGGCGATATTATTATCTCTGCTGACGGCAGGTCTGCGAGTCAGTTCCGTGTCAGAGAGATGTAAGTTGAGTTAGTTTCCTGTTTCCTTCCTCTATGAATGCCGGTGTGTGTGATGAAATCCTTACCAGAATTCTTCATTTCTAGATGTAGATGGCAACAGGATGAAACCCACTCGTCTGGCTGATGAATAAGAGAACGAGGGGAAACCATGTCAGAAGGGCACGCCAAATCGGGTCTGTCTTCATCCTCGGCACCCCTCAACATCAACAGTCTCTACTACTCCTACGCTGGTCTGTCATACCCGATAATGTATTATTGAATATTGCTAACCCTGCTACTCGAATTCAGCCCAGTCGGTCAAAATCTGTCAGCGTAATATCCGTTGTCAACCTCGTCGTGTCAGACGGTTTCCAATAATGGAATGATGAGCCGGCTATTTCCCGGGATGGTTGTCTTTGGCACACACACACACTCGAGAATAAGCGATTTTACTGCGAAGACCGGGATGTCGATTTAGACTATTTGGGATTTTAAAAAATATATATAACGTTTATAGTAAGTCTTCGCTGTCAGGGAAAGACCGACTGCGGAGACAACTGGTGAAAGCCACCTCGGCGGTAATCTCCCCTGAAAAAACTCTTCTAGTTTTCTTCAATTCTTCTAAACTGAATCTTTTCAATCCTCTGAAGAGTGGCTTCCTAAAGCTCTTCGAAATTTTGGAAGCGTATGGTCAGTTCTCACTCTCCGTGAACATACGCGACTACTCTTAGAGTTGCTTTCCTTCGGCGTGGACGTAATAAGCTGGCGGCCATAACTGCGCCTGAGATAATCCAACAATTAGCGTAACACTCCGCCGCCTGCCGGACGAGAGGGTCCAGGCGGCGCGTTTCACAAGGGCTCGGCGCAGCCATGTCGTCTGGGGGTGGAAATGGCGGGAAAACGTGTCCGCGAGTCGGGATGCCGCAGCTCGAGGAGCGCGGGGGGGGCCAAGCGGTCACGAAACCCCGGAAATGATTGCAGCGGAGTGGTGGTGGAGCGCCCGCTGGCGGCCGGTGTGTGCACCACCGACCCCCGATGCCCTTCTAGCCTGTCTCAGACGCGCATGTTTATCGAGGACTCATAATAATCTTTTGTTTTGCCTTTTCTCTGCAGAATGAAAAGCAACAAATCCTCCACAGCAATATTTGGTTGCAGATGGTAAGTTTCCCCTTGTCTTGTTCCCAAATAGCTTCAGACTCCCCTTTTCTTTTGCTTTTTGCTTAAAGCTGCAGACATTTTTTCAAAGGAGTTTACATCTCAATCCCCGTCCGTTCACACTGGCATCTCTTCCCTGCAATGGCGGCCTACTACCTAACGACTACTATATACTTGTTTACGCAAACAAACCACATTTCAAAAGACCACGTGGCCTCCAGACCCAAAGTCATCTTTGGTTCTCTCTTTTTTTTGACAGACTCACACGCGAAGTCAATGACACTTACCTAGCCTTCGATATCAAACATATTTCATATCACGTAAAGATTTACCTTTTAGTTGTTTTATGATATCAGTCAAGAAAGACAACATGTTAATTATGTTTTGGTCTTTAGAAACTGCTTTTACGTTTATATTTGCCCCATTCTTGTAATCTCCCTGAGAGCTGTATTTTGATAGATTTTATTGACCAATTTAAATAATTTAATAAATTTATTGCAAATCTTTCTAATTCATCATTTAAAGAAGTTTGTAGACTTCACGTACTGATCCTTTTTTATTCTAGATTTCGTGGATACATTTAAACGTTTGAAAAGTTTCTTGATTTTGACAAGGCGCAGTACTGCTTCTGTCACACCCTCATCGCTAACCTTCATAGTGAAGTTGTTTTCACAGTAATTGCCATCACTCAGTTTTCTCTCTATATATATATAATATATATTTGAACTTCTATCAATCTGTAAAAGCTAAAGAAAAAAAAAGAAAACATTACTATTTTTAATGTTAAAAGGGAATTTAACCATTTTAAAACAAAAATTTATAATAATTAAAATATCTCCAAATTAATTTTCATTTTTGAAAATATTCTAGTAACGTTGATCTGTAGACAAAGCATAAAAATAAAATTAAAATGCATATATTTATTTTACTTTTCATCTGTAGTAGACCGCCATATGTACGTAGTACAAACATTTTCATAAGCTTCCTTTCTTTCTTATTTGATTGAAATTAAGGTTTTTAAAGAATTCATTTAAAGCTGTTGTAATTTCTTAATCCCTTATTGACATCGTTTATCTTTATTAACATTATAAAATAAATATTGACAACTTCAACGTACTCATTAGCAGCTTCAAAATAACAACCACTAACCTTTCAATAAAAAAAGTTATTTCTTAAATGTCTTCCTATTGAATTAAAATTTCTTGTCTTAACTTAAATACTTTTCACAATAAAGGTTTACTCAAAAGCTGTTTATTTACACTTTATTTTATTATATATTTATATATATTTTTGATGATATACATTTTTAAAAATTTATTTAGTTATTAGTAGACTACATTGGTCCATCTAAGTAAAATGTAAGTCACAACTATTTGTTTGGAAATTACTAAAATTTATCTGATTATTTAAAATGCACAGCCCATCTGATTAGTTATGTGACTACCACAGTCCATCTGATTAGTTATGTGTCTATTACAGCCCATCTGATTAGTTATGTCTGTTACATCCCATCTGATTAGTATGTGTCTGTTACAGCCCATCTGATTAGTTATGTGTCTATTACAGCCCATCTGATTAATTATGTGACTACCACGGTCCATCTGATTAGTTATGTGACTACCACAGTCCATCTGATTAGTTATGTGACTTCCACAGTCCATCTGATTAGTTATGTGTCTATTACAGCCCATCTGATTAGTATGTGTCGATTACAGTCCATCTGATTAGTTATGTGTCTATTACAGCCCATCTGATTAGTTATGTGACTACCACAGTCCATCTGATTAGTTATGTCTGTTACAGCCCATCTGATTAGTATGTCTATTACAGCCCATCTGATTAGTTATGTGACTACCACAGTCCATCTGATTAGTTATGTGTCTATTACAGCCCATCTGATTAATTATGTGACTACCACGGTCCATCTGATTAGTTATGTGTCTGTTACAGCCCATCTGATTAATTATGTGACTACCACAGTCCATATGATTAGTATGTGTCTATTACAGCCCATCTGATTAGTTATGTGACTACCACGGTCCATCTGATTAGTTATGTGACTACCACAGTCCATCTGATTAGTTATGTGTCTATTACAGCCCATCTGATTAGTTATGTGACTACCACAGTCCATATGATTAGTATGTGTCTATTACAGCCCATCTGATTAGTTATGTGACTACCAGAGCCCATTTAAATAGTTTGAACGCCACTAGAAATTACTGCGATTTGCTCAAATAGCTAATCAAACTTCTGCTATCAAAGTGGATTAAGAAATTACATTGGTAATTCATTTTTTATTCAAAAGACCTAAATTGCAGTTTCTGTAATGCAATATTGAACATTAGCTAACAAAATGGCGGGCCTCGCACACCACGCTTGATTTATACTTCCTTTCTCCAGGTCACCGAAAGATTGATTAATGCTTGATTTGCTGATTTACTCTACCAGCATCTCTTTTATCTACGGATTTTACACGCAGGTGCTCCTTCATCAATTTTTTTTTTTTAATCTACCATCGCACCTGCCTCTAAAAGTCTGATGATGTCTTTTACAAACTATGGTTCTGTTACATGGTAAAAAAACATAAAGCACCGGGTCTTCTTTGGTTCCTGTCCCCTGCTAACTGCTGCCATCTGTAGTGTATAGCTGCAGTAAACGTTCAGAATTTTTAGACACTAACGGGAGAAAAAAACGCATTTCTTACATTAATTTTTTTTTCAATAATCTTTCTAATGACGGACCTCGGATCTAGATTAAAGATAAAAATGGTATTTTGTTCTCTCACACCAATGTTGCCATCATTTTATGCAAAGAAATGGAATGACTCAAATCTTGCTTGGAACCCAGAGGAGTTCGGAGGGATCGAAGTCATAAGAGTTCCACCAAGTAAAATCTGGAAGCCGGACATACTTATGTACAACAGGTAAGATACCGTGCCATTACACCTGTCTTTCCTCCGTTTACCTTTTTTGTTGTTATTGTTGTTGTTACCCATTTTTTCCTTCCTCTTTTTTTTTTTTTCTCATTTGTGCGAAATTTCTTTAAAAGTCAAGCAGTTTCGCGGCTGTGAATTTATACATGGACGACTCTTTCTTATATAAAGAGATTTGCTAGATGAATAGTGTTAGATGTGGCCGCTGTCTAATGCCACAATGAAAACAATAGAGACGGAACATAATATTCGCGTATTTCACTTCCTGTGTATATATTGCTGAGGATTATCATATCTTTTTCTTTTTTTTAAAATCTTTTTGTAGTGGGTGCGTGTGAAAGTTCTTGTATGCGTGTGTATCTCCGAAGAGAGGATAGTGGCCGAAGCCGTGTGGGGCCGAAACCCCTGTGTGGAGCCAGCTCCCGTTAAGGCCTAAAAGGCCGGGTTGAGGCGCCGAAGCACCTCGTGTATCTGGCCGCCGAGACAACCGGAGTTAGGGGGCGCGAACGCCCCCCCCCCCCGTTAGAGTGACCGCTTCCCCAGCCAAAAACCAATCTTGGGAAAAAAGGCCTCAGAACGTCAAGTCCGAAACCGGTCTCGACGCACCTGACCTTCCCAGCCAGATAGGCAGGCCAGAGGCAAAAAGCGCCCCTCGCCTCCACTCTTTTCGGGCAGAGGACTTTCCGACTGCTCCACCCCTAAACAGAATACTCTCCTCCCCACCCACATAAGGTTGACCCCTAGTGACCTCGCCCGGAGGGCGTGGTCCTTGGTCTCCACCCCAAATGGTAGGTCGAGAGCACGATCTGCCAGAGGCTCGCCTTGATCTTTTTTTTTTTTTTAGGTTCAAAGAAATTTTATTTAAATTTCGATTAATAACAAAAATTGATCATTTTTTTTAATGACAACTTATGGTCTTAAAGGATTTTAGCCAAAATTAGTTTACATCGAGACTGCGAGCCGGCCACCCTCTCTGGAGGTAGGATTGCCCCAACGCTCTGACCAGTAGAAAGGTGTTTTCTCACCCAGAAATTTGGAGTCGAAAGAATTGTGAAACAAAAGCATATATTTACCTTATTTACTTGTAGCTCCTTGCGTACCTGAAAATATAAGCTTTGTCGACGTAGCGCTCACGAAAAGATACTTATTTTAAAATCGTCCATTAGTGAGGGTGGCTGGCGGCCGATCTTCCGCACGTGTGGTCGGTCATCAGGGGGGGGGGCAGCGAGTTCACTTCACTTCAACAGTTGGCAAAGCGAGTAGCCAGCGGAACGGTGGACCACTACAGTCAGTAACTTACACCAGGCATCATCACCAACAACCCCAGAAAAACTGTTTAGCCAGAGAAGCCAAGTGTTTTTTTTTAAATATCGGGGTACTTTTTTATTTTAGCTATCATGTCTTTTTTCAAGAACACTCGCCCGTGGCTCCTCTTGAATGACATCTACAGTATTAGAAATGATTATGGAAACAGAAGAAAAACTGGGTATAAAATGCAGATTAAAAGTGATAGAATCGCATCTCGTGTAAAAAATGATACAGTCACGTGTTGATATATACGCACTGAGACTGGTTGCCATGCAAACAATCGGAAAGGGCCACACCCTGCAGGAGGACTTTAAAACTACAGGCAGTGATATCACCGCGGTGTAGTAAATGTGTGGTGAATACTATGGGTCCTGGGAAGAAAATATCACATGACAAGCGTATGAAAATCAAGGTCAATGATTAGATAAGGTTACTACATGCGGCGGATGGTAGCCGGGTTTTATGATTCAGAAGGAGCTGCATGCAAGAATGTGAAGGGGATACATGAAACCGGTGCTGGTGAGAACAGTGGAAAGCGCACGCGCTCCCGAAGTGATGTTGGGTACCCCAGGGTATGTTTTCTACGAGACAGACGACGAACCCGTGAGATCTCGCCAATGACTCGGCCGCAAGTACGGAAGTTAGCGTTTTCTCGAGAACAGTAAGATACACATTGGCGCAAGGTCTCCAGCTGCCCGCAAACCTTTGCTGCGGAGAGGCAACCAAACGGCACGACTAAGATGGGGAAAAGTGGGAAGGAGGTGCTCTCTATAGATGAGCCCAAATCTGAATTGTTTGGCAGTAACCAACAGCAGTTTGTTCAAAGGCGGACCGATGAGCCGTACAAGAGTCAGTCTGCAACAGCTACAGTAAAGCATGGAGGTAGATCAGTCAACCAAAGAGTGTCCAATTCCAAAATAACACCGATCCAAGAACGCTTGGGAAGATGCTTTGACTTGCGCAAAGTTCTGATATGAACACTTGAGACTATATGGGGTTGTATGGCTACCGAGAAAGCTAAACGGTAACCGAACGCCTTGGGTGAATTGTGAAAAGTTCTATAAGGTATTTGGAGCAGCATTCTGCAGCATACATTGGTATTCCGTTTGAGAGCATGAAAACAAGGTGTCATCTTCTATATAAAGCAAAGAGCTCACATACTAATTTTGTCTTTTGTGTTTTGTGTATTAAATACGTCTCCCACTTTCAATTACTTATTATTTGCGCATATCATTAGAATTTTCCATAATTATTTTCAATACTATATATCAGTGTTCTCTTAATTAGATGAATACCAATGTTTACTGTTTGTTGGTGCTGTTTTTCAATTAAACTATTGTCTGTTCAGCCTGGAGCTTTTAAAAACCCGACTTTCCACCAATTAACAACCATTGTTTTCGTACAATTCTTTTTATCGGAGGCGCCACCTTTTAATAAACGAATAAAACAAGAGCCCTAAAGAAAAACTCTAAAGCATTATCTAGTATTTTTAATGAGAACATACTCTTATACATAAGACGGCTCTACTGCTGATGAAACTAATAGGCAGAATCACAGTTTAATTGAATGACTTTCCAGAATGCTTGAGAACCTCGTATATAATTCTTAATATCTCGTTGATGTACGTTAATGAACAGTCTTTATTACTCCATAACTTAAAAACGATTTTGTAATTGGGAGATACCAGGGTTAGTTTTCACAGCACCAGTAAGTAATTCCTAATTAAACGTAGAGATGAGCCTATAATCGACGTCATCGATCCAAAGATTAATGCATAAGACGTCGTTACTAACCAAAGTTAGCCTGGTTGTCTCCCCTATTTATATGCCACGACAATTTTGTTAATTCAAATTTTCAGTAGTTTTTCAATTATCGTTGAGGGGAATTTTTTTTCTCTCTAAAACGCATCCAAAAGTAGAATAATGCCTATCGATAGTAGATTCTTCCCTGGAGATATCAAAGACAGGGTTTGTTTGTTTGTTTGTTTTATATTCCAGATAGTAATAACTTTACGGATTAAGAATATTAAGTTAAAGGAAACTCTTTTCTGAAAAGATTTCATCACGAATATAATTTCCCAAAAAAAGAATGAAAAAAAATGTATATCAAAGCAATTTTAATGGGTTACTTCCCTTTTCATGTTTTTGTTGATAGAAGTTTGACGCTCCCTTAAAAAAATAAACAAATAAACAAAAACGTACAAAAATTTTATTTTTTAAGAGAGTTAATACATTTTGGCAAATTATAATTTTATAAAGTATGTTATGGTTATTTAAACGAAGAAAATATTTATTCTTGTAAATTCACGAGAAAGCAATTACATTTTAGCACTTGAAAATCTCACTAAATTATATTGTAACTTTTATTGTAAACTATTAACAAATATAGTTCCGCCAAAATAGGTTTTATTTCTTATCAAGAGAATATCATTAATACTGTAAGACAATTTACATTTACTGGTTCAGAGTTAAAGTCATATTACAATGTTAGAGCCAAGCCCATACGTTTAATAAAACTAAACTCATTGTAAGCTCTTATGTTTACTGATGCTGGGCAAAAATGGGCGATATTCTGCTAAAAGATTTTTTCATGCTTCCATATTTTTTGTTTTCGTCGTGTCCTTTGTCCTGTTTTCTTCTGCTGCATTGTACCTCGTCTTTACACCTTTTCTTTTGTTTTTCTTTTTCGCTCAGTAAGTACCTAATGAAATTGTTTAAGCCTCCTTATACTAGGTCGGTTTTTACCTCTCTTGGGCCACCAACCTAGAGACATTAGTGCGCTTGTAATGGAAAAACTCGTGGGGTTGAGGATTTGTCGTTACAAAGGATTATATTAACGAGAGCGGCGTCAAGATAGGACGTAACGTAAGAGGTGATATAGGACGTGACGTAAGAGGTGACGCAAAGGATGACGCGAACGTAACGTGAGAGGTGATATAGGACGTGACGTAAGAGGTGATATAGGACGTGACGTAAGAGGTGACGCAAAGGATGATGCGAACGTAACGTGAGAGGTGATATAGACGTGACGTAAGAGGTGATGTGAACATAACGTGAGAGGTGATGTAGGACGTGACGTGAGAGGTGACGCAAAAGATGATGTGAACATAACGTGAGAGGTGATGTAAGACGTGACGTAAGAGGTGACGCAAAAGATGATGTGAACATAACGTGAGAGGTGACGCGCAGCCTTTGTTAGAAAACAAACCAACGAAACATTCCCGAAGTCTAATTGGACGGCGGTATTCTTTTGGTGCCACCTATGCGCAAAATGTTTCATAAGGAGGATACAAATTACTTCCGTTTGGCACGAAGAAAATGTCTTACATTCAGTTATTTGTAAAATTTGGAGTTGGGTTTGTATGAAGAAAAAGATGTGAAGTGAATTATGCAATCAAATATTAGAATGTTAGCACAAATGGCGTTAAACCGTGGCAATGATTCTTCCGGATTTATTAAACTGAAGCTTTAAAGCTAAAGGGAGTTCACTTCTGTCCGCTTTAAAGCATCTGCCAAAAAATGGTACAATTAATGAAACAAATTTAAAAGAATCATATATTTTATTAATTTTTGTTGTTGTTGTTTTTTAAAAGCTGCTCATTGTGATGGGACTGCCTTTGATAATTCTTTCAGCGCAGATGAAGCGTTTGACGGAACGTATCCGACCAACGTCGTGATCTCCTCTGACGGCGGCTGCCTGTGGGTGCCTCCCGGCATGTTCAAGAGCACGTGTCAAATCGACATCACATGGTTCCCATTTGACGATCAGAAGTGCTTACTGAAATTTGGCTCATGGACTCACGATGGTCACTTTCTGGATCTACAGCTGCATGACATCAACGGGGGAGACACAACGAGTTTTATTCGAAACGGAGAGTGGCAGCTGATAGGTAAGCGGACGGAGGGAGAGTCAACCATGCAGCATCATAGTTAAAATATGGAGGGGATATTCACAACACGTCTTTTCTCAATGTATTTGTTATTTTTTAGAACTTAAGGTGCCATCATACCTTCTACTGACATGTGTTACACATCTCAGCAGCCGGCGTTAAGAAGTGAGTACGCTGGGGTGGTTGGATACCTTTTTGATTCACTATAACTTTCACATGTCAAGTTACTTTGTAATTTGGCCACATTCACAGAGAGAGAGAGAGAGACAAACAATAAGAAGAGGGTGATGGAGAGAGCCAGACAGACAGAAGACAGACAATGAGAGAGTGATGGAGAGAGACAGACAGACAGAAAACAAACATGAGAAGAGAGTGATGGAGAGATACAGACAGACAGAAGACAGACAATGAGAGAGTGATGGAGAGAGACAGACAGACAGACAGAAGACAAAATGAGAAGAGAGTGATGGAGAGAGACAGACAGACAGAAGACAACAATAAGAAGAGAGTGATGGAGAGAGACAGACAGACAGAAGACAAACAATAAGAAGAGAGTGATGGAGAGAGACAGACAGACAGAAGACAAACAATGAGAAGAGAGTGATGGAGAGAGACAGACAGACAGAAGACAAACAATGAGAAGAGAGTGATGGAGAGAGACAGACAGACAGAAAACAAACAATGAGAAGAGAGTGATGGAGAGATACAGACAGACAGAAGACAGACAATGAGAGAGTGATGGAGAGAGACAGACAGACAGACAGAAGACAAACAATGAGAAGAGAGTGATGGAGAGAGACAGACAGACAGAAGACAAACAATAAGAGAGAGTGATGGAGAGACAGACAGACAGAAGACAAACAATAAGAAGAGAGTGATGGAGAGAGACAGACAGACAGAAGACAAACAATGAGAAGAGAGTGATGGAGAGAGACAGACAGACAGAAGACAACAATGAGAAGAGAGTGATGGAGAGAGACAGACAGACAGAAAACAAACAATGAGAAGAGAGTGATGGAGAGATACAGACAGACAGAAGACAGACAATGAGAGAGTGATGGAGAGAGACAGACAGACAGACAGAAGACAAACAATGAGAAGAGAGTGATGGAGAGAGACAAACAATGAGAAGAGAGTGATGGAGAGAGACAAACAATGAGAAGAGAGTGATGGAGAGAGACAGACAGACAGAAAACAAACAATGAGAAGAGAGTGATGGAGAGATACAGACAGACAGAAGACAGACAATGAGAGAGTGATGGAGAGAGACAGACAGACAGACAGAAGACAAACAATGAGAAGAGAGTGATGGAGAGAGACAGACAGACAGAAGACAAACAATAAGAAGAGAGTGATGGAGAGAGACAGACAGACAGACAGAAGACAAACAATGAGAAGAGAGTGATGGAGAGAGACAAACAATGAGAAGAGAGTGATGGAGAGAGACAGAAGACAAACAATGAGAAGAGAGTGATGGAGAGATACAGACAGACAGAAGACAAACAATGAGAAGAGAGTGATGGAGAGAGACAGACAGACAGAAGACAAACAATGAGAAGAGAGTGATGGAGAGATACAGACAGACAGAAGACAAACAATAAGAGAGAGAGAGAACTTTGTGTTTGTGTATTTATTTTATAGACAGATAATAATTCAACAATTAATTTTGCAGGGTGGTGATATCCAGGGAGGTGGGCAGAAGAGTATTAGGTATCAATATGTTAGTGGGAAACTGGCGACAACGTCCATCACTCGCCTGCTGCCAGTGATCTGACATTACTTTTAAAAAAAAATTTCTGACCGCGCAGCAAAAATGTAGCAGCACGTGACTTAGAATCATAACTTGTCATCGTAAAAGAAATGTTCAGCTTCCAGTGGAAGGGGAGGTTTGTTGTCTGTTTCACTGTTAATCGTCATCCCGAAACATTAATATATTTTCTTTTCTTTTTTTCCAATAACGCAAAGTATAAATCTACTTTTCATATTTTGTAAAATAATTATCAGAACAGAGCAGCCACTGTTCTTTTATATATTTAAAGGCTGGAAGTTAATTTTACTGTTAGATGAAGGACTAGAGACACTCAAATGAAATCCGGTCGAATGCGATTATAGAAGATCTACTTTCAGCCGGGTGTTATTCCCTAGTAACAGGTTTAGATCACGATAGAAATGTCCTACTTAAAGGACATTGGTTGATGCGGAGACTTTTGAGAATACAAGGTAAGATGCTATTTAGATCTTTACGGATAATATTTCGCTGGTAAACGTTATGAAATGCAGCTTTTTGGTGGAAATTTTGTACTGATATAGGATCATAAGTTCTTTTTTGCTCTCCATCTTGTCGTCAATTTACCAGGGGTACCGGCCGAGCTCAATATTAAAAAATACAACTGCTGTTCGGAGTTTTACATGGATGCTACCTATACCGTCCACATCCGCCGACGGACACTCTACTACGGTTTCAACATCCTTATTCCGTGCGTACTCATCTCCTGTTTATCTCTTCTGCTCTTCATCCTTCCACCGGACGCTGGAGAGAAGATATCTCTTGGTAAGTATTACAACTCGGCAAAGAAATAAAGCCAACTAAAAGAAGCAGATGTGTTTTTTTTTTTTCCCTTCCTTTGTAAAATCTAATAATTCTGGTTAAGAACGCCATCTTGTCAGGAGGTGTGGGTGATATCGCTAATTCTCGGTAACTGACTCATAAACTCGCGGGATAATCATCATTCTTCAGCAGTTGTGAATTTGAAAAGGGAAGATTAAGCTATATAGATTTTAAATTAATACAATGATAAAAACTTGTAGCGGGATATTAAATAAGTTTTATTTGTTTTGTCTTTCCAACATCTCGTGGTATCAGGTGATCTAGTACGAGATTTCCTGCGCAGACGTGAGCACGCGTAGGTAAGCGAGAACAAGCCATGGGTCTAGTTTGTTTTTCAATTCCTTTTTCTCTTTGCTAACTTAATTCCTGGTTTAATTGACGAAAAATTCATGGGAATAAGCGGCAGATGAAGTTTTTTATAACTGCTTCGTATATAGAAATGCTAAAGAAAAGAAGAATAATATAGAGAACAACTTTAGTTTAAATGGAATTTTTTGCACACGTCACAAACCGGACCACGAGAATTAGCTCGACGGTACTTCATAATCCTCCACCGCTGTACTCGTTGTACCAGACAGGTGTGAGTGTAGCTTCTGCCTTTTTGTTTTACCTATAGAATCGTTGCTTGCCTTGAAACCATAGAAACACAGTACTTATTTGTTAAACGACACTTCAGATACCTACTTCTGTCCTTTTATTGCAGGTGTCACGATTCTGCTATCACTTATGGTATTCTTGCTCTTGGTTGCCGAGACAATGCCGCCAACATCAGATGCCGTACCATTAATAGGTATTCGTTGCCGTAGTTTTCCTACATTTTACGATGGTCTAATGAGTGTGAATGTTGCTCAGTGGTAATTGTGTGTTATTCTCGAGCGGGGGGGGCGAGATCGACAGTTCTGGATCATCATCCATGATCTAAGATGGACGAGAGAGAAATGGTGCTTGGGTGTTCGGCTCCCAGGATCCTACCCACGCTACCAAAGGGAAGAACCTACCGAAAATCCCTACTAACATTTTGATTTTTAGATATGGGAGATAACCCACAAGGCCAGCTGGTGAAGAAAAGTGAGAACAAATCGCGCTAGAGAGGTACATCAAATCGAGCTCAGGCTGTGGTCCTTCACAAGCTAACCACCTGACTACCTCGCCGCCAAGTAGTAGTGGTAATAATTAACGTGAAGTTATTTTAAAAGTTTAAAAAATTAATTAAAAATTAAAACTTTTTTCTTAATATTGTTGACAAAATTTAGAGAAGTGATGTAGCCATGAAGGCGATTATCGTAGAAAGAGAAAAAAAAAATGGGAAAATTAATGCGAGATTATCTCTTATTTCCCTTGTGAATCTGTTCATCCTTAATAACGGTTATAATCTACACGGTGCTGAAATATAGGATAATCAGTTTTAATCAACTCTCGATCCCGGTTTTCTCGCAGATTTCTACAACGGCTGGGATCCTTTTTTTTTTTTCAAAACTGAGAAGGATGTCAGTGTCTCCTGCGAAAAGTCTAATCTTAAACAGTCAAAACTGCAGCCTCTGATTATAACGAAGCCACCCGGTTAGAAAAAGCGGCCATGTTCTTTTAGTCTTTTAAATTTAGATTTAGCAATAAAATTTTTCGCAAAAAATATGAGAAAACTAATCAACAACCATCGTTTGCCAGCCAACCCGTCCGTAGTGACCATATAGCACAGTCACACCTGCTCGTTTCCTAGATGAAGAGGACTCGCAGGCTTTCCTTTCTTTGACCAGGGCCGCTTCCAGTCGATGAAGAGCCTGTAAGCGAACGTGGCGACTAGAAATACGCCTCCCTAGGACGATGTTCCAAAAACACATTCATCCGGAGATCGTAAGAGGCCTCACCATGCCAGTGATGTTGTGGTCCTGAAGAGAGGCATTGACAAAAGGCGTATAGTGCGCAGACAGGCTGTCTTTATTATTCACCAGGCGTAATGATCTCACCCCTGTATCCGACACCAGTGTCATAGCGCCCTCTCGAGTTATACGTTCATTTCTTCGGCCGAACAGAGTATCAGCCCACACCGCCAGGCTGTTTGTTCCCCTCTAAACCGGCCATGCTGGGTGAAAGCAATGGCAGTCTGCGCCATCTTTCCTCGAACTCACCCAGATGACCGGGGTCACCTAACTTTGTGTTAACTGACCTTTAGGCTGACTTACAACACGCGCGTGTCTAGTATACAGAGGGAATAGGTTGTGTGCAGCATTCGTATACTAAATGGGGAGAAGTTAGTTGCACGTGAGTTTCCAAGGTCGCCCAATTCGGGAGAAAATGACCGTAACATTACACGTTGTCCGTGCAATGTCACGCTTGAAGTTCCTTCCTCAATACGCGGCTCCTTTTAACCGGAGCACGAACACGAGAACCGTAGGCTTGGAAACGTTTGTTGCTCCGTCTGGTTTGCGGTAATCGTCGAACGCTCCTTTTTACGGCAATCCTCGTATGATATTGTATAACTCTGTTTTACGACACCTTAAACCAAACCAGCCGCCCCGTAAATAGCATTTTACGGCAGTCCCTTTTTTGCGATACTCGGAAGATATTTTAAGCGAGTTTTCTCGTACGGTGTTTGAAGTCTTCGTATACTATTTCATGGCATTCCTTGCACGGTGTTTTACGACAACTCTTGCGCGCTACTTTGCGATATTTGTTTTGTAGAGGACATCCTGCGACGTTTCTCGCGTAACGATTATGCTGGCCGAGATACGTCCGTGAAAGGGAATCCGGCCCGAGCTCTGTTTACTGCATTTGTAAACTCTCCGCATGGTGGCGCTAGTGAAATTCAAAATAAAACAAGAAATAATAAATACTCTTGATATTTTGTTTAACTCTAAAAGATTGCAAAACAGACTCAAACAGACTCCTAAGTAAAGCTAAGGTTACTCGCTCTCACCTGTTTTCCTTTTCTTTATTAAGTTTTCATTTATGGGTTTGTTCTTCCTAAAGGTGAAGTTTTGACTATTTTTTAATATTTCACTAATTTCAATCTTTGTATCACTGATAATGTACTTAATTCCTTTGATAACCACATTCTGTCATGGGATTTTTAGAATTAAAAAAAAAAGTTACAAAGTAGTTTAGTTACAAATAAAACGTTCTAGCTTTCCTTGGTAGAGGAGCCCGGTGTTGGATGTATCAGGAGTATATCGGAACACTGGTGTTTACACCTCGTGGAAAGGCTTTAAATGCTCACAGTGGGAGTGGTTATATTTTTGCAGTGTAAAAGTGATTACGTACCCTTTGAGAGATTTTGTTTTGCCCTCTCCCACCCGCGTGGCTCAAATGTTCAGACTTTAGGTGCTTTTGTCGCTGTATTACGCCGACATTGAGTGTTCAGGCCAAGCATGGTACTGTATTGTCTCTCGGAACCTGGAGGTTTTGCAGGTTGGGTCGGCTGTAACAAAAATTCTAGTCAGTAAATTAGTAATGCAGTATTTGTCTTGATGATTCGAGTTAAGTACTGATAAAGTTCTCGTAGTCAAGTCAAAATAATGACGCCATTTTTTTTTCCATTTGTTGATGTTGGTCGTTCATATCAATTCCAGTGTCCAGAGAAGAGAAAGTTAAGATTAAATTACTTGCGGTGAAAATTTCATGTCTTTAAACTTTCACGTTTTATTCTAGCGCTCTCCTGTCCTCAATATTGGATTTTCAATAATTCAGCTACATTATTTTTTCAGAGCCTAGGCACTGTTCACATCCCCACCTTTTCGAGCTCTCCAGTAAAGTTTTCTCTGTTCTCCGAGCACGCAGTATTAACGTCTCCATGTTATCCTCCGAGTCCTGGTTATCTTCTTACCACCCAGTCTGTCAATTATGCTGCAAGGAAAGAAATATTGATGTTTCGTATGTACATAAGAAAAACAGAAAGTGGAAGGGCACCTGTTGATATTAGGATGTGAGCTGTACGTGAAGTAGCATCAAAATCCACCGGAAGTGATTATGGTATATGCCGTGTTACTTTAAGCCGATCATAACAGTTGCGGTGCCAAACGGAAACTCCAGGATGACTATGCAAGAAATAGACAAATGTTCAATAATGAGCAAGAAGATGAAATAGAAAATATGCAAAAAACTTGTTAAAGATATTATTATTATTATTATTATTATTATTATATTATTATTATTATTATCCAAAGGTCTCAAGATATTTGCTTTCGAGCTAAGTAAAAATATATAACGTTAAAACTTCAGGTCTATGGCATGTTAACGAATGTGCTGGGCCAGACTAGTCGAGTTTTATCAATCAGAGCACAAGGCATCAGTCTGTCACGGCATCGGCTTTAACAGGGACAATGTTGGGGTTTTACCTACTTAAAAGGTTTTCATCTGGTTTGGGGCACAACAAAAATCACTGGTTTTGTTTATAATTTTGGTGTTACTCCTTAATTCGATGTATGTTACAACTGACGCCGACACAGAGTTACCTTTAAAAGTGTTACCACCAGCCCCGGTCTCCCAGACTTATTTGCAAAAAAAAAAAAAAAAAAAAAAAAAAATTTTTTTTTTAAATTAACAACTAACATCGTACTAAAATAAAACTTAACAGGATCTCTGTGTATGGCCAAGTCACCCATTTGGTCGGGAAAGGGCGCAGGACACCGGAACTCGTGAACAGCACAGAAGCCCCTCCCCCGGGTGTACTCCGACCTACCTAACTGAGGAAATCGGAGAAAGTCCACATGACTGACTGGTGAAGAGCAGCGAGAGGAAGCCACGCCAAACCGGGGCTAGCGACCTTAACAGTCCGGTAAACTAACCACTGGACTACTGCGCAACTTTTCGCCGTGGATTAAAAAGTTCTATTTTATTTATTTTCTCTTAAAATGCCATGGGCCCGGCCACGCTCTATTCTGTGATTCGGGTTTCGTGTCTTTCAACCAAAAATAAAGTCTGGAAAGTCGAATAATTCAATTTCTTGTATTTCGGTGTAAAGGGGAGTTTCGAGTATAAACCTACGCCTACAGCGATGTATGGTGGCCGTTCAGAAACTCTGTTCGCCCGACATGACCATGTTCTCAACGAATAATTTTGTTTCAATAAATTTTTTCTGACACTTTTAGGGAAGCGGTAGAATTTGTTCTTAAGTAGGTGGGCGGTAGAAAGACAAAAAGACTGTAGGGCCGGCAAGCGTGTTAGAGTGGGAAGACATTCTTACCATCCTCGCTGCTGCTGAGAGCCAGGTGGATTCGATTTTATATATTTATTTTTTTTTAAATCAGATACCGCATCCTGTCAGTTAGTGGATTTTATTCAGGTAATTTCTGGCAGTTCTTCTGGTTTTTTCTACGTGGTAATTATGAGAATATAAGAAATTATTTTAATATGAAACTGACATTTCTTATTGTGTTCATAATCTCTTTTCACACACATATCTGTGTGTGTGTGTGTGTGTGTTTTTGTATGTGTGTGTGTGTGTGTCTGCGTGCGCGGGTGTGTGTTTGTGTCTGCGTGCGTGTGTCTGCGTGCGCAGGTGTGTGTTTGTGTCTGTGTATGTGCGATCACAGAGAAGAAACTATTGCGGTGTGGACAACATTCTCAATTAATATTCCGCAAAGCAAGAACAGTAACAGGCGACACGCGTATAGTTGCTACCTTATGTATTAACTTATATTGCAGCTTAATAATAATAATAATAATCTCGTTTTTTTGTCGTCTTTTATTAAACTGTGGGTTCACAGCAAGGTTCGTTGGGAATCTTTGTTACCACCCTCTGCTTAAAATTAACGCCCCCGAGTGATGGCGACAAATGACCCCGACGCGGGGACGGATGGGGTCGATTTTCTCTTTGTTTTTGTTTTTTTTTTTTTTTTTTCCCTTTTGGAAACTTTCCGCGCTGAACGCCATTCGAGCCGTCACGACCAACAATGGCGGTTTGTCGGAGAGACTCCGGCTGCTGAATGGCGAGGATCCGGAGACACCGCCCGCCGTCATCGATAAAAGCCTGAATTGAACAATTCTTCCCCTTTTGAGCGACAGAGCGCAACTTTCCCCTTCGTGTCACCGTTCTAGAGACGGGACTAACGTGGGAATAGCCTATCGCCATCGCCTCGATGCTGGGGGGATGTATGGTAAATGGTTCTGGGAGTTCGCTGGTGTTGTGTGTAGATGGAATGGAATATTGGGGGGGGCGTTAATTCTTTTGTTTGCCTTCTGCAGCCATTAGTGGTCGAAGGAGGCGCCTGTAAGAGAAAAGAGAAAAAAAAGAATGTAAGATTGTAAAAACAGAGAATTAACCACCCCTGTTACGGCATTGGCTCGGGGAATAGTCCTGCTGCTTCGGTGTGGTTAACTTGCTAAATGGCAGCCCCTAGGCTGCGATGTCAATACGAATACCACCTATTACCAACTTAAAAACTCGGCTTTGCCGAGTTACTCCCCTTGTCATTTTTATTTGTTGTTTTCTAGTAATTCCGAAGTCAGCCGTTGTTTACACGTGCTCCGGATGCCAACCAATCTGCCTTTTCCTTCTGCAGTCAGCCGTTGAGAAGGGGGGCTGTGTACCAGAAGCAAACTAACGTGTAGCTTTGGCATAAAGGGATGATCGCACCAATGATCTTTCCACCCGGTTGCGCTCGAGAAGCTCAAGGCAGGAACGTTATCGGAAGCCGACCACACTCATCACTTGGTCCCAGTAGGACCTTCTATTAAAATCTTGTCTCTCACGTGTTCATCCTTTATTACACGAAGCTTCCCCCCTTAAGTGCTATTTCCGAATTAAGCAATAGCGACACCGGCTATGGCACACTGAGCTTCTACCCAGGCAGACCCTAACCCCCCCATTTCAAACGGCGATTTTTAAATTGCATCACTAAGGGAGCTGTGACGTAGCGGGATTTATTTGTGACGGGACGAATTATTTTCTAAAAATCTCATCTTCAATCTCATGAAAATAAAAGAACGATCGGTGGAGACTGACAAAAAATGCAATCAAAGAAGAATATAATCTTTAAAAAATAAAACGATGATCAGTTAAAGAGAAGCCATCGCCTCGAAGTTTGCACGTGTTTTGCTAAATGTCGCCGTTTCCATGGTAACCGGGTGAAACAGACGTGATATTTCCATAGGCGGTCGGTCCAGAAGCCTTCTTAAATGACTTCACGACCCGAACCTAGATCTAGGACGTTATTTTAGATTGGATAGGAGAGACCACCGTGGCTAGTTGTTACGGAACAAGTAATTTATAATTAAACGTATAGATGAGGCTATACTCGACATCGTGCAGATCAAAGCATATACTGGTACAAGTCCACGCCTGTTAACAGGGACGTCTTCAACACTGACACCTCTATTAGTCTGTCGCTGACCTTAAAATGTATTCAGGTCATGAGAAAAGTTGATATGCACAGATTTCGATCTTTCTGGTTCCCTCTCCGTCAGGAAATTAATTTTCTTGTGCTTAATTGCTATTTATATATATATATACGAGGTCTATCGAAAAAGTATCCGACTTTATTTTTTCCCGTGGGAAGTAATGACATTAGGGAGGCAAAAGTTTGCATAGTGGAGCCACGTGGTTTTTGGCGGGCTTGCTTGATACGTCAGTCGCTGTCAGGCAGCCAGCGTGTGAGGTGCTGTACTACTTACTCGTCGCATTTTCATTTTGCCCGTGATGACGGAACGTGTGGAGCAACGATCTTGCACCAAGTTTTGCCAAAAGCTTGGAGATACCCAAACGGAAACAATTCGCAAAATTCAACAGGCTTTTGGTGACAATGCCATGGGTGTTACCCAGATAAAAGAATGGTACAGCAGGTTCAAAGATGGCCGCGCACCAGTGGGGGGAGGTACCAGCGTTCCGGGAGGCCGTCAACAAGCCGTAATGCAGTTGTTATCGAGAAAGTGCGGACCTTGATAATGGAGGATCGTCGTTTGACGGTGCGGGAAATTGGTGACGAGGTTGGGATCAGTAAAGATTCTGCACATGCAATTTTAAAGGAGGATATTGGCTTGCGCAGAGTGGCACCGAAATTTGTCCCCAAGCTGCTTTCTTAGAAAAAAACAACAACTTTGTCTTGAGGTTGCGCAGGACCTACTGGATACTGTCAACAGGGATCCTGAGTTACAGAATACCGTGATAACTGGAGATGAGACGTGGGTGTACGGGTACGACCCGGAAACCAAAACTCAGTCATCACAGTGGAAGCACCCAACGTCGCCAAGGTCCGGAGAAAAATCAAGGTGATGCTGACTGTTTTCTTCGACTACCGAGGCGTTGTGCATCACGAATACGCACCAGAAGGACAAACAGTTACAAAGGAGTACTATCAGGAAGTTCTCTGACGTCTTCGTGATGCAGTTTGGCGCAAGAGACTGGATCTGTGGACCTCACAAAACTGGCAGATGCATCATGACAACGCCCCGGCTCATTCGTCGCAGCTGATCCAAGGTTTCTTGGCAAAGAAAGGCATTTTGCTCATTCGCCAGGCTCCCTGCTCTCCAGACATGGCTCCTTCTGACTTCTGGTTGTTCCCAAAAATAAAGATGCCACTGAAAGGCTCCCGATTTGAGAAGGCATCATGCGGAGTTGAGAGCCATTCCGGATGAAGCATTCCAGACGTACTTCGAACAGTGGAAGGATCGCTGGGCTAAGTGTGTGAAGGCACAAGGGGATTAGCAACTGAACCCCACCAAGTACGTAATTTTTTTTTTCCCAGCCTAAGGTCGGATACTTTTTCGACAGACCTCGTATAAAATCTCACATTAAAAAAAAAAAAATTTTTTTTAGCATTTCTCACCTGAAATTTCAACCACCTGTTCTGATGCTGTTAATGGTGCTGTTGTAACTAACGAAAGTCATCTTTCTCTCTCTATTCTAACTTGCTGTTTGGTTGTTTTATTTTTCAGGAATCTACTTCGCCTGCATCATGGTCATGTGTTCCATCTCGGTGGTGCTCACTGTCATCGTGCTCAATTACCACCACCGCAGCTCCGACACGCACGTCATGCCTCGATGGGTGAGTTTGGGAGGCCGGGACAGGGAATGGGGGGAGCTGCAGCTGTCTGTCGGCTAAGACCTACGATGTCTGCCATGAGAAACGATTATAGTCCAGAGAAACTGCACTAAGGGCGAGCGTGTTTCGACAGAAATTCAGGCTCTGAGTTGTGCTTTTAATTAATTAATTTTTTACACCATACCCTTTAAAAACGCATTTCTCACGTTTAGCTTATAGAAATTTTCCTTCTATGATTACTCTATTAACGTTTCACTTTTAAAAAATTCTTTAATAACATTTAAAAGAGTTGCAACTCTTGCACGTGGCTTCTAGACGGTCTCCTTTTATAATCACTTACCCCGTTGACGATTCATTGTGTACACGAACGACACCTGAAACTGAGCAACTCTCGTGTACGCCTTCTGGTAGGTGCTCTGTTTAGTGAGCCTGTGTAGTGTGTGTAAGTAGCGTTGATGGAGGATTCAAGTCAGAGTTGTCTGCCTTTTGTATGTTTTTAGTTTTGTCGGCGTTAAGGGTTCGAGCGGGTTTTAAGTCGTTGATACTGAATGGAACATATCTGCGTCAAATTAGGTGTTCGAAGTGATCGATTTCCTTAAGATGTCTACAGCAGCTCTGTCTTCCACGGCGTTTTGTTTAATACGGTGAAAAGAAATATCGGTCGGGTTAACGGAAGTCCTGAGACATGCCCGTCGTATCACCACCACCCACCCCTTCTTTTCAGCTTTGTTGTTGTTGTTGTTGTTGCAGGTAAAGAGTACGGTGTGCTACTGGCTGGCCTGGGCCCTGAGGATCAAGCGACCGGGCCACGAGACGCACAAGAAGCATTCGGTTCAGAGCGCCAGGACGCAGGACCTGAGGATGATCGAGCGGTCGTCCAAGAGCCTGCTCACGAACGTCCTCGACATCGAAGACGACGTCCGCTTCGAGGGCGCCAACGGGGGCGTGAAGACCCGGGCGGCGGCGGACGACGCCCTGCTCGTGTCGGGCGCGCGCGGCGACTTGCTCGCCATCTTCAGGGAGCTGCAGAAGATCACGGCGAAGCTGCGGCGCAAAGAGGAGGAGGACGACGTGAAGAGCGACTGGAAATTTGCGGCCATGGTGATCGACCGGCTCTGTCTGATCATCTGCTTTCTCTTCACCGGGGTCTCGACCCTCACCATACTGATGTCCGCTCCGCACCTGGTCGCTTAGAGCCACCATTTTCTCTTCTTCTTCTTCTTCTTCTCTTTTTTTTTGGTTGGAGTTCTTTTTTTTTTCTGTCTTCGCTCTGTTGCATCGTAATTTTTTTTTCTTTTTTCTAAAAAAAAAAAAATAAAAATAAAAAAAATCCGGATCTCGGCAGAACAGAGACGGGCATTCATCAGGTTACGGTGGTGAAAATGCTTGTCTACGAAACCGCGGCTAGGAGAATATATCCGGTCTCCGAGGCACAGCTAAGAAGTGAATATTAAAAATGGCCGCAAAAACAAAGGAAAATGATTCGGTATTTTTTTTAATAAGAAAAAAATCTGAAATACCATCTGAAAACAGACTCCCTACTTCCTTTTGCCGCTGTTTGTCTGGAAGACCGCGTGCAGAGGTTTAACCAGGACTGCGTCATGTATAGGAAAAACAGAACCCGGATGGAAGACGGTCGGCCATAACTGGATGCTAAGAAAGGTAACAGGGTTAGCTGCATTAAAATTAATGGTAATGGTCCAACTAAAAAAAAACACAACACTGCAACCCTGATTACTGCGAAGTATAGTTTGTTTTTGTTTTCCTTTTTAAATACTGAAATGGGTGCTGCTACTGGTGTGAGTTCTTGGCTTCCATGAGAACAAAGTCTTCGATGATTTTAACAGGTGCCACCCGCGTGAATCGTTAAGAGACAATTCGCTGGGTAGATCATTGCAGGGGCCAGTCTGTAGTCTGAAGAGCCCGGCCGCGTAGTTTAGGGATCCGAGTAGGTTGTGACCTGTAGTGACTGGGTTACTACCGCGGATGCTGTAAAGGTTGTGGTGAGTCACTCCACTGTATATTCCTTAAAATAAAGAAACGCACCTGAATATTTAGCATTTTAATTTGAAACAACAAATATATATAAATCTATTAGGTTATCGGAATATATTCAGCCAGAGGAGAACGCGAAATACTCTCAGTGACGACTAAAACTAGTTTATATACCAAGGGAATATAATTTTAATGGTTCCAGTTTTTGCTGTTTGTTCCGCTATTTAATCCCAGCTTCAACAGGACATCTTTTATACGGATAACTGCAAGGATAAATGTGTTAGGTAGCAGCTGTCCTGCAGTCGCTTCCAGGACGTTCATATATTTATACATAGAAACAAATTTCAGTAATAATAATAATGATGATGATGATGATGATGGAAAATTTGGGGTGGGAATAGCAACAAAAATATTTCTCGTGCAATATTTTAAAACTGTTTATTAAAATTGATAATTTTTTTTAAAATATAGAAACTAACAGGTTCAACAAAATTTACAGCTTTGATTTTGTTGTGACATTTTCCTTTTGTCTTCTTCGGGTCGTCTTCCGTTAATTTCTCTTTTTTTAATAGTCTTTAGTTAGTGTGTGGGTGTGGTGTGGGGTGTGTGTGTGTGTGTGGGTGGGTGTTGGTGGGTGCTTCGTTTATTTTATAAAAATTATCAAATTTGATAAAAAAATTTAAAAAAAAAAAAGACAAACATTTGTATTAAAAAACCCAGTAGATGAAAAACACTTGACGTTATATTTACCTGTATGGGTTCGGCTGCTGCTCTTGTTGTCTTCCGTCTGCGCAGTCCACATCACCGCTTTGGGGATCGCCCCTTAAACCGACAACGACCGCAGACAATGGAAACTGTAGCTGGTGGCACCGGGGAGAGTTTAGAACTACCACAATATAAGACCTCTGGCGTCGGGATGTATAATGAAAGATACATTCTAAAAGAAGTGACAGCAAGAGGTAACTACACCAATGTAAGCTGCAAGAAGCCGGATTTGTTCAATTCGTGTACAATAAAATAAAACAAAAGTAAAAAAAAAAAAAAAGGGTCACTTGTTTTGTTTGTTTTACCCAGACCCCCGGGTACGGCTCCCTTTATCAGTCAACAAACCAGCAAGCACTTAGTGTCTCAACTGTGTTGAGCAAATCACGCTTTTTATTTCAAACTAGAATCATCGTAATAATCGATAAATATATACTTTCAAGGAATTTTATTTGAGATATGTATTTGCGACGTCAAGTAATAATATTACTGTTTGGTTTAAGTTAGCTCTCTCCTTAAAATCAGCAAAGATAACACCACCCTGAAAACGGTCGAGGTAGGAGCAGAAAACCGTATTGAGCGTCATATTACGAGTGGATAACTTGTGTATTACAGCTTCCGGATTATACATGAGGGAAATGTGAACTACTGCTGCTGTGAAAATACACCATCTTTAATTACTGTCTTCACGAAATAAAAGGCCATTTTTACGTGACAATGAAATGTGCTGTAAATTCTATGCAGTTCATTAATTCTTTATGGCAATATTAAAGATGGATTTTTCGTTCTGTGATAACGTGAAAGTTAAACAGCTGTTAATGAAGACGCCAGTAGAATCTCAACAGTTGCTGGTGTTATTAAGAAATATATAACCTTCCATCGTCAGCAATATTTTTCAATAAAATGCGTTGCTTGCTTGTATCCATGACAGTAATTAAAATTAGTGCAAATGATCCAAGATGAGATTTTATTATTATGGGTAACATATACAGAATGCTTAATAACTGTTTAACTACAAACGAAGTCAGATGGTTAGAACCTTTATTAATATTCTGTTTTGTTTTCAGACTTGAGAAACCAAACTGGCGATGATCTAAGAGAAGGCAAACTGCATTTTGGTGAACTAAAATCAGTTACTGCAATGAGACGAATGTTTAGGGGCACCCTACAATAAGAACGTCCCAATCCATTAGTAGTTGGATATATTGAGCTTTAAGTGGGTTTAGTTAATGATAGAAAACGCTCTGGTTCCGCCGCAGCTGTCGAAGCAGGCTTTTCAAGAGCCCGCGGAAACCGCTTTCCTCTTCCCAAGCAGAACCAAAATCTGTAAAACAACTCAAGGCACCAATCGAAGCAATTATTGGTTATCTCGCATAGATCGATGGCATATAGAATACAAAAGGCTGCGTCACTGAAGACGACGGATACCTACAAGTTTACGGATCCATCGCCTCTTCACTACCAGCTGTGTAATAAAATCTATTTTTGTTCACAGTGAAGACCCCATGATATCAGAAAGAGATCGTGAACCACATTTATATAGAGATCCTATGATATTTCCTTGCTACAGTAACAGTACCGCAGGACTTGCGCTATGAATGATACCTGGCATGACATAATCGTCCGAAGAACCATCTTAGTTAATGTTTTTAGCAATATCCTTTTATTATTCTAAGTGAGCTGTCTCTCCGCTACCCCGGCCATGCCGGTTTGTACTAGTTCTCCCAGCTGCGATGATAGCTGCTAATACAAAACCGAGAAGAAATTCACTCGAAATGATTATGCTGGCGTGGTTCTAAAGCAAGAGAGAGAAAAAACAAAATTATATGTAAGGGTAAATTGTCGGTTGCTTGATGAGTTTCTTTGATTTAAGAGATTTTACGGAGTTAAATATGGGCTGCGTAACACCTGGTGCCACTTTGCCATTGAGTGTCGTTTGTAGTAATGAGCAATTAACTGACACTCGAAAAACTGGTGCAGTGGTAATTTTTCATAAAGCTCCAATTTCTCAAATGCGGCAGACATTTTCCCCAGAAGTAAAATGTAATAATATTTCTAATAAGAAATAAAAAGATGGGATTTTTGTTTCTTTTATATCACAGGAGAAATAGTGAATGTCACAAGAACATGGCTTTTCTCATCTGTATTGTTGCTTTTTATTATTATTTTTTCCCCCGTGTACAGCTTTTTAATATAGTGGTTCCTCTATAGGAGGAATCTGGAACGACTCCCGTTGTTTATATGTAAATTTAAAAACGCAAACTAATCAGCTGCAGAAGAAGTAGAAGATAGTCTTCGTTATCGCATCAGTGGGCACGATTTCCATTCGCCGTTGATAATCATACATGAAAACATATATAAGTGAAGCTACTCAGAGAAGTCTGGAAAGCTGACAACTTCCAATAGTCAGCATTGGCCGACGTTAAGGCTTCAGAAAAATGGCTGCGATTAGAAGTTTTACAAAAGTAAACGATTTTATTAACTCTGTCAAAATTCGAATATTGATCTGTTATTTTCGGAATACTAGTAAAACCGAAAGTCGCTTTTTTTTTTTACGCAGAGTGAAGTGGAGTAAATCCGTCCAATCAGCGCAGTCGAAGCATTTACTGCTGGACGAATTTCTCCTTTTACTACAATGACCTTTGCCGAACAGATGTTGATGGTTTCGAAGCATGAAAATTATGTCATGTAGTACGAGATTCTCGCGCCTCCAAATTCCTGCCGAGAAATACTGTTGACAATTTTATTATCAGTCACAACAGAGTTCTCTGGCACTACTTACAGCACCGACACAAGTTATGGAAACAAATTAAAAGGCTTCCTGACAGCAATTTATTTGCATGCCAAAAAAAAGGTTAATGCGTAATTGCATGCACCAACAGGTGATGCATACTAAACAGTAACACTAGAAGAACTAAAAGACAGAAATTAATGGTTAGCGCGCAGCGCAAACTGTCGTGAATAAGGAATTCCCGTCGGCCTATCAGCTGCTCACTCTCCAGTTTTCGCCCGCTGCTAAGCAGGGAAACCCTTGTAGAGGCGTCTCAGTTTCTTAATCAGCCCCTCGCCCGGTTCACGTTGGTAAGAGTTTGGGCGCCATGTTAACGATCTGACCTTGTACTAAACGGCGGCTGGTTACTGAAAGAGAACCCAGATGGTTTCCTCGCATGCATCGATGCTGTCAACGGAAGAGGTTATGTAAGTAAATAATAGCATAAGTAGTAACTTATCACTGGCGCATTTACTTCTAGAATACTTCAGTCAACAAGCAGCTTTCCGGTTAGCAACAGAGCTCTCCATCCAGAATGCCTTAGTTAATATGGCTTCCGGAAGTCCAGAAAACTGGTCTGCGAGGTCGGCTATTTACTAATAATCACCTGATTTAACAACAGCCGACGCAACTTTTAGCATTCCAACGAACCAGCAGAGAGCATTTAGGATGCTGAGTACACTTCAGCTTCTACGTCTACTAGGACTATGCGCTAAAGAACCACCCATCGTGAAAAAATATATGTTGCATTCATAAATGAAGGTCTTCCGGAAAAAAGTCGATTGAGATCTCACAAAGAAATAGAGAGAAAAAAAAAACAGTTAAGGAGCAAATAGGTTGGAGTTATGGACGCTATAGATTACAGGTACTCTCAGTCATTACGTCTATAAACAGATAGGAAGGAATTAGTGTAGGCTTTTGTATTCCAGCAAAACATTGGCGACCAAAACCGTCAAAAAATTTATTTCTGCTTATTTTGGATGGCTGAGAATGTTCAGTAAACGATTAACAGGCTGCCTTGGCCATAACAGTCCTGAATATCGTCTCGAGAGCGAGCCAGGCCGGGTAAAGGAAACTCTCAAAGCAAAAGTAATGCATCCAGAATGTTAATTTGTTTTCTAATTCTTTCACTGTAATCGTGATAGGTCATCTGAGGTGTCACATTCTTTGATTATACAACACTGGTCAACAAAATTAAATGTATTATACTCATTATGAATGCAAACCAACTTTTTTAGACTAATTTTTCTTGCTGATTTCAAAATTTCACTCCATTTGTATGCAGCACGTATCAGTTTTTTCAGTAGATACATGCAAATATTTACATATTTGTATATATGAAATCATTAACGTAATAAATAAGGACATATTATTTTTAGAAAGTAAATGAGTTTATTGAGTTAAAAATCATCACTATCATTCTACAAAGAGTGAATACACAAAAAATGGGTCAGACAAAACAGACAAAGTTAGAACAACAGAGTTAGAAACATTGTGATTTGGATTTCCTGCGGTGTTCCTGATCTGGTTGATCACGGTAAAGTGTCCAGCAGTAGTCATCCAGCAGCATACTGTCATTCCAGAAGCCTTGGTACCGTTTCTCCATAGCACTAATGTCCTGGTGAAATCTTTCACCATGTTCATCAGACACTGCTCCAAGGTTATCTACGAAGAAATCCAGATGGGAGTCCAAGAAGTGAACTTTCAGTGACATTCGACAACCCATTGCTGAGTAACATTTCAGAAGATTCTTGATGCCATCCTTGGAGTCCATTGCCTTCTTGTTGCCCAAGAAATTCTCACAGATCCAATTGAAAGCATTCCAGGCAGGCAGTTCCAGTTCATCCAGTGTCGTCTTGAAGTTGACATCTTTGAGTACTTCTCTAATTTGGGGTCCGACAAAGATATCCTCTTTCAAGTTCGCCTGTGTGATTTTGGGAAACTTTTCTACGTGTCTTTACAAACTGTTTCATCAGTCCAAGCTTTATGTGCAAAGGAGGCAATAGGACATTACATGGATCTACAAGAGGTGTATTCTTGACGCTAGACAGTCCTGGCTGGTATGATGTTCTTGTCTGCCAGTTTGATTCCGAATAATGTCTGTCAGTTGCCCGACTATCCCATAGACACAAGAAACAACAGTATTTTGAGAAACCTGCCTGCATTCCCATTAAAATCAGACCAATTATGACTGGACAATTTGAGATATTGAAATACCTATTTCATCAGACAAAACTTGATTGGTTAATTTAAGATGATGAAATATTGCATCTGAACTATGCAGCAATGAATAATTTAGTTTATTTTAAAGGCATGTTTCCATGATGTAAATGAAATACATGCATACACGTCATTAATTGGAATTTCTATATAATGCATGAGCTAAAACCAAAAAACTTTCTCATCTTGAAAACTGTACATGATGTCAAAAAACTAATTGTATATTTGAAATCAGCATTAAAAGCTACACTAAGTACACCTTGACATATGCTTGATGAAAAATACTTGTTGACCAGTGTAATTAGCATTTATTTACACATCCTTTCTGTTGTGCCAATCATTTGTTGTTAGTGAGTATTTCTAGCTTGATTCTTTACTTATCTTTGCTGATACATGCTGATGAATTGTCTGACCTTTTTTCTCCTTCTAGTATAGAGAAGCAGACAATCTAAATGAAGTAGGTAGAAGTTGTGCCCTTCTGTTTTATTTTAGCTGCTCTCCGTTACAGTTCTTAAAGCGATTGCATTAAATACAAAATTTGTTTCTATCGGTCTACAGTCAAATGTTCGCACAGAAGGCGACACCACTCAGCTTTAATAAAACATAGCTAGCGAAAAGCGCACATTTTGAACATTAAAAATGTAATATATGTGCAAATGAAAGATTTGACCGTGCTCAGGTTAAGTTTCAATAGGCGGAGGGGGGTTGTTTTGATTAACAGTTAAATAAAAACTAGAAACAGGTTCTGTACGTGTCTGGTCTTCATGTGCCATTCCCGATTCGACAATCCTGGTTCACTATCCATGATTTAAGAAAGACGTGGAGTAAAAGGCACCCGTTAGTCAGAGCCCCGCATAATCTTGTTCCGCTTGTAAACACAGGAACGAGCGTGATGGAAGTCTCTACTATAAATCTTCATTTTTATGTGGGAAGAACACCAGACGGCCGGCTGCTCGTAAAGAGAAGAGCGAGAAGATTTGCCAGCGAGGCACGCCAAACCAGATCGGCCCCTCGATGTTAGCAGTCCGGTAAACTAACCGCCGGACTACCGCGTCGCTCCTTCCATGTTCACAGGCAACAGAACAGATTGGTAATAAACAGGGAGGGATAAGGAAGACTGACAGCTGAATGACGGGTACAACAACAGCCGGAATTAGATGGTTCGGAATAAAATCCAAAGTTAATTAGGCTCAGCCACATCGGCATCTAGTGAGTGCTCTGTGCAGAAGATGGTGGATATTTCAGGCTACGAAAAAACCCGGGGACAGATGAAAGCATCTCATGGCCGAGTAAACACAGATTCCAAATGTCGGCATCCCTATCAACGAAGAAGACAAATGCGAGCGAATCCTCAAAGAAATACGAATCCATTCCCATCACCGTTTTATTTCGGTATCGGCCGAGCGGCTTTCGGCGCCAGCAGGACCTACGTCGGGCATAAACCCGACACCCTAGGGTGGGGGGAGGAAGGAGAGGGGATTTATTTCAAGTTTAATCAAAAAAAAAGAAGGGAAATTCCTCTGCCTTCTGCGCGGACCTTTCTGATTTCGTGTTTCCTTACCCTTGGTTCTACTGCCCCAGCCACAGTAACACCAAGTCACCGGAGCTCGCTCTTCTACCGAGTAAACGCTTGCTGTATCTGCTGGGTGGTAAATAAATTCTCTTCGTATGTTATGTTTGCGAGAAGATCTCATGAAGCTTCTTTCTTAACGATTGGGCCATTTACAGTCGGAAATAGCGGAGTCCTCATTGTGCAGCAGCGGGCGGCGTGGTGTCCATTACTAGACTGTTAGGCTGAGATCCCGGTCGGGACCGGCTCAGTCTGGTATCATCCTTCTTCCTCACGTAGTCTCTCTTTGCTTTTCTTCGCCAGCCAGTCACGTGGGGTTTTTATCTGGCTTTTTTCTTACTCAAAGAGTGAAGAGTTCTAGTGGAGACTCTGAAGTGAGTTTGCGGCTAACCCTACCCCGCCCAATCCTGTTCTCCTCTACTTAGTTTAGAAAACTGACACCAGGGAATCTCCTTTAATAGACGTCTAACGTTCCGACATCAGCAAACAGGCTTGAAGTACAGACGGATAATTAATGGAAAAAATACAAGTGAATTTATTAAAGGATGGAAGGGAATAAATTACCAGTGGTGGTTGATACTGACTGTATTAATTCGGTTTAAAAATAAAATTGGTAGGTTTTTCTTTTCTTTTTTCTTTGGAGGAGAATTTGTATGAGTCAAGATGATCGCTGGCCTTTTTTCAGCAACTAAAATATAAAATAAACTAGAATTTATACTTATCCAGAAAAAAAACAAAAAAACAGTTGATCCTGTTTCTCCATTTTGAAGCGAACTAAAATGTCTGTTTAATAAACAGTTTCAGCATCAGCCTATGATTTTTGGAAGTTAGTTTTAGTAAAAGTGCGAAATTAAAAATAGAAAATCGAGAGATAAAAATACAGAGAACAGCACTCGTTACTTAATGGAAAATGATTCGGTGCCGATGTGATATGCTTTTGATATTATTCTCAGCACGGGTCACTGTCTTTCTAATAAACTCGAGCAGAGTTATTTCCCTTGTACGTCGCTCCCTTACAATTTATCTCACGCGTGTCGCTGCACACACGCCTGTCTGTGCAGCTGCATCTCTGGTTCTTGGCGCATTTCGAAAGTTGTGTAGATTTAATTTCTAACAAAAACTGGATAATAAGCAACGAACTCCCCATTGCTGTGTGAATGTCATACTCAGACATCGCTCGCTGAGTGTATTATTTTTAGCTGAATTCTAACATCCAAATCCATTCATATTTTGCTATTGTTAATTTAACAATAGCTGGCATTAACTCTACAGAACGCCAGTTTTTACGCTTTACGTTAATGGGACATCCCTGGAAGCCGGCGGCTGCACGTCTATTTTGCGTGACTATATAGGTTACCGCGATCACCTTTCCGTTCTGAGATCTTTTTATCTATAAAACAGCGCTCACAACGTCACTTTACACGTAACGGACCAGCCCCGCGCGCTGGCAAACCCGTTGCCATGGCTGCCGATGAGTACCTGACTTTTAAAAGAGACCCGCTTAGCTGCTTTGACCGAATTAGGATACTGCACTTTCCTTTTTAAGCTACAATAAATGTGCACTTAAAGTATATCTTTGAAAAAATGTGTTATTGTATTTTCAAGAGTTAGAAGTTATAATTAGATTTATTATATGCAGAGTCAACCATTTTTTTCTTACTCGTGATTGCTTTTCTAAAGTGAATTCCATTTAACCCGTTAACATTACCACCAATCAGTTGATTAATTAAATGCAAAATTAAAGCACCAAACGTTTTCAGAATAAAGCTGCATGAGTATATTTTTACATTACATCAGTGGATAAAGATAGATTTTCCATGGAATTTCCTAACCAAAGTGTGGTTGTCGTTGTCTTACTGTTCATTCGCCCCGTTCTGTCTGACACGATTTACTTGCCCCTGGTGCGGGACACTGAACGCAGCAGGGCGCGACTGTAGCACTTAGCTTTAAAAACAAAAACAAAAAAAAAACTTTATGAAAATCAATGTACAGGCAGAAAAATTTGAATCGATTAAAAAAAGTTGTTTTTTTTTTCAACAAAAATATTGTACTGTTATTTTAAGGCGACAGATCAAGGCAGTAATCACCCCACCATTTCTGAAATACTGAACACGTTTTTTTTAACCAACCGCGGATAATTTCATATCTGCCATCAGAGAAATCACGTGACCTCGACACTGACCTATTGATTGGGGCTCTCGATCCGCCTACAGATACTGTTATGCAAGCTCTGATTGACAAATTAGTTTTTTGATTGACAGTTCGCCAATACTACTTTGTTATGGTTTATTTTCTAAATCCCTGTGGAATGATTACAGCGCCGCCTGCTGTCGGTGCTTCTATATTTTTTATGTCCAGTTATTAAAGGTAAGGGGGAGTCATCTATAGATGAATTTGTTAAGTGTCTCTGGATTCTTTTTTGAAGCCGGGGAAAAACATTTTATGATATAGGAGCGAAAGACTTTTGGAAGATGATACCAGAACTTTTTAAAACCTTATTATCGTACAGCAATGAGTCTGCTAATTATCCTTCAACCATAACTTCAAAAATAATTAGCCTCTCCGCTCCTGTCGCCTTGTCGCCGAACCACTGAGTAGCCAACGCAAATGCCTGGCAGTGATCCATTGGTTCCGAAATCAAATCATTTCGCCTCAGATACTCGCACCGGCAGAACTGAAGTCGGTTTGGAGTTCAGGAGAAGCGAAAAAACTCCGCGAATCGTAGACTGACATGGATTATTGAAACCATGATATTTGTCAGAGCTTTCTTACTCTTCTGTATGTGTGTGTGTGTGTGTGTGTGTGTGTGTGTGTGTGTACAGGTGCATCTCAAAAAATTAGAATATTGTGGAAGAGTTAATTTTTTCCCGTAATTTAATTCAAACAGTGAAACTTTCATATATTCTAGACTCATTACACACAAAGTGACATATTTCAAGCCTTTTGTTTTAATTTTGATGGTTATGGCTTTTAGCTCATGAAAATCAAAAATCCACTATCTCAAAATATTAGAATATTTCATAAGATCAATAAAAAAAGAGGATTTATAATATAGAAATGTTGAACTTCTGAAAAGTATGTTCATTTATGCACTCAATACTTGGTCGGACTCCTTTTGTACGAATCACTGCATCAATGCGGCGTGGCATGGAGGCGATCAGCCTGTGGCACTGCTGAGGTGTTATGGAAGCCCAGGTTGCTTTGATAGCAGCATTCAGGTCGTCTGTATTGTTGGGTCTGGTGTCTCTCATCTTCCTCTTCACAATATCCCATAGATTCTCTATGGGGTTCAGGTCGGGCGAGTTGGCTAGCCAATGAAGCACAGTAATACCATGGTCAGCAAACCAGTTACTAGTACTTTTGGCACTGTGGGCAGGTGCCAAGTCCTGCTGGAAAGGGAAATTAGCATCTTCATAAAGCTTGTCAGCAGACGGAAGCATGAAGTGCTCTAAAATCTCTTGGTAGACGGCTGCGTTGACTTTGGACTTGATAAAACGCAGTGGACCAACACCAGCAGATGACATGGCACCCCAAATCATCACTGACTGTGGAAACGTCACACTGGACTTCAAGCAACTTGGATTCTGTGCCTCTCCATTCTTCCTCCAGACTGTGGGACCTTGATTTCCAAATGAAATGCAAAATTTACTTTCATCTGAAAGGTGGACTTTGGACCACTGAGCAACGGTCCAGTTCTTTTTCTCCTTAATCCAGGTAAGACACTTCTGACGTTGTCTCTGGTTCAGGAGTGGCTTGACACTAGGAATGTGACACTTGTAGCCCATTTCCTGGACACGTCTGTGCGTGGTGGCTCTTGATGCACTGACTCCAGCCTCAGTCCACTCCTTGTGAAGCTCCTCCAAGTTCTTGAATCGGCTTTGCTTGATAATCCTCTCAAGGCTGCGGTCATCCCTCTTGCTTGTGCACTTTTTCTACCACACTTTTCTCTTCCAGTCAACTTTCCATGAATATGCTTTGATACAGCACTCTGCGAACAGCCAGCCCTTTCATCAATGACCTTCTGTGGCTTACCCTCCTTGTGGAGGGTGTCAATGAGTGTCTTCTGGACAACTGTCAAGTCAGCAGTCTTCCCCATGATTGTGGTTGTGTGTACTGAACCAGACTGAGAGATTCATGGTATTTATACTGCATAAATAGTGATTTACTGAAACTCGAAATGGAATATTCTAATATTTTGAGAAACGGTTTTTTATATTTTTTTTTAGCTGTAGGCCGTAATTATCAAAATTAAAATTAGAAATTATTGAAACATTTTAGTTTACATGTAATGAGTCTAGAATATATACAATTTTCACTTTCTGAAATAATTGACAAAAAATACTGAACTCTTCCACGATATTCTAATTTTTTTAGAGGCATCTATATATAGGGGAGACCGGGGATGCTTGTTACAGCACCAGTAATTCTTTATTATATCTATCGGTGATCTATAATCGATACACTTAATTAGGAATTACCAGTGTTGTCACAACTTATTCCCGTAACAGCTTGCTCTGATCTCCCCTACACTGTTATTCTCTTTTCGGTTTTACACGAAAAGCAATACCAAATAGGAAAGAACGTCAAATTGTGGGCAATAACAGTGATAATAATAACTGAACATTTTCCAGTTTTTGGTATTTCGTGAAGAAAAATAGCACAAATTTAAAAGTTCCAAGAGCTGTCTTTACTTGCCTTTACTGGAAGATTAATACAATTATCCACTTATTTAGTTGCTCAATTACATACTCTTTCATTACGAAAGTATTCGTTTCAAATACTGTAAATCGTTAAAAGTCTTTTGATAATTACCCAACTCCGTGAGACGACGTTTTAGGATAAAGACATTTTTCCTTTTTTTTAAAAAAAAAGATTTAATATGGCGACAGTAGAGAGTTTTGGAAGACAGCCAGGTTCTGACGTCGCCAAATTTGGTGACGTACCTTGGGACATGCACCTTGATGATGTTTTCTCTTGTTGGTTTCATATGCACATTTTTAAAACTCCAAACGCTGCTATATATATATGTGTGTATATGTATATATATATATATATATATATAGAACGAAATATAAGTATACAGTCGATGAATCCAGATTACGCTAATTAGCATGGGATTGAGAATAAGTAACTGTCGTAGATGCAGCGTGGAAAAAAGCAGCAAGCAGATGGAGAGTCCGGAGAGTGCTGGTGGCTTCAGATGGGAAGAGCTGAGTGCCAAGAAAAGGAGAATCATTCCGCGTTTCCTTTTGCGGCAGATACCGAACGCCGCTTTCCCGTTCCGGCGACACAAGCAAAGTGTGTACCTTACTCTGGCCGGCGAGATGGATCTGCTGGCTCCGAAAGAGCAAACTCTGGAAAGTAAGTTAAAGCCAAAGGAGGAGAGGAGGGAGGCAGCGCCGATGACGGAGGAGCCGGCGGAGGGATCCGATTCAGCGGCAGAGGTGTTTGATTTCAGCGTGTCGGAGATCAGGTACGGTAGCCACACGGACCTGAAGGAACTGATTTAACGTGCCGTCACAAATCTGCCCCATTAATACTCTCTCTCTCACACACAAGAAAGGATTCAACAGGGAATATTTCACCTTCACCGATCAGACAACACGTGGGGGGGGGGCGGAAAGGGGAGACAATGACTGCCCCGCCTCTTTCTTTTGGAACATCAAGCTAGAAATTCAACCAGCACCAAACTCAAATAAACAGAAATATATATATGTATAAAAAAAAGATGTTTTTTTTTTTTAAAAAATTTTTCCCACCAGTATGTTTTAGTAATTTTTAAGTTTCCAAAGATCGCGATGAACGAACTCGCCTAATTAGAGCGAAAAGAAATTAAAAAAAAACAACAAAAAAACACCCTGTTTACCTGTAATTATTAGTTAGTTAATTTATTACAGAAGAAGAAAGTTGGAGAAAATCCGGTTAATAAAGCACTGTTTTTTTACGGGATGCTGTGGTGTAGGCTTCAAATTAAAAAATTTTAAAAAATTTAAAAAAAAAAGGAATTTTATGCATTAACAATTGAACAGAATTTCTAACTATCGTGGCCATTAGAGAGTTTCCAGAACCGTCCCACAGCGCCTTGGCTATTCCTCTAAGATGGACTGGAGTAATACGATAATACTAGTGATGGTGATGATAGTCATTATATGCCCCGTTGTTGGCCGTAATAACAAATCCAATCCGGTTGCGTGACGAAGTTTCTTTGAGCGCCGGTAATCAGGCATTAGCCATCGGGAGGAGAGGTAACGGAAGGTTTTAGCAGAAAAATGCTGCCTTCTACTGCTTCAGAACTCGCTCACACCGACCGGATTTGCACTGTAAGAGAGTTAGTACAAAATCGCTGGCGGCCATATTTTTTGGAAAGTTTTGAAGTTCTGTTCAATTTAAACGCTAGGATGTTTTAATCCTGAAATAAATGTACATTTTTTTCTTTCAAATTCTTATTTTAGATTTGATTTTAGAAAATTAATAAAGCGAAAAATGTTCAATGTAGTAAAAGTTCTTTAAATCTCTCGGTCATCTTATGGTGAAAAGACTGGGAGAAAGTCAACCAAGCAGCGTACAGAAAAGAATGTCTGTCCAGTCAGGTTCGCCCGTTGCAGCAAATCTTCTTCCGTTATCTGATGTTTGCAACATTAAATAGTTCTCCACGATGCTGTATCCAACAATTTAAAATTTTTTCTCACAAAGAGTCCAAAATCTAGAGAAAATGTGCGCGTGTGTGCTGACGATATCTATATGTCGCCTGTTCGCTTTGTGCCATCAGGATGCTGAACGCACAGAAACATTGCAGGAAAGTAAAGAGCCTAAAGGTTTAAGCAGAGCAGGTCGTTCAACCAGCTTCATAAGATTTAGATTATAAAGGAGAGGAATCGCCGATCCGAATCAAGATGGATTTGTGGCGAGATGGCTTCTTAGAGACTTCCTGTTGTTGGATGATCTAATGTTTTTGAGGGTAAAAATCGAATAGTTTTTTTTTTTTTAAACTTATCACATTTTGGAAACTAAATAAGTAAGCAAATCTTTTTTTTTTTTTTTTTGTTCATTAATCAATTATTTTCAATTGAACTGGATGTTGTTTTCTTCGTGGTTACATATATCACAAGTAGAGCGCAGCAAGACAGGGGAGATGACCGTTAAAAAAAGGCGGAAGTCTCAGAAGGGAATTACTCCCCTTGCAAAACTGTCAGCAAGATGGAAGCAAAGCATCCGGACGTTCTCGAGGAACGTGTCCGAGCGCTAGAAGAAATTGTCTTTGGCAGTGCGGACAAGGATTCTGTTTACCCGAAGGTACATTACGGTTGATGATGATGATGATGATGATGATGATGTCGGGCTGAGCGACAAGCTGGAAGCTTCGCCACAAAGAACTGCCTGCTAATTTTCAATTCTGGTTGGAATGGCGTCTGTCGGTGTCGCTTATATCCGTGGATTCTAATCTACTCCTGCCAGCTGTTCTGGCAGAATCGGTAAAAGTCAGAATTGCACGAGTGCCGTCCGCTTTTCCGTATTCGAGCGGAGTATTTCCGACTATATTCTTTAGTGATGGCTATGAAAGAAATAATAATAATAATAATACGCTAGAGACGTTCAAATAAAACCCACCTGAAATAGCATCGCTGTAATGGGCATCTGGCCGGGTTTCATTTGAACGTTTCCAGTAAACTGATCGTGGTATGAAAGTTAACATCTTTTGCATTTAAATGTTTTTGTAATACTTTGAACGGTAGCCAGGATATATCCAGTAGGTGAATAATGTAGCAGGCAACTGCAAGAGAGCATTTCGAATACATCTCACCTATTGTAATAGAAGTGATGGTTTGTCTGAAACAAATAAATATGCAGTGGCAGGTATTGAATCTTTGTCTAAGGAAGGATGTAGGTTTTGAAAGGTTTTTTTCCAGATTCAAAGGCGTAGAAACCTCAGACTGATAAAAGTTGTCTAGTGACACAATTTATAATTCTAGCTGATTGCTTAATAGATTAGCTAAACTATCTATGCCTCTTGATATTAAGAAATATTTTCTTGGCATTGAGATAGCAATGAATGGATAAGTAGATAATCAGTGGTAGTTATTAAAAATAACAGTATGCATGCTTGCTTAGCGTTCCCCTTTTCAGAGTACTGCTTTCATTGTTCTTTCAAGAGATGACAATTAAACCTTAAAAACTGTATTGGTTTAATGGTTTTGAAAACCATTTTGGCATTGCTGGAAATACAGCTGCCTCAACATATATGTCTGTCTTGGGTGTATTTTTGGAATTAATGATATAAACCAGTTTAAAAAATTCATTAATAGGCATTTCTGCATTCTGAAGAAGGTCTCGCATAAGTCACAAGAGCTTTTTGCTATGTAACAACAATCATTTTTTGTTTTAAATGTATTATGCAAAATCAAAAGAAAAATATTACTGATAAACTAATAACCATAAGCTTCTTATACATCTCAATTAATTTGGAATAAAAGTATATGTAAACATTGATTTAAAATGATTTTTTGTAAAATGTCTGGTTATTGAAAATCAGATAAATTTTTAAAAGTCACTGCCATTTTTATAGTATGCCTTGTTTTTTTAACTGTTAATTATAAGAGATTTTGACAATCCCCCAAAAATTTAAACATGTAGTTATTATGAATGAAATGAATGCTTGGAATGAATCAATTAAAAAAATTCAATTTTCAGTATTGCCACATTTTTCACAGTGTTGTAGGATTTCCAGCACATTGTTAAGAAAGTTCTCAAAAATAATTTAAGCAGTTGATAGTAAGTATTTTCCAGTGAATATGATTGATTTTATTTATGTTTTACATTATTCTTTGGATTTCTTTTTTTTTTTCCACAGGACTTAGATGCAGACACACAGGTAAATAGCTACCTAAGGCTAGACAGCTTTACTAATGTTTTATTTATTGCCAAGGCCAGTTACACATGTCACATTGCTTTCCTTTTTCTGCTTGGGTTTAATCTGTTTTAGCTTAACCTATAAATATATGACTATTCACGCTTTTGAAGGTGTAGTGCAACATTTTTTATCAAGTTCTAAACGCGCGGTATTGTCATAATATATATATATATATATGTTTTTTTAATCTTTAAAAACAAATTTAAAAAAAGCCACCCATAAATCTATTTAAAGGAAATACAGATATCTGAAAGAATTTTGGTGACTCTTTGTAATTGAGGAGAAATGTCAACTTAGAAAACTAAAGCAAGCTAAAACAATTCATGGACAAAAAGGAAATGTTTTTTAGATGTCAATAATTGAACAATTATTTTTTAAAAAAAGGAAGAAAAAAAATCAACCAATTTTGTGTAATATATATTTTAAGGACATTTTATCAAAATTGTTGTACCTAATTTGTTTCAAAAGTATGTTTGTTTGTTTTTGAGATGTTTACATCATAATATTTGCAGGAAGTAAAGGACTTTATTAGTATTAAAAGAACTATTGTGCAACTAGTGGCTAGTCTACTGGATTTCCAGGGTTGAGGGCCTGAGTTTAATCTCCAGTCATAGTTCATTTTCATGTGTCTCTCTGACATGGCTTCATCTCATTTTTTATTACTAGCCAATTCTGAGTTGTCTCTGGGCACTCTTGTTTTCTTGCACATCTAAAAATGAGGGGTTTTTAATAGAAATTTCACTGCTAAAGTTGGCAGTGCCAGGCCCCTTATGACACAGGATAAGCAATTCTCTCTAACAGATAACCATAGCACTACACTCTATCACCATTATGGAGATTGGTGTATGACACCACAACAACAACAACTGAACTAACGAATGTACCTTTATTTTGACAATCTTTCCCTGTTGACACCATCAGGGTTTAGTGTAGAGAAGGCCTGTTTATGAGTGCTGTGATGTTAATATTCAGATTTTCTGTTTTGCGGATTGTGCAAGTGGTTTCAGCTGGTTTTGAATCCATGCACGACCTGTTGGTTGCTAACATTTTTTGTAGTTTTGTTTTTGTAGCAATGTTTTAGCTTATTGCAGCATTTATTACAAATTACTTCAGGGATGATAGTTTACTTGAAAATTCTGTGAATAGTCACTGTTAAAGAAATTAAAACTTTTAATAAACTTTTTAAATACAAAATTAGTGTAAACAGTTATCAATAAGATAAACTAATGAAAACAGCTTTAATAATTTGTAATTTGGTTAGTCTTGCTAATTGTTATCAGAACTAAATTCTGAACCACAATTCATTTTACTAAATGAATGAGGCATTTGAACTAATGAAAAAATGAATTGATCTGCAAATGCTTTTAAGCATTGAGAGATTTCAACTTATTTGAGAACTAAAGGAAGGATAACAATACCTTTATCCCTGTTTATTAGATTACTACCCTTAATTGCAGTAATTTAATTAATTTCAAGAGACTTTCAGTAAAACTAAATTTTTAATACTTTTAAAATTTCTTTAAGTGATGCTATGGGTCTCCCGTCAAGAAAACTATGTACCTGGAATTCTCTGTACTTTTTACTTTTTAAAAAGAGCTGGCTATTTCCAAAATATCAATGAAGAATATAGAGAATATAGTTGGTTATTTCCTTTATGTATTTGATATTTTTAATTTGTTGTTTCACCTTTAAAAATCAAATAATGCTAAATATATTGAAACTTTCTTTTTGTTGTCAACATGTTATGAATCAATATTTACAAACTGTATTTCTAAAGAAACATTCTAATTTGTATTTTGGATTTGCCTGACATTTTTCTGATGTCCATAATGGATAATAATGATGGACTTTATTTATATAATCTTCTGATAAAGAAAGAGTGAAGTTCTCTCTCCCTGGTTTACCTTGTAACCATCTAGATGTTCTAACTGTGAAGACACTGAAGGCAGCACTACAGCTTCAAAAGTGACCTGCTGTCAGATCATTTTAGTGCACTTTTTCAGTCTGGTTTTTTTTTTTACTTTTATTATTAAAATATGCATACACAGCATTCTTCATACTATGCTGGCAACCTCAAAAGCTGAACTTTTAAAAAAATCTTGTCTGTTTTTTTTTTTATTGAGTGATGTAGACTAATATAATTAGAAATTAGTTTCTTTGACTTTTTATATGACAATTTATGGGAATTGGTTTTGTTTATTTTTTGTACAAAATCCTATGAAAAATTAACCTTTTTTTGTATAACATTTGTAGGGTTTATCAATGTGTCTTTTAAGAATGTAATGATTCGGACTATTATTATTATTATTATTATTATTATTATTATTAATTATTATTATTATTATTATTATTATTATTATTATTATTATTATTATTATTATTATTATCATCATTATCATTATCATTATTATTATTATATTATTATTATTATTAACAAGGTAAGAGATGTAGAAAAATCATTACATCCTTAAGTAATCTAATATAATTGGCTCGGAGAACATTATACATATTTTAAAAATTTACATTGTTATTTAGGCTGTGGCTGTGCACTAGCAGTTCAGCGTTAGTAGGAAAACAACCAACTAAAACTCTTCTGATTAGTAATGGTACAGGCTTATACAAAAGTTGTACAAACTATATTCCAAGGTAGATGCACCAGACATGGCCCAGGCCCATTAAGGATCAAATTTTACTGCACTAACTGACCATCCAAGGGAAGCTCAGTTAATAAGAAGAAAACCCACAGTTTCAGTGGTTTTGGTGCAAGTTTAATATAATTTAGAAAGTATCAGTTAAAACTATTGTATATTATACCTGCATTTAAGGAAATAGATTTTGATGTCAGAATCTTGAATGGCAGGATACATTTTAGATCATTTGTACATCACACAATTTTTGAATAAATATTATAATGCTCATTGATATTATGCTTAAGCCGGATGTGAATGCGCTGACACTTTAGCTACAAAAGTTCTTAATAAAGATGTTTTTCACACACTACATTAACTATTAAAGAAACCTACTATTGAAGAATACTTCTGTGTGACAGGACTGTTAAAGAATGAAGAATAATAGAGTAACTGACTGTATGTATTACACCAAATGTGAGATGAGGGGCATAACTTAGCTTCTCTCCGAAACTTTTGAGCTGCTGTCGTGATATCCAGAGACCTAGTATATAGAAAATATTTCCCCTTGATTTTTATATAAGGTTAATGTCATTGTTTGTTCATAGTGCAAAACATCTATTTAATATTTACTGTTTGCCTCTCTTTTTAAAAAAAAAACAAGAACTTTGGAATAGCAGAAAAGTGAAACTTATTTTCAAAGAATTCCTGAAGCTTTCAATTTGTTGTGCTTTTTTGTTAATTTAGTTATAATTTATCTTTATCTGTCTGTGTGTCTCTCTCTTTTTTAATCATTTTTTTTTTTTGGTTTCAGATATGAATCTTCAAATATGTTTTAAGACTTTTTTATAATCCTGATTGTGTTAGTTAAATTGTCTGTTTAAGCAAAAATCTACATTTGAAAACACACTTTTCACTCTTCTTATTTTAAAACCTTCCCGTAATCTGTCTCTCTGTTGAGCCAATCGCTATACCAGTGATCGTCGTTGTTGTTGTTGTTTTAATTTATTGTAGATCTTACTGATTTTTTTAACTCCATTTTTCTTTTTTCTTCTTTGCCTAACTTTTTTTTAGTTGGTTGGTGGTTGATTTTTTTCATTTAATGTGAAAGGTGATGGGTTAACTAACTTAGTTGCGAAACGGCAGATTTTTATGAAAGCTTACTTTTATTTGGAAACAGTTTTTTTTGCTGAGTAGAACTTGCTTGAATTGGGTACTCGGCTTTTGTTCAGATTTATGTTGTGCAAAACACGATAAATGGTTAATTCCTTAGCAGATATGACTGTACCATTTTTAATTGTGCTAACTTTTGATTTATATACAAACATTAATTTTATATAATTTTATGGAAATAAAACAGATTAACTTTTACTGATGGATATAGCTAATTGTTCAATTCTAAAACTACTACAGTTTGCATTTATTACTGTTAATAATATGTTTTAAGTTATTGGTTGGTTTGAATGGTGATGGCAGAGATGCTTGTTTATTATTTCACAATATTTTCTATTTGTTTATTATCTTGACAGCTGTTGTTAATTTTTATTATTTTACCTTTTCTAGTGCATAAATTCTCTCTACAATACTCATGCAAAGGTAATGGCAGCATGCTGCACAAATGAAAACATCATTGAGGCTTTTAAAAACTGTAAGTATGCAATCAAATGCTCACGCTACTAATACATTAAAACATTTCTAAGATTAAAATAAATCACTTCCTAGGAAGGTTAAATTCAACAGCTTTTAATTCATTCTGTCCTTTATATGTCATCATTTTTCTGAGTGCTTACATTTTGGCAGTTTTGTCAATCTTATAAGACAAAAGATGTTAGCCTATGAATGTTTTTCAAGGCTCCTTAATATCTCAAGTGTTTCTAGAATTTTTTTGGTTTTTTTAATGTATTGCGCTGTTGGGGTTTTTGGCAATCTCATTCTCCTATTCAAAACCTTCCATCAGAAAATTCTCATACTCTTATTAAAAATATTCAAGTTTTCAACCACTGAACAAATAAATAATGACTAGCAGTAAAGGCGATGTAATTCAGTGCCCTGCCATGTTAATTTGTTCACCCACTAAAAATGAATATATTTGACTGAAATTTACACATTTCTAGTGTGATCTTATATACACTAAACATCCAGGTGGGCAGATAACCAGTGTGCACTATTGCAATGCAAAAAATAGATAGATCTTTCAGTATTTCTGTTTACTCAATGTGATGTTATAGGCTATTCATAGTGTGACCAAAGTCAGTGATAAATTGCCAAAGATCCCAAAATTTCTTGTGGATCTGTGGCCAGTATTATCACAAGTTCACTGGAGTAAAGGTCACTAATGTGGCAAAGAGTCCCAAAGAGATTTTAACAATGGCTCCACAAGAACATGTCATTACTCAATACATCCTCACTCACCATTGAGATTTTCTTTTTACCTGTGAAACAAAAATGAACCAAAGAATGGTCTGTTGTCATCCTTACCAATTTGGTTACAGATATGTGGCATGTAATAAACCTCTTGAATAGAATACTTTGAAAGTTCTGGTCAGAGGACATGACTGGCAAGACCCTTGAGTATTTGCAGTGTGAGCACTTCTTTGATGAGTCAAAGTTTTAGCAATTCACATTTGTAAATTTGGGAAGGACTAAACAAAGTCCTTTAATGACAATATTTTCAGCTTATGGTCAAATATTGAGGTGGAAGTAACATGATGAAAAGACAGAACTGTTGTTTGTCAGAACATCTCAGTTCTTTTGGGTAGATTGCCATTTTAAAAACACCTACTATTATAGCAACATAGCATGTTGAAATTCAATGCCCATAGCTTAGCATACTTCTGAAGAAGTGCTAACTGCTACACCTCTCATGTGGCCACAGTCTGGAAGGGAAATCAAGGCATTCAGCTTTTTCTCTGGATACCTCAAAGACCTGATAGGATTTTGATTGATCACCTGGGAGAGCAACCCATTTACATTTCACCAATATGATGAGATCAAAAGAAGCTTTCAAATGGAAATAGGAGAACCACTCTATTTGCTGTTTTCCTTAAAAAAAAACAAAAAAAAACATTGTAATGACAACATGTGATCACATTATTGTGGCAGGGCACTAGATTGCATCTTAAAAGCAATATTGAAAGTATATCTCTAGTTTGGTCTATGCTTGCTAAATCATACTTTAAATGGTAGAACTTTAGCTGTTCTGATTACCATAATCTAGTTAGACCCCTGAGTGTGTGCAGTTCAGGCATGGAAGCCAACACTATGCAAAGTTGAATAAGATGATAAATAAACATTAATTCAGCTAGGAAGAAATATTAAATAGACTAGACATTTCTGTGGCAACTGGATTAAAGCTTTTAAAAAAATTTTCTTGGATGGAATCAACGAGGATGGGCAGGTTTGTCTGTCTTTTATACTAATGATGTATATATTACTAAGATCATAGGTACAGGATTATTTAAATGCATTCTTGATTCTTAAACCAGGCCATGTAATTAGTAGATATGTGTGCATTTCCTTTCTTTTGTATCCATGTATTGAATTTTTCTTTCACTATGTTATGGTGAGAAATAAATCATCTATTACTATTCTTTTTTTAAAATAGTTGCCCACATATTTGTTTTATTCTAAACTTTTGGCTCTGTCTGTCTGTCTCTCTCTGTGTGTGCACACATGCACAGCTTTTATTGATTAGTCTTTCATTTACCAATTTAAAAAAAATAATTTGTTCTTGTTAAAGTTTGTGTTGTTTTTTAAAAGTCCCTGTCAAAGTCAGCACAGTTTGGAACAGAGGGCTGTGAGGAAATCAGTTCAGCTGTTTTTGTAATTATTATTTTTGGGTGAGGGTTTCCCCTTGTAGGTAAATAGGAGCTTTATCTGAGTTCAGTGAATGCAGAAAAATTCCTATTCTTGTTTTTAATTTTTTAGTGCATGTAATTTTTAATTTTTTACTATTCATAAAGTAATCTTTTGTAGCATTGTCAGGACCAAGTCAAAATGGAAAAAGAAAAAAAAAATTCTAATATCATATTTTTGTTCTTTCATATTTTTTTTTTCCAGTGAAAAACATTCAGAAATATGTAGATGATGCCTGCACTAATGAGATGACATTATTGGACTCAGCAAAACAAGATCTTATCCTGTCAGGTGTGCCCTTTCTAAGTTCTCTCCTCTCAAATGTCAAAGGCTTGTTAACATTTTTAGTTATTTATTGTTCATAATTTAAATCCAGCTTTATTTTTAAGTGACTGTTAAATCCAGAAAATTTGTACCAGGCCTTGGAATGTTTTTTTTTTTTTTACGTTTAAAAATTTATCACAAAACTGAGAAAAAAGAATTTGCCGTACAAAAAATATAAATACAAGTTGAGTCTATCAATGTTTTTGAGATCAAAATCATTTGCTGAGCACATTGGGCTTAATTTTGGGGCTTTAATTATAATTAAAATAATCTCTCTATGCTACTTTTGATAAGAGCTATTGAAACATTGTGGAAAACTTCAGGTGGTGGTAAAAGCCCGACTGACTGTGTGCAATATAGCAGCACTACCAAAAATGTTTTGTAAATATCCCCAGCATATGTCACAGATGTGTCAATTCTGTTTTCCTATTCAGGTGGGGTTTTTTTCTGTAAAATATATAATCTTAAACCTTGAAAATGTTTATGCATTTGCTAAAACATTAGAATACTCAAGTCTGAGAGATGTTGTGACTGCTTTGCAAACTGTAGACAGCACTGACAAAGTTGTGTAGTTTTTATGGTTTCTTCTAACAAGCATTGCCATTCCTGCAGCTCACGGGGCCCCCTGACACTTCTGTCTTCAGCAAGGAATGGAAAGTCTCAACTAAAACTTGTTTAGCTATGGGAGTTTCACCAAACCAAGTTGGCCCCATAGTCACAACAAGCCAATATACTGTGCACTCTGCCATCCACCGCTTATTGGTGATAGTGTAAACCAGTTTAAAAATCAAATTGATAGACATCTCCTCAGTGGATGGATGCTTGTGTGGGCCTCTTTAAAATAACTAAACTTCATTAGATCATCTGGCTTGTCAGGAAATTTTCTAACACTTTTTTCATGGGATGACTGGAGTTTATGAGAGAGATTTTTGTTTTTAGTTTTAGGTGTTTTACTGCTGAAAAATATAAACAACTAAAGTTTTGTAAGCAGTATAACTAAACTAACCATTCAGTTTCCATTTTATTTTAGAAGAGGATTTTATCCTGAAGCAAGTTGAAAACTTGGAATCAATACAGAAATTAAAGGAACTAATTGGCAGTGAACATATCAAAGGTATTTATAATGACTGGTTCAGTGTTTGGCATAATGATTCTTGTCTTATTTAAGAATAAAAATCTATGATTTGTGTATTAGTAGAGAACATTCACATGCACATACATTCAGAGAGAGAGACACAACTGTGGACTACCAATTAAATATTCCACATGATATGTTACATGTATGTTAGCATATTATTACAGGAAATATATAAATAAAAAAATGTATCAGAACTTATCACACAATTCTCTTCATTAGTCCACAATTATGGCTATCGGTGTGTATATATCACAATATTAGTAATTTGCTAATCAAGAACTGATCTAAAAAAGGTTTTCTAAAATGGCACAGTTATAGCAAAAGTGATGAATTATCAATTTACCTTTACATTTGCACCACTTTACCTTTAAAATCTATATTACTCAGTATGTGTTGAACTGTAGGGGCTGTGACATGTAATACCTTCCTCTTCAATATAACCCTTTGTAATGACAAACCTGTATAATCCCAACCAATGTTTTACATTACTAATGAATTGGCTAAATATGCAGCCAGGTCCAAATAAATATTGGTGTTCTAGCCTGGGGGAGATGAAAATAAATTATACAAATTACCTTGTAAATTTTTTTTTAAAAAGGTTTAAAATGGTATTATCTAGAGAAAAAATTGGTCTCTATAAAAAAACTGATGTGGTTACAGAGAGCTTAAACTCATCCAACCACTGTACACTTTAGAAGTCTCTTCCTTGTTTTAACTATTACTTCTGATTATTTAAATTCTAAATGTTTTAAATAGATGCAATTACTCAAAGCCATTAGCATCAATTTATAATACAGGTCCCTCCTTTCCTTTTAGCTACACCAGCCATGGTCAGCAGACTTCAGGAACTGAGCCAGATTCACATTAACCAGCAGGTACAGTATGTTCTCACATTATACAAAGTAAATTTCATTCCAATTGTCTCGATCCCAACGATTACAAGTTTACAAGGAATTTAACTCGTGTGTAGTGCAAGAAATCGCTATCAAGGTCCAGCTGCAGTCACAGGCTTTTCCTCTGCCTTATTTGGTTGATCACTTACCTTATCAGGCTGCCTGACAAAGCAAAAGTACCAGATTGCAGTAAAGCAAAGCGACAACCACCATTTACTTTGCTATTTAAATATATAAGTATAATGCTAAAAGTAGATTTTAACAATGGAATTGAGTCACCTTTTCTACTATTTTTGCTTATATTTTACATATTCATATATTACATATATTAACAGTGTAAACTGCTTATTTGTGATTTGCTGCATTTCAAACAATTAGTATTAACCATTGATGGTAAATTTTTATAGCAAGAGTTGTGTTTCACGTGATCACTGATATTATCAGAGGAGTTTACTTACAAAACCAAAGCCAAAATGAATTATTGTAACTGTTAGCAAAGTTCCAATTTTTATTTCTTTCAATTATATGGAATTCTTCAAACAAAATATTCATTTTACTTTGCACTCATTGAGAAATATGAAATAAAATAATCTATATGATAGATATGAAACTGACTTTTATTGTTCTTACATCCAACGTTATTCTTAAAAAAATTTGAATAGTAATTTTCTGTTGTAAATATTCATGATCTGATCAGCAGTTTGCTCCATTTATCAATCCCCATTTTTTTTAGTCTGTTTTCAGAAGAAATAACTTTTCTTAGCTCTTTATTTTAACAATTTATAATGTCAGATCATAATGATATTAACAATTCAGATATATCACTACAACTTTTGGTGAAATTGCTGGAAATGTTGAATATTATTTTTCAGTGTTTTCCTTTTTTTAAATTTTGTATAGGACCAAGTAGCTCTGATGACAGGGGAGACAAGGAAAGTACTTGCTGCATACAACTCTATTGTATCCTTATTTTGTATCTTTATCTCATGGTGATCCTCTCTTTTTTCCTATGAATGCACCATACCATGTATGGCTCAACAGAACACGGCTTTCAGGCGCCTTTCTCTTGTGGCTGAAATCATTGATGTTTTATTGCCCACAGGCAGAGGAATAAGAAAGAAATGTTTCAGGCGGAAACAACTCTTAAGTCATTTCATAGCAGAATCTATTCAAAATTGATAGTTTTCAAATATTATGATGAATTAAACAATAGTATGGTAAATATTCAATCTGATTATGTACGAAAATTAATTACAAACTAAATTGTAATATACCTATATATTTTCAATTTTCTCATATTTAATAAAAAGGATATCCAGCTTATTTAAAGTTTTACTATTTGACATTTTGTTAAAAAATGAAATTATTCAGTCATAAAAAATTGTTTAAACTAGTTTCTACAGCAAGGATACACATACGTTTTTTTAATAAAAGGAATACCAAGTATGTTTTTATTTTTGTTATATACCAGTCTTTGTGAGTTCTACACTGGAAGCAACCTTGGTGAGTGTGCACAGACTGTTGTAGTTATCTGCCAGAGGTGCTACAACGATGCCATCACTACCAGGGAAGTTTGTACTAATAACCTTCATTTTATAGATGTTGGAGGAAACCCACACAAACGACTGGTGAAGGACAAGAAACTACAGCAGGGAATCAGACTCTGCCTCCCTGCCCTGGCAGTCCGGTAGTAAGCACTTGCTACATTAAAATACCGGGTTTTGGGTTGTTTATTTGGCAATGTTAGATGGTTGGTTATATATTTCCTCTTTAACATTTAACTACAAGGTCACCATGGTATCCAAACAGTTCATTCAGTGGGATGAGATGTTGACTCACCTGGAGATTGCTGCCAAGCCAAGAAAGATATTAGACTAACTGGTCTTGCAGATCTGTTGATGTGATGCTTCTAACAATTGGAGAAATCTAACAGAAAAACAAACAACAAACCATTATTAATTTAAAAGTTTTTATCTTTTCTCGTGCATTTTTTTCTGTATATTTAGAAATATTTACTGAAATAAACTGTTCAAACCTTGACCTAAACAAATCCTGGGCCCCCCCCCCTCTCTCTCTCTCTCTCTCTCTCAATATCTTTGAAAGAAACAACAAAAAGTCTACAGAAACAAGGGGGACCACTGAGGGTCGAGTATGGCTCTGATAAGTCGGGCTACCCGCTGCTGCATACCACTTGTGACCAGCCGCCGTCTCTACTCCAGCATGACCGGGCCGTTGGTCAACGACTCCAAGTATTCCTGGCTGAAGGAGCTGGGGCTGTCTGCGGACAACGAAGGCGTGTATTGCGGCTCGTGGTGCGGTAGTGGGCAGGTCAGTGCGATGGCTAAAACCCCTCTCCTCAGCACTTTTTAAAGCCCTGACGGCGACATGTTTTGTTCTTTCTTTCTTTCTTTTTTTCAGACCCCTTTTCCGTTCTTTAGCGTGAAACCATCGAGAAATAGCTCATTGTGTGTCTCTCTCTCTCTCTCTTAACTTTATTCGGTAAAGGTGTAGCTAAAATCGGGTCCACGTCCGGCCGTCGTAGCTGCTTGTATGAGGCTTATTACCTACGCCTGTGAACGCGTATTACTTTGGCAGAGGTGAAGTTATTTTAATAAAGAAAATCAGGGGGTAGCTGCGGGTCGGGGACTTAAATGGAGGCGGGGGGGGGGAACAGTCGGTTATCATTGGTCTAATGCTGGCTAAGAGTATAGACGTGGGATGTTGTTCACATGCAGCCCAGCTGAAAATAGAATCGCCCTCGTGGCTTTTTAAATATATATATATATAGAAAATAAAATATGTTATACATTTTAAAATTCTTATGCTAATAATGACTGTAGTTAAAAACTAATGCGTTGAGATGGTCACATGTTCGTAAGTTCGTCCCTGAACTACACGTTAGACCGTCAGGAGGAGGGCTGCATGGATTATCTCCCTTTACTCCGGACGAAACAGCCCCACCCCCCTACCTCACGCATAGTGTGACGTGAATGAATGGAAGCTGTTGATTTTATTCGGACTTCGTCTTGCAGATGACAGTTATATTATATATATATATAAAAAATCAGCGGTTACCCACTCGGGGCTCTCAGCCTTAGACGAGACAGGATTTTTTTTTTTTAAAGAACTCGCTCCATCCATGTCAGCCCCAACTAACCGCAGGAGCGAGGATCTCGAACCGACTGGGCTGGTGAAGTCCAGTACTTGGTGCGTGCAGGCCAATGGATACTTCTCTCTAGTACTGCTGTCACTTTATCACATTTCCAAAACATTACTTATTAAGAAGGGTTAACAGGGATGCGATTACAAAGTTTTGACGAAACTATTTTGTCGTTGTCAGCGGTCGGAGGCCGAAATCCTAGTTTTCCCCGGATGTTTACAAGCCGACGAATCCCAAAACACAATCATGGTGCATATACGGAGCCAGTCCGTTTGTTCTTCGCCCTTCCACGGTCAAATGTAGGTGGATTTTGAGCCTACAGAGACTGGAAACTGATTGTTTGGCTTCTCAAGATGGAACTCCCCATGTTGACACAATGCTAAGTGCATTTGAAATATTTGGGGAAATATCAGCTTTGACTAGTAGCAAGAGAAAAGAGAGTCTGGTAGTGGAAATTGTAGATCGTGATTTTGTTTCCTTCTGGTTGAGACCATGTTGGACGGCATGACTGAGAAGGCTTTCAGCATTTGGATTAGGAGCTAGCTGCTCATAAAATTGTATTTGAATTTCTACCAAGGAGACCTATCAAATGCTGAGTGATCCTCTAATATTCTTCTATAAACTGGGGATGCACATTATTCCAGTTAAGCTGAGAACAGCTACTCCCAGAAATTTTGGTTTAACACCAAATGCTGTGCCAAGTAACTCGGTGCTCCAGTCACTGGGTCTCTGATGACATGTAGCATGTATGGGCAACCTGCAGACTGCCAAACCATGCGATTATTACATGGGTTTTCGCCCACAGCTCAGATATTTTTTCCTTTTTCTGGTTCCACCGCTGTCTGGTCATGGCATCCTCGAATAAAAGGATTGGAAACAAATGTAGAGTGTTCAAGGAAACGTGGACTAATGACGACTACTTCATCGAGCGAAAAAGGTTTAACACACAGTTTGATCTGCTCCAAGAGTGTTGTGTGTTTCAAGGAATACAACGTGAAGAGACATTACGAGAAAAAGAACGCTGTCTATAACAAATTTCAGGGACAAGCACAGAGAGATAAACTGCAGGAAATGAAAAAAAATTTTCTTTGACAGCAAATGTTCAAAAATATAAGAAATGCTGCTGACATTATTGTCCAGGCGAGTTACACGGTATGCCACAAACTTGCAAAGTTTTCAAAGCCATACTCAGATGGAGAATTTGTGAAAAGTTTCCTCAGAGATGTTGTGGAATTGATCTGTCCAAATAAGAGTAAAGATATAGAGAATATTAATCTTTCATGCTGTACTGTAGCCAGGCGTATTAACACTATTGCGATGGACATCAATTATTCATTGGCAAAAGGGGTATCTAAACTCAGCGCTTTTTCGATAGCTGTTGATTAAAGCAATGACAAAAAAGATAGCTCAACTTGCCATCTTCATTCGTGGAGTCGGTGAAGATTTTAGTGTTACTGAAGAACTCCTAGCACTCCAGTCAGTGAAAGGGACAACAACTGGTGAGGACATTTTTGAACAAGTGAAAGCTGCTTTTGAACGCTTCAGCCTTCAGTGGGAAAAACTGAGTGGTATTTCAACGGATGGGGCAAAGGCTATGGTAAGCTCAAAAGCAGGCTTAGTTGCATGGATTAAAGGACAGCTGTCTGATCAATGTTTGGATCCTGAAAAACTTGTAGCCTTCCACTGTGTCATCCATCAAGAACATCTCTGTAGCAAGGTACTTGATTTCAAGCATGTGATTGACCCAGTTGTTACTTGTATCATTTTCATTAAGCCTCGAGATTTAAACTATTGACAGTTCAAAGATTTTCTTGATGACCAAGAAGTAATCCCATATGATCTCACTTATTATTCTGATGCGCACTGGCTTAGTAAGGGTAAAATGCTAAGAAGATTCTTTGATATGAGAGAAGTGGCAACTTTCATGAATATGAAAGGGAAGCCAGTACAGGAATTACATGATAAGAAGTGGCTCTCTGATTTAGCATTCCTTGTTGACGTTACAACACATCTTAATGATCTTAACATCAAGCTACAGAAAAGAGAGCAGTTAAATCATGAAATGTACAGCCAATCCTTCCAAAACAAACTGAGGTTGTGGCAGACTCAGCTAAGAAGAGATGATGCTTCGTATTTCCCAATTATGCTTGAAGTCCTGGGAAACGTTGTCAGTGGAAAAGGCGGTGATTGTGCTAACATGCTTGAGGACTTGGTGAAAGAGTTCCAGTCCCGCTTTTCTGACTGCAGAACTGAAGAAACCAGCATGAACATTTATTCTGCACCATTCCATACTAATGTTGAGTATGCTCCCATTGAACTACAGATGGAACAGATAGAAATGCAGGAGGACTTGGATCTCAAAATGAAGTTCCGAGACATTCCAATCAAGGAATAAATACTTCCCAATAGATAAATATCCAAACCTCACTGCATTTGTGAGGAAGAAGATTGCCTTGTTTGGCGGCAAGTATTTTGTGAACAGCTTTTCTTGCGGATGAAGTTTATCAAGTCCAGTCACAGATCTCAGCTCAGAGATGAACATTTAGAAAATAAACTCAGGGTTGCAACATTAAATATTCCTGTGTTATGATCGGCTTGTCAAAGACACCCAAACACAAGTGTGTCAGTAAAAAATAGTAATAGTGATTTAAGTGGAAAACATCTTCATTCGTATTTTGCTTTCATTCTTTTCTACTATTTTTGTTTTATTATCCAATTATCAAATTTGGTATTTTCATTGGCAATACATCACAATGTAAATGAAAATGTTGTAGAAAATACAATATAATAATTCAATAATACAACCATTGCATATTATTATTTGTAAACATATTCATTATGTTACTATAATTATTAATAAAATATACGGAAATTAATTTATATTAACATGCCTTTAGTTGGTATTGAAAATATCTTTAGAAATAGGAAACTGGCCCGTGGATCGATACTAAAATCATAGTTCAGCCCGCCGAATCAGAAAGGTTGCCCACCCCTGACACACAGGATGCCAGCTACTACTGGGTAGAGCAGCTCCATTGCCTGAGGTGATTCTATTTCCTCAACCCATCTACAACATATATTTGTCCTGTGTGAACTTGGACTAAGTTCCTTTATACGATTGCTGTTTTGAAGAATTTGTGAAGGAATAACATCTCAGTCACTGTTCTTATGTTCTGTATTGCTTGCACTTCAAAGATTTTGTCAATGGATGTATTATTCTAATGGAAAATCTTTCTGAATGAGAGTTGCACATCCTTTCAGTCACCTGCTTTATCACGGTGTTGACTTAGACAGTTATTCATATCTATTTTTGTACTATTCATTAAATTAACTAAAGCATCTCAAATGTGTGCCCCAGTACATGCATACTCTAATGAACAAAAGATAAAATCTTACCTAAGACACCTTCCTTTGCTAGAAATCTAATAATCACTCGTATCTAAACCTCACTGACATTTGTGGCTTTATCAACAATTAACTCAATGATATTGCCAAGAATAACCTTTCCAATGTACTTCATTATATCATTTTGCACTTATGAAGAAGTGCATTTGACACTGTTTCCACTTTCTCTCACATGTTGGAGGAGTAATGCATCACCTCATTTAGCTCAGAACTGTACAAGACTCAGGAAGTTTCCTTGATTCCCACTGTTATTGCGTTCTCTGTCTGCATAGTGGAATGGTCTGTTTACCACAAAAGAGAATATCTTCAGGACTTGGTGGTTCTTTACCTGGTCAGTCAGAGCCAAAGCAATCTTATTCATCACACTGAGGGTTTTCAAAGTTTTGTAGGAAACTATCAGTCAACAGTTCCTGCTCTATGCAAAAGTAATTTGCTCGTTCAATTTTTTTATCCTAAATTTAGCACTTGGCCAGCACCCTGAAATAGCTTCTTTTTATTTTTTGTTCATTTGTCAGTTTCTAAAAATGTCACTATTGTGATCTGAGTGCATCAATCATCAAGTAAGGGAGAATAAATGAGCCACAACAGTTTTTCTTCACATTACATTGAGTTGAATGATTGATTGCAACCACCTTGTTTTCTGGGAAAAAAAACACAACTTGGCAGATGTCTTCACACATTTCTCAAGAGATATAATTTATCAGAATCAAATTATTTCATTTTGTGATATTGTCTTAAGCCCAACAAGTTGGAAGCTTTTTGATGCTGCACTGATTTGTGCCATCACTATCGCATTGTTCCATGAGTTTGGTCGGAATTCATATCTGAATCCCTTTGATTTTCTACATTATTGGATATTTCTGAAACAATGAAATGTCACCTTGTTTTCTAGTGACATCTTATTAGCAAGTAAAAGATGTAAGAAGGGTCTAATCATTGAAAATGCTCTTATAATTATGTTTCAAAGAGTATTTACTAATTATAATTGGCAACTAAAAAGATAAAGCTTTTAATCATTCAAAATGTAATTGTTTTATATCTAATTAAAATGATAACCAATTTATGATTACTTACTACAAGAGTCTATTTGCATGTAATAATATAATAAGATGCTTTAATTACATTTAAATAGTAAATTTTTCAAATTTTCACTATATATACATACATACATACTGTCCACCTCAGCTTATAAAATTGGCAGAATCTGGTGCTTAAATCAGTTTATTTAAATTTTGAATGTATTCAACATTTTGTATATTAATTCTTTTTGTATTACTTAGAATTATCCATGTCATAAATTGTCATATTTTAAGTAGTAGAATCTCTCAATGTTTTTTTACTTGGTACCATAGGTCTTTTCCAACTCTTGTACTTACAAACTATTGCATTTATTATGCTAGTGAGACTATAGGAAGGGAAGAATTTTAAAAAAAGAAATTTTGTTTTTCATCACCTTGTTAAACTAACAGTAAAGTAACATAGCCAGGAATTGTTTTTTTTGCATCAGGGGTATTCTCATATTCTGTAGATAATGCTTATTTTTCATAAATCTGACTGGCTAAGTTTGGAGAAAACATGATTAAAAGTCCTTTATGCTTATTGTTATTAAAACTGTGTGTTTTAAAACTGATTTGCTGGTTTTCTTAACCAGCTGATTATTGAACTGTGGAATAATCTGATTAAAGTGTAAAATAAGGGTTTTGTATACGGTTTTTGGATGCATTCACAGTTGTTAAAACTTATTTTTTTTTTGTGGTTTTGCTTCAAATTGTGCTTAATCTAACACAATGGAAGGTTAGTTTTATACTTGGAAGGGTTTCTGTTTTATAACTTTTTGCTAACGGTGTATTGCATGCGTTGAGAGAACTGTTCAGTGAACTTATAATTTTCAGTTGCTTCTTTACTTTAGAACCTGTCTTCAGATTATAAGCTCTTTATATATATATATTTTTTTTTTTAATTTTCAAGGTGACAACATCTTATTGTCCAGCTAACAATCAGCCCATAGCAAATGTAACACAGGTAAGATGTCTGTTTGTGTACATCAGCTGTAGCAGTGTCGTTATCTAATGTCGGCAGCAATATTTGGGATGTTAAAAATTTTTGAAATTTTTTTCTAAAAGAACAAACGTAGAACTGACAGCGGTTTACAACCATACAGATGTGACTGGTAAACGAACAGGCTGGAAAATGGTTTGATGAGTAGGCCAGGTGAACTCCACACACAATAGCAATAACACTGTTTATCTTTTGATGAAAATAAAGTATACAAACTATGTAGTAAATAATTCTTTAAAAGTTAAATTGGTGCTGTCTGAAAAAAGAAAGAAGTGATCATATATAACAAATCAAAATTTTCTTTATCTTTTCCATCTATTTCCATTTAAAAAAAATTCCAATTCTGTCTTAGCGGTGTTGCGTGTGTCCCTTATTAATGTGGAGACTTAATCTGTCTTTTAATTTGAAAATTTGTATAACCCCTCCCAAAAAAGAAGAAAATTAGCTGCAACAAGATTATTGGTTCGTATTTCTTCAAAATGATATTAACTTAAATATCAGTACTATGAGGAATTATTCAAACAATTTGAATTGACTTAAAATTTTAACTCTGTTAAACATGGAAGTTTAGGGTATAATACTGTCAAGTGGGCAGACAAATTATAAAAGCCACTATGTGCACTGTCATCCATAATTGTACATTCACCAATATTTCGATGAAAAGGTTATTTTGTGGTCAGAGTTTCGATGTATTGTATGCATGTGTAACTAATAAACTGGTTAAACATGAAGTGTGGAATGTTTTATTTGTGAATCTACAATTATAGCCATGAAATGTGTTTGTATTATTATTTAAGTGGTCTGTTCTGTCTAATTGTCTTTTTCAACTCGTTTCCCCCTATAATTTTTTATTTGTACTTATGTATTTTTGTTAGGGTAGTGCTGCAGATTATGAGAAAGCTATCGAGGCTACGAAGAAGGCATGGGCAACTTGGACAGATGTAAGTGTGACCATCTATTCTGCATACACATGGGGAACTCATCAGATAATGTGTGTTCAGGATATTATTGACAAGTCATCCATCAACTGACCTCTGTCTTGTTTTTGAAACTATATTATTTGGTTAGAAGCAAGTCTCACAATTTATTCTGATGCCTTAGTGGATGAACAGTTTTTCAGTAAGGTGTGTATAATTGGCATGTAAATTTTTGAACACTTGAAAAAGAAGCAAGAGTAAATATGGGTTATAATTTTGTGCTTCTGTTCTACTTATTAAAATGGTTGTTTTGGTTTGTTCACTATTTCTGAAATTCAACTTGAAACTGAACACTTAAATTAAAGAATAAAAAGATATTCTGTTTTTTTTTTTTTTTGAGATCTTCAAGCACTATATTCTTTTAGAAAAACACTTATTTTTTGGTTGGAAATATCTTTTGATTATCATGTTGTATTCCCCTCTCCATTGCATCTCTTTACTTTCTCAAATATATGCAAGATGGCATAATTTAAATTTAAAGAGGTTTTTGTTTTTTCTCATATATAATATTCTTTTCCGAAATAGACATCCACTTAGAAATCAAGCAATCTTTTCCCAAACTTGCAGTGACTCTTGTTGGATTGTGGCAAATGCTCATCTTTATTGCTTTTGTACCATCTCAGTTGTGTGTAAGATAGCGTCTTGAGTGATGGCTCAGTACGACTAGTGTCATTTCTTCAAATTAGTTATGTAGAAAGTAAAATTTGGAAAGGGATAGGGAGAGAGGGGTGTTCTAACCACCTTACTGTTACAACTGATCTATAAAACTACATTCTGGTGATCTGAGCTCGTCATAGTTTGTCTATAAAGTTAAAGGGGCAAAAAGTTTTTAACACTCATATAAAGCTATTTTTGTTCAAAATGGTGCGTCCAGGCTAATTTTTAAAATATTTAAATAGCCTGATAAACCAGTGATTACTATATTTCTAATCAAGGATACTACTAATATATTATGATTTCTGATAATATTCCAATTGTTTGTTTGTTTTAAAATTCTATCTTTATTATACATTTCTCTCCAGAAAATATTTGAAAAATCATCACTTGTCACCACAAAACTGTTTGTTGGCCAAACTAATTAATCAAGACTTTTTAGTGTTGACTTCGGAACTGAGATTACATGTATTGGTAATCATCTTAGTAAGCCTTTGGATTTTTCCTACGATATTTGTATTCTCAATGTAATGAAGTGGTGGTGGGGGGACTGGAGACTGAGCAGCTGCAGTTTTACTATTAATAATGTGATTTAGCTCACCTGTTGGATTAGTTTAGTCAGAAACGGCTAATGACTTGATAACCAAATGATCTCTAGATGAAAGCTATATCATGTCAACATTCAATGCTGCTTGTATGCTAAACTTTTCCTCCTATATCACTGATGATGTTGCAGAAGGCCTGGTTTTTTTAAACTAACTTTGACACCAAGCTGGAGGGGAAAGCTTAAAGTAACATCTTCAGTTTTTCCATTTTCTTCTCTTTCATATTAGATCCCAGCACCTCAGCGAGGGGAAATTGTGCGCTTGATTGGAGAGGCCCTGAGAGAAAAGAAGCATGTGCTTGGGAAGTTGGTAAGTGGAAGGTTAAGTGCATGCAGGTTCTGAAAGATGTTTTGAATTACTGCTTTTTATCTGTGTTTCTTCTGTTGGTGCAGGTAGACTACTGGACTGCTAGTGGCAAGGGTCTGAGTCCAAATCTCAGTCTGTTCTGTTTGGTGCACCTCCCTGGCATAGTTTCTTTTCGTTGTTGTCGTTCATCTGGCTATGTGGAGTTTCCTCTCACATCTAAAAATAGGGGGTTCTTGTAGGGACCTGGCTAATCTCTGTGCCTCTTCACTTAGTTTAGAAAACTGACACCAGGGGATTTCCTCTGGATGCCGTGTGTGTGTGTGTGCCACCAGTATCAGACATGAAAAGGCCCTTAAGATGGCTAATCTATGGTATTTTTCTTATATCAGATGCAGCTTGAAGATTTTTCAAATTAAAATTACTATCTACGCTGTCTCATGATTGTTGATTCTTCAAAATGTCCCATATATTGAAAAGATGACAAAACATTCTCTTTTTAATTTTCAGACTACAACAACTCTGTTTTATCAGTGAAAACTGAGTCTAATGTAGAGGTAGATCTTTATAGGCACTGCCACTATAGAAGTGCACAATGCTAGTAAAAAGAAACAACAATACTTTTCCTGCTTATATGGTAAACATTTTCTCCATTAAAATTTTGTACTAATACAGGGTATCGAGTGACTGATTGATTACTTTGTAATACAAACAGTCTACGAGTAACAGAAGAACAGTTTGTTGATTGTAATCACTTAATGTGTCTACAGAGCTCTTATAACAGGCAGCCTTTGCAGAGATAGAATGAGATTTCAGCAGCAGAACTTGTTCTAAGCTAAACAGTTTTGTTTTGTTTTTTTTTTATTACCTTTATAAACTATGCTAACATGCATTAAGATGTTTCTTTAAAAAAATAACAAATAGGTAAGCTTCCCTTTTTTAGTTTGCTCACCCTACGTCTTCCAACTAGACACTAAGTGTCATCTGACCTTGATATTTAATGCCGGTATATTTTGACTAATGCTAATGCTTATTCACACCACAAGCACAAGACAAATACCTATGATGCTTGGATCATGTAAAATCAGCTTCTTTTATGCTTCAGAAAGCAATTTTCGATTCATCCAGCATCTTTAAGGTCTTAAGGTGATTACCTAGCAGCCCTTGTACAGGAAAAGGTACTTGGCTCTCATTTCACAACTTCATGTCAGTTATTTTACTTTGTTGGTGTACAGTTGTGACAACTCTCTCTCTATCTATATATAGCAGCTGTACAGACAGTTGTTGTTGTTAGTTTTTAAATAAAATTTTGATGAGGCATGAAATAATATATTTTGAGAAAAATGAAATTTAATACTTGGACTTTGACAAGCTAGCATCCATCTTCATATGGACTCATAGATTTTAAATTGTGAACTGTATAGAAAATAAATGCTTAGCAGGCAGTCATTTAAAGAGTTCAGACTGGATACAATAAGTTTAGCTTTATTTTCTTTACGAATGAAAAAATTTTTAGGTAAGTGTTGGGGGACATGAAAAGGATTATTCAATTTAATTTCTTTTCCTTCTTTTTAAAATTAAGGTTGCCCTAGAAATGGGAAAGATCCTTCCAGAGGGAGAAGGTGAAGTCCAGGAGTACATAGACATTGCCGACTATGCTGTAGGTTTGAGTAGGATGTTTGCAGGACACATCTTCCCATCTGAACGTAAGTGATCTCTGCAGATGATCAGCTGAGTAAAGCCATCTCCACGAATAATAGTAAGAAAACTTGTACAAGGCTGTTTACCTGTGAAATGAGGTATGGTGAAATTGTGTGCAAAAAAAAAAGAATACAAGTTTGTTTTTTTTCCACTGAATCCTAAGTGGATTTCCACAGTTTGAGCAAGGAGTGAATGGTATCTAAAAGAAGTTTCTTTCCACCATTGATTGAGCAAAAACACTTCCGCAATGCATTTAAGCAAAAGCTTATTTTTCCTAAACTAAATAAAAATACAATCTTATTGTGTTTTTGTCTTTATTTTAATTGTAGATATATTATCTGGGATTTGTATCATACTCAAGCAGTGTTTTTTTTCTTTCATGGTTATCTTAATTTAGCCCTACTAGAAATGAGCAGTACTTCAACTTCTGCAGTATTGCATTGTGGGAATGTTTTCTTAGTTATTGATGGATATTTCAGTTGGCCCTTTATGCATCATTATCAAATTTTTATATGAAGACATCTTTTGGGGTAGGTGGATTTATTCTTTCTAGATAAAGCTGTTTATCTGCATCGTCTTGGTATTTAACATTAAAGTTGAAAAAAGATGTACAGCATGTGTGGAAACTTTTGGCTGTAATGCAGTAAGAGTATTTGTAATTTTATTTTTAGTGTGGTTATGATGGATTACTTTTCTGTTTCAGGTAAAGGCCATGTTCTTCTGGAACAGTGGAATCCTGTTGGTACAGTTGGCATTATCACAGCCTTTAACTTCCCTGTTGCTGTCTATGGTTGGAACTCTGCTATTGCACTGGTTTGTGGGAATTCCTTGCTTTGGTATGTACTACCTAATGTTCCTGTTCTATAGAATTGTTGCTTATACAAGTTGTCTTGGGTCAAAAGCTACTAATTCTCAGTGTTTGTCTGTCTGTCTTTTAGGGTTTAAGATTAAAAATAAATTTGACATACTGTTTGACCATCTTAATAGGAATGGTAAACCCTCTGAGAAGTATACCTGTATATTTACAGGGAGTGGGTATTGACTGTGAAAAATTAATCTCATAAATATTCATTTCCAAGGTACAGGCTTCTTATAGCTTGTGAATCCTTGGAAAAATATATTTACAGGATTACTTTGTCACAGTCAGTACCCATTCTTTGTTAATATACAGGTATCTCAAATAATTACAAATTGATAATATTTTGTCATCCAGCGTGTGTTAAACAGCAATGTTAAATGGCAATTACGGAAAGTAACAGTGGTTAGCTTTTGTTTTAAAAACTTTGACTTAGTTAAAAATAAAAATGTTTTCTAATAGTTTATCTGAAAAAAATACAAATATATTGTCATTTTAAGTAACTCAATTGTATTAATGATTTTGACCCTGGAATTTTAGGAATTACTATAAATTCCCTTGAGATAAGTAATCAAAACATGCATTAATTTCTTGGATGTGAATTGCTGCAGCCTGCCTCTATCCAATATGCTGTCATTTCTTTCAGGAAAGGGGCACCCAGTACTCCTTTGACAAGCATCTCGATAACAAAGTAATACTTTACTCATTACATTGCCTATTTTTTTTTTTTTATTTTTGCTCTCTCAATTTTTTTTTTTTTTTCAAATTAAAAAACAAAAATTATAAGTTTCTGGTCCCAGTAATCAGTCATCACTAAATTAATATATTTTTTCTTTGTCTCGCATATAATACTGCCCTTTATTTATTTTAAGTTTTTTAAAATGTATTTTCGGTGACATAATGGCAACTAAATAAGTTACTTATAAAACGTATTAGTTTTAAGATGCAATGCATTTTTTAAAAATCTGCAGCCAGGAATGAATGCACCAATTCTAAAAAAAAGCTTGGTCTCTTATTGACCCGGAAATGGTTCTAGGCTCAAGCTGTGCATTTTCTTTCACTTTAGAATTGTAGCTTCAGTTTTGGAGGCTAACAGAATCCCTGGAGCTGTGTGCTCTTTAGTCTGTGGAGGTGCAGATATTGGGTATGTATAATCATTTTTTTTAAAAAAAACTTTTTTTTTTTTTTAAATTCTTGGAATATCCAAGAAATAAGTTTGTACATATACGTAATGTTGCATTTTTAAAGAGATTTTTCTTTGAATTTTTATAACAAAAGTTTCTCATAACCCAATGCCAATTAGCACAGCTGAAAACAGATTGTATTAAAAATTTTCAAGCCTTATGAACAGTATTTTAAAAAATATGTAAATAAATAAATAAATACCTAGAACTATTTCTAACTTAACATTAGATTTGTTTTAATTTATTCTATTTTAATTTTTTTTTCCAGTACATTAATGGCCAAGGATGATAGGATTGATCTTCTGTCTTTTACTGGTAGTACACAGGTGTGTATTTACCTCATTATGGTGGTAGTTAGAGATATATTCTCAAGGTTCTACATACAGTCCCTCCCTTGAATTTTATTTCTAAATTAACGAAAAGGGATATTTTAGTGAACCCTAAATATTACCATTTCTATGGTAACCAGGTGAATGAAAATGAATTACCTACATGTGATAGCATGAGAGTATGTTTGAACGAAGTGTGATTTTTTTTCTGTAGTTGACCCAGAAGCCATCTTAAAAATATGATATAGTATGAAAATCTTTTTAAAGATATGTAAATTATTTTGATACAAATGAAAATATTTCTCATGAGAAGCTCTTTTTTTTTTTTCTTTCAAACCAAAAGGTTGCCTTTTTTTTTTTTTTAAATACCAGTTAGATGCTATAAAACTTGTCTGCCTTCCAGTAACCAAATAAGAAAAAATTATCAGTGTAGCGGTTGGTTACGACATTTGGCCAAATATCTAAAAATTCAGTTTGTCTTTGTAGGTTGGAAAAAGTGTATCTTTAATGGTTCATGAAAGATTTGGTAAGTGAAATGAATTTGTTTTTATTAGTCATGTGTTTTTCCATGTTTCTTTATCTGCTTAATATTAAAATTACAATCAGTTTATAATTTATAAGTAACTTAGTCTCTCACCCCCCACTCTTCTCTTGGTTTTATATTCTGAAATAACTAAATTCTTGTGTTCTTAAGAATTCCATGTATTAAAATTCGAAGGAAGGTGGTTAACATGTTTTCCATGAGTGAGTTCAATTACTTCTACTAAGGGGATGGGGGAAGGAGCCCAGATTAACCCTCTACTTCCTGTAAATAGTAGTCGCCCCTTGTAACCGAAGATGGCTGTTCACACATTGCGTGCGAATGCCTGGGTGTCGGAGAGTATCAAGGAACATCCCAGAAGACCAGACGACAAAGCAAGTATGTGAAGAACTGTACAACAACTCAGAGCGCCCAGAGGTAGTAACTCCAGTAACCAGTCGTCTGATGAAAAGTGCGTTTTCTGCAAATAACACATCAGCAATAACTTTCTGCCTTCATATTTGGAAGAAGCCTGAAAAACAATCGATATAGCAAAGTTAAATGCATAATTACTTACTTCATTTGTTTTAAGTGAACGCCTCCAGTTTTTAAATAATGTAAAGATGCCGTAGATTTTCTTGCTTTATGAATGGTTTCATCACTGAAACAAGTCTGCATTTTTAGTTTGATTGTCACAGCACTAATGAAAAATGTAAGAGGTCAGATTTTAAAATAACCGTAACAGCCATTTATCTTTGCCAGCATCATGCATGACTGAATCAGATTTTACTGATTTGCATGTTTCCTAAGCCATTCTTTTAGTTGGTCTAATTTCTTCCAAACTCTGCACCCTCCAAATTAGGGTCAGAGCAAAAAAAATTTACATTGTTGATATTAACAAATTTTTCTCTGGTTGTTCACAGGGAGGTGCTTGCTGGAACTTGGAGGAAACAATGCACTCATAGGTGAGGTGGAAACCTTGCTTTGCTGCTTCATTTAAGACAGCAGCCATAATAAAAATAATCTTTAAATCAATTATCATTTCATTGCTAAAGCCGTTTTTATTTCATGTGCTAGAATTGTTTATTCAATGAAAGACCAAACCTCAAGTTGCAGGTTTAAAACGACCATTCAATTGCTGAATGTTAATTTTTCTTTCAAAGAATTGTACCATGTCTTAAAATTTTCTGTATTTTCTGACCACCTTTTTAAATTATTATATACAGTTCTTTTATATGGATGTTGTTTTTACTGTATACATTGAAATCTTTCTTTTATTTTCTCTGAAGTTAATGAAGATGCTGATGTAAACATGGTGGTGAGCTCGGCATTGTTTGCTTGTGTGGGCACTGCTGGACAGAGATGTACAACTACCAGGCGATTGGTTAATAAGTTTGCTCCTCTTAGTTTCACTATCATCTTCACTGCAGACGTGTGCATGTTGTGTGTTTGAGATTCCCACTCATGTTTATTCATTTGAACCAAGTCTGATGGGTTTCCTCACACCAAGATAGTCTCCTCAATTATCCTGTTTTCATCTGTATTTAAAGGTGTATCTTTCTAAGTCAAAGAATTCTGTAAAATTTCAAGAAAAAAGACAATCTAGGCATGCATATTGTTGTTATTGTAATAATTTTTGTTTATTATGACTGCATTAAGTTAAAATAACACTTGATTTCTCAATTTTATGCTAAAAATATATTTCAAATGTAGAGTTATAGCATACTGTTGCCATCTGAGCTACTGCTTTTCCATTCTCAAACATTTATATTAGAAGGAAAATTATTTCATGCACACTGAACAGAATTTTAGAAATATTTCAAGTCCCATTTTATTTCTTACTCCCAACACATGCTAATGATTTCTATCTGCCTGCTTTTCTGTGGCTTGATAATGTGCTTCATTTATAACACAGCCATGACTTTTGCTACCTTTAGCTGTATTATATATAACCAGGGACTATGTATTGATTCCTCCCACTACTACCAGATGGAAAAAAACCCATCTTAACAAAGTGATTACTCTTAACAAAACCTAACTGATCAGGGATGTCTTTTCACTGTACATAACATGCTGGGGATGAGTTAAGAATACAAGTTGTGACCCCTAATAGGAGAGGAATTACGAAAGTCAGTGTAGTGCTAAATGTTAGAATATGTAAAGAAAAGGGTTTAAAGTGAAGTCTTATCAAGTATTGTAATTTTTAAATATTATTTGATTGAAAAAAAACCCCCCACTTTCCACTGCATCCTAAAGGTGAATTATACATAATATCTTTACAGATTATTCATGAAAAGCTCCATGATGCTGTGGTACAAAGACTTGTTAAAGCTTATGGCCAACTTCCTATGGGAAATCCTCTTGAAGGTAAATATTCCCAATGAATACATTTTTGTAATAAAATTCAAAATCTTGAGACAAAACACATTCTGAAAATGTTTCCAGGATTATGGTTTTAACATTAAGTTTTTTATTTGTTCTTTGCTTGGTTTAATTTGTATTAGAATTCTTTACTGCCCAATTTTTAAGTATATATGGGTAGGCATTAAGGCTGTCAGCCTCTAGGGAAGAAATCCAATACATTTAGGTAAATACAATGGGTTGTGCTTTTCTGGCAACCAATTTAGAAATCTAACAATTGAAAAAAAAATTGCTTTGAATTGTGCATTTAAGGACACACAATGCATGGGTTAGTAGGAAAGTAATGTGTAAGAAATGTTGGGGTTGGTATTCACTGAGATGAAACGTGTGGATTATAAATAGAATTGTACAATTTTGATTTTCAGATGGTGTTTTGTATGGTCCCATGCACAGTGAGCAAGGAGTGGCTGCATACAAGCAGGCCGTGGCTGATGCTGTGAGTCTAGGTGGGAAAATTGAATTTGGAGGCAAGGTACACAGCAGAGTCAACGATGCATTAAAAATTGGCATCAGCTTTTAAGAATTTATTAAATTTGTTGATCCCACCCTCAGGTGTGATGGGTAAAATCTTACTGCAGATCCCCAACTATAACAGTTGTTCATTGACTACTTTTATCGCTGGTTGTATGGGTCAGTGTTTTAACTGACTGAAAGAAAGCTTTTGGTTTTATTCCCCCTAAAATTTTCTCTTGAAGACCCAACATAGGAAATATCTGTTAGGGCCCATGTCCCAGAGAGCCACGAGAGCTGAATGTGTTGGTATTAGTATTTGTTTGGAAATTAGACTAAGAAGTTAACATAAAAATGTGATTTGAGTATTTCAGCTACTTATTAACAACAAAAAAAGAGTCTAATGAACTAAAAATTTTTAAGTTTCAAGGTATATTAAATAAAATTTCCATTTTTTTAATCGTTATTGTGATTTTAGGTAGTAGACAGACCTGGAAATTTTGTCCAACCCACAATAGTCACAGGCTTGGCTCATGATGCAGAAATTGTACAGCGAGAAACATTTGCTCCTATTGTGTATATTCTAAAATTTAAGGTGAGTGCTTTATATTCAGAATCTGTGTTGTTGTTGAATAATTCTTGTAATTCCTTCACATCAGTCAGATGAAACCCAGCTGAAATGGCACCGCCATAATGATGTTCAGCAGGTTTCATTTAAACATCCATAGTACATACAAAATGAAATATTTTATTATTAGAAAATATGTGCAGGTTTTAGAGATATTTGATTAGGCTATTTTCACTTATCTAAAGTTGGTGCAGAGAAACATTGGCCATGAGTTATAGCTAAAAATTTGGGTTTAATATGGATAAAATTGGTAGGATTTTAATTAGCATCAAAATTATCATGCTTCACACACACCCCTCGCTAACTGGACTATTTTAGACCTGCCAAAAGCTTGCAAAATCTCTGCCTATTTGAAAACCTGGTACAGTCTTGCTTTGGTAAATGTGCACTTCATTGCTCAAGGTGCGTTTTTGGTCAGCTGGTTTTATCATTGACACTTGTTTGTGAACAGTAGTTCTGTGTATACTAGTAACACCTATTTCATAAAGGCTAATTACTAAGATTGAAATAAAAGGTGGTTCTTGTCATTAATTTTAATTCGATATTTACCTCTTGATAAAATGAGTTGTTCAGTAGAATGGTTTGTGATAATGGTGTTTCTGACGGATTGAAAGAAGTGGCTTTTATTTTATCTATCTTTCCCACCAGTCACTTGATGAGGCCATTCAGTGGAACAATGAGGTAAAGCAAGGATTAACCAGCAGTTTGTTTACAAAAGACATCGGCTCGATATTTCAGTGGATTGGGTAAGTGCAACAATCTCATCCTATCCTTTTAAACAGGTACTTTTTTTTTTTTGGAGGGTTTAACCCTTATATTCAAGCTTTTATACTGTGTTTTCTATATCTAATTTAAAGTAATGAAGAAATAAAAAAAAAAAACAGCCAATTAACAAGTTAAATATTTAAAATGGTTTGAATCAATTAAGATGAGAGGATGAAAAGTGCCCCCCCCCCATTAGAGGTAGGTGCCTGAGGGATACTGGGAAGATTATTAGGGAAAACATTGAAAACTTTTTTTTTCAAAATCTAGACAGGCATTTTGACATTGCTTTGCATTGACTCAAAGGGTATCAAAGTGGCTGTGGCTGAGATGTTTATACATGGAGTGCCTAGATAAGCTGATGGACAGTGGGGCTACATCATCCCCTGCTAAGCCCACTATCCCAAAAGTCTGGTGAATGATGCACACAGTTGAGGAGTCCAACAGAAGCACCTAAAGTGTAGTTGAAAGTAGACTATAGGATTTGTTAAAGACACTGAAAATTTCAATAGTTCATTCACCAATAAGTCATCAATCATACTTGTGAGATTTTAAAAAATTAATTTTTACGTGTATGAATTGTCTAGGTTATATCCTTGTAATTATTTTCATTGATAAATTGACTTTATGTATTTGGTTTCTACAAGTTGTCCAAGCTGGTCTTGAGCCCTTGCCCTGTTGGTTGCTAATTTTTCGATTAGTACATTGACAAGAGATCTGCCAAAATTTAGCCCTTCTCAGGACTAAACTCAGAGGATGTTGACAGAAAAATCATCAAAATGTTGTTCCCAAACTAATCATCTACTTTCTGTAAATGCCGCATCACTTGCCTTAGAATTTTCATTCTGAATATAAACAGGGAAGTCAGGCTTTCAGGTTAAAACATTCCGTCATAGAAAGTAATGTGCATACAATCCCTGATGGAAATGAGTATTCTACTAATCAGAATTTCTTTATTTTTTAAAAGTCCAAAAGGTTCTGACTGTGGGATTGTCAATGTAAACATCCCCACAAGTGGAGCTGAGATTGGAGGAGCCTTTGGTGAGTTTCTTGCTATGATTCTATTTTGAAAACTACTTGTATTGTAGTGATGCATGTGGAGTTTCTCTTTTATATATAATAATGCATTTATAAATTTAGAAACATATTTTTGTTGTTGTCACAAATTTACATTATAACCTAGAGATATTGGAGTTTAAAAAGATTTAGCACCACACTTCCACTAAACTAAGTATTCATATATTGAGCCAGTTTGTTGCATTGCAAGTGAAAGGGCTAAATGCTCATGCTAAATTTATGGAGCTTATCAAAGAGATTGTTTTTAAAAACAAATATTGTGCTGTTTACTGATAAAGATATGATACCATTTTTTTTTTTTTAAATTCATTCACTACTGTGAGCAGCTGTCGGCAGTTTTTCTATTTACCACTTGTGCCTGCGAACTGTTCTCACTGGCTCTGTCATTATCAGAGATTAACAGATGATTGGCTATACAAGTATCGATCAGTGATGCTCCGGCTGAATTTCCTGAATATCTGATGATTGTTGTTTATTATTAACAGGAGGAGAAAAACAAACTGGTGGGGGCCGTGAGTCTGGGAGTGATGCGTGGAAGCAGTATATGCGAAGATCAACCATGTGTGTACCAGAGTTCCTTTATAATAAACTTAAAAAAAAAAAAAAAAAATACAAATTTGTAATTTACCTATCATTAATTTCTGAAGAATTTCAGTAAATTGAAACTCTTCAAATGTGTATGGGATATGGGAGGCACTTCAGCTTTTTGCTCAGGAAGGCTACAGACAGTATTGTTTATGTACATAATAGATGTGTAGTATAAATTCTGACTCATATTTTTTGAAGTGTCTACAAAGTATTAATTCCTATACATTTTGTTATTGGTAATGCCAATGTTTAAACTGAATAAAAAAAATAACTATTCATGTAAATTAAAACTGGATCGCAATGTTCTTTGACATTCCATTTCTAACATAGATCATTTGTTACTTAACTGAGATTAAGAGCCTATAAAAAATTTTGCCTTGTTTTTATGCTCAGTGAAAAAATCTGTGTGTGTGTGTGATATATATATATATATATATATACGAGGTATTCTTTTCAGTGGCTAAGGAGGGAACAGATACTACACTAAAACATGGTAAAAAGTCATTGTAGTTGATGTTACGTGTGAATGTTGACTGTTACAGCAGTGGGAAGTAAAAAAATATGTTGCTCAATGTTAAGTATTTTTAACTTTATAATTAAACAACTAAAAGTTTAAATATTAACATTGTTTTGCTTTTTATCTTTTTAACAGCACTATAAACTACAGCAAAGAATTACCTCTGGCTCAGGGAATCAAGTTTGAATAGGAAGTGGTGTGTTGAACTGCAACTCATGATTGTGCAAATTATCAAGCAAACTAGTTGCCAATTATTTTCAAAGTCCAGTTAGATGGAAAATAAAGTAAATTTATTTCAGTATATTTTTGAGCTTGTGTTACTTTCTTGTCAGAGCCTGTATGCTGTGTGTCCTACCATGTCAACCTATAAACTATTTAATGGTAGATACAGGAATTTGAAAAATAGTGATGAACAGTATTAAAGTTGGTACAATAGATGCCACTTCACATTTTGCAGGATTTTTTTTTTTAAATTTGCCCCTCGTTAAAGACTATTCTTTTAAATTTAAGTATAAAGTTCTCATACAAATGTGGTGAATGACTGAGAACCCAAAAGAAAAATGTAACCTTATACAAATATTCTATCAATTAAAACAATACAGCAAAGTGCATTAATTTTCAAGCAAATATTAGAACAAAGTGACTCTTGTTCCTAACAACTTTCAGCAGTTTTTGTAAAAAAAAAAATGACGAATGTAATTCTATTTTACTCAGGAAATCACTGTTACATCAACATTAGAGCAGTGATCTGATGCAGTACACCTGCTGACCGGAGCAAGAAAATTAGAATTTTTTCATTAAAGTCTGCATCAAGCTCCACCTGCATCTTTCAAATTAAAACCTACATCTACTCTTATTTAATCCCACCTCCCTCACTGCTAGTTGTTTGAGAGAAATTACATAATAAAATGGTAACTTCAAGTTTTGAAAGGAATTTACCAAAAGGACAATGCGGTGAAAATTAATTACTGTATTAATTATTTTAGTAGAGTAGCACTTGAGCATAACAGAATTTTATGCAAATATTTTGAGTGATTTTTAGTATTTTTTTTGGAATCTTTCTGGTGATGTTAGAAAATTAACTGAAGAGTATGAAGTCTTACATGTAAATTATAACCAATTCAAAGAAAATCTTACATTTACTTGGGTAGATGATGATTTAAAACATTACAAAATTAAAACGATTCACCGATTGGTGACACACAATGATTATTTAGAAAATGTAAAAGACTTACATAACCACCATAAGGACTATCTATACACCAGCTACAGAAAAACCTATCCCAAATTATCTTTAATGTGTACATTTTTTTTTCCCCAGGATACTCAGATGAGGGCTTCCTGACCGAAATGGTTAAAATGTGAATATTAAATATTAAAAATAGGTAGCATGTAAGCCCCTATATATATATACATATTACTACCAAAAGTAATTATTAGTGAAAGTGAATCAGTTTGGTTCGTCAGTAATAACTAGAATTAAATTACATAAAAAGACCTAAATTCTAAATAAATTTTTGTTTTCAAAGTTAGCAGGTTACATTTTAACATTAGCTTTAGTCTTACATTCAGATAAGTTGTTTATATTATGATCAAAGCACACGTCTTTAAATTTGGGTATAATTACTACCTTTGCTTCAGTTATTAATATTTTAAAAATATAATAAATTAAAAGCAAGCAAACACACACATAAAAAAACATTTTTATTGACAAATCACTTGATGAAAACAGCATGAGATCTTGTTTTGCTAATAAGTAAACTCATAAAATTCAGCACCACTAAAACAAATTATTTCACGTTTAAACTTTCTATTTTATCATTGATAATATACCATGTTTGGGATCATTGAAAAGGAAATCTCTTTCTTGCAAGTTTCATTTGCTTCATTCCAATTCTTTTAGCTGCTTGGTTTTGTCATCGATATTTGTGTAATATTTAAGTTTGATGAGGATTTCTTTAGCACTTGCAATATTGTCCTTCCTGAAAGCCTCAGAGAGAATCACCAAACACTGATTGAGATTCTGGGTATTTAAATCTTTAATTTTTTTAACTTCAGCTGCAGATTTGGCTGCCTCAATATTTTCGTTGATCTCCATAATTTTCTGAAGGAAATCCATGTCTCTGTAATCACCTTCTTCCAGTTGTTCACCATTCAATTCTAGCAGGTAGATTCCTCTTAATAATGGTTTCAAAAGTATTCTGTAGGCATTGTTTACCAAAGCCGATTGTTCTTCTGAAAATTCACGTTCTTTCTTGAAAACAACAAAACATAATTACAGTCATTCCAGTATTTAAGGCACTTTCACAAATTACAGTAAGCAATTATGCTAAATAATGTACATCTTCATGGAATTTTCTCATGCAAGAAATATGCATTTCTCGCTCTAGAAATCCAGTATGAAATTATGTGTGTCAGTCTCCTTTATTCTAGTATAGTTACATTAAGTAAATTGAAATGAACATATATTCAAAATTTCTTTTAATGAGATGTATTTTGTATCAATGGGAGATTCAATATTTGGAGAGAAACAAAAGCATAGTTTGTGTTAAGCAGAAAATCAAGCAAGCAGCACAGTCTGAAGAGTTCAATGATGACTAAAATAATTTTAAAAGTTTTCGTTTAAAACATTTTGATATTAGGTAGCTCTGTCATGTAGCTAGGAACTTGTTAAAAGAGTAGATGCAGAAATATAAAAATCAAACAAACCTGCTATTTCATATTTTTAAAATAAAATTTAGATTCTTATTTAGTTTTTTTTTTTTAAATCTCCTCCATTAAATGTATAATATCTAAATTATAAATAAACAAACATCACTTTTTAGAACTAACTATAACAAGCAATCTGACCTCTTGAGCTAGAGGAAATAAAAAATTTTGTTAAACAACTTAAGGATTAATTCATTCTTCTTCTCCACCATGTTTAAGAAATCTTTTTCCTGTTGCCATCATTAGACTAACAATTGCTTGGTTGGATGTGTTGTGCAGCATAATCAAGTTGATAACTTTTTTTTTAAACTGCCACTAGCTGGATTCTGACATTAGATAGTACCATGCATAATACGTCCACGTCAGTCAATATCAGTTCGCTCACTACTAATCGTAGGTTCTTTTAAGTAGGAGGAAGGAGACTCGTGGTAAGCCACCCTGTATTACATTAAAGTGCCATCTCTAAGATTTTCGTTCACAAAAAAAAATAAAAAATGCTACCTATAAGATATCTGGTCACAAAGAAGCATCAGTGTCGCCTATAAGATTTTTCTGTATTATAAACTCAATCTTTTTAAAATTAACATACCAAAGCCAATAAATCTTTACGTTTTTGCTCTTCTGAATTTTCGTTTCACTCGTTCTAGTTGATACTCTGATTTCGGACTATGGAATACTGAAGCTTTTTTGTTTTTGAGATTAACATCGATAAGATTAGTGCCACCTATAAGTCTGTAGGTGTCGGTATTTTTCAGTTTTCCTTTGTGAAGAGAATATCTTATATGCGGCATCTTAGTATATCACCAGTAATCATTGCTACTTAATCCACTATACAACTGCTCGGTCATCAGTATTACCTGTGAGCTCTGACTGAATTTATCAGGATGCAGCGACCACTGGAGATCCTTGTACCGTTCGGTTAGCATTTCTACGTCGATATCAAAAGACTTCTCGCAGCCCAGTAACCCGAAGTAGTCCTTCACTTTGATTGCTGGCAGTATAGCTCCACAACTGCAGAAGAAGACATCGGTGAGCGGTTGTCTCGTTTTCCCGCATTTCCAACAACATTTCGAGTCTCTGAGCACGGAACACTTCGTCTGGACCCGTCCGAGGACTAAGAAAACCTCGGGGCAGGGGGGAGAAGGTCGTTTCCCTGTGACCAGACCAACCAAAAACCTCCGGTTGCTGCCACGGACGTTCGCAGACCTCCTACACCTACAACATGCGTTTTCCTTCGGAAAAGAAGTCTCAAAACCGTCGGCCGGCTTATCGCCGATTCTCCTGAGACAAAACGGAGCGCCAGACTTCGTCAGCTTTCGCCACATCCCAGCGCAATATTTCGAAGCTGTACATCTAACCGCTAAAGACGCCATACTCGATTGGTCACGTGACGCTATGACTAATGTAAAACTAGAAATGTTTTTTGTTTTAATACTTTTTTTGTTGTTGTTTAAAATATTAACAAACTATCTAAAATTTTAAAATCGATAATTATAAGTTATTTAAAATAATAAATTGTTTTATATGCTACATCTAAGCCGTCATTTATTCATTTTTCAAACGTGTTATTATTCATTTCGGTTTTCGTTTTAATTTTTTTTTTTAAAGAAACAGGAGGCGGTATTTTCTCTCCGCTTAACCGGTGTTGATGAATGGACGTCCTCGTCGTAAAGCTGATATAATAGTGTTCGGTTCTCTCTCTCTCTCTCCTATAAACCACTAAAAAAAATTTATGTATGTATATGTGTGTAAGTAAGAACAGAAACCTATGTTGGAACACACTTATATTTCAAGTGGATATGTATGAAACGGTTGCTCGATGCATGTAGGGAAAAGCGAAGTCGCAAACTAGGGGCGGACAACAGAGACTAGTTCTGTGGTAAAGTAGACAGTAGGAATTCCACTAAGCAGTGCTACCACCAGCATCCCTTATAGATGCTGGATGTGTTTTTTTTTAGGAACTTGTTTTCTTATATATCACTGCCGTGCGCGGAATAAATGGTAAATATAATAAATCTGTTGGTGGGGGGGGGTCGTCTTTCAAATGAAATCCGGGAGCCAGCAGATACCTGGCAAAGGCTATTTTAGCCAGGTTTCGCCTAAGCGTCCTTAATTGTTTATATTTAATTGTTATCATAAGGAAATATTTTAGGATAATATTCATGTTTGCTGGAATAAGGGAGCAGTAGGTAAGGCGAACCTTTTATCTTTTGCAGGTAACCGTGAATATAACGCCGTGTATAGATTTACTTTATTATGAAAGCAAGTTATAAAAAAACAATATTTCTGGCATTTTGAAATATATTTATCCTTTATTAATATATACTATAAAATACAACTAAATTCAAGCTCGTTTTTGAAATTATTTAACTAGCTAGGCTCATTCCATTATGCACTACATAGTTTAAAAGGGTATATTTACTTTAAGAATAGCAACCAATCTATATGTGACAATCTGGCGTCATCTTTGAGTAGAAGAGGGTATGAATGAGCTTACTACTATTAATAGCGATCATCTGCTATTCTTAAGGTTTCTCTAAAAGATCCAACTGGTTTTTGTGGAGAGAAACAAACTTTACAAAAATCTAACTCATTCAAACCTTTTACTCAAAAAGCATGCCATCATACCACCATGCATGGAGCAGGTGCTGTTTATGGGGTTTAACAAACTTTTTTTTACTATTTATCATATAATTTATCTGGCTCTAGAATGCTCAGACTAAATTACTGGTGCTTTTTTGTGCAATCCTGTTTAACATTTGTTGCTTTATGTATTGAAATTTTAAAAATATTTTACAGGTTCAATTGTTGAAGAAAGTTATTAAGTCATGAGTCGAAAACAGACACCAAGTGACTTCTTGAAGCAAATCATAGGACGACCTGTTGTGGTGAAGCTCAATTCAGGAGTAGATTATCGAGGTAAAATCTTACTCTACTAGTTTGGGGAGGTTGGTAAAAGGAGGGAGATTTGAAGCACAGAATTCTGATTAATTTTTTATTTACTTATTCCTCATGATGTATTTGAAGGCCTGCAAATGTTTCAGGGTTGTTACTAAACCTCCGACAAAGGTGATAAGTAATCTAGCTAGTTTAATATTTTATAAGTGTAAAGAAAAGTATATTTACTTTCTATTGCTACTTTGTTTATTCCCTTTTTTATACGCTTGAATTGTAATTGCATTTTATTTATTTCTCTTAAAGACCTAATTTGATCACTGGAAAACTAAAGTTTTTCTAGAAAAAAAATGGTTCTTTTCACTGAATTTTTAAAATACGTTTTTGTTCATTTTATAATTCTGATAACAGAGTAATTCCTATGAAGACCACGTTTTATTCATCAGGGTCAGTCTTTTATTGAGGACTACATGAAAAAAATGAAAGTTTGTTCATATTGAGCACTTATACAGTAGAACTTTCTAAGGGACAGGAACCCTAAAAACTGAGGGAATAAGTATTGCATTACTCAAGGATTCATTTACTTTATTGATCCATGTTGTACAGTGAGTAAAGTTTTCATTAGGATTTGTTTCTGCATAACTCGCATTTATATAAATTTTTATTTGAACAAAACTTCCATTTATTGCATTGTTTTTTCCAGGAGTCCTTGCCTGTTTAGATGGATATATGAACATCGCTTTAGAACAGACAGAAGAATATGTTAATGGCCAGCTAAAAAATAAATATGGAGATGCTTTTATCAGAGGAAATAATGGTAAATATCTTGTAAAGAAACTGGAATTGAGTGATATATACTGTACAGGTTGGAGATTATGGCCTGCACTTGTCTTTGCTGGCTCAGATTGAAAATCATCTTGAACAAAGCTTCTAAATTGTGTGTGGGTGTGTGGACATGTTTATTAAAACAGTAAAGCTGTATCATTACAAATTCAAAGGACTCCTCCAACATGTTGCTGTTATACCATTAAAATATTCTGGAACAGTATTTAAAAATTTTGAACTAATTTCCATTTGTTACATTTTTGCTTTTATGAAAGTTTTTCTTTTCTTTTTTTATCCCTGTAATAGTAAAGCATATTTTCAAAATTGGTTAATGTCACTACATTTGGTGTGTCCTTGTTTTTATTTAAGCAAATATGCAGCAGTAATTGCAGATATATGAGAATGTAAGCACTTTTACAGACAGAATGCAAAATCTCTCAGCTTATTATTAGCTCATCTGTTTACTGTCCCTGGTTATTAAATAAGAAAAAAAAAAAAAATTCATCCTGTGGATTTTAAGTAAGTGAACCTCATGGGGTGCTGGGGACTGAACTGTGCATTAGATTCACCTAAACTAGAAATAATTAAGGCTCGGAGAATTTTAAGAATAGTAGTACTGACAGGATCAGAGACTGGCTGGTCATAACCCTCTCGTTCCGACCGTGTAGGAGGAGGGTGCCAGGACTGCCATATGTGGACTTGTTGCTATTCTTAAAGCTAGCTTACCCTTATACTAGCTCCTCAGATAGTCATGCATTTTGCAGGAAGTAAAACTCTTTGATATTCCAAGCCTCTGATCAGTTTTTCTTGCTGCAAGAAGTCCTTAATTGGTTTATCCAAAAAAAAAAAAGAGAGTTGAAAATGGCTTTGTTTTTTTGTTTTTTTTTCATTTTGTTGTAACTAAAATTTGTTTATATTCTTTTTCAGTTCTTTACATCAGTACCCAGAAAAGGAGGATCTGATAAGACCACAATGGAGTCACAACCTAATTCATGTTCTGTAGAACTGCTCTATTTATCCATCCATGATGTTTTCTTTTGTATGTGGTGTGTGGAATTTTCATTAAGCACACTAAAAGCAGCCCTCTTCATTCACTGATGTTTTCCTCACAGTTTTGAGTACATTAAGACTAATCATAAAAAATGTTTCACTACTTCACATCCTCTCTGTACATATGTCAGCTTGTTTTATTGACTCCTTAAGAAGCAATACATAAAATCTTTTTTTTTAAATTTAAATATACAGAGGTAAATTTACAAATATGATACTCCTACATCTGAATGTACTATATAGTAACTAATAAAAAACAACAACAAAAATTAATTGGCTTTTAATGGTATTAAAATTTTTAAAAAACTGGTATACAATCCAGAGTTTTTAATGCTACTTTGTAGTTTGAACTGACTGGTTAAAGATTCTTTAGCATGATTGTTTTTTTTTTGGGGGGGGTAGTGTTAGGTCTAGTCAACTTAAGTATTCAGGTATTATTACAACAGGCATGTGTTTTGTGCCACTAATAATGTTTTTAGGTCCTTGATAAGTGGTTACACCATGAATTTTAATTTTTACTATTAAAACTGCTTTAGACAAATAGATATTTGTCATTACTGATGTGGTTCTACCTTACATTGGGTGCTCGAAATGGAGCTATTTTGTTTATTTTCTGTTATAAGAATAGATGATTATGAATAGTATTTAGAAATGTATTTTTTATTTTTAGCTTTTGAATATGTTCATGCTTTCTGCATTGTATTTGCAGTTTTCTTTTAAAAACAACAAAAGGATAAGACTCAATAATTAACAGGAACATTTGTAATGGAAATAGTGGCCCAATTATATACACTCAACTTCAACAACTTTGTATTTAGCTTACTCCTGCTGAAAACAGGTGCCAGACCCCATGAAACCCAGTAATGGCAATGCTTGTTAGCAGTAGTCATTGTGCTATGCAACCTCAGGTGTTTCAACAAACAGCCTCAGCTGACAATTGCAGAAGAAACAGATGTTTTTCTTTTTAAGATACCAGATATAATTTGTACAGAGATCACCCAAAGTCTGTTGTTTGACATACATAACATTTACAAACTGTTTTGTTGACAGCATTGCTAGGAGCTGACATTTGCTGGATGTACACTCAGTTTAATCATAGATTTAGTACTACAACAAAATTTTTTTTATAACTTTGGAAATTAGATATAAAATACAATGTAAGTTTGAAATTTAAATTTTATTAATGCTCAATTTTTGTAAAAAAAAAAAAAAAAAATTCATTTCAGTGTAAACTGCCTACAATTTATCAGGTAGAAATGGATATCTGAAAATAAAATATTTGTAACATTGCTTATGTCTTGGCAGGCTTTATACCCTGTTTGAAATGCCAATTTAAAGATATACAATATTTTTGAACATCATAACATGTATTTGTTCTGTAGAAGAAGGAAAACAATTTTTTGACACCTAATAAAAATTTTTTTCTTTTGTATTTGCCTCTTCACAATGTTGTGCATTGTGCACATATATGAAAAGCCTAGAAATTTGAATGCAACCCAATCTCATAAAATATTATTTTCTGCAGATACTGAAAGTTTCTAGTTGTTTCTTTAAATACAGAAAATAGAGCTTTATTATTCTGTATTAGTAGCAGTTAAGATATTTTATGATCTGTTGCTTGCACATTCACCTTTGATGAATATCACAAATTTCAGTTAATCCTTTACAACACTTTAGTGCTAACAAATTTTTTGTATTTTTCTAGCTGATGCCAACGGTTTTTTTTTTTGTTTTTGTTTTGATTATTTATTTACAGTATTCAGTTTGCTAGCTTTGCTTTTGACTTTGTAGTTGAGGACATTTTGGAAGGGAGCTACATGGGGAAGGTAAGGAGCATCAGCCTTGATGTTCAGCAAATTACCTGGGTACAGTTGGGGGCTCTTGAGTGATGGTAGTTACTTGTGGAACCCATCACAAGCACCTAGAAAATCCCTATTCTTCCTTTTTCAGATGTAGAGGAAGAGGGATGTGGTGGGCTGGTGAAGAAGAATGAGAAAAAACCCATGCTAGGGTGGAATGCCAAAGTGAACTGGTCCTAAACATTGGATCTCCATGCCACTCATATTCTACTTAATTCATGATCACTACTGCCCTATTAGGGAATTCAAGTCACACATTTACAAAACATGTTTTACCTCAATTAAAAAAAAATTTTTTAACCATGTATCTTCAGTGCAACTCCCCCCCCAAAAAAAGTTTATAAAAATGAAATTTAGAAATTAAAAAAAGCAATTCATTTTACAGGGTGTTCCAAAAGTCTTGGGCACATTTTGACAATGAATATCTCGGAAACTATTAAGGATATAAAAACGCATCTGGTAAATTCAGAAAGCTTGTAATCTCAATTTTTACATGGAATGTTCAAAGATGTTCAATGTGAGCAACATTGGTCACACGACACACATCAAGCCTATAGTCCAATTCTTGCCAAACGCGTCCCAGCATTGCATTGTCAATGGTTGAAACAGCTTCTGTTATTCGTGCCTTCAGCTCATCCACGTCTCTGGGAATAGGGGGCACATATACCAATCCTTTCACAAATCCCCACAAAAAGAAATCGCATGGTGTGAGATCTGGGTGGCCAGGACATGAGATCGTGATCATTCTGCCCAGACCTTCCAATCCATCTGTCTGGCAGTTTTATGTTCAGAAACTGTCTAACCCTGAGGCTCCAGTGTGGTGGCGCTCCATCCTGTTGGAAAATGAAGTCACCAGACTCTTTCTCACTTAATTTATCCATTAACTAAAAAATCTGAAAAGATATCTAAAAAAATCTTAATATCTGAAAAGAAATAAAAAAAATCAATAGCCTTACAAAAAAATTAATGTAATTAGCTTTAAAATGACACAACTTTTATCTTACTACCATTCATAGTTAAATAGATATGGGGACTTCAAATGTTCCCAAGACTTTTGGAACACCCTGTATTATAGTGTCTATATTTTCTAGGAACTGAAGTTGTTTAACTCAGTATTTAAGACAGATCATAATTGCTACTTATGGCACACTGAGTTAGGGTAAATTCTTTCTGAAGTAAAACATGTTCGGCTGAAGCCCCGAGTTACCCGTTTGCGTCTATTTCTGTTGTCGAATGCTATCGTCATGGATCCAGAGAGAGAGAGAGGGAAACACGTGTGTATTGTGGAGTTATCTGATTAAGTGATGTTGATGAAACGTAATTTAGTTCGAGATCTTGCTTCTGAGCAGGTATTTATATATATATAGTTTCTACTTTTGATAACGACTGTGTTTTTAAATGGGTTAACGTAGTTTTGTTGTTGTTTTTTTTAATTTTTGAGTTTGAAGATTTGCTTTAGCATGAACGTGTTGAGAGGTACAGCGCTACCGGTAGTAGATAAGGTGCCGGAACGAGCTGAGTGGCCTAGTGGATAATTATAATCCATCAGGGTGCTAATTACCATTTTTACTCCTTGAAACGGAATGAAGAAAGATTCTTTTTCATTTTTTTAAAAGAATTGAATGGATGGAGGAGCGAGGTGTCCTGGATCTGGAGATTTGAGCAAATCCGCCATTTTTGTTGTTGTTAAAGAAACCTCTGAAATATGTATTTTAGGTGAGCAAAGGCGAACAAATTCCAAGTTTGCTTATAAATAATTTGGTCAGCCTATATAACAGGTTCTCTGTGTGTGTGTGTGCGGGGCTTGGTGTAAACCGCGAGGTGGCAGCTTGTTAGCTACTCCCGGTTTTGGAACCTCCTCCTGGGAGCTGTGCCATTAGCCGAGTAAAGTCGCTGGAGAGAAAACTCGCTCAGTGGTCGGTATCTACTGATAGACAGAACCCCAGCCACCGACCGACCGACAGTTTGCGTGTGTGTGCTTTTTTCGAAAATTTATTCATTTGTTTTTTTGTATGAAAATAAATGGATGAACAAAGCGCTTAATCGATTGTTCTCGTACGTTTCGAGTAACCAGTGTCTGTCTTCAGCCCAGGATTAGCGACTAGCTCGAAATGTATGCGAATGGAAGGCAAACACAATTTAAATTTTCAAGAAAAGGTCAACTGCTAAATCAGTGGTTAACCGAAATTTATTAAACCGGGCAGAAATTGTTTAAGCCATCTTGATACATCACAGTTATGCACTAGGTGGGACGACGTCTAAATTACTGCAGAGGTGGACTGGGCAGACAGCATGTGAAATCCAGATGTAATTGTTCCCATCCTAGTTTTGCAAAAACAAATTTCAGAAGGTAACAGTCTTTTTGGATGTCGGATATGGCCCATGGAACTATAGAGAATAGCTGAATTCTTAGAGATAATCACAAGTGAAAATTCCACAAGAGTTGACTGTTAATCAGAAGTGCTGTTAGATTCTATCCTTTTAGTGCTTGGTGGAGCTTAAAACTTCCCTGGAGCTATGGTTACTCAATTGACAGAAAGTGTAACTGACCACTGAAATTATTACTTGCATTGGAACACTTATGCTCAAATTAAATACTCTAATAATATAATCACAAATGTCTGAACATCAAGAGCAGGGTTTTACTTGAGTTTTTTTTTTTTTGAGGAATCATGTAACCTCCAGCTGTGTGTTTTCTGTTGTTGTTGTTCCCTTGAAGTTTTAGTTGTACTAAACTGAAGAGTCAAAATAGACATGATACAAAGATTTGATCAGCTGTGCATAACACAGTGCACCTGAATTAAGTTGGCATTTCTTCACTTCATTTTAGCATCAAGTTCTTCCTATCGTGACAGGTGCACTATTAGTCTCTAGTCCAAATATTTTATATATATTTTTAAAACAAATAGTTTTGTCAGTAGAAAAAGTATCAGGGCTGTTTTGATTCCTATAGTAATACAGTCAGTGAAATATTCATTTCTAAGGAATGTGACACATTCTTCACCTTTATTGATGTAATGCTCATACACTACATTTTTTAATTGTAATATCATAAATTTATCAAGCATGAAACCATTATAGCCACTTTATTTGATTTTGTCCATCAGATGTTTTTTTTTTTTCAGTCACCTATTTGATGCACTTTTCAAACTCCAAAATAACTTTTGAGTGTTTGTAATATTTGTCATACTCCACACCATTCAGAAATCGTAATGGATAAGATCTGGAAACACATCTGCAGATACATTTCTTTTGGCCACTAAATAAACTGCTTAATTGTTTCACATAATTCTGAAGTTTTTAATTTTTTTTCTTTCTCTTGATTCCAATATGCAGCATTTCACACAACTGATTTAGTTGAGAATGTTAGTGAAACTTCTGGACACTATAGTTTGTCTTTCCATGTCTGATCAAGGTGTAATTTTGGGAATTAATGCAGTTTTCTTTAGTCTAAGTGGATTGGAAAAAAAAGTGACAGATAGCATCCAAAAATTCGATTTTCTAAACCAGGAAAATTTGCCAAACCACTCAGCTTGAATTCTCCTAGTCTTGTGTCATGTGATTTTGTTGCTTGTGTTACTGCTAGGAGATTTGCTATGAATATTATGACCATGTGTAGATGACTGAACTCTGATCTGATTTATTTTCATGGCCAGAAAACTTCTGTGAGCCCTCTTGCTTGCTTGTGTGTTGGTTAATTATGAAATGCCATACGTGTTTGCAATAAGTGAAGGGTCATTGGAAGAAAATTTTATTTGCTAGCGAACTTTGGTCATGGTTCTGGGTGCAGCTGTGGGGTGAACCTGTTTGTCTCGTGAGACTTCCTTTTCCAACTACATACCTTTGTGATGCAGGATTTTTCTAGTCTGTTTGTAATTGAGATAAGCAAAACATTATCTTGACCCACAGCATGACCTGCTCTGTGCCTCTTCCATCAGTATTCAGCTGAGGATAACTGAGCTGACTGAGTAAATGCAGCATCAAGGTAACCACTGAAATTTGAAGGGTTTCTAACATCTCGTTTCCATTTTTGCGTATGTTCAAGTGAATATTTTGTTTGTATGTGGTTAAATGAGCAGCATCAGTAATACAATGTGCATTTGCATGTTTTAAGACATTGAATAAAAATTTTTGAACCTGAATTTTAAATAATAAATAAATATAATCAAATATATATGTATGTACATATTTAAATTTCATAAGCTTGAGGGTCAGGAGATCTAGTTGGTGGCCAGTTAGGATAGCAGCTAGATGAGGTTAGGAACCAGTGCCCTGGGCAGTAATGAATGCTTGCATGGTACATACTGTTTACAGTAGTGAGGAGAAAACCAATATTGTTTACCACTAGCAAAGGAATTGGCAAATTGATATCACTGGAAAAGTTTAATCTAGTAGGCGACGAGACATTGATTGGAAAACTGCAATTTGTCAGGTCTTTGTTGCATGCTTATTTTATTTTTTATGGATCCATTTTTATTTTTGAGCATATAAGACAATAATATTTCTCATTGAAAACCCTTTACAAAAATTTTGCAGGTTCTTTTGTGTGAATATTTTCTGTTTACAATCAAAACATGCATATTTGGTGGTTCTAACATGTACGGTTTATGTTACTGTTGCTGGAAATGTCGGGTGCACTTGAAGGTTCTAATGCATGTGTGTTGTGTGTTGGCGTTTGTGTGTAAAAGAGGGTCAGACTAATCATTCAGCATCTGGTTTCTGTCCTGCTAGGTGTTCAACACTGGAGAGAAAACAAATATGATCATGGTGCTAATATGCTTGAGAACGTAACAGTTGCTGGACAAATGGGTCTTTCTTAGTCTGCAATCAGTTGGTTATGGCAGAAATAACAAACAACCAGCAGATTCTAAAATTGATGGTTAACTCAAAGGAACAGATTATTATGATGAGAAACACATTGTAAACAGAAGGCTGAAAAATCTATTTGTGATAATCATAGCTCTTTTGTCAGCAACTCACAAGTTGAGGGCATCGACATTCATTTCAAATTATCTATGTTACTCTGTGCATGACTGACTCCAAGAGTACTTAGCACAAAGTTTGGTGGGCATGAGCAGAAGGATAAGTATGATGCTCATTGATGAGTTACGGTTCAATCTTGCCTTTAGTAACAGCAGAATATGTATATAAAGGTGAACCAGAGAGTGATATGTGCATGCAACATGAGTGGCTCATGATTGGTATAGTAGAATGTTACTGTCAGTGCATGAGAAACCTAGGCTGGTTGTCATCAGGGAATGTTTCAAGTGTGTTCTACAGGACAACATTCTTTAGCCACTTGCATCGTGATTTTTCACAACATTATGGCCCATAACTTGTTAACTGAGATGAAAATTCATGTATCCATTGGGCCAATGTGTGAAGAATCTCATATAGGCTACTGGAATTATCACTCTGCTGTACTCCCAAATGAAAACTTACAGCACATCCTCGGGAAAGTGACTTCATAATCCGTGCCAACAGAGCCCAATACATTATTCAAGCGGCTATATAATTTGGTGATTTGGCCCCTATATGGTTTTGAGTACTGTGGCATTATTTGATAGTCGTCAATAGACCCTAAGTGGCCATGAATTTCTTATGCATGAGTGTCTCAAATTTAGTGAATTTCCATAGCAAACTGCCTGGCATTTCTATCCAGTGGACAGTTTATAATACAGTTCTATGTGCTAATTAACTTTTCATTGGGTATGAATTCTTAAAAATCTCTAAGGCAATACACTAAGCAAATAAACAATTCTTTTCTTCTTTTAAATATGAAGAAAATCATAAATATTAGAATTTAACCTATAATAGTTTTATTATTATTATTGTTATTATTATTATTCTAAAGTGAAGCTTGTGTACATACAAGTGGTTCAGTATGGCTTGCTGACTAAAATTGACAAAATTCATTCTTTATTATCTAATGGAAAAGTAATTTCAAATTATTCTGATTAGTGATTTACCTTTTTTTTTTTATAGACAATGGAAGAGAGTTCTGCAGAAGAAAGTGATTCAGACAATTCAGAGTCTGGCAATTCAGGTGATGAGTTGGTTGAAAATGAAACGACACCAGATTACAACAATTCATCTGAACCCCCATCCAAGATGGCGAAGTTTAGTCAGTCATCCTTATACAGAGTGCCGACAAATGAAGAAATGGCAGACTTGAAAGAAACAAAAAACCTTTACCACTCCAGTCTTTTTAGGATGCAGGTGAAAGCAGTTGATTCTGGTTTTCAGTCTTTGACCGTCTCTCTTTATATATATATATATTGTATAAAATAAAGAGATATTGACTCTAAAATTTTGTTTGCAGATTAAAGAAATGCTGGATGAAGTAAAAATAAAAGAACATAGACAAATTAAAATGATAAAAGTAGCTGAGGATCTGAAAACTGTTTTGCTATCACTACCTGAAGGATCTGTGCATAAGGTGAGTTCCCTACTAGTTGGTTTCTGCCAGGTAAGTCCAGTACGAAACGTGCCAGTTTTATATTCTCAATGTCTCTGGTTTCATCAATTTTTCTGCAGTTCATAAGCCACAATCATGAAGCTTAGGAAAAATACAGTTAAAAAGATGTTGGTCTATTTTAGAAGCTTGCAATTTTCAACTGCTCCATGGTAGTCACCTTTTTGTCTTGGACAGTTTCATAATCAGTTTTTTCCTGTTTGTTTGTTGTATCTATACTAAAAATTCTTTTCTTTTTCCACAAAATTTTTCTGCCTCACTAATTGCTGTGATACTTCAATAATGCAAAAAACTTTGAAGTAGACTACCATAGTGACTTATTTTTCATTAGTAACCATAAATGCAATGGTCAGGTGTTCATCATGCCTACTAAATAAATTCTTCATTATTCAATTGCTGAAATATTTCTTAAAAAGGGAGTGGATATTTATGAATGCAGACAAATAGGCAAGGGCTGCAGTTAGAACCAATATGGTGGCACATGCACATATAGAGCATTTAAGATTATGAGCCCACCGTGCAAAAACACTGGTATCATCTGCTTTTTCATTACTTTAATGTTAGTGAAAATTAAATGTATTGTTTCAGCATATATCAGAACATGTAAACCATTAATTGTAACATTATTGTCACCTGAAGCTTTTTTCATTAAATAGCCACTAATTATGTGAATAACTGCTGCATGTATTTAGCACATCCTGTTAAGTAATCTTTCAAAATATTGCCTTTTAAGTACCTTCATTTACTTTGTTCCTTTCTCTGTCTCACACTTTTAGTTGGATCAGATCTGGAGATTAACGGAGTTAAGGTATAGCTTTAAGAAGCATTGTGTTGAGCTTTGTTTCAGATCATTTTTCTTGTTGCAACATATACCTATCATTTAACAAACAATGCCCTGATGACACTGCAGAATATTGTGATATCTCTTTTTTGTGAGAATCTTCAGGTCAATTTTTGTCATGTCACCAGCAAAACAAACCACATATTTTCACATTTCCATCATGATTAATTGTAGAATAAACGGGTAATCTCATTCTTTTTCTCCAGCCTTTATTTTGATATTCTATTGTTACTTAGAACCAGATATTTCAAATCTGCTCTCTGATCGCAGTATATGGCACCATTGTTCCAAGGTGTAGTTCTGAGATGGATTGCTATGAATCTAAGCAAGGGCTTTCTATCTTTTACTCAGCCAATCAATCTAACCTTTCTTAATTGCCTTTAGGTGGTAGAGGTTGAGATGCTGACTTTGCAGAAGAATTGTAGTCAGAATTGGCTAGACTTTCAAATCAGCAATCTGTCTTTCTGTTCTGTTTTTTCTTCTTTTCAGCCCTTTGACTTCATTCTTTAAATGGTTCACACACCGTTTGACTTTTTCCACAAGTTTCCATTTGAAGTAATCAGCTTTATGAAGGGCAATATTGATTTGATTTTTATATGGAATTTCATTTTAGATGCCATTTTCATCTGCTAAACAAAACAATGCCAGTCATTAATAATGAGGCTCATTAACATTTCTACAAAAGTATAGTATGAGCTGACAATTATTTACATTAGTGATACAATATGACATTGAGTAAATATGATAAACTTTTGATATGATCTAAATTTAACATAAGAACTTGATGGATCCATAAATATGCAAAAATCTTTAAGTGATAAAAGTATCACAATTAATGAATTACATGTTATGAAAGTTAATTATATTTTTAAAGGTTTTTTAAAAACATTTTTGACAATACATCTTTTTAACAATGCTTTGATATGATGGATTCATTCTTGAATGCCAGTGTGTGTGTGTGTGTGTATATATTCAATATTTTAAGTGATTCAATTTCTTTTACCTGCGAACATCTCAATATGAGAAAATGGGAAGAGTCAGAGGTAAAATAAAGATACATAAATAATGTGTATATGTTTTCCATGTAATAATTGGAAAGGTAACATGAATTCTGTCAAAGCAGCTATTTTAGATTTCCAAACTTCTAAATAATGTAACATAATCCTAATTTAAAAACAACAACATAAAACATAATTGTTTTTAAATGGTTCGCATCACAAAACAGTAGATGTCACCTGGAGATCTCCATACAGTGAATAATGTTGGATAAAATAAACACACAATCTTACACAAAAATAACATGTCCTCTACTACTGATCACTAAAAGATAATAAATCCAGCTACTGTTCTAAATGTATTACTTTAATTTATTTAGTGACTATTTGGAAATATGGTATCCATTAAAGAAAAAAAATTGTGCACATTATTTTAAATACAAAGTTTGTCTTAATTTTTCTTTTGTTGTTATTTCCTGCTCACTGAAGCCATTCAGAAATTTGTTGGTGCTCATTATTATGTTTGGCATAACTTTGGTGCTTTTTATCACCACACAAGTTCTTTGAAACATCTGTTTTCATCTTCAGGGTTTGACTATTCTTGATGCCTTGACCAGGAACATTAGTAGAAAAATTAAAATTAAAATTATAATGTGATAAAAGGTCCTGAAAGTCATGCCAAACTGCTACAACAAGTGCTTCATTTACAGTGTATAAACTTGCTTTAACTGAACCTTTGATTTATTTTTAGTTATCTGATCAGAAATGGCTAACCTCGCAAAAGGTGAAAATCCCAATTGTTCAGAAACCGGAAGTAAATGGCCAGTTCCAGTTCTTTCCACCGACATCTGTGGATGTGATTGGCAGCTTTTCTTTGGGTGCAAGTGTGAAGCCAAATGTCCATATAGACATGGCTGTAGAAATACCAAGGGTAAAACTTTTCCTTCCTTTATTTTTAAGCTACTCTATATCAGTCTGTTTTTAATTTTTACTATTTGCATTATTTGTTTGGTTGTTTTAAGTAGAGATGAAATTTGTTTCATAACCTTTTGATTAAGAACGGGGAAGTTTATTGAGATGGTGTTCTTTCATTAAAGATTTTTGAGGGTGGCTAGTGACAGGCTACTGGTCTGCTCCTGTTTGATTTTTATTTGGGGTCAGCTTGGCTTGGAAAACCTCCCTGGTATGGTTCCTTCTCAGCCTTCTTCACCATCTGGCAGCATGGCTTTTCTCTTCGCACCCCAGTTTCCTTCTACATCTAAAAATATATTTTCCTGCTGAAGTCAGAAGTACTTTCATTCCTTTTGGTATTGCACACTCTTGAATTAAAAACAACATTGAAAATCAGGGCAGAAACAGATAATTAAACAAATGTTACATCTTTTATTTACTGAATAATGATAAAGTATGTACTTGTAAATAAAGGGTGCATTACATAAGTTTGTGCAAACAAATTTTATTAAAGGTTAAATTGATCATTTTACTATGATTTACAGTGCAAGAACATTCAGGCTGTTCAGGTAATATGCTCATAATTGGAAAGTTGTTTCATCTGACTGAAGATACTAAGTTTGGACACATTCATTATTTATTCAGGATCACGTGTGCTCTCATGAAACATCAAAACTTGGACATTTTGTGGTTCTTGAGAATCTTGATTTGAGTTAGGATTGTGTTATTTTCTATGCCATTGTTTTACAAGCTGATGTCAGCAGTGTTTCACATGAAGACAAGGATGTGTCTTGGTTTTGATAGCAGCTGAGGTTGGCTTGCTTCTGCAATCTGGTTAATGATGGCATTGTTGTGACTGCTTTTGTTTTAACACATCAAGAAACACCAGATGTTTGAATGTTAATGATAACATTTGTCTGGGATCTCCAATGCTTCCTCTCATTGTAGTTGTATGTACAGAGTAGATCATCTTCAGCCTGGGTATGGATGTCCCACAGTGGAATGGGGAACCTTGACTGTGATGCTAGCCATGACTATGCTCTTAGTCTACGTAGTAGTCCTTGGAGTAACCATCTGCAGACAGCTCTCTCTGGAGACTCAAAAGAATTGATGACATAATTTTCTGGAACAAAGGGCCATCTCCAGCAGCATCCATATCAACAAGGCAAAAATCCTTGTTTGTCAGTTGCAAGCTCTCTGCCTGCACTCTGTAATATACACAATGGGACAGGTGGTAGAAACAGTCCTTTTTTTTGTAGTATCAGAAAAGACGATCTCAGCAGCATTGATGGTGGTAGTTTCAAAACCCATCATGATATAGTTGAGGCTGCAATGCTTGTTGAAAACTGGCAAAAAAGACATGAAGGTGGCTTCTTGCTTTTTGGGTAGTAGGGGATACAGATATGGGATTGTGTAGTGTTCAGTAAGAGTGGAGATCATGTATAGCTAATAGAAGAAATTTGGAACCATCTTAAATGTGTCATCAGCAACTAGTTGTTGAAGTTATGGAAGATGCCCAAAATGAGATCAGTAGAACATGATTAGCAGGGTCAACGCTGTCATACTGCAAGAAGCAGTCACCTGCAAACAACAACTATATGAACATTAAGATTTCAAAACCATAGTTTCCATATATTTGTGTTTGACATTATACACCTGAAAATTAGATCTTCAATCTGACAAAATACAGTTATCACATACTGAGATGTGTTTACAAATTGTAGTCATAACTGTTGGCTAAAGCATTTATGTGAAAATGAGGATAAGTAACTTAAGACTATTTGAGATCCAACCCATGCAAGAAATAATTGATGCTGTGGAAAACAAATTATGGGCAGGTGAATTCACTGTGAACTAGTATGTATAGACTACCATGAACTCATGAGCAGTCTTTAACAAATGTGCAGTTCTATCTACAAAATTCCTACAGCCAGTTTTATCTGCATATATAAACCTCCACTCAACCGTGTCAAATAGATGTAAGAAGATAAATTACCTTGTACTCCTCTGGAATAACTAGCTCAGTCAAATCAATAAGATCAATAGGAACAGGATGGGGCAACATTGCAGCTTGTTTCTGCTTATGAGTGGTACTGATGCATGATATTTGAATCTGACATTTTCATTTTGCTACAGACTGGCTGACAAACTCTGCTTGGCTGTTTTTTTGGTGTTAAAGGCTCTGCACATAATGACATTGCAGACATGGAGCATTTCAGGCCTGAATTAGTCTGGAGCTAGGCTATGCTTATCTAGTTTCACCTTTGTCTTGATTACATCATCAGATAGCATCTTTTGCTTGTAACCTTCATGAGTCAACTTGCTCCTGTACCAAAGAGACTATAACACTTCATGGTGATAATGGTTGATTTCTGATAACTATCACTGAGATTCCAATCTTGAAGGCAGTCATGGAAAACTGCTGCCATTTGTACATTCATGTTCTCTTTAGGTGGGTCAAGAGTCGAGGTTGGCATTAGCATTGTTTAAGTAGCAACTAATTCAGCAGTAACCTTTGTCTTTGGAGGTATGATCATAAGGTATGAGCTGTACATACCTGTTTCCATTAAACGATCTCAATTGTCTTAGTAGTTTAAAAGAGTAGCTGCTTTATTACATTTTGATTCTTAAAAATCAAAAGACTTTGTTAGGTAAGTGCAGGCTGATAGCTTAGTGAACCATAGAAATTGAAGCATAATGCTCACGCTCACCATCTGGGATTTCTGTTAAATTATAGTTGTTTGGAACTGACCACTGCTGATGTGCCAGTAAATGAATTTCTTTTTTTCTTTTCTTATTGTCTAAATACTGCTAGGAAAATGAAGGCTTGTCAAAGACTGATTTAAAATATGGAAATGCCATAGATGCCATAAGGTGAATGCTAAGGCATTTGATGACTCGCAGACAATGAATCAGCCACCCTGCTCCCTATATTAGGCTTTTGGCTTTTTTTCTGTTTTGAAATTAAAGAGTTTCTCTTTCCCCATTGAAGGGGTTTTGATGATATACCATCAATTTTACTAGTACAACAGTGACTCTGTGGATATTCCAAAGAAAGGACTTTCTACTGGCAGTTGCAGTATGCCAAAATTAGTGTGCGCTTTTGTCAGGAATGTTAGCTTTAAAGGGCCACCATCTATGAGATGTTAGGTGTTCTGTCTTTTCAGTCAATCCGTTAACTTTTTGATCAGTCATTGAATATTACCACACACACACACAGTGAATTTCAAAGTTATAAACTAACTATACAAAAACACTTATCTTTTTTTCAATAGCTTATTGTTAATAAAAAATTCAGTCTCAACAAAGAAAATAGGAAAATGGTTACAACAAGCTTTTTGCATAATTATGGCCTCAGCAAGTTATTTCTATGAATGTTAATTTAGTTAATACGAAAAGCATGGTTTTTGCATTTGTATCTGATATTATATCTTATGAGTCATTTTTTGCTTTTGTAGAAATGTTAATATGCCTCATTATTGATGACTGCTCTGTTTGACAGATGAACATTGCACCCAAAATGAAATTCCTTACAAAACAAGGGTATCATTTGTTATTTCCCTTCATAAAACTGGTTACTCCTAATGGAAAATTAGGGTGAAAAGTTTAGTTATAAAGGATGATGTGCGAACAAACATAGAAAGAAATCAGTTGGCTCAGTCGTAAAGGGCTGAGAAAGGATGAGAGAAACCAGGAAATGGGACATAAAAAGTCCTTGCTTAGACATTATAACAAGAAAAAGCAACTTGAATGTGTTAAACAATATCAGAACCACATCTTGGAGCAATGTAGAGTGGACAGATGAGTGTTTTAAAATATTCAGTTCTAAGCAACAACAAAATATGAGAATGAAGGCTGGAGAATAAGTATAAATGAGCTGTGTTTACCCTACAATTATCTTGATGGAAACTTGAAAGTATGATGTGGTTTTCCTGTTGACTTGATAAAAATTGATTGGATTCTCTTAAAAGAATGGAGATTGCAATATTCACAGTGCCATGCAATGAGTACTGGGTTTACGCTGCAACAAGAAAATGATCTGAAGCGCTCAATACTACTAAAAACCATGCTTTCGCCCCCCTTAATCTCTAGATCTGAACCCCACTGGACTTGTGCTGTGTGTAGTATGAACTAGATTGAAAAGAAAAGTCTAATCATTGTCAATCAGCTATTGAACTACTTGCAAGAGGAGTTAGAGATACTTAAAAGGAAATATTTTGGAAGGTTATTGAACAGAATGCACTGAATATGTGCAGTAGTTATTTATGTGACTGTAATGAAAAATACTATTATGTAATGGTTTAAGCTTTTCCTTTATCTTTTTGACAGAAATGCATTTTCAAGCATGACTATTTAAATCACAAGTACCTGAGAAAAAGGGCCATCTACTTGGCCACTCTTGCTCGTTATCTCAGAGACTTTGAAATGGTCCAAGAGCTCAAATTCACATACCACCATGGCAACCATTTAAAGCCGATCTTAATAGTTCTTGTAAAAGGTAAGTGGTTAGCTAATTTTTTTAAAAAGTTGGAGTGTTAATATGAGAAAGAGAGATTTTGTACATTCAAAAGCTGCTTGTTCATTTTGTACTCAACTGTAGGGGTGGATGTTTGTTTGAAGTTGTTAGTAATGAGTTAGTTTTCTCCAACACAGAGACAAAAAAAGGCAGAGGGAGAGAATGATAGAGAAAAATCATTTATTTCTTCCTCTATGACAGGGTTAAAATAAATGCTGCTTTTGTAATAAATTGATGTGCTAGTTCTCATCTGTTCCTGAGGACTTTAGTTGTAATAGGTATTGTTCTCATGAAAAATAATCAGAAACCATTATAATTTTTCTTCTTTTTCAGGATCTAGTAAAAATCCAGTTCGCATTCATCTTCATAGTTATTGCAACAAAACCGTCTTTCAGACTAGCAAGTTCCACATTGGCAAGAACAACGTGTGGCAGACATGGTTTGCTGGAGAAGAAAGACATGATTCAGGTTTACAACTTATGAATATTGATGTGTTGTGTATGAGATAGGAAAAAATGTATTAATTGCTTATTTTTGTTTGTTTATTTGTCTTTCTTTCTGTTTGCACTAACATTACATTTTATTATAAGCATTTCTTTACTTCTGTTGGTCTTGTGTTTTTGTAGTGTTAGCTACAGATCATTTTCTGAACTTGCTATTTTTAAGACATTATTACAGATTTGCTGTCTTTTTAAACTTGGAAAATAAATAGAATCAGTTACAAAGCAGATTTTTTAATTTAAATAAAAGTACAATTATAAAAATATTTATTTGAAGTTTCTTCACTTTGGTGATCTGCATAAAACTCACCTGTAATCAGTGTCAACTTGTTTAACAGCACCCTTCTTTGCCAGACACCCTTGAGAAAATGGCATGCTACCCTTTTATTAATTGAATTAAAAGTTAACCTTATTTCATCTTATAAACCTGTCTTGTCTTATCAGCATTTTGCTTCACATGAAAATGTGGGATACCTTGTATTGCCATTAAAAATCATATATCATCCAATTTTTCAACAAAAGGGTAAATTTGGTGAGTGATTTTTCTTCCAAGTAAACATTTTTTGTTCTATGTTATAATAAACATACATTTTCAATCATTTAACCTTGTGTCAATAATCTGTAAATACTCGCACAGTTTGTCCAGTTATTGTATTTTTTGGAGAAATCAGTGTGGAGTATAAGTCAAATTGGTTAATTTCGCATTTTTCTTTCCTCCATTCATAGGTAAGTCAATTTGGAGTATAAGACAAGATGCTACATCAACTATGGAAGTTAGCCAGACTTTCAGCCCGTCAGAATAATATGTCAAATCTCACATAACACTGTCGTATTGCATTGCTATCATTGGTACAACCAAGCTCATGAATGTTAATAAACTGTTTTTGCATATCACTGAACTACTTTGTGGGATGATCTTTGGGATAAATGGGATGTTAAATTAGATTTTCAACATGTTTCTAACCATGGAGAGACATAACTGATCTTTGAAATATGTTTCTTCCAAATATTGAGTTCGCACTACTTACATAGTTTAGAATGTAATCATTTTATACAGCTACTTATGCACTCTATTTAGTTTCTCTCTCAGTGGCAGCTCTACAAAGACACAGATACTTTGTTCAATAACAAAAACAAAATTTTTAAAACTAATAAACATTTTGGGTGGATGGATCAAGTCATTTTTTCATTGTCTTATTTGCTGTCCCAATCACAGTGGATTTTATACTTATCTTTATCTGCCACATTTCATTTCATTTGTGGGTTAATATATTGGTGTGTCTCATCTTTCTTTGACACATTCACTGGGAATGGTTACATCTATCAGCTAATGCATTTTTGGTTCTCTAATCTTAATGATGTCAGGTTGCACGTATTCTAGAATAGTCACAATCTGGTAAAATACTGTCTAGGTTTATATTTGTACCAGTTATCTGCAGTATTTAATGCTTACATTTTATTATTATAGGGGAAAACATGAAAGAAATTGTTCCAACACCAGTATACAACAACACCATTTTGGAAGACATGAGCATGCTGGAGAACAATCAGTGTCTAATGAAGACTTTGGAAGATTCTTCGGGCATACAGGATGGGATTTGTCTTTTGAAAGTTTGGCTTCAACAGAGACAGTTAAACTTGGTGAGCAGCTTGTGTGTACAAGTTCTTGCCAGTATTTGGCTAGAAATAAAAAGAGTACTTGCTCAAGGAATTACATTTTTTTAAAAAATTGTATTTAATAATATTTCTTCAATTTATTCATGTGGACAAAATAACACAAATTGGCACTAAGTTTCATACCATTAATACCTCAATTGAAAATTTGACAATCCTATACTGTTTTACAGCTCTCTTCTTTTTTTCTATACACATGTTTATGTTTAACTTATGAACTAGTATCTTAAATATACAATGCTCTGTTGTTCATTTTTCTTTTAAGTAGAATTGTTTGAAAAATTTGCTGAGGGAATTGCAGGTCTGTTAACTATAATAATGGGTCATCATGAGTGAGTTGTCTATCAGACAGTCATAGAAACTGGTGTCTTGCTTGACTTGTACACAGTACATCTTGCAGACAAAATTGGGCTTGTGTTACAGTTAGAGCAAGTTTTTTATGCACCAGCTGAAAACACCAGGTGTAAAGCTTTTATCTTGTTGCTACTGAATGCTAGACAAATTTGGACCAAGAACAGAAGTTCTCCCAACTCTGTATTCTCTCATTTTTTGCAGGGGTTTGGAGCTTTTTCTGGATTTATCATGTCCATGTTTGTTGTCTATTTATTATCGAGAAAAAAATTGATCAAACCAATGAGCAGCTATCAGATCATGAGGAACACTTTGCTCAACCTTTGTATGTATTAAAGATTTATATTTGTCTATTTTTCTGTGTACAATGTACGCCACTTAAGTTGAAAATGGTTAATTAGACATCACGTTTATTATGGAATGTTTTTGAACTCCACACTACTGAATTTACCGTTGTGTTCTCTCTCTTAATACGAAATAATTGGCCAGCACCAGCATGAGAAACAGTTTCAGTTACATTGATTGGTTTTCACAAAATTTTTGTGAACATTCACAATAGATTTATTTATTTGTTGTCAGCACTATTGTTGCAAAGGTGATTATTTGAAATTAGTTGTGGAATTTGCTTCAATACATAATGTACATACCATCATGTTGAAATGTAAACAGGGCATCTCTTGAATTAAGAATGAAAATACTAAAGGAAACTGGTGCCAGAAAAGGCACTGCATTCCAGTCATCTTGGATACAAATGAGAAAAGGCCAGGAAGAAGGACTCATTGATGCTCCTTACTTGGTTTAAGCAAGCCAGAGCCATGAATGTCCAAATCAGGATAAATCTTGATGGAGAAAACCTTTGATATCACAAAAGAACTAGGAATTACCAACTTTTCTCTAGAGTCAGGATGGCTTGAGCTATTCAGACATTGTAAAAGAATTGTCTACAAAACTTTGTGATGAAGCAGTGTTTTTGTCAGAAACTGCCTATCATAGGCTGGAGATCAACAGCTCCTTCACTTTTGTGGTATTGTAACCCTAGAGATGTTTCCAACAGATGAGACTGGTTGTTTTCTAGTTAGTATTGATAATCAACTTTGTATGTTTTTCTGTCTCTCTTACTTTGAAAATGGTTATGATGAAAATATTTGTGATTCCAAGAATTTCATCTTATCAATAGTGCTTTTGTATGGATTATTGTTGGTTTATTCTTCTGTGATGTAAGCATTTTCAAGCATCTTATCATCTGTATGTATTAAGGATTTTTATTGGGTTTATATTTGTTTTTAAAATATATTTAGCATTAGAAGATATAGCCTCTCAATCATTTTTAGATCTCTCAGGGCCTTTCCTTTTAAGTACATGAAATATGATTTTTTTATGGCAGAAAGATAAAGGAATACATTGAGCAGAAAGAAATTTATGATATTGTGATAGTAACAAATTTTTGTGCTAAATGTTTAAAAAAAAAAGACAATTTCTTCTTTTTTAAATTTTTTAAAACTCAGCAAAGTACATCTTCTGTATCAGTTATAAATTAAATGCCTGGTGTTATTATTTTTGATTTTCTAGCTCAGGCAAACTGGACAACTGAGGGTATTTCATTGTGCATTGAGCATGCGAATGACAAAAGACCAGATCTCTCTGATTTTCATAAAACATTTGACGTGACGTTTGTAGACCTGTCTGGCTATGGCAACTTGTGTGCCACAATGACCAAGTCCACATTTTATCAGGTACAACACTCCCTGCCATGCTAATGTGCTGGTAGAAGCTTCCAGAATTACTTTAAATAAATATTGAGAAAATCTGTCTGACCCAAGTTAACATATAATTAATTCTATCTTTAAGGAAAATTATTAAAATTAAAATGCATTTATTCTGCAGTCTGAGATTCCAACCTCTTACTGAGTGCAATCAGATTTCATATTTTTGTCAAAAGCATTTAAATTATTCCTTTTGTCTTCCATCACCATTAGTATTTCCTCATTCCACCTGCTTTTATTTTCCTGAATTTAGAAAATTATGTTAAAATTTTTCCCCCCCAGATATTTGATATCAAATTTAATGGAAATCTACCATTTTTTCTCAAAGAAATATTGAATAAATAATATATTCAATTGAAAAAATACCAATCATTTTTTTTTAAATCTCTAGTAGTTTAATGCTTATTGAAAACTTCAGGGTTAATGGTCATTCCAGATAAGGAACTCTTTCTACACAATGTGGTTAATAAATTAGCAACAAAACCTGGCCCCACACATGCTAAGTTTGGTTTATCTTACATTTCTGCAGACAACACAACTGAGGCTCAAGAGTTATGCTCCCTTGGGAAAAATTTGACTACTAGTGGTAAACCTTTTAATTTTATTTATAATTTTGTTAATATTTTTTGCTTTTAATTCAGGCAAAACATGAAGCAAAGCAAGCTCTGGAAATTCTGGATGACAAAGCAACCAAAGGATTTGAAGCATTATTTATTAAACCCCTTCCATTTGTTGAGAAGTTTGATCAGTTTTTCCAGTAAGTTCAGCTTTGACTTCACTTTCTCTTTCCACTCATCAGGCTATACACTGAAATGTTTCATCTTAAAATCTCCCTTACCCCTTATTTGAAAGGGAAACACACTGGTAGTTTTGACCATCAAATCATATCAATCTTGGTGTACTAGTGTATGGCTTAGAAAGTGTTTATACCATGTTGCAGTAAGTTCATGATGTAACTTTGATTAGATGGGATTATTTTCTTTTTCTTAAAACATTCTACTGGAATACAGTGGAATCCACAACTACTGTTCCCAGTATGTGTTCAGGTGTGTATGTATACTTTGTCTCTCTCTCTTTCTAGCATATGAGTAGCCATTTTGTTTGGGAACTATTTTAGTTAACTACATAATTGAAAGAAAGTGATTAAAAGCATTTGATATGAAGAAAAAAAGAATTTCTTTAACTATTCTCAGACAAAAGTAAATACTGAAAGTTGTTAAATAAAGATCTTATTCAGTTTACCAAACAGAGAATAAAGATGCATAATTTAGAAGATTTTGCTTATTTGTTCCATGATCATGAATGAGACAGATAATAAGATGAAAACCAGCTGGTATGACACCAACTGTAGTCAGGAATACATGTGCTGTGCTATATCAAGACTGACAGGGTACCTCAATGCATGAAAATTTATTATTCATTAAATTTAGAAATTTCTCTTTGTTTATTAAAATAAAGTTTTCATGTGTTAGTGACATAGTTAGAATCAGCCTCTTGCTCAGGATTTTACCAAATAATCTATTATTTCCTTGGCTGTTACATTCAGATGATATTCAGTTATATGAGGTTACTTTTTCAGCTTGTTTTCTTGTGTGCATAAATTAGGTAGATAAAGAGAGTTTATAGTTTATTTCAAGCAGCAGTCTTTTTAGTAGCTACCTTGAAGTTTGTAGCTAAATTTAATCTTCACTATGAGACCTCTCAATAATACTGTGAGTAAATTGTTTTTTACTGATTCTCTCAGTTTCTCATTTTTATCTTTGTCAGTTATTAAAAAAAATATTTTGATAGATATAGTTTCGAAATGCTTGATGATTTCAGCCCATCTCTTTTGAATTTCCTTTTGAGAGGGGGGAAAGCAAAGTGATTTGTTCAGTGTCTGAGGACAACTCCCCAACATTATGATTTTTCATTTAATTATCTATCTCTCTATATACTTTCAGTATCTGTAACACAGAGAATCTTGAACATCTATCCCAAAAGCCAGAAATAGCCCCCAGAGTTTTGGACCTTGGTGGACATTTCATATATGCTGTAGTTCCAAAACTCCTAGAAATCTTGGGAAAGGCTCTAGAGAAAAGAGTTTCATTTGTCCAGCTGAAGCCAGAGTCCTGTCCAGAGGTAATAATGTAGCTGTCTGATTGGTATAAGACCAATTTTATTGTTTATTTTTTTAACCTTCTGTGTATTACCTGAGGTTCTTTGCAGCCCACCTCTCTTCAAATCTGCAGCACAGCTGAATTATAAGGGCTGTGATATACACTACCTTTCTCGTTAATATAAGTTTCTGAAACAAATCTGTATTGCTCAACACCACCTGTTTTACACTGATTGTGTTGACTAAACATACAGCTAGTTGAGCGCAAATACTATTGTCTCCAGGCTGGGATGGTGGTATGAGGGAGGTAAAACTTGATGTGGTATACTTAGGGTTTAGTGACTACTGACTATGGGTGTGCAATATTACTATTAGGTTGTTACAAAGGTTTTGTCGGGTTTTTTACCGCAACAATGAGACTTCATATCGTTGCTGAATGTGAAGTTTATTAAAGTAAGTTCCATTACAATTAATACACTTCTGCCAACGAGTTACAAGCACATTTATACCATTTTGAAAAAATCTGGATTTCTGGAGTCGATAAACTGTTGGAAGGTAGCTTCATTTGCTGCTGGTTGGAGGTTGGAGAAGGATTTCATATGGAGGAAGCTGTCAAGGTGTTTGAAGAGATAGTAAGTAGTATGTGGTAGAAAAGCCTGGTGAATAGGCTGGTTGAGGGAGAACTTGTGTACCTCAAAGTGTTCAGTTTTGAAGAGTCACTTTTGCAACATGAAGACAAGCATCGTTGTGGAGCAGGATTAGGTCTCTTCGATTCAACAATGCAGGCTGCCATTGGGAGAGTTTCTGATGAGAGTTTAATTCATAACAATACCTTTCAGCTGTGATGGTTTCACCAGGTTGCAAGACGTTATAGTGGATAACACCAGTTGCAGTCCAACAGACAGTGACTATGACTTTCTTTGGGTGTAGGTGCTGATCATTTTCAATTGTTGTAAAGGATCCATTTGTCATCACAATGATTTGATCAAGAAATGGTTCGCTTTTGTTTCTTATGACAAGCAAAGAGCAGATCTCCAATCGACGATTTTGTTGTTTATTCAATTCATGAGGCACCCACTTGTCAAGCTTTTTCACCTGGCCAATTGTGTCAATATGCCAGGAAACAGTGACACTGCTTATGTCAAACTCTCCAGCAATTTCTGTGCTTGGATCAGCTTCAACTGAGGCTTTCAGATGGTCATCATCACAGCTGGAAAGATGTCAGCTATGTTCTTTATCTTCGAAGCTCATATCTCCTGATCTAAACTTTGCAAGCCATCATTGTACTGTGCACTCACTCACTGTGTCCTCCCCCCATTCTTGCTTAGTGCTACAAGTTTCCTCGCTCGCTTTGTTGCCTAGTTTGAACTCTTGAAGCAAAATGGCACAAAAAACTTTCCCATCCATGCTTCACTCAGAATCCTGAAACAAATATCCATTTATGATTTTTAAAAAGGTAGGTTTTGCATAATGAATGCCAAAGCACACACTACAAAACTATATATAACTTATCTACATACACCTTCACAAGCATGTAAAAAATGAACTCAAAATTAACATAATATAAAAACTGACAAAACGTTTGTACCGACCTGATAGCATATTTAGTTTGTCACGATGTATATTCGCAGTGTACATGATACTATGATTGATGATGTTTCTATCCTAGACTCCTTTGTTTGTTTTACAATATTTGGATGTTCCTAATCACTAATATAGTTGCTGAAACAAAAACGTTGAACATATATTAGAATGGTAAAAATGACTGAAAAACAATCTTTATAATTATTAGCATTTCACATTTTTTCTGCTGTTTTTTTTTTTTTTTAAAAAAAATAATTAAGTGCATGAGTGTTGGATGAAAAATGGGCGGGTAACAGATCTGTCAGAAATATAAAAACATTTGACTTTAAAAACATTCAAAATAAAAAGAAACCAAATACTAATATACAGTAGTTGGTGAGAGTTGGGTTTCAAAATCTTCAGCAACCTCCTTAAGTTTTAACAGTTTAATGGCATTAAATTTGATGAGCTTGTGCTCACCTTATCAGAGCCACACACTGGTGGTAAATTCTGATCAGTCGTCTTTATGGATTTTTTTGTTTTTGTTTTAAAATATATAAAACCTCAGAGCCAAATGTTAACATGTTGATAATTCTTGAATCTGTGAAGATGAATTATTTTTATGAACAATAAATGTGTTTCACACCACCTTTAGTTTACTGTATTTTCACATCGGTACGATACATCATACATGTATACCATTGGTAAATTGAAAACCCTCACGTTTCCATATTTAGGGTCTCTTTGGAGGACCATGAGAGTAATACTCCGAATAATCAGCCTCAAAGGTTGTGCATTGCTGTTTGTGCTGCTGGGGATCACATTGGAGTCCAGGGAAAAAATAAACTGACTCAAAGGCTAATTATTTTTTTTAAAAAAAAATTTAAATGTCACAATTTAAATTTTATCTGTTGGTTTGTAAAAGTCAAAATCTCTAAAAGTAAAGCGATTTTATATAAATGGATTCTTGCAGAGTGTTGGAAAGATGAAGATCAAAGGAATGAATTGTTTTTTCTTTTGGTTTAGTAGCATGATATTGGCTCAATGTTGTTCAGTGAAATCAGAGAGTTTTCGAGTTTTTTATCGTATCCCAGATATAGAAAAGTTAATTAGCTTTAAAAAACTTGTTAGAGTAGTAATACCATTTTTTATCTCTAACTGAGAAGAGTGAAAAGAAGCAGGGGCTTGATGATTTGAAAGGACTAAATACTATGTTTATGAGTTTAACAATAGAAATGTAATTCTGCATATTTTTGGACTTCTGATGTTAGATGTGCTGGTCTTTATTATATAGTAGGGATTTGATCTGATTCTAACAGCAATACTTTCCAATTGATTTCCAGTGGTCCATTAATAAGAGCCCACCTAAATTGATCAGTCCACAGTACCTGACCATTGGTTTGTCTCTGATTCCAGAGTTTGCAAGCAGTGTTTTAGAAAAGGGACCACCCGCAGATTCACCAGAGGTAACCATTATAGATTAGTTTTAGAATTTTCATGTTTAACAGATATGACTAAGGTATATCCTTGAAACACACAAGGCCATTATCTACTACTAACTGGAGATGTTATAAACCTGGTAAACTTACATGTGAAACAACAAAACCCATACAGACTGACATTAAGGTATTTTTAGAAGGCAGGGGAAATAGATTACTATAAAATTAAAATTTGATTCCAGATAAGTATAAAAATATATTTGCTTTAGTTGCTTATTTATTTGAATACTTTTGATAAGTTCCTAATTTCAGTGCTTTGTTGTGTATTCTGGGGACTTTGGCAGGTTAATGAAAAGAAATTGATGATATGGGAGGCAAAGATTGCTTATGTACAGTGCTGAACAAAAGAGTTGGGACACTTCCTGTGAAATTGATATTTGAGCTCCCTCGTTTTAACAGACGCATTTAAATACCCACCACATTGTTTATTATATGCACAAAACATGCCTTTACAATGTATAAAAGCACCACATGCTATATGTTTACATATTCTCTGGAAAAAATATTTGAATTGGCAATGTCCGATTTGTACTGCGACAAAATTGTTGGGACAGTGAGCAAGTCCATAAATATTTTTCAACATTCCAATTTACAATCGAACAAAGGCATGGAAATGATCAATTGACTAGTAGTGGATGGCGTATCCGTGATTTTCGATCACTTCTTGACAATGACGGAGCATGGATTTGACCAAACAAAGGCAGTCAGAATTGGCCATTTCCTGCCAGCTTTTCTTGACAGCCTGCCAGAATTGGTCTTGGTTGAGATTCTTGTGTTTGGCCACCTTGGCCTTCAGCTGCTTCCAGGCATTTTCGATTGGGTTGAGATCCGGACTTTGGGGCAGCCAGCACATGACATCCATTCCTAGTTGGGTGGTGAGGGAAGTGATGATTGGCGGTGTGGTGAGGGGGCATTGTCATGCTGGAAGATGGTGGTGACTGGCATGTTCTCGTCGATGTAGTCAGTGACGACATCCCTCAGTAAATTGCAGTAGGTCTGGGCGGTCACTCTGCCCCTGATCAACTTGAAAGGGCCTGGTCCTGCCTTGCTGATACATCCCCAGACCATCAACGATCCTCCTCCGGCCTGTACCATCAGTCGAGTGCACTTTATATTGTATTTTTCACCATGGTAACGTTGAACGTATACTCGCCCAGCACTGTGAATGTGCATGATCATCGTTTTGTTGGAAAAGAGAACTCTAGTCCATTGAACTTTAATCCAGTTTTTCTGCGCTTTAGCCCATGCTATGTGGATGTGCCTGTTCTTGTTGCTGATCAATGGCTTTTTCTGGGCGATTCGTCCATAGAGATTCCCCTCGCATAGACGAAGTTGAATAGTGCGACTGGAGACATTCACTCCACTCAGGGAGGCTCGAATGGCCGTCGATGTCAGGAAACAATTGGCCCTAGTTTGCGACAAATGATTTGATCCATTTTGTTGCCACATTTTAACGGTCTTCCGATCCACATTTTTGGTTTCGTGTTTCCGGTCTCCTTGTACTGCTTCAGAATGTGGTTTACAATGCTTTTCAGGCAATTGACTCGATTGGCTATCTCCCGACAAGACAGATTTTCTTGGTGGTGCTCAACTATCAAGTCTCTGATTTCAGATGATGTTGTCTTGCTAGGCATGGTGCATAAATGATCTTAAATGGCCTTAGATGATGTGATTCTATTCGTTTAATCCTTTAGAAATGAAAATATTAAGGGGACTAAATGTATGCACAGATTTTGTCGCGGTACAAATTTGACTATGCTAATTCGAATATTTTTTCTAGACAATAGATACACATATGACATTTGTCATTTTTACACATTGTAAAGGCATGTTTTATACAACTTATGGACAATAGGATGGCTATCTGTATGCAAATGTAAAAACGAGAGTTCAAATATCAATTTCACAGCAAGTGTCCCAACTCTCTTATCTGGCACTATGTTTGGAATAATAAATTTTACATGCACTATTTTTCAAAAATATAAAATCATCAATAAAGGAGTAATAAGGTTTTTTTTTTTCACTAGGTTTCATGAAATTTTCAGCATTACCTTTCTTTTCTAGGAATTACCAATCTTCAGCTGCAGTATACACTGCTTCAGAAATGGCAAGGTTTTTACTGCATTTACTCTATAATTAATTATTTTTTTAAGGCTAAAGAGTTTCGAGAGTTCTGGGGAGAGAAATCTGAGATGCGAAGATTTCGGGATGGCAGTATAAATGAAGCTGTTGTATGGACAACTGAATCACTGCAGTCGGAGAAAAGACTTGTTTGCCGTGATATTGTCACATACATACTCAACCGGTAAGTTAAGAATACTCTGATGTGTCATACGCAACGTTGAAAGAACATCATCATCAAAAATTGCTTTTGACACTTATCAGAAATTTGCATAAGAATTTTTAACTGATGCTTCCAAAAAAGTACAGCATGTAATTTTCTGGACATATTTCCAAAAATGTATTGCATGGAAAAAAATCTTGACATGGTTTTTCCTCATTCTTCCTCACCCACCAGTCACATGATTTTCCTCTTGAGACTCTGCTTTTCTTCCACATCTAAAAAATGAAGAGTACTAGTGGGAATTTCCCTGCTGGAGTGGAAAATGCTGAACACATAATTGGCAATGCTTACCAGTGGGCAAGTTTTCTCCCTTGTATACTGTTGGAGGGGGGGGGTGCTGCTATCTATATATATATATCTTTGCACTCAAAAGCAAGCCCAACATTATTTTATTTATTTTACTTTATAAGGCCTCTGACAGTAACCTGGTATCAAAGGGGCTATTGCTTGGCAACTTCAGCTGAAATTAGGACTTTTCAAGCTGGTTTAGTGAAAACTAAGCTTAATCATAAAGCCTGGATAGTTTGAGGGTGATTTGATTGGGTTTGTCCACTTATTGACAACCCTCAATTCAGTAGAGGTTTTTATGTATAAATCCTTTGCAGAATCCCTTTATTAAGTGGAGGGAAACCAGAGACTACAAAAAGAAAGTCCATGTGGGTCCATGGGATCATTCAGAAGAGTTCTGATTTGACATGCTAAAAAGAACAATTAAAAAATAAATTATTTGGTAGAGCTTAACTCTCATATATTTAACAAAGAGCTAGAAGTGAAAGTGATGATGTATACACAGAGAGAGAGAGAGCAAGCAGTTGTTTAGGCCTAAAAGGGATCAATGTTCATTTTGAGGAAAAAAAAGCCTCTCTCCCAATTTTAGGGTGATTTCACTAACACTGCTTTTTTAAAATGTATTATAAACCAAGATTTTACTTTTGCTTTTGCAGCTACTTTGACATTCCAAGAGAGAGTATTCATTATGTTGGCAATCAGCTGGACCCACTTCTTCATATTCCAATAACCAAGAAATTCTCAGATACATTATATGGCACAGGAGAGGAGCAGCACTTTCAGGTCATCCAGAGTTATGATAGCCTCTGTAAGATTCTGCGCAAACTGGATCTGCCTTTGAGTATTTACAGCATTCATGGAATATCACCAGTTTTCCGTTTTGCTGAGGTAAAATGCATATTTTTTTGGTCTGTGGTGGCTTTACTTTTTCTCATTTTTATTCACATGAAGTGCAGCACAACTGTTTATATGCATTAATTAGGATAATTTGTGTAGATATGGATATTCAAACCTAATAAAAAATAAGAAACTTGTTCATATTGTCAATAATAAGGCTATCTAGCTATTTTTCTATGTTTTCATTATTAATGTGATGCTTAAAGTTCTATGTGCATAACTGTATCCAGCAAATGCCATGTAGATGTTCACTGCATGGATAGTTAACTACAAATGTTGTGGTGACAACAGAATAGCTTGAATCCTTTTCTGATAGTCATGGCAGCTTGTTGTCATAGAAAGACAATTATCTTCTGCAGGTGCCCAGAAACTATGGTGATCTACTCCATGACACTGGATATCTAATTTGGATATAAGGCAAATGTATGGTCAAGATGATCAAAAGCATGGACAACTCATTGGAAAATGAATAGAATTTAACTATATTAGAATTTTAGCAAGGATCATGCATCATGCATTTTATAATTATCCCTCTCTTATATTCTGAAGCAAAAGAAAATATTTCTTTGTAATTGTTAAGCCCCCTGACTGACTGACTATCATTGAGGGGATTTCTGTGGATGTTCTTGAACCATATGATATCCAGCTTCAGTTTCAGGGCTTCTAGACTGTCCTGGTAACCTGCCTATCTAGCTCTGCTGATATCTCTAAATCTAAAAAAAAATCACTTGTGTTTCAGGTATTTCCTGCATTGCCAGCCAACAGAAAGTACTCTTTACAAGCTGTAAACGATGGGAATAGACTCGTTCCTTCTGCAGACAGAAGTTGTCCATTCTGGACACCAGTTCTAAAAGGTTGCTGTTTTATATTCATCAAAATTATTTTAAAAAAAATTTATGCAATATCTAAATTGAGCTGCCATGTGCTGATTACAAGTGACTCGAACATATATTTAAAGCTGATGTAAGAAGCAATATTTACTGCTTGATTTGACTAACAAAAATTAAAAAAAAAAAGTATGTATTTACTAGCAGAAGCAAATGCTTACTAATATGTAAAGGTAATGTAGTTAACAATCACAAGGACACATAACGTGTGTGTACACCTTCCAAATCTTAAATTTTGAACTGTTCGTCTTTTAATTTTTTTTATCTAGAATAGCAACAATCTATTTTATTTATGAAATTTTATTTTGATCTATAAAAGATTCATTTCATTAATTAAAATTGTTAGTATGAACTCAATTTTTATTTAACTTTTGCACTTTTCTAAAAAAAATTGCTTTATCTAGATAACTCAGACCAATCAGGATTCATTAGTACTTTTTTAAGTGGCATTCAATCTAAAATATGCTTGGCTTTATATTTTTTATTTTTAGATAATTTTTTTGAAACTGTGGCAACATTTGTATTAATTATGAGGCTTTATAATATTAATCTAGTGCTCTGAAAAGAGGGAGGAAAGATTTTGAAAATATTCTCTTATGTTTTTAAATTAGTTGGGTTATCTTAAGATAAAAGAAGTTTAAACAACATGAAGCACAGTTTATTTATGCATCTTTTAAAATTCTATAGGATTACCTTTAATTAAAGTAAGTTTTTGACTATAAATATATTTCTGATTTTACTATTATTCTTTTTTAGTTTTTATCTTACCACACATTTATTGCGGATATTAAGTATAGAGTACTTTTTAAAGCAAGGATTATCTATTCATCTTTGTGAGTAATTTGCAGCCATTTGAGTTTATAAGCAACACATCTATCACTGGTAATAATGCATTTATAGGAAGAAAGAATGCCATCATTAAAATGTGACTAAAAGTTCTGGAATTATGAACACACTTTTTCCTTGCTTATAAAGTGACAGTTTATGCTAATTCACTGTCCCAGAATATAAAGTAATTGATGCTCATTTATCTGAAATCTAGAGAGCTACCATTTTTTAAAATAATTTATTTTCCTTTTTGTTATCGTAATTTTGGAAATTTGTTGAAAAAAAGTTCATGAAAGCTTTCTTCAGATAATGAAGCAGCTGTTATGGGTAAAATAGTGCATCTGAAACTACTGTAAGGTTTAAGATAAAATAGAGTTTACAATTAGTTTAGTTGTTTGTAGTTTGTTTATTTCTGTTGCTCTGTTGTTTTTTTTTCTCAGAGGTAGTTTTGCTTTGAAGGGACAGGTCTGTGATGCACAGCAGATTTCCCAAACTTAATTAAAAACAGCCTTTTTTACAACAGTGCTCTGCATACTGGAAAGTAGCGGAAAGTGGCCAGATGATATCGAGGCAATTAGGCGATTAAAAGCGGCTTTTCATATTAGGTTGGGAGAATTGCTGAGCAATGAACTTATATTTGCTGTAAATGTGAAGCAGACATTTGTTGATGTCTTCAGCGTAAGTACACTCACTATTCTGTGTGTGTGTGTGTGTGTGTGTGTTTCTCTTTCTCTCTCTCTGCAGTTGATTGGAAACTAATGTAATCTCCCCATCTTTGTGAAGGGCAGACAACCCAATCCAAAGGTGTCTCATATGCATCATACAATGAACTATTTTTTATATTTACAACAACAACAAAATCTAAGGATAAAATGATAGTATGCATTTTCTTGTGGTAAACACTTAAAGACCTATACAACCAATAGAAATGTATGTATTAACTCCACTTAAATGAATTCTCTGCACAAGGAGTTGCATCCCTTTCAACTTGTGATGAAAGAAAAAATGAATTCCTTTATTATTACTGACCTGATGGTTGTCATTTTTATTCTGCATCTGTAGCATTTTAGAATTAATCTATGAAAGTAATAAATATTGCATTAAAATTTAATTTGCATTAACATTAATTTCTGTATAATAATTAAAAGTATTAGATTGGTAAAAAAGTTTTGTCGGATTTTTTTTACTGCAACTGATACTTCATATTGTTGCTGAACGTGAAGTTTATCAAATCAAAGTAAAGTTCTAAAAAATAGATACACTTCTGCCAACAAGTTAGAAAGTGCATTTATACCATTTTTAAAAAGTATGGATTTCTGGAGTCAATAAAATGTTGGAAGGCAGTTTCATTTGCTATTTGGTTGGAGAAGTAGTCTGTGGGACAAAGGTCTGGTGAATAGGCTGGGTAAGGGAAAACTTCATACCCCAACGTGTCCAATTTCTGAAGAGTCACTTTTGCAGCATGAGGACGAGCATTGTCATGGAGCAGGATTAGGCCTCTTCGATTCATCAATGCCAGCTGTTGTTGGGAGAGTTTCTGATGAACAGAGTTTAACTCATAACAGTACCTTTCAGCTGTCACAGTCCAACAGACAGTGACTATGACCTTCTTTGGGTGTAGGTTGGGTTTTGGAATGTAGTTAGGTGCATTGTCTCTGTTAAGCCACTGTGCTGATCATTTGTAATTGCTGTAAAGGATCCATCTTTCATCACATAATGATTTGGTCAAGAAATGGGTTGCTTTTGTTTCTTATGGCAAGCGAAAAGCAGATCTCCAATCAACAGTTTTGTTGTTCATTCAACTTGTGAGGCACCCACTTGTCAAGCTTTTCCACCTGGCTGATTGTGTCAAGATGCTGGGAAACAGTTGCAGTGCTTACGTCAAACTCTCCAGCAATTTCTGCACTTTTTTTCTTGGATCAGCTTCAACTGAGGCATTAAGACAGTTGTCATCTCAGCTTGAAGGACGTCCGCTATGTTCCTTATCTTCAAGGCTCACATCTGACCGAAACTTTGCAAATCATCATTGTACTGTACACTCATTTGTTATGTCCTTGCCCCATGCTTGCTTAATGTTATGAGTTGGCTTGCTCGCTTTGTGGCCTGGTTTGAACTTGTGAAGCAAATTGGCATGAAAAACGTTTCCATCCATGCTTCACTCAGAACCCTGAAACAAATATCCATTTAATGATTTTTAAAAAGGTAGGTTTATCATAATGTATGCCAAAACACATGCTACAAAACGATATGTAACTTATCTACATACACCTTCACAAGCCTGTAAAAAATGAACCCTAAATTAACACAAGATAAAAACTGATAAAACTTTTGTAATGACCTAATAGAACAATGCTGAATCTGATTAGTGTACTACAAGGCATATTACATCTGGCAAACAGTTCTATGCGTATAGAGAAGCTTGTTTCTGCACTGGTAACTGGGTGCCTTCTCACATGACTTGTTTGTCTAGTTGACATGTTGCATGTAATTACTGCTGCTTATAGCATTAAGCGTAAACGTAAACCAGAATACATATATTTGTACGTGGAGCATTTATTTTTTTAATTATTGCTGGTGAACAGTAGTATGTCAACCTTTTGCAGTTTTTTTTCCTTTAAGAAAAGATGCAGTGTTACAATGTAAGATTTATGATAATTTTGGCTTTTACCTTTTTTAATAGTGTCCATATATGTTTTTAAAGTTTTCTCTTTCTCTTTCTAGAATGGCTATGTTTTCAGAGTAAAAATAGTCTATGCAAGGGAAATCACCGTTTTAAAAACAATGAAAACTGAAAGTGGAAAAGTGATAATGAGGGACAGTGAAGATTCCTTAAATCTGGAAAAGGAACAGAAGGCTCTGCCAAGATTGACCAGTACATTACATGGGTAGAAAAATGTCAACTTTTTTTTCTTCCAAGGTTGAAGCATCCATCTGCTTCAATTTTGTAAATGAAACCAATCAACTTTTCCTTAAGAAATGTAGGAAAGGATGAAGTATACAAAATAATGAAAATGATAAATAACTAAATGGTGTCAGATTTATTAGAATTTTTTATTTTGCATATATTTTTTATGAATTATTATAATACTTGTTTTGCTATATATATATATATATACTTTTTTCATGTTTCATGTAAGTTTCACTCCCAAAAAACACTCATGAGAAGTGCATCCCTCTGTTCCTATTAGAATATCTCCATGACTTGTGTCTGAATTTGCATGATATTTAAAGTTAACATGAGTGATGAATTTAAAGAACAGTTCTTTTAATCTTTTGCTAGCCATCATAAATAAATAAATAAAACCAAATAAATAAAACTAACCCTGAGGAAATAGAATTAAAATTAAATAATGACTGTTTTTTTTATCTCTTCCCAAGTACAATTTTTTAGTTATTTTTAAAATGTGTGTGTGTGTCTCTCTCTCTCTCTCTCTCACAAACACAAACACACTAATTCATTAATTTTTATATGTATTTGTTATTTTGACAATGTTGAGATCTTTTGAAGAGGAAAGATAACAATGAACATATTGCAGCTATGATGCCACCTACAATGTTGCTTGTGGTCTTGACAGGAGAACAGTAGCACCACCCATTGTTTGACAAGTATCCAACACTTAAATTTACCAAAACCACTTTGAAATTAATGGCATGAGTGAGTTAATTCCAAAAGGAAAAAAAATGTTTTTGTTATGGGATAACTCTAGTCTGTCTATTAATAGATTGTGGGCTTTCTTTTACACTACAGCAATAATTGTTGTACTACATCTTATAACGTTGTGGAAATAAACTGAGAACTGACATCATTATTCTGGTGCCATGAAGCCTTTGCACAGGCTATTGTTTTCCAGTTTAATGACTGCTCTATTTCTCATTTGCTGCAGGCTGCAACAGCAACACACATCATACAGCAGCACAGTGAGGCTGGCAAAGCGTTGGATGGCTGCACAGATGATGCTTGATCGTCACATCTCAGAGGAGGCAGTGGAGTTGATGGTGGCACACCTCTTTCTTTCTCCAGAGCCATTTAACACTCCAGGGTGCGTTAACTACTAATATTACTGCCCTTGCTGGCAAGCTCATTTCTTTACCAAACAACCGTTTCCTTTTTTTTTTTTTTTCAGGTGCCAACATAATTGGGTTTCTTGTTTTAGTTTTTTTTTTCCAAACTGAATTTGGGGGAAGGTCGTGGTGGCACTGGTGGTATTTGTGACGCACTCGTCAGATTTTTGGGTTTGAGGTCTTGTTAAGAGGAGGATGAAGCTTTCTGGCAGAATTTTTCCTCTCTCATTTTGCAGTTACAGTAGGAACTCGTTTATCCGGCTTGGGCAGGCCCGACTCTACGTTAGATGAGTGAAATCTTAATTTAGATGGAAGCCAATTATAGGTGCTCCCCAAAAGATTTGATTATGCACACACTTTGTCTGGAACCGTACTGTCTACAGTAAGCTCCAACATACAGTCAAGTAAAAATATCCACTCACTCCAATTTCTCTCTGAAGGATACAGCCACCTCTCTCTCCTGTTTTGGCCACTCGTGAACTCCATGTTGTAAAAGCTCTGTTAAAACGTTAAAAGGTGCTCTGGATGCACCTGCTCTCTATAGCTGAAATAGAATGGAGTATTCTGTAGATTAGATATGCGTTGCAGTGTTTTTTGGGCCATGCATGATAGACAGGGAGGCCAGTCAGATAACCCTGAGTATTGGAAGAACAGGTGTCAGATGAGTGAGCTTCTGTTGTATTTTTGTTTTATTTTTACCTTGCAGATGGGCTCATAAGTAAACTATATATATAATGAATAATTACTTAGATATGACTTTTTTCTTTGCTTAACTTTTAACTGATATTTTTATTTACCTGAAATAGCCTCACTTTGTTATAGAATATTGTAGAAAAAGTGAGGTCCAAGACAAGCAAATATCAAGACAGAATTTTGCTGGAATTGACTATGCTGTCAGTGGTGCTCAAAAGATGGAGTCAGCTGAAAATAAATTTCAAAAAAAAGATGCCTACTTAAAAAATGCAAACAAAAGACAATAAGACTTGATTGCATCATCAAGATAAAAAAAGAAGAATGTAATTTGGAAGGTTTTTTTAAAAATGTATTCAGTAAAGAAATGAAATTGGTTTTCATTTCGCTGCTTAGATATTGCTTGATTTTATATTTGTTTGTTATTTTTGTAAACTTAATCTGCTACAGCTTGATCTTTGAAATGTGGGACTGTTTACTTCCTCTACTAATCATAAATTCTGACATCCTAGCTTAATGTCTGAGTTCTTCTCATGATAGTAGTCTGGTTGCATAATACTAATTAAATATTTGTGTCTGCATTTTGAGAATTGGACTTGGATTTCTGTCATAAACTTGGTTGTTTGTCTTGTAGCTTGTGAACATTTGTTATATATCATGATAATATTAGAACGGGATTTAACTTATGTAGTCTCATTCATCCCTTTGCCCATCAGTTGATGACACTTTGGTGAGTGGCTGAGAGGAGAGGATGGGGTTTCTCCTCAAAGTGCCAGAGCTACAAGTTCAAACTACAGAGAATCCATTGGACTACGCTGATTCCTCTTTAACAATGTTAAAATGTTTTTATTTATTGCAGGTCTCCAATAGTTGGTTTCTTGAGATTTCTTCGCCTGCTGTCCACATTTGATTGGAAGACTTCACCATTGCTGATTAATTTAAATAACAAATTCACCAGTGAGTGTTTTTAAGGAAAATCAAACAAAAAAACTGTCTACCACAACAACTTTTATGAGTTTCAGTTTATTTTGATAATAAATCATCATTATTTATTTCATTTTGATAATCTTTATTTAGAGAATGACCTGGCAGAAATTGAAAGCAAGTTCATTAAAGACCGTGCAAACCTGCCATTGATGTTCCTTTCAACACCACTGGACTGGTACAGCTCTCACTGGACCAAACTAGTGCCCACAGTACAGATTGTGCACAGGCTAATTCTGCTTGCTACAGAGTCTCTCTCCAAACTTGAACAACAACTGCTGGAGCCATCTCTGCACTCAGATTTCCGGGTAAAATGAAAACTCTTGCACACTTTATTTTTAGATGTGAGACTTTAAATATGTTTGCTTTCCCTGGGCTGCTTTATACATTTTAGCAAAAACTGAATCCAACTTAGTTAAAATGATATGTGGCCACTTTATCTCATTGAAACTTAAAATGTTTATATTCATATAACTTGCAGTGAGAATTTTGTCCTACCTGAGTCTTGAAGCACTTACATTAATTTGTTTTCCACCTGTTGGTATTATCATCATTTCTCTTGGATACGGTGTTTAGGTTTTGTGGATCACTACCTTTTCAATCAACTAGACTATCATCTGGCTCATGATTGTGCTCAGTCATCTGTGATGTATGTGCTTGTTTACATTAGCAGGAAAAGTCATTGAGTGGTGAGGTTGGGCTGGATTGGCACTTGGAAATTCGAAGCAGCTGTTCATGTTTGGTGTTTTGCTGTATCAGTTTTTGATTGCAATGTTACATGTTGACTTTGGTATCTATCCAATTTTTAGATAGCAAAACCAGGGAAATAAGTGTGCAGGATCACTGCTTTTTCTAGGGAGTGCACACATTATCTGACTAAACCAGGGAACATTCGTAATTGTACAGATTGCAAACTTTGCTTTGTTTCACAGTTTCACAAAAAAAGAATCACAGATTTTCTGGATTTATTGATTATACTTTTATCATTAGGAGTGAACACCTTCCGCATGAGAATCCTATTCCTCCTCCTATTGATCGTTATCGCTGTGCTATTTAACATCACTGCTTTTTTATGAATTAAAACTACAATCAGGAATGGGTTAACTGCCCCAGAAGCCTGAAATATGTGAGGAACAAGAAAACTGCTTTTTGTTTTTTTTTTTTTTTTTTATGCACCGTTACATAAGCAGCTGACTGATTAAGGTTATTTTATAGTTAGTTAATATCATTTGACTTAAAACTGATGAATTGGCATAATTTGTCAAAGTAATCAATTTCAGTTTATTTAGATAAGTTACCCTTTAGCATCAGTGAATAAATAAAACAATCAAATAAAAAGCTTACTGAATGCACTATTTATCATAGTCTGATTATATGTAAATAGCTTTCTTTTGTTTTGGTCTCTTGAATAAAACCATGATGGTGTCTTGCCTCATTGTATTACCATGAATAGGAAAAACATAAATCTCCCTTGATACTGAAAATAAATTTGAATGGTATATATTTAAATAATTTATGATGGGATGGAGGAAGCTAGAAATTTGGCATTGCCAGTGTAGAATCTGTTAATAGTCTTATATGGTTTCTTTCTTATTTTTTGTTGATTTTGAATCATTCTGATGTACTTTTGTTTTCAGAATGTGCCACACAATACAGTATCTTTTGGAGAAAAAGTCTGTGCGGAGTATAAGTTGAATTGGTTAATTTCCCATTTTTTATTCCATTCTTATCTAAGTTGATTTGGAGTATAAGACAGGGATACTACATCAACTATGGTAGTTAGCCAGACTTTCAACTCGTCAGAATAATATGTCAAATCTCACATAACACTGTCGTATTGCATTGCTGTCAATGGTACAGCCAAGCTCATGAATATTGATGAATTATTTTTGCATGTCACTGAACTACTTTGTGGGATGATCTTTGGGATAAATGGGATGTAGAAATAGATTTTCAACATGTTTGTAACCATGGAGAGATATTTAAAGCCAACTGCAAATGTTATCCTTGATTCTGATATTGAAAGCCTGGTGTCTATTAGTCGCTGCATGACATCAGAGATTATCAGGTGATCCTGTGTCATTTGCACTATGTTGAATCATCTACTTTTAAAAGCCAAATATGTAATTTTTATCTATCTTTGACACTTTTATTTGATTTTAAGATATTACACCACACACTAATTCAAAAATTCAGCTCAGTATCAAATTGTGATATTTAGGGTTCACAACTAGTCCAACACTGAAGTCAGCATGCTCTGATTAGATAATATGGTACATTCCTCTGGGAAACTACCATGGTGAATACTGTACACTAGTGAAAGATAGGAAGAAATTTTAAGACAGCAATCATCATTTGTGATTTATTTGGCCTTTAGTCTCAGCTGTACAGTACTAAGTCCACAACATGTGGCTCGTTGAGTTATCACATTCCTCCATCTCATTTTCAGTGTTACTCCACCTAGCTTTGCAACTGCTATTTGCCACATCAGTTTTATTCATAGTCTGTAATGTATCTGTCACTTTACACCAGTCAATAAAACATTTGCTGAAACCTTATTTTCTGTGTGCAGCTATTTTACTGCAAAAAACTTAACCACTTCTAGTTTAAAAGCTGTGGTTTACAACTTGCATGAATTTATGGGGGGGGGGCATTTTGAGATGAGGTAGAGGATTTGTTGGGATATTTATACATATAATTAGGATTAAAAAGGATAAATAGAATGTAATTGGTGAATGTATGCTTGTCATTGATTGGGTAATTTTGTATGCTTCAGTGACACATTAACAGTTAATTGCTCATCCAGATGGCAAATGTTCTGCACAGAAATTTCTGTAGTCTGTTTCAAATGAAGAATTTTACCGTTTATTTCAGAAAGTAGCACACTTTGTTGTTTGTTATTTTTCACTGAAGCAATTTCAGTGACTCTATCCATAGATAAGTTGACTTGGAGTATAAATCAAAGCTTGGACTTCTGGTGGGGAAAAGTAGTGACATCTAGTTAACCTTGTCAAAGATGTTTAGTTTCATCTTTACTTTTCTTTTTTAATTAAGCAAATATTTCGCCCTCCTCTGTCTGCCTATGATGTCATCATTCACCTGCAGCTAAAACACCTGGCTCGGCGCCATCACAGTGTAGATGTTGCTTCAAACTTAACACTGCCACTACTGGAAAAGGTTGACATTAGGCATGGGAAACTGTTTCCTGTGATTGAGTATGAACCTGTCTACCTGCTTCTGGAGGAACTACATGTAAGATATACTCATCTCATGTCTATAGTATGCTTGGTGTTATGAATAGCAAGTAGTGTTTGGTTTTTGTTGTCATTTATCAAGACTACCTTAATTTTGTGTCTGCAAACAGCAAAATCATTTGGTAAATGTGCAATTTTGTGAATAAGTTTGGCCTGAAGGAAATTGATTAGAAGTGGTAGCAAATGCCAAACATTCTAAATCTGGTATGGATTTGTAAGACTTTTCTTCAGACTTGTTCTTTTTTTCAGGCAGCTTATGATGAATTTGCAATGTTTTTCTATGACAAGTATGGGGGACCGCTGATAGCAGTGTTGTGGAAACCAAATGCATTTGTTGAACAGCCCTTCAAGGTAAAAACACCGTTCAATTAGTCAGCGATGGCACCTGGTCAAGTAATAACCTTGAATTGTTAATGTGTTATTTGTCCCAAACTGACTTAATTAAGCAGTTTAACACCTTAAATTAAATAGAGAAAATTTATTTAAAAAAAATTTAAGCTACTGATAAAGTAGAGTATCGATTCAAGCATTTCCAATTACCGTAACAGTAGTAACTAATGGACTTTGTGGCGCAGTGGTCATCAAACACTTAGCAGGTTGCAGTGTGCTCAGGCTACTTCAAGATATCTACAACATAAGATCATTGTACACGATGATGGTGGCATGAACTGTCACAGAAACATAGGTTCATTAGTTCTCTTACTGCTAATAAGCTGATGGCAAATATCTGCTTTCTGGAAGTGACTCGTCACCAATAACTTCCCATTGTTCAGAAGTTTTTTTCAAATGCGATAGACATGGCCATACTATGCATCACTGTTTGAATGGCTCAATAGCATGAAATGTTTTCATTTATTTAAGATTGATATAATCTGAATAGTAACAGGGAAACATGAAAGCCTTTGACTGTAGCACCCTCTGAGCATTAGCAAAGGGGAAATAAATCTTTTTTTTTTTTTTTTTCAAGAAATTCTCAAAACTATTTTGTGAACAAATGTGAATCTTTTAAAAAAAAAACTTTTTTAAATTCAAGGTGAAACATGCCAATGGAAGGATGGTTACTGTTGGTACTGATGACAGCAGCCATGTCAAGCTCATCCCCAACAAGGAAGCTTTCCTTCAAGATTTCAGAGTCCTTGGAGATGGACTGATTAAAGAAATAACAATACAAACAGAAGGGAAATCATCATTAACTTCTGAAGATGTTAGTTATGCCTGCTGAAAAAAAAGGAAATCTGATATATAAACCATTTTTTAAATACTGTAATATATAACTATTTACTGGGGACATTCAAATGAAAGCTGACTGGAATAGGATCACTATATTGGTATCTGGTTGGGTTTTATTTGAATGGCTGGAAGAGAATACCATACAGCAGAGGTGGTCCAGGTAAACAGTTACAATTCAGAAACTGTTTTTCATGCCATGTATGGAGGTGATCATGAAATGGCTAAAAGTAAAGAAATATTCAAGGTTATTTACTGCACAAGGGAATATGTACATATATCCTGAAGTGAATTCATGTCTTTTAATTTGTACAGTCTCTCTTTTTACTCAACATTGCTTGTGATGAAAGACATGAAAATAGTACTAATGTTGGCGTTTTTCTCCTCTTCAAACCTGCATGCTGGTGTTGGCACAAAAGTCATCCATCAGAAGAGGAAGCTAACTCCCTGCTTTTAGTTTCCTAAACCAAACAGGATAACAGAGTGCAAAGGTCAGTCACCTGCATAATGTTGTTCTTGGATTTGCCAAGGTATGTAACTCACTGTATATCATCCTTTTTGATGGTGACATCAGTTGTAACAAAAACAAGTTCACCAAACTGCTTCTAAACAGGCTTCATTTTCTACATATTACAAAAACAGAAGTTTCTGGCTAACTTATCTGTGAAATTAATGAGATATAGGAATTAAAATATTTTTCAAATTTAAGAGATGCTGCAGCACACCTTCAAAAACAGTGTGACAATACTACTATCACTTCATAAGAGTTCTAAAAAAAAAAAAAAAAGCAAGATGGTGGTTTCCAAAGTATCACTAAGAGAATATCTAATTGCTATATGCCTTATGTTGGGGAAGGGAAGATTTTTTTTTTAATTGTAATTATTGGAAAAAAGCAGCAACTTTGAGATTGCACACACTGACAGTGAAGGCTCAATGATTCTCTTTAGCAAGATCTCAAAAATGCCGATCATTGAGGCTAAGCAACCCTTTCCACACAGTTCTTGCTCATGTCAGTACAGCATTCTGTATGTCTGCAAATTTCTAATGGCTGACTGTTCTCTGCCTTGCACAAAAATCACCTGTAGCTGCCATTTCAGACTCCTGCATGCACCATGCCCTCTGGTGGAATTAACTGCTGGCAGGAAAGGTGAAGCACTGCCAAACTGTACAGAGAATAACAAATAGGAGACATTACTTTAGAAAGGGAACCAGTGTGGATGGACAATACACTACTACCTTAATCGTGAAATACGTTCTTGCAGCATGCCAGTTGTAGTCCAGAACCATCTTGGTATGTTCTAACAGAAAAGCTAAAAAAAAAGGGGGGGGAGTCAAATCTGTGGTTTTAAATCTGTAGAGTGGGGAGGTGTTTGTAATTTTAAATCAGAATCTGTTCGCTAATAATTAAACCCTCCCAACAGTGGTGTGCTACAGAAGATGGCACTCAGCTGTTTGTAAAGTTGACCTCTGGAATTTGTGTAGATTCTGGATGCTACAACCTGTATATTTAGCCAGAATGGATAGTGCCTGGCATTGCCTATTGTTGTGCAGAGGCAGCTTCCATACCTTTGCTTTGTGGGGAAAGTTTGCATTTGTTTCTTTAATTATGAGAAATCTGATCAGCTTTCACACCCCTTGCTTTAAGTCTACACAGGTCCTCTTCAATCTGGACCATGACATTACAATAGAGAGCATAGCACAAAAATTAATAAGTATGGTGGATTGTTGGCTTTGCCTTGCTTTTTACAGAAAAAAAAATAGACCATGTGAGAGATTTTGTATCGACTTTACTTTTTTTTGTTCTAGTAAATATATATTCCCAAAATTGCTCACTACATAAAAATTGTACAATAGAAGTCTACTAAAGAATGATGATGAAACAAATGTTTATTATAAAAATGCTAATAATAGTAGTACTAAGTATGTTATCTGGCAATGATTTGTTAATGCTCAAATACTCCATGATGCACATATCACGCAGTTACCATAGTGATCAATGGAGAGAAGAAATGATATCTTTGCTACAATAACTAACTGGCATGGCCTATGTACAGGCTGATGTCAACATTAAAAAAAATTTAGTACCTTTCATATACTAAAAATTTAAGAAGTGCCAAAACAACCTAGGTTGTTTCTGAAATTCTGTCTGCAAATAATTTTTTTTTTAATTTACAGTTAATGACTTTATAGTCAAATTGCATTTAAACATATCAAAGGTTATAAGCCAATAAAATACAATGCCATCTTTTATTCATTACCTGCCAGATATCTCAACAGGAGGGGTATTAAATGATTTAGCTCTAGCCAGCTGCTTACATATTGAAATTCTGCATACGTAATAAATGCAGCCTTTGACACTGCTTTACTAACCAATATCCTATTGTACTGTGGGATATAATTACTACAAAAACAAACAAAACCACCTTATCACAGGTCTTTATACGCAATGAACAGACTATATGTGTGGTCTTATGAATAATGGCTCTTCCAGAGAAAACCAACTGAAAAAAAGTTGTAAATTTCTACATTTATCACAGGCAACTTTCAAATCTAAGATACAATGAGATTTAATTATATATGATTTGAAAGACTAATTTTTATTGTTATGTTATAATACCAATGAAAAGTTGTAAAATTTGTTAATTTTAAACTTTTTTTTTTTAAATCTATTTCATTTATAAATCATGATTCCAAGCCATTTTATTTGAATAGGACTTATTCTCTTCCCAATGAATACGATATCAGATATTTTCTAATTCTAAATGAAGTTCCACTGCAGATCAGGCTGGTTTGTTGATAAGAATACTATCCATTTTGGATGAAATATTTAAATAGCGTAAAAATTTCCATATGCATTATTCTTGTGGGATCTACCGTTCAGCACAAGTTTTGGAAAAAATGTCTAGCATTTTTATATTGTGAAATATAGAAAAAAAAAAAACCTCAAAACAGTAGAGTTTATGGTTGTTTTGAAATTGTCTCAGCAATCTTGTAAAGTTCAGGAGACTGATGGTAAAAGTAATGAGTAAAAAGAAAGTACTCCATAATAAACTGAAGTTAAAAGGTAATCAATGAAATAAAATGTTTGCAGGTAGCTCTTTAGCATGTTTTGGTAACCAGAGGCAGAAAATATAAAGCTTAATACTAGGGGTTTAAAATAAAACCCATTTGAAAACAGAATTTCCAAAATCAAATTGGGCTGGGTTTCATTTGTACATCAATCTGGTGGTAAAGCAGGGAAGATGTTAACTTACTGAAAAGCAGCTAAATAATACATTCAGTCTTTATGACCTCTGTTAGCTAATAGCTACCAGGTTTTGTCTCCATTTGTATGTAACATCTTGTTTTTTGTAGATGTGACCTGAGGGTAATAATAGTGGGATTCTTCCAAATGCCCTTTGAACAAATTCATTATTCAGGCCTACAAATCTTTCAATACTGAAGACAACTCATAATTAACTAACAGCGCATCTTTATGGAAGAGTGGTCTAATTATGTTGAACATTGCCAAATGCTTTATACAGAGCAAATATATTTTGAAATAAAAGCAATATTTCTCCTTTTGTCATTAATATTAATAACTATAATGGTCACATTCTTCAATTAAAAATCTAATAATTCCTAGAAAGTTGCATAATAAGTGCATGATTTCGAAGCAGTGCAAAAAAGAAAAGTGTGTACATAGATCTGTAGTTTGGATATACACAAGAACTGCCATCTGCTGCTGTGGATATCAGTAAAAAAAAAAAAGCACACACCAGAAGACAGAAGAATATGTGGATAGCATGCATCCATTTTCACAAATCAATTGTGATGCTTTCAGATGTGAACCTTTTCATAGCCATACCTGTCAACAACTTGGGGGGGGGATCATCCAGATGTATAAGGAATGTCAATCATTGTTCTGTTTCTGTTGCAGCTGGTGACTGCACATGTAAAGCTTCAGGTGCAATGCCATTCTTTGATGTGATTATTTCGGCAACCAGCTGCAGAGTTTTGTTGGACACTTCATCCTTTATGTAGTTTTCAACTTCTGTGTATTGTGACTGTTTGGTTTCCTCGCGATGTGGGGTTTTCAAGTGTTTGAGATCCTTGGCAGTGGCAGCAGCAGGAGACTGAGGCTGCTCCCATGGTGGTTTGGGGTGAAAGGAGAACTGGGGGTGATCGTCTGTGTAAAACACGTGGTGAGCATCATCCTGCTTCTGAAGCAAACTTCTGGACTTCCCTGCAATTTTTAATTGAAAATTAAAATGAAATAAAACCACCTAGCAAATCCTTTTTTTTTTTCTTTTCTTAAGAAAAAACCAACTGATGGAAGGAAACCCGTGCAGACAGACTGGTATAGATGAGAAAAGAAACTTGGTCTGGACCTGATTTTAAGCTGGCATGACAACCACCACTTGTTTACATGCTCAAAACTCAAGTATTTTGAAATACTTTAAAAGTTTGATCTAAGTAATAACATCTCTAGCCATTCAGCACATCTTTGGTGTTTAAAACCCAGAAACATTCCAGCATATCTATTTTGAACATGTTAAAGATAATGATTCACTGTCTCTTTTCTTCAAATCCAGTATACATAACAGTTACAAATTTCTCCGTTTCTGTTTGGCGTTGTAGTCGAAGAGTACAAATATCCTATCATTTTCTCATGTTTATGACATTAAATGTAAAATAAAGTGCAATAACTGCAGCTTTAGTGAAGCTTGTAGTACAAATGGATTGCAGACATGAAAGAGACAGAAGAAAATTGAACACAGACACTTGATGCTCCCAGTTACCCAAATATGAGAGCACTGATTCTTTTCACTGCTGATAAACTCTCTACAATTCAGTGTTGAGATTAACTTTTATTTGCACGACTAAACAAATAACAAGACATTACGGATTTGTCTTCTGTGGAAAACCCACAATTCACTTACCTGGCACTGGAGTCTGGGTGAGAACTTTTGATGAATGTTTTCTTCCAAAAGGACTGAAGGTGGGGACAACAATAAGAGCAAAGGACAGCAACAGAACCTGAAAGAGAAATAAGCATCGTAGCTTTTTCTTTTAAAGCAGTCAGCAGATTTGTTTATACAAGAAAGAAAAATAAAACAATGAAATACAAAACTGATCATGTTTCAGGTAAAAATCTTACATCAAAGCAGAGCTTCACTGGAATGTGTAATAGCAAATGCAAAACTTTTACCAGGTTTTAGAGAAATGTCGGGGTGGGGTACTTTATAATCTCGCCATCTTTATCTAGTGTTTTTTGGTTATCTTTTTAATGCAGATTCTGCATTAACTTAAAACCATGGCAATATGTTCTACTGCATGGAAACTTGGTGAGGGATTAAAAATAAAAAAAATCAAACAAAGTAGTTCATCATCCTGTGCTGGTTGACAATCCAGGATCACTATTCATGATCCAAGACAAACTAGGGAGAAAAGGTGCTCATGAAGTTGGCTCGCAAGCAACCAACTGGAGGAGGAAGAGAATAAACTACGTTAAGGTGATACACCAAACCAAGTTGGTCCCTTGGCCATAGCACTCCAGTAGGCTAACCACTGTACCACCCAAACAGTAGATGCAAACTTAAAATAATGGAGCTGAAGCTGGTTGTTAACCATTACCTTTTTTCTTTTCTCAGTGTTAACAGATCTGATTTTTTATTACTGTTTTTGGTAAATACTATAGTTATAAGCATTTTTAAATGGAAATAAATAAATAAAACCATGAAAAAAAGAAAACGGTTAACAGAAATTGATAGCACGGACATCTGAAGATTGTTTAGCACAAAGAGAAAGGTGAAAACATGACTCAGGTCAGCAACGGCAGATGATCCTTTGTCTGGACTTTGTATGATGAGTGTACACAGAGCAAAAGTCACAGCTAATAAACTGGAACTTATTCAAAAAGTGATGGATAGATGTGGACAAGACTATGGACATTTACAATTTGTATTGAATGTTTTTTTTCTTATTGAGCTCTGATATGGTGGTACGCAAAGGATATTAATGTAAAACAAATTGTTACATTTTTAAAAATTCTAAATGAACCACAAGAAATATTTCTGTGTAAAAAAAAAAATTATTGATCTAATTAAATACCTTTGATAGGATAAAAATCCTGATTATCTTTTTTATTTTTTTGATGTTAGTATGCTTTCATTGCTAGGCACATTCCCAGCACTTGATATTATTTTTTCAATTTTTCCCCTTTCCTGTAATTTATCCTGTGGATGCTCTTGATTTGTAGCCATTAACTTACCATGATACAAGTACTTGGCTGGACTGACTTACTGGTGGCCGCTACAAGCATTCCCTGCAACTTCTTCAACTGTGATATCAAGGAACTACAAAACAAAGGTAACATTTTAGGGAGATATTTTTTAATGTTAAGTAAATTTTAAAAAAAAAAAAAATCTCAATACTTTTCTTGCTAAGAAATATTTAAAGAAAACAGCTTAGCTTTTGTTTTTTTTTGAGAACTGATCAAAAGAAATCTGATGTAAAGAGATTCCATTGTCAATGACTGCAAATTACTTTCTTTAAGGTAAATTTGTTTGGAAACAAACATTTCTTTCAGGCCAAGTTGGTCTGCAGTGCTCAAGTTCCTGCAGGCAGATAGCCAGCTGGTGTTGGTTTCTATCCAATGGGGTCCCCAACAAGAATTATTTGCAGCCACAGATTTTAAAAAGAAAATATGCCCAGTAGTGCTGACCTTTCTGGTTTTGGTGCTCCTGCCAGAAATTGTAAACGTAAATAAATGAATAGCTTCCACTACCATTTAATCAAATACCTGTTATAAAATTACTGCTGAATAATGAATGAAAAAATGGAAAATTGCAAAATGGAAAATTTTAAGGCCATGCATTTCCAAAATTTCTTTAAACCTGCATACCAACGTCAGTACACACCTCAGTTTCCTAAACCAAGGGGAAGAGAACATGGTGTAGAGGTTAGCCACATGCCCACCACAGAAGCACCCTACTAAAACCTTTCATTTTTAGATGAGAGAGAGAACTCATGTAGCTGGCTGGCAAAGGACAAGAAGAATCCACAACAGAGTATGCCAAACTGATCTGGTCCTGAACAGAATTCAAGCTCTCTCTGGCTTTCAACCTTAGCAGTACAGTAATTTACCACTGGACAAATGTGCCACCCAAAGCACAAAATAAAGCAACTGACAAAACTCACACATTCTGTTTTTCCAGAGTAGTTATTTTTTTATGTAGACTCTGATTCTCCACAGTACAATACTTCACTCGCTTCTCAAGACCATCCAGGTATTCCTGACGTCGCTTTCTGCTTTCTTTGGCTGAAATCTGACAAAATAAATGAACTTTATTAATAGTGTCAGTCTTTATTTTTTTAAAAAAAACAAACAACTATTTCCTTTTTTCATCGCCACACACATACACAGTTTTAGAACATCCTAGTAGATTTACAATCATTTTCAGTTGAACTAATCTACGAGAGCTGAGACATAGAACCAACTTATCCACATGCAGGCAGCTTAATTTCTATGAAGCAGTAAGCTATTATAGCTTACACAAGGCTCCAGCATGATAAAATGTCTATCAGCATATTTAATCAAACTAGTGTGCATAAACACTATTAACACTGGCTATTTTTTCACATATATTTATATATATATATATTTTTTTTTAAATGCTGGTAAACATTTCCAAAATATAGTGATTTAGATGGCTTAGCCAGTTTGTTTATGACCTCTTGCATCGAACCTTTGCTAAAATTGTTGTTGTTGAGACGAGGAGAAAGCAGCTCCCTGCCTCTGAGTTTCTGTATCCACATATTCAGTAAACGATGACACACACACACCTACCTTGTCTGTAGACCAGTGCGATAACACACTGCACAATGTAATCACTTGGAAAACGTTTATGATGAGACGTAACACATTTGTAAAAAAAATTAACAGTAAGACTAACAAGCTTCTTGATAAGATTTTGAATATTTTATAATTATATTCTGATGACAAAAACCACACACCAGATGATAATACCAGAGATTAAAACCAACAAGCAGCAGCGTTCAGGGAGAGCAAAAGTTTGGTTCCTGTCCACTGTGCAGGTTCTTATTCAATAAGCAATTACATGAAACAGGCACCCGCATTCTTGTTTATTTTGGTAAATACATGCTAATTTAAATAATGACTCCTGATTTTTAGAAATTTTCCACCAAAAAATTAAAAAAAAAAACATGAAAGTAAAATGTCTACATCTTTTTAATTAATGCGAAGAATGCAAGTACAGGTACACATGCACTTTGTCCTCTACATAAAAATGCTGGATAAAAAGCAAAGCCAGAGACTCACTTTATTTCTGATCTTTCTCCTGACAGCTTTAAGGGCTCGTTCCTCCTCCTTGGTTAGTGGAAGATTTTTTGGAAGGACATATCCTTCCCTGGCAAGCAACGATTTCTCTTCGTCAGAAAGTGGATTATCAGCCTGCACAGAAATTAACCATGGTTTGTCAACCAAGACTTGCAGCATCTGAAAGTCTCACGTCATTATAAAACAAAAACATTGCCATCAAAGCTTACTAACAGTCACTACATCAAAGATGCCATGTTTTTATCATCATTGTTGGGGGTTATTCTCTTTTGAAATTCTTTGCACCAGGTCTCCTTTCTTCACATGTTCACCTGCAACAACATGCTAAATAAAGCCACTAAAACAGATAAAAATCTTCACATACTGAAACTCACCAGATTGCTCAATGCTTTTGTGACAGTACTTTGCGATGTAACATCCTTTATAGTAAAAGGGAGGGAATCTGTTGCTGGAATTGCTGAAAGCCTTATCACCTTTATTGTTTTGTTCTGAATATTGTCACTGATGTTGATGTCACTTGTCAGTAAAGCATTTGATGGAATTACTGAAACTTTCCCATAGCTGACACCTGCAATACATGTTAATTATGAAAATATTAAAACTATCTAATGACTACATAATTAGCACAATTGCATTTACAGTAAATTTGTCTATTTTTTCTAAATAAATTGTGCTAAAATAAGTATTTTAGGTGGGTTTTGTATTTCAAGTTTTAAAAATAAGAATGTAAATTTAAATATTTCTCTTTATTAAAATCTTTACAATAAATAAATCTCCAAGATAAATTTAAAGACATTTTAAATTATTGATAATTCTTACACAAACCATTTTCAATAGCTAAATGAACATCTCTTTTCTTTTCCATTTGGCTTAGTCAATTTTACTAGTTACAAGAAAGCAGAAAGCCATTTTGTCTATTTAGGTTATTTAGGGTTCCCAAGGAAGAGAAATGTCTACCAATACAATTGTAAAACTGATTAATACTATGAGTATTTAAGTACAAATATTATTTTGGACAAACCTATACCTGTCTGGGATAAAATGCTTGGAAACAGAATATAAAATGTGTACGATTTGCAGGTCTGTAAATATAAGTCAAAATAGTTTTCAAAAGAATCTATCCATGCAAGTGCACAATTCAAACAACATGGAATCCCCCATTCTAAAATATCAGACTATGAAACATTTGCCTCTGTATTGGTGTGATACTATGTACTATGGCAGTATATGAAGCTCCTGTAAACCAAAAATAACTTTTTTTTAGGTAAACTAGGCTCCAGAATGAGGAACACCATTTTACACATCAACCACCCTGTTATTGAAACAAATGACTAACCATCTTACCTACTCCTGGTTTAAAATAATTAGTAACCTTCGGGTACTTTGGTTTACTTTCATATCTAAAAAAATGAAAAGTTCTAGTAAAGACTTTCTGAAGTAGGGGCATAGCTAACCTCCACTCAGTTTAGGACAAGAATGTTTACTCTGGTAGATGTCTTATGTGCCAGCATTGGCATACCACAGGTTCAAACAACAGGAGAATCTCCTTCTGGACTAAAAATTGCTCCAGCTTCTGTCTCGAATACTTTAAGTGCCCTAAGAAAGTCTGTCTGTGTGTGTCTCTCTCTCACACACACACACACACATTTCTTTATAATGCATTTTTAGCAACTACACATTCCATTGCATGCATCTTTATCAACATCTTTTGATAGTTAACAAAAAAAAAATCAAAGTGGTGAATAAATGGTCAGAATCCAATTAAGATGTTATTTTTGCAGTAGCTCTGCAGTGGAAACGTCAGATTTCTCTAGCTGGCTCCATGTGTACAAATCCCACATTCCAGTGAGCAGGTGAAATCCTTTTAAACTTACTTCAAGCCATGAGAGTAAGAACCAGAGAGGTAAAGCAACAATTTAGTTTTGTGTAATAAAACTATAATAGTTAAGTTCAACATACTCAGCTTTTCCAATAACACCTATACTGTCTTCAATAAAAGCAGCAGCAGCCTTGACTGCCAAGCAGGTGTTGTACAATTTGTCTCGACTGAGGATTTACCTGGACAGAATATTACTGAACATGGAATGCACTCAGTATTAAACATTTAGGTTAAAAAATAGAGGCCACACAAATTAGCATTTTCACCGAGTTCCACTAAACAATGGTAAATAGAATAACAATCAAAAAAGAAAGAAATTACCAAAATCATTTTCTGAAAAACCTGCAGTGGCATTTTGAAAATCAATTGACTCTACATTAGTTATGTTCATGTCAGTGTCCGCTGGTTCCAATCTGGAAGGACTGACTGCAGACTGACTGAAGGAAGACGACTGGCTGCCAGTGGGACTATACTGAAGTACATCATCACTTATCAGTTGAAGTGGGGAGTTAGCTGTGACATCAGAGGAAACACCGCTGTCGCTGAATGAAGGAGACCGCTGTACATAATCATGATCAGCTATAATTGCCTCTGTGATTTCATTTGAAGTAGATGTGTCTTTAGGTAGCACTAGCTCAGAAAACAGGTCTCCAAAGTCTTGGTCAAAGGGCAAGTCACTATTAAAGCTAAAATCCAAGTCTGGCTGAAAATAGAGAGATTGTTTGAGCAATAAAACAGAAACAATCATGAGATTCAATTAAATAAATAATAGCATAAGAAAAAAAATTACTGGAGAAAAACAATTATTACATATATTACACAATTTTGGAAAATCAATAAAAATGAAAAGAAAACTAACAAGTTTAAAATAAGTCTTAACAGCTCCATTGATCTATTTAAATTTTTTTTTTTTGAAGTCCCCCCAAAAAAGAAAAAAATATCTGAAACATTCAAAGAATTATTTTGTAACAATAAAATTGGGAAGGAAAAATAAAAAATTCTCTGACCTTATGTTAAATAACCCTAAAGAACAATCTGATGTTTTGGCAACTCAGCGAGAGCCATACATGCACAAAAGACAAGTGAATTAGAACAGATTTTGTCTCAATGGGATGGATGTCTACAAAGTAGCATAACCTTTGTGCTACATCCTCATAGATGTAAAGCCATCATTCACTTTAGTTTGACACAATGTTGCTTTAGCAAGGGCTTCTTTTTTCTGGGTTATAAGAACTAGTGGTTTTTGCCTCACCACAGCAGGTATGACACTGGCAAGGAAAGGTCCAGTTCATCCAGTGTTAATTAAAGGACAGTAGTGCGCGTGTAGGATTATAAAGTAAATACAACCCTCTTCTTGTGTGTTGTTTGTTTCAGGTTCTGATGTTTTGTAAAACACTATACCTAACCTAAACTAAATAGCACGAGAGATTATTATATATACTGAGTAAAATAGTAAGGTGGTGTTCCCTAATTATGACTTATTATTTTGTTTTAAATCAACTTAAACACGTTATAACAAACCAGTTTGCTAAGGGAAAAACGATTTGTGGAATGCAGTGGCCAGTCCTTTCCCAGATCGATCAGTATTTCCTGTCGATTCAGGAAACACTGTATAATGGGAATATTGTCCATCTGTAAACAGATTACTTGTTAAATCTGGTTATATAGTATAAACCATCTGCTAAGCTCGGAGATGACGTGTATTATTAAATCGACCTGCCTGTGTAGATTACGTGTATAACAACTAACTGTGCATGATTTACAAAGCACCTAGACCCTTTAAAATTCTAGAGCAGCCCCGTCACACACACACACAAGAAAGCTAGCTGGCTTACTGTTATAAGCGGGGCGGGGGCGGGGGCGGGGGCGGGGGTGGGGTTAGGGTGGGGGAGAAAGAAGAGACCATAATAAACGAAAACAACAACACGGGAGGGGAGGGGGGGGCGGTCAGTGTAACTTACCCAGTCGGCCGAATCACTTGTTAGGGAGGACGGGGAAACTTCATCTTTCAGAAGTCCGTCTTCATTATTAAACAACAGGTCCAGCAGCTGGTCGCTCGGGTCGGTCGACTCTTCGTCCATGGCTAAGCTGAAGACGGGTAACGTGGCTCGGACCCTGCTGGGGGAGGGGCTACGCCCTGAATGCAACGATCCCAGCAATGCGATCCACCCCTCTTCCGTGTCTTTGTGGTTCCAAACACCTCTCCGACTCGTCCCCGATCGTAACAGTTCGATACCCTCAAAAACAGCAACAGGTCACAGGGCGAGGAAGGCGTAGGCCGCCGCCGCCGCCGCTATTAGCGAGCTTGACATTGCGAGGAGGAGGAGGAGGAGGAGGTGTCATCATCACCATCGCAGAGGTTGACGTGGCTTCTGTTTTGGAATTTCCCTTCTCAACCGATTCGAAATAGCCTTCCGATTTAGTTTTCGATCCCCTATCTAACCACGAAGGCCAAACCGACAGTCAAAGACGCACGCAGAGTTTAAAAAGAAAAGTTCGGAAGCAATATGGGGGGGGGCATTGTTCGGGAGGTGTCGGCTCACTTCGGCTGTTTTCGTTGAGACAGAACATAGAACGAGAGGTTGGAGGATGACGATTAGTATGGCACCACATTGTGACAATAGCGCACATTTGTTTAAATAAATAAGGCAGGATTTTGGTAGTTAAGAGAGCTTTCATCCCAGTAAGCTGCGGAATAATTGTTGTAAATTCTAATGTTAAAATTCGTCATATTTTCCAACATTTCGTAACCATTATTACTTAATAATAATAATATAATAATAATAATCCGTAAGTGCGAAGTAAAGTAACATTAAATGCACATTTTAATGCACACAAAACAATTTTAATATTTCGTTTTTTTTTTTAACAAAATACAAGATAAGTTTTATTAGGCATTTTAACGAGCGATTAACAAAATGTCGGAAGACCACCAACCGCGCATACCCCGGAAAGTATAAGCAAACATCAAATACGGCATATAATCCCGGTTATCATTAGTGTAAGCATTTAACAAAAACAAGTACAATTTTTGAAGAAAAAAACGAGACGAAAATTACTGATGTATTGGAATTTACAGTGTAGGAATGATAGAGTTGAAGGTTGGGGGTATCAATTTCTGTAGTCACTGTATTTCCCTGACACCGGCTAAATCTCCTCTGAAATCTTTCGTGCAGGAGGAGAGAAGAAGGTACAAACATGTCGCGCAGTAATGACGAATTTCTTCGAAACAAGCACATCAAGTTTTTTAAGCGATGTCTTCAGATTCTCCCACACCAGTATTCCGCGTTAGACACAAGCAGGTAACGCGCATGATCTTGTATTGTTCTGTTTTTGAAGATATTTAGGTATCGGCTGGTTTTACTAACCCTGACTGCTCCCGGTCCGTGTCCCCCCAAACACTTGCTGGAATTCCTCTGATAATAAGTCACAGTTGTCCGTCTCGTGTTTGTTTAGAGATGAACCACTGCTGTGCGAAAATTTCTGGGTAGCAGGTATTCCACGCTGACGAACGACTTCATGGAGTTATAAAATAATGGAATTATTATATTCTCACACTGAGTCTAAATAACATAAACTAATAAATGTACATACATGGAAACGAAGACCTCCAACTGGGATTCCCTTTCCGAAGCAGATACAGATCTTCCAATGGTGATTAAGTCACCGTGAGAGCACTTGACATATACCTCTTTCTAATTTCATTTGGAAAGGAGGCTTACCCGTTAAGAAGATATAAACGTAATTTTTTTCTTTCTATTTTTTCCAGGATGACTATTGCTTTTTTTTCGCTCTCTGGTTTGGAACTCCTAGATGACTTGGCAAGTCTTAAAGATGAACACGAAAATATTATTGACTGGATATACTCCTTACAAATTCTTCCAAACGAAGATGGTATGAACTTATTATTAGATTATTTTTAATGTTTACAATCTATATATGAGATAAAATGAAAACCAGCTTTGCAGCACCTCTTTTCTTATTTTAAAATCAGAATTCGAAAAAATCTTATTGCAAGGAGAGAAGAAAAAAAAAATTCTTTTTCGTTTTTTTTAAAAATTAAGCACTTTATTATTTTGAGCAACGGAAGTACCAGCGAATTATGCACTCACCTTTTCAGATAGCAAGAAAAAAAAAACAGAGCAAACGTTTTGTTGGAGGAATTTCTCCATTAGACAGTATTTGTAACTGTTTAGAAGCAGGTTTACATTATAAAAGCCATATTTGATTTGTTTAATTGCAGTGTAATCATTGACACAAGCAAGATTAAAGTCAGATAGTTAATCAAAACTACAGTTAAGATTTTAATTGTCTTAATGTATCAAATGAATTAAACGAGCAGAAAATATTTTGCTGTTGTATCACATTTGCAGAGGTACGGTAATTTTAGGCTTTGATAAAGTGGAGCTTCATTGGACAAAACAACGTATAAGTGCTGCTCTTATTTAGAAACCTTTTATTTAACCTGAATTCAAACATGATCAGTATGGACACTTTTTTAATATCCACATATATTTATTTCTGTAATACATTTTAAATCTCTCATCGTCCTATTTCTAGGAACGCTATAAATAATTAGGTATGTAAGTAATTTTACTGGTTGTTTTGCAAAGCAACTGAAATTCACTAGCTTTCTTTTTATTTTTTTAATATCTGTTATCTCCCTTCCTCTGTGATCACGTACTTGTTGCTGAAGTGCCGAATTTGAGGGGGTACTTTTATACTTAAGTTATCTCCCCTTTTTGGTCCACCATTTTAAAAGTTATGGCTATTTTGATACCCATCAAGTTTGTCCGTTCCAATGGTTTGTAATGAAAACTTGATTCGTAGAATTACAACCTATTTTAGTGAACTATTTCTCTACTGGATCTTCGCTTTTCCTCTCAGTCGTTGTGGGGGGGGGAGAGGTTGGTATTACTATTAGATAATATGTTAAGCTAAATGGTTACATTTAAGAAGCATCTACCTTCAACAAGTCTCAACCCTCACCTGATTCTTTCTAAGAAATTAACTTTACCAAAGTGCGCAGATAAGATTCAGCTTAATGTTTCGGCAAAGAAGGGTTCTGCGAAACGATTTCTGACAATTTGTAGCTTTTGTTTCTAATTCTTAGAAAACTAATACCCTCCATATACATAGACATTTTTAGTGTTGTTTTTTTTTTTTTGCACCATTTTACCAAAAAGAAGAAGAAGAACAAAAATTTCTTTTCAATCCAGTGACGCCTGTACCTGCTTTTTTTTCTTTATTCAGACTTTCTGTCTAGGGGGTCCTTGGTTCAGCTCTCCAAATTTCTCTCTGTCCTTTTAAATAACTAAGCAGTTTTTGTTGTTGTTTTTTTTCTTCTTTCCCATCCCCTTGATCTATTTTCAAACTACATCATGTCATATACTGGTATCTAGATCATTTTAGTTTGTGTGGATTCTTTTAGCATACCCGAACTCATCCCTCCGTATATTCCACTACTATTCAGACCTGTGCTACCCAGAGCTGTGACACACTTTCTCACTAATGTAACCCCTTTGTAACAACGTACCTGTATCTCTTCAGCTCCACATAATTGCAATGTGAGCGAGTTAACTAGATCTGTAGCCAATTCAACACATGCAAGCACTTCTAAGCTGAGGTGAAAATGCACCCTAGCAGAATACTGAGGGTTAATCCGACTACTTTGGATTTATTGCATTTGTGCTCATTTCAGAATCCAATCTTGACCATTGTGGGTTCAGGGGATCCAGCGCTCTTGGCAATGCTTATGACCCTGTTATGGTAAGTGTCTTGTACTTCACATTATCACACAACTCGTTTAATTTAAGAATTTTGCAACTGGCATAAAATGTAAAGATTCCACAATAATTTGCCAGGAATGAATTTGTTACTCTTATAGTCATTTTCAGAATTAATTTCAATGAATTGCCCACTCATCATTAGGTTACTAATTATTTTAACTGTTTTGAAGTTGTTTTTTTACATATCCTTGCTAAAGTTTAAACTGTGAGGTTAATCTGATGAGAAACCTGAACAGGAATGAAAAGTTAAAGTGGCAAATCAGATGGGTAATTTTTCTTTTTTTTTTTAAATACTAGGAAGAGACATTAAAAAAAAAATGGTTTCTCCAAATTGAAATGGCAGATCTTTTTTTTTCTTCAAGTTTCTCCTGTATTCAGTTATGCACCAGTTGGCTTCATATTGTGAGATTACTGGTTTCCACAGGAGACTAATGTTGTTTCTGATGAATTAAGCTCATCACACCATTTAATGTATGTGTGTGGTATACGTAAAAGTTTAGGTGTTTTATGAGGTAAGACATTTGCTAGTGACAACTTCTTGAGGTTGATCTTGCTATTGAAGCAGCCCAGCATTAGCATCCTTTCTGTCTCTTTCAATGTGTGTGTGTTTTTAACATCACACATCATAGCAGGATATTTCTGGCCAGGTCAGTGCAAAGCCCATCATGATTTGTGGATCAGGCTTACTAGAGTCATTTTAATATGGAAACTGCTGTTCTTTTGTGCAACATTTGTCTGTCTCATCAGTTTATGCACTCCAAAAAATTTTGTGCTTGTGACTTGTAATTTTTCTTTCACTGACAACTATTTCTGCAAAATTGATTTTCATAGATTTTATTTCCTCCTGGAAGACTGTTCAGTACCTTCTGACTGTGCCATTTATTAATGTGAAATTTTTTTGTCTAGTATCATAAAGATGACTATTTTTTTCATTTTTAAATTATAGTGCAATTTTTGCAATGATTTACTGTTGGTGACTCAACTTATTTGGAACACATCTATTATAGCATTTAAATTTGAACATTGTTTTGGTGACTCTCTTTATAATGTAGATTTTTTTATAAGAACTGTAAGCCTAGGGCTATTTAGATTCAAAATGGATTGTTGGATATGTGTAAAGTTTGTTACACTTTGTGTGCCTGATTTTGTTGTTTTTGGTAAAATTGCATTTTTTGATTAATCACTAACCAGAAATTGCAGGTTTGATGCCCTGGTTCTGTTGGAAGGAAGCATCAATTTCTCTAGATTTTGTGTAACTCTTGTAAGATGTATGATTTTTTAAGCAGCATATTTCCTTACAAGACAATTACTGGAGTTAATACAGGGCTGCCATATAATGGGTTTTGATAAATGTATTGTTGTTTTGCAGGCCAGTAGAGAAAACATTCCATATGACAGTGGCCACATAGCAATGACCTTTACAGCTCTTCTGACATTAATTCTTCTTGGTGACAACCTTTCACGAATTAACAAAAAGGGAATTTTAGCTGGGCTTCGAAAACTCCAGCAAAAAAATGGCAGGTAAATATTTAATTAACTTTTGATGGTTTGTGATTGCTGATGAATGAGAAAAAATCTTGTGAAAGGAAAGGTGTAATGTGAAGGATTGTCTAAATGACCAAACATTTTAGACTTAAATACAGCATCTCATAACTTGGAGATAATTTACTTTCTAAAATATGAAGGAAATTCTTTGCTCATTGCTTTCAGAGTGATTCCAAAAAACTTAACTAGTTAATTGCTTTTTATATGATAATATTGAATTTATAAATTTTTGGTTCTTTTCCAGCTTTTGCCCTGTTCCTCAAAATAGTGAGCATGACATGAGATTCATCTACTGTGCTTCCTGTATTTCATACATACTGAATGATTGGAGTGGTATAGATGTAGATAACACAGTTTCTTATATACAAAACAGTGTGGTAAGTTCATTGCTCATTGCATGCTGTATATTTTAAGATGTTAGTTTAGAGGTATGCAGACTACTTGATGGTTGGCTAAGCTGTCATAAGTACCAGAATGCGGCTGATTGAAGTTCTGGTGAAGTGGCTTCTACTTTGGATTTCTTACATGCATAGTCTGGATGAAGTGGCTAAAGGAAAAAGAGATGTTTAGTCTAAACTGGGATTTGTATTTCAGAGGCAAGAACAAAAAAGAAGAATGAAAGGGTAAATGTTTTAAAGCCATGTCATCAGGTAATAATTTTAGCTGTATTCAGATGCCTTTGGGTTGCAAACCAGCTACCTTTGGTACATGTTTGGTTCTATTTGAACTCTCATGGATAGTATCTACCATAGTGAAGTGAACATACATTTTTAAACAGAATCTGACATCAGGTTCAAGCTTCAGTAAAGGAAACCTCTATCTCCTATTAGCAGTCAGGGCCATGACCAGTGTACGTCAGATCTAATAATGAGGTTATATCCTTCAAACTTACCCAAGAAATTCTAACTGAATCAGGAACAAATCCCTATCTAGAATTATGGTTGTTGCATGGAATGTTTCAGGTAATGATGTTTATTATGAGAGATAATAAAAGATTAGTATATATATTTAATAGATTCTTGGCAAAAAAAAAAAAAAAATTGAAATGAATGTTTTTAGTTTGTTTTCTAATGGATCTCAAGAAAATTAATTTTATTGTATTTTATGAATGTTTTGTTCTTTTTTCTCTACACATGTTAGAATGTTGAAGGGATGACAAGGATGAAAATGTTACCTATACTGTTACATGCTATAATCACAATAATTACATTACCCTATGTCAATGTTAAATGTTAGGTTTACTTTCACCATCTTTTTTTTCTTATTATTCCAGTCTTATGATGGTGGAATTGGCCAGGGTCCAGGATTAGAAGCTCATGGTAAGAAATAGTTCAATGAAACTTAGGCTTATTTACATCTCTACCTAAATGCGTTTTTAACTACCGGTAGTCCTCGATTTATGTTCGAGATGTGTTTTTTAAAACCTGAGTGTAAATCAAAAATGTTTTTTTTTTCCATAGGCATAAGATTAAAAACTGAGGATGCATTCCTGGGTGGTAATTTTCGGTCATCCTAAGCTAACTAAAGTAAATACTAAAGACAAACTAACTAAATAGAATCATACAGAGCATAGATAAATGCATGAATAAATAAATACTAAACACAGTAGCTAATTAAATAAATAAATGGAGAACATACACTGAATATAAACTACTCACCAAAATAGCAGTGTGTAGTATGTGTCGAGGTCTGAGACATGTGGGTGAGGATTGGAGAGGTTACTTAAGAGAGTGAGGCATGGATATCTGACCAGTTTCATGCTTGGCTGCCAAGTTTTCTTTGCTTGTTGAAGGAGTTGATGAGGTTTAAAGAAGGTAAAGGGTCTGGACAGCTTGATTCTTTTCCTGGTACCACTCCTTATAGCAATGTAGTGCACCCTTAATTATATGGCTACAATTGATTCTGTGCTCCATACTGGGGTTTTTGTACCTAAATACATTGACCCCTTGCTTGATGTAGTTAAAAGTTTCAGAGTAGTTTCATTGTAAGCTCTTTTTGGAGAGGTGTCTGGTTCTTATCTTTCCCCTGCTCTTTTCCCTTTGTTGCTCTAGCTGCATAAAGTCTTCATTATTAAGATCTTCCCAATGAGACTCCAGTAGTTCAGCCACATTATTTTGGTCCACTTTGTTGGATCCAGCTTCCTTTGCCAGCTTCACAATCTTAATTGGGATATCAAGCACGTTTGCAAACCCTTGGAAGCTGTGGACACATTCTGGCCAGATCTTCCAAACCCATACATTGTTGCAGGGACTATTTCATCTCATGAGGCACTGATGTTCTCTGCACCCTTCTTTATATTATAAGCCCTCCAAAACTTCCAAATTGTGGGCTTGTCCCCACCATCTGTCTCCAAGTTGAGCTGGCTCATGTTATGCTGCAGATAATAAGCCTTAAATGCAGTGATAACGCCCTGATCCATGGACTGCAACGATGACATGATGTTTGGTGGCAAAAGCACATCAAAACATTGTCAGCCATATCTTCAATGTTCAAAGGATAACCAGGGACGTTGTTGAGGAGGAGAAAGACTCTGTTATTAAGGTTGTTGTCACTACAGTACTGTTTTATGAAGTTGGAGAAGTAGGAGGTGCTCCAATCTTTGAATAACAGCCTAGTCACCAAGGCTTTTGGGTTAGATTGCCATAACCATGGGGAGATTTCAGAGTTCTTGGATTTTCTGAGTGGTATACCAAGAGAGATTTCAGCCTGCACTCTCCCCAGCATTACCTCTAGGGAGAAGAATTTAGCAATCTTTTGCTGCTCTGAAGCCTGAAGCAACCTTTCCTTCAGATATATGTTCATAACAGCATTCTCTTCCAAAAAATTCCAGTCTTATCCACATTGAAAACTTGCTTAGCTGAGTAGTGACCTTCCTTGACAATAGCTTTTAATTTGTCTGTGAAATTGTCTACTGCCATGGTATCTGCACTTATCACCTCTCCAGTCACACACACATTGTGCAGGTTAGCACACTTCTTAAAGTACTCAAACCAACCATGACTTATTTTGAAACTTTCTCAAGCACTTGAACTTCTCTTGCCTCTCTTTTCTTTCAAATCTGCCCACAGTGACTTGGCTTTCACCTGGATCATCAGCAAAACTTAAGGGAGCATTCCTTTCATCTTGATCCTCAATCCAAATAATAATTTCTCCATGCTTTCCATAACCATGTCTCTACCCTTCACAATTCTAATAGCACTACCACGAGACACTTTCAACACTACACTTTATTTTGGCAGAGTTTGTAATAATCGTCCTCACAGTTGAAGGTGGTGGCTCAAGCATGCAGGCATGTTTTTTAAATGCTCCCTGCCTTTGTATTGATTCATCACATACACTTTCATATCCAAACTGGTGGTCTATGAGCTCTCTTGGCTGGAGTATGTGCTGGAGGGCTTGTTGGTCATTTCCCACTCATTATGAATGGTTTTGGGAAGATATGTCAAGAAATATTCCCAATGAAGGTAAGACTGTCATTTGATGACTGACCGATTGAGACTGATTAGCTCAGGTCACATGCATGGCGCTCTGACCAGTGAAGCAGCACAGTGGAGTGGTGAGCATAGAGGTTATGGTGCAGCTTAGTTCTGGTGCAAAGTTTAATATTTTTGTGCCATGAAAAAGTGTTAACACAAAAACTACGAAATGTAAATAGAAAAGTGTCCATACTTTGTCAATGGTGTTAAGTCAAAACGTAAATAGAATGAACATAAATCGTGGACTAATGGTACCAAATAGATTTTGCTTTGACTGAACTTGAATTAAGGGAAAATGAATGAAATATTGCTTAACTAAATCAAATAAAAAGATTGTTTTTTTTATTATTATGACAGCCACTATGTATGAATTGTTCCCCTAAAAGATGAGACTTGTTTTTTCCCAATCACATAGTTGGAACATCTTATGTTTTCTTTGTTCATCTAAGGACCTGAATTTGAATCTAAGCTGAGATAGGTTTGGTTTGGCATACCTTCCTAACATGGTTTCTTGCTTTACTTCATCCACTGATCATCTAGGTTTCCTACCACATCTGAAAATGAAGAGTTCTAGTAGGGAATTTTACTTGTGACCCCCCCCCCCCATGCTGAGTGATTGTGCAACCAACTCAGTCTGTAAACATGTGATGCTTAATTTGATAACCAAGATAGGAATTAACCCTGTAACCAGGGAAGCATATGACAAGACAAGACAAGACATTTGTGGTTGGACAGTCAAGAACCTACATTATATTTTGATAATATAATAAATTGTGTAAGATTTCATCACCAAACAGTAGTTGACCTCTTAGATTTTATGCTGTCCTCTTTTACTTTCCATCATAATCATTTATTTTTAAATATCAGTTAAGTATATGGTGAACTTTACAAAACTATCAAATTCCTAAAATTGATGAATAGTTCTCTTTAAACTACATAGTTGGGTGGGTAACAAAAAATAGAAGTTGATTGATTTACTAATTATTTTATCTTGGTATTTTATTAATGAACATTTATAATAATTTATTCTGATTTGATGTACTTATTTACTATCTTGACTAATTGTGCTGCCTATCAGTAATCTTTTTACATGCATGTTGCTGTTCAATGAATGTGAAAATTGTAATATAAAGATGTGACATATTTATGCACGTATATTAACTTTGCTGCTGTTGATTGATTGCTTAATTTTGTGTCTTCTACAGGTGGACCTACTTTCTGTGCTGTTGCCTCACTATCCCTTATGGGTCGACTTCACATGACATTCACCATGAAAGAACTGAACAGACTGAAACATTGGTGTATCTGCCGACAGCAGACTGGCTTCCAAGGCAGACCAAACAAGCCTGATGACACATGCTACTCATACTGGGTAGGGGCCACACTAAAGGTGCATAACTCTCTTGTTTTTTTTAGATTTTTAGGTTTCTCTTCCTCCTAATGTTATTTATGTCTGTAGTTGCAATTCAGTAATCCTGATGACGTCTGTCTGCAGGATCCCAAAGAGGGATAAATGACATAGCGATATGTTGCTTTCTCTGAGGAAGTTCTGAAGGGGTGTGACTCCACACCATATTTTGTATTTTTCTCATTCTGAATCTCCAGTAAAGATGTGCTTTCTTTTGCTGAACTCCATCTATTTGGAACATTGTTGACTTCCATACATTGTTTGTAAAAATGGTAATTGTTCTGCAAGGCCATCTTTGTAGGCTCTTCTGATGTTTTTGGTCTTGCTACAGATGACTAGTTCTTGCTGTTCTGCTTAGCTTCCTTGTTTCACCAAGTAATTTTGTTACATAGCTTATTGATGGAGGAGTAATGAAAGTATAATTTCTATTATAAGACTGAAAAATATTTTAATAATATCTAATTTTTCTTATTCTAAATAAAGAGAAGTGACAAAATATTCCAGTATGTTTTAATGTATTCAATAATAATTTTAAAAATAAAATTGCATTTTTTTGATTGTTACATATATATAATATAGCAAATTAAAATAATGTAAAAATGAATGATACATAGAAAGAAACTGTTTCAGGCCTGTTTCTGTTCACATACTGATGTGCATACCTTTTAAATTACAGTTAATATACAGCATTTTTGGAGGAGTTTGTTTGTTTTCTTTTAATTGAACTTTTTAATGAATTGTGTACCAAAAGAAAGTTTACTAAAGATTCAGATTAGTTTATCAGTTTCAGTTTAATTCAAACTGCGTGGAAGGCTTAAAAGGTAGCCTTGAAATATGCTTGCTTTTTTATAATTCCCTGGTCTTTCTAAAACATTGTTTAACAATAATTAGACATTTTCATAATTAACAAACACACCCAAATATTGAATTTTACTTTTAAAAATTTATCTTTTAAGATTATTGTAAAAAAATAAATAGATTTTAAAACTATAATTTTTCCCTTTTTTCTTTCCTTTTTAGTTACTAGACATTTTTGAATTAACTGATTACAACAAAAACAGGGAATATATACTAGAAACTCAGGACTGTTTAGTTGGTGGGTTTTCAAAATGGCCCAATCACGTACCAGGTGAGTGGAAACTTGTCAGGTTCATGTTGTATTAAATTTGTTTTGTTTTTGTTTCTATCTTGTTTTCAAGAGAATTAATGTGCACTTGTCTACTACAGTACAGTATCAGAATTCTGCTTTTTTTCTACAACATAATCTCAGCAACAAGAGAGATTCTAGTGGATAAGTTAGATTAAAAATTGATAACAGATTTTTACAAAAAAATTTTAATTATTATACACAGACAAAAGATGCTCACTGCAGATCTTGCTTTACAGATGCTCTGCATACCTACTTTGGAGTGTGCGGTCTGTCACTGATTGGGGAACCAAATTTGAAGAAGATGCATCCGGCTCTGAACATGAGTTTAGAAGCAGTAAACAGATTACATCACATTCAAAACAGGATGGAGACAATTCCCAGGTAAATGAATTCCAGCCAGAGTTAGTTCTCTATTTGCTCAATTGCGTTGAAGTCTTTTATGTAATGATGTGAATAAAGACCCCACACACACACACACACACACACCACACACACACACACACACACAGTGCAATAACAACATTTAATCAAGAGACTGGAAGCCTCAACCTCTATGCCCTGTGCAGCATAATCTGTTAACCATGGAGGGCACTAATAGAGCAAGATAAATTCATGATTTCCCAAAAGTTCATAAAGAAGAAATGCTTTGCTGTTGCATGGCAACCATATATTAACCATTGAATGATGCTTACTGTTAGCATTAATCTGTAGTACTAGAAAGCAGACCCTGGTCAGGTGAAACAGTGCGGTAATGGTGATCATTACAAAACAAGCCCACGAAAATCTGTAAAGCACTGAGGTAACATTGCTGTTCTGGTTTAGTTTACAGGAAAAGTCTGCTCTACAGCTGTGTAGAGCCGCTTCTAAGGTAACACATGAAAGCTGTTTAGCAGCAGCATTATCATGATTTTTATGGTATTTTACTGGCTCTTCATCCTCACAAAAGATAGAAAGAAAAAGGATGATTAAGACAAAATAAGGAGAAAATCTGTTAGACTACGCAACAAAATAATATGGAAATTGTGTCAAATTTTAACAATTGCTTTGAGAAACTTTCAGAAAACCACCTCTTCTCTAGTATTTCCCCTATCAAATTATTAACTTTAATTTATATATATAAACATACTTCAATAAACACACTAACAGAAATTTTCAACTGCTAGTGTCTGCTTATGAATTCATTATGTTTATACTTTGTGATTTTTTAATATGCTGTAAAGCCAAGATAGATGTTGCACTTCAGCACTTGATAGAAGGAAAGTATCCTGTGTCATCAGATAGTGTACCATACTGATTTTGTAGAAAGTTTAAGATGCAGTCTTTTTAGTTCTACAAAAGAATTGATATTTTCTTCATGGCATAGATCCTACTTGTATCATGTAGATGCTCTTTACACAGACTTCTGAAAGAGTATAATTATTAAATGACTAGCAGTGAATAGTAATATAGAATGTAAATGAAAAGAGAAAACATTAGATAATCATGTTAAATTGAGTATTTACTCATGTCTGTAAGTCCACAAATTCACAATATTAAAAATACTGAAATTTTCTTTAAACTGTTTAGAAATCAAACTGACATTCATCTTTAACACTTGCCATTAATGCTAACCTGTATTGGCCTACATGGATTAACAGGATAAATTGAATTTTAGCCATGATTGATTTTGTTTTGCTTTTTATGAAGTTTCATAGGTGAAAAGGGATATTGTTTGTTTGTTTGTGCATGATCACATAAAATACTCTTACTTATCACACCTGCATTCTGTTGAAGGGTATTCTGATGCTGACTCAGTTATTGTCTGTCTGCTTTTTACTGGTTCTTTCCATTTTCACATGTTTTTTGTGTTGGTATGTCCAATTGTTGTAAATATCTTCTATGTAGACTGATTAAAGTTGTGGAGTTAACTGCTGATATGTTCAGCATCTGCTTGCAGACATTCAATCAAACACTTATTCTTAAGTCCATCCCATGAGTGATTGGCTTTGTTTAGGTTTGTTTAATGTTTTGAACCACTGACTATTTTTGCTTCTTTATCAAATTGATACTTATTTGATTCTGACGAGATTTGAACTGCACCTAAGAAAACCTGATTATTTTGTTGATATCTTTTTAATTTTCAAAAACAACCTTTTTAAAAAAAGATTTTAATTTTACTTCACAAATTAAATTCTAAAGGTCTTAAAATTTGTGTTTTAGAAGTATTGCTACTATAGGATTTTCTCCTCTTTATCAGTGCATGCAAAAATTAGTAGTTTAATAGTTTTATATATTTCAAGTTCATCAGAATGTGTTTATTTAGATTTCAGTGATCATTTTGTTCTAGATTTTTTATGGTTCATGGGAGTCATGTTTGGATTTGTCTTGTGGGATGAAGAACTTTGGCAGGTTTTTGGTCTCTTTGCAGCACCTGCTGCACACAGGTGTTATATGTTAAACAATAGTCTGATATTTTTTTAAATGTTACTGTCACTGTTGTCATAACAAACCTGCTGTTCTTGAACTAAGGTAAAACACAATGATTTTACTGCCACACTATCATCAAATATCTGAGCTTCTCTTATAATAAATGGTTTTGTTTTTTTCATAACTGAAATACAAATAATCTTTACTTTTTTGGTTATGTAGAGGTCTGGATACTAAAGTTTGCTTGCTTATATTTTTACATAGTTATCTCATTTCTATTTTTTAATTTAAGTATCAAAGTAGTACCGATATTTAAATCTATGTGGTGTAGTTTGACATCTTATTAATCACGGAATTATCACGTAAAGAAACAGTATTAACATAAACAGTAAATAGCTTTCTGAAAAACATTTCCTGTTTTCTATTTTTCTGTAAGTTTTACAGGTTAACCCTCCCCCCTCCAACACACACACACACACACACACACACACACACACACTGTAAATGATATAACAAAATTGCATAACTTTTAAAAAAATATATAATATTGCAAGTTATTTTTAAACTACTCTCTAGTATTTGGAGACTGGCAGATTTTCAATTTACAAAAACATGGATTAAAACAATTATCACAAATATGTCATATGACCATGGATAGCAAAAGTAAGGGATTTAAAAAAAAAAAGGAAATATTTATTTTAATTCACTAATTTTGTTTCTAATCACCATTGTTAAATACTGCTCTGGTTGAAAACGGGTAAAACTCATGGATTTTTGGAACATTGTCTCTCTCTCTCTCCCTCTTCATTATATGTATATTTCTGATATGTTCAAAGGGAGTTGCAAGCAGTAAAATATGAATGATGTTTTTAAGTTAGTCTCAGAAACAAAATACTGTGAGAGTGAGATGTTTACAAACCAAAATATAACATAAGAGATTTAATTTTAAAAAGTTGTTGTTATTAATAAAGTTAGCATGATAAAATGAATTATCTATCCACCTGATGTAAAATTGTTGGAGTTAATTACATCTATTTTGTGTGTACAGAAACTATTGGATTTTATGGTTTTGAAATAAATGGCTAATTAACTATAGAATTTTTTGTTATTGTATGTCAGTGAAACTAAAGCATTTAAAAATAAGTATGAGATATATGTGAATCATTTGGGCTATGACTGATATTTGAAGAGTCTCGGATATTCACAAAATGTTCTCTTTCTAAAAATTAAATAATAATTTTCTTTTTCTGTTTTTTTTTCATTAAAAAATTATTTCAATTGTAACATTGATTGTGTTAGCAACACAAACCAAATGCTCAGGCCATCCATTATTGTTTGCATTCCTTTCCTTGATTGCTGCTGGAAAGTTGCACACTTCTTCTCTCAGCTTAAACAGGGCTTCAAAATTTTTCAGATACTTGACAATGAGCCTATTTTTATTCAATGCCACTGTCAGGTACTAAGCAGCAACATAAATTTTGTAGAAGGTCCTAGCGCCACTACCAGCTTTTAACTTAACTTATGGAAATTACAACTTTAGCTTGATTTGATAGAAATAGCAGTAGGTTCATTGAGCAGCCAGTGCTTGCTAGTGACTGTAGCTTCATTCCTGCTGGGTTGGGGCCATCAGTGGCATCGCATGGTTTCACTAAATTTTGGGGATATGTACACACACACAAAGCCCCTTTCCCACTCCGCTTTTGTGAGTTCTTGTGCATATGTAAAAAAACAAACATTACTATCTTTCTGGTAAAATTGCCATAATTCTTGAGCACTTCACCATCAGAATAAATTTCTGAAATTTACACACATTTGCTTGTTTCATTAATTCGTTTTTTCAAATAAGCTCTAGATAAATTTTTGCTAACTAACCCTAACCTAACACCAACACTTTTATATTGTGGGGTGTATTTACCAGAAAGTCAATGGAAATAAAAATAGGAAAATCAGCTTTTTAAACCTGAAAAGACCTCTATTCTTGCATCTTTAGTACCAGAATGAGTAACTGTTTTTCCATGTTTTAATAATAGTAATTAAATGGAGAATAATTACAAAATAAGTAACTTGGAATATGAAATCTTTTATTCAGAATTTCTGGTCAGTTTTATATGTAAATGCATTATATTAAAATTATCAAATACCAAACTGACTAATTTTACCTGCTGTTAATTAATTTATCAAAATTTCGTTTATTTTTGGATGAAGAATATGATTTTCATTTTTGGGGGATTCTTGAAGTTATTAATAAGGTCCTGTATCAGCTTTTTAGCTACATGGATGTTTGAACACAAATCTGTTCCTCCACATACACATCCACATTTTAAAACCTTTTCTAATTAAGTTTACTTCCTTGTTATTAAAGAGAGACATCTTTTTTTTAAAAAAAAAAATGAAGGATGTGGTGTTACACTAGACTGAATTTCTTGTATAATTATCATTACTGCATGCAATGTTATGACACTTATCATATTTTGCATATCATTAAAAAATAAGATTCTAATAAAAAAGTATCCTTTTTTGATGTGTGGTTACATCAGAACCTGGTTTACAGAATGATATGGAGCCATTATGTAGACATCATCAAATAGTTTTCACTGGTGCCATTTCACAGCCACTCAGTAGGAATTAACAAAAACAAATTTAGAAAGCACATGATGAAATAACAAGAACTGTTCATGAACTTTTTTCTCCCTGATTTATTGTGCTGTGTGAAAGTTATGAAATGATTAATGAAACAACAGAATGCAATCTGTTAATATCATTTTTTCTATATTTTTTGACATTAGTTATTTGCATGATGAAAATTGTTTCTAGTCTTAATAATGTAATATCCAAAACACAGTGGTGCACATTGAGGTTGGTATGTGCAAAGTGGTGGGTTTTTTGTATGACAAATCATTCTTCAGGAAGTAATAGAAAATGTTGCTGTAAATAGTATTTTTAGAAATTATATTTTAAATAATTCTGAAGAACATGGTTTTCTACAGAGAGATTTTCACTTTGTTTTTTATTTACATACAATCTTAAGTCATGTACATAGTATATATATGCAACAGCAATTTATAGGTTTGCTTGTAAAATTATTGGCTAAGCCATCTGCTCTATAATTATGAAAATATAACTACAGTGGCACCTTATGGTAATATTGAGAACTAAGGGGAAATAACTGATCATAAATTAGCCTGTAGGAACCAGTTAAACAGACTTTAGAAATTATTAAATGTTTTTTTTTTCCAGCTGAAAGAATTGAAAATATAAATAATTCTTAATCTGTTGGCCTAGTGCATGGTGTGTTAGGTGAGGCAAAATGTAGAGAGATAACCTGGGCCTGGGTTTATTTTGATATCATGCTGCTGGGTTTGTGACTCTTCATCTGCCCTTACATCTTGTGTGATTTCTCTGTTCTGGAGTTAATGCATCCAAGACAGTACACAAGTGGTAAAGGATAACCTTTGGTGATTTGATGGTTCAGCATACTGTGATGCTTTTCCTTGGACACAATCTCCTACAGTAAGGCATATGTAAAAAATAAATGAATAATAGATTAGAAAGTTACAAATACTTATTTTTCACTAACAAGCCCTTTTATGCCAGAAGCTTATAATTTTTAGGACTGTTTTGCTGCTAGTAGATTATATCAAGACATGCTCTAGATGTGGCTTTCAAATACATTTATTTTTTAAGCATTGATATAATCTGATAACTGTTAAATTAAATATGTCATTGACCAGAAGCTCTCCCTTTAAAGCAAAAGAATTTTTATTTCATCAGCAAAATTAATTTCCAAAGTTTACAATTCTTGCAGCACTTTGAAAGGAAATAATTTAAGAACTGAAAGAAAAAACAATTATCATAGAAGCAACTGCAGAAAATGCTTAACAAAATTGTGTCCATAGTGAGAGTAGCATTTGACTTGATTCACTTTATCTATGACAAGTGATCATCCCAGAGCATCTGTGACCCTATACTACATGATGATTATGTAGAGCAAGTTTGTAACAAATTGGCCTCTCTTTCTAGTTCTGTGGGTTGTGACACAAGCCAGAATCACCTGGACTTTTTTTTTTTTTTTGGCAACAACTGTGTTGAGAGAAGAAATGATTTGTGCAAGCATTACCTTTTACTGTTTCTTTTAAATATTAAGAAACCTCGATGCTTTATACTGCATTGCATGCTCAAGCCTTTGTCCAGCAGCATTTAAAATACCAGGCTCATTTTAACTTGCAGTAAAATGTTATTTATTTTCATTGTTAGAACTTTTTTTTTTTTTTTCAGATGGCATTTGGTTATTAAATATCAAAGAATTCTGAATAGAGTCTTTTGCTGAGTTAGAGTTAGTGGTGTTATACTGATATTCAGTTTTTCTTTTAATAAAATTAAATGTTTTCCACTTGCCTCAAAATAAAAATAGTAAATTGTTTCAAGCTCTTGCTAGTACTAGCCCTCTCTCTTGTGGTTTGGGGGGGGGTATTTACCAACAGTCTGACAGAAATTTTTTTAAGGTGCATTCATTGGTTGGTTTACATGTTTCTGTGTATATGTGCAAAATAATTAGTATTTTGACGAGGCCAAGTTGTTTGTTCATTAGCTGGCTCTTTGACGAACAATAAACAACTGGTATCTGTTGAACTGTTCTGTTATTGTCATGAATAAATTTATTTACAATCTTTGTTGGACTTGTTCTTTATTCTGATAGTTAGGTTTAATTTCATGACCATGCTTCCTTCACTGTACTCTAGATACTTTTGCATAAGTTTGCTGTCACCAACATTCAGATGGTAGACAGGCTTAAAGTTACTAAATTGTTTTTTTGTTTTTTTTTTTTGTATGGTGCTTTTTGGCCAACTGGATAACTCACCATTTGAATAATGATTACTAATAATAGGCACCCCTTGTAACCGAAGTTGGCTGTTCACATTATATGTGAACACCTAAGTATGAGAGTTTGTTTATTTGCTGCTGCTGTTGTTGTTGTTGAGCGAGTTGGACTTCCGAACGAGGTTCTTTCAATGGCAGCGCATCCCGTAAAGACAAGTGGCCTGTTCTCTGTTGAGTCCTCCTCGTTACTGAGAGACGTTTGTCGAGCCGACAAGCGGCCCGGTCCCCCGACACCGTGGGCCCCAAGGACCCGGGAGGTCTCTCTCACATCGGACACCAAGGAAATGTCGTACGGCTGTTTCACGCTATGGCAATCATCAGCAACAACTCTCCTCCGACCCCAGCCTGGGATCGAACCCGGTACAGGAGCAACGGTTCCCTTACGGAGCTAACCCGCTACCACCGGGCCGGCTGCTGCTGCTGCCTAGACAGCTTAACACCTGCCCTCCACAAGTCGTCTTTTTTTAGATGTGGGAGGAAACCAGAGCCATGTTAGAATATAAACTGCTGCTTTAGCTTATAATTATTTCAGAGGAAATCACTTCTCTACTCAAATATTCATGTTGAGGATTATTTGAAAGTTGATATTTAGCTTTTGTATGTCAAAGTCCTGGAGAGGGATGGCTTCTGCCAGGTTATAAAATGCCCTAGGCATACCTCTCGAGGTGCCCCAAACAACCTATGGGTTATGGGACAGGTGAAATGAAGTGATGCTAAAGTACAATAAATCCTTTAGTAAAAGCTTTAAAAACCAAATTAATGGACAAAGTCACTCTATACTTTTAAAATCTGATAAAATTTTATGAAAAGCTAGGGAACATTTTAAATGGAAACCTTAGTAAGTTTTAATTCAAAAACTTCATTTTGAGGACAATACACAGTAGTATAGATGGACGTATTGCTTGTTTTCAATTATTGGGCAGTTCTACTAATTTTAAATTAATTAAATGTAATTAATATAAGCCTAATTAAAGTATTAGAAAAGAATCTTTACGATAAAGTGTTTCAGCAACTTTTAAACTTATCAGTGTTTTTTTTTTTTTTTCATTTAAATGCTTAGAAAGTTTCAATTAAAAACCTTTAAGCAAAGAAGTTGTGAATAGGAAACCTTAATTTGAAAGGTTGTGTAGTTTGGTGTCATCATTTTACTGATATTAGTCAAGTTGTTTTTTTCAGCAAATAGGCAGCATTTCTTTAGACATGTTCAACATTCAAAGTCAGACCAGAATATTTTTAAACCGTTATTTTTCAAACTTTATTTAGTTTCTTCTTATTATTAAAACATTGCACATGTAACAAATGTATATGTACATTACACACACTGTTAATCAGTCCAAAAGTCTCTGTATTTGCTTTCATTTTGACTTCAAAATAACACATTTTATAAACATATTCAATGGTACTGAATGAAACAGATGCTACAAATTAGAGACAATCAAACTAGACTCCCTTCAAAAATCCAAAAATATACTTCATTATATATATACACACACACATTTTGATTTTGTAATACTTTAAAAAAAAAAAACTTGTATGATTCCATTTAAAAATTATTACTAGTAAGCCTATTGATGTAACTTCAAACAAAATGATCAAATGCAAGTAATCAGTTATTGCTGTTTCAAACACTTTGCACTTTCTGCAAACTCTATTTATCATCCTATGTGTCAGGCTGGCTCCATGTTTTCAGGTGCTAGTAACTCAATTTAAATATGCACAGTATCAAAAGAAACCCCTTATTTTTTTGTTTTTGTCATTAATCTAGCTAGATCTCTGTTAACACTTTACTGTTGGTAATAAAACAGACAATAAAAGTAGGTTAGAATAGGTATTTGAGATCCGACTGCAGAAGATGTAGTTCAGTTGATGGTTTTCATGCTATGTTAGGTGAGTCTCTTGTACCAGTCCAGCTTGGGGGGAAGTTTAGCTGAAGTATTCAGCTGGATGTCATAGACAGCTCTTACTCAGAAACTACCTTTGCTTGGCTGATTGTATATATACATCCAACTTATCTTTTTACATTGGAAAATGTAAAAACATGAAACATTGCCATTGCATAGCTTTATTTAGGGAATATGTATTGGTGTTCTTGAAACCCACTTTAACATTGATTAACTTTGCAGCCTTAATGTGGTTTTATTAAATTTATCTAAGATTTGTTGAAACCTTTGTGAAAATACATTTCTAGATGTAATACTTTAATAATTGCATCTTCAGAATGTTAGCCTTTGCATAAATTGTATGATACCAATCATGATTGCAGTGTAAGTATAAGCAACATGCATTGAGTGACCCATGTTACTTTATATTATAATTTGGACAACTAAAGGTAATTTAATATAAATTATTTTCTTTTAGATGACTCAGTAGTAATGATTTAAATATGTTGGTCTAGATTGAAAAAAGAAAAAGATTACAACCATAACAACTAGTTGGCCAGTGGTTAGCATCCCTACTTGGTGGTGACCTCTTTTTGGTGTATCTTCCTCAGCATGTTTTCTCGGTGCTCTTCAGCAGAAGCTGGTCGCATGGGTTTCTTCCAGTTTCCTCCCACATCTAAAAATAAAGAGCTCCATTAGGGATTATTGTGCATATGTTTTGGCACTCATTACAGGTTTGCCAGTGAGTCCCTGAGATACTTGGCCCTCTACAAAGGCATCCTGCAAGGGACTCATGTCTGACCACAATATTATGGAACAGCACCAAATTACAATCATCAGTAAATTGCTTTTTTTTTATTTTGGTAATGTCACTGAACAACTTGGATTATTTAGTTGCGAGTACATCTTCTAGAGCTGAGGCCAGTCCAATTGTTTGCCTGTTAGACACAAAGGCCTTAAGCTAAGTGTGCAACTATTGTTCAACAATGGCATTTCTTTCTCTATTCATATATAATTTTTTGTAAAACCAACAAAATATATATGCTAAATGGCAGTTTGAAAATAAATGTATTATTTTCATCCAAAATATTCCAGAATTGTCCATTATATTGTGGATTATTCATAATCTTTCTGTTATGTTCTGGAAACTGTTAAGAACTTTTCTTTTGATCTAGAAAATTCTGGAGCTTTCTAGGAATTTTTTCATAACTTTTTCCATGTATGGAAAATAGTCAATGTTTATATAATTTTTCAGCTAAAAATACTAATCCTGAATGCTTGGATCATGAGAGTAGGTGACTGACACCAGCTTGCTACATATGTCAAAATTGACTGACTTATTTAGAAATTCTTGAAAAAAAACTTTCTATAAGTAAGAACTGTTGGCAGGATTAATGGAATCATTTAATAAACTGGATTCTTTTCTCAAGAAAAGAGATGGATTAACAACAACAACAAAAGGCTGTCATCAAGAGAAGAATGGGTTTTGGCGAGACTTTAAAGGAGAGATCAGTTTGCCTCAAGTGGTACATTTGCTAGAGTATTGCCAAGAAGATATCGGATAAATCTGTTAGAAGATATATGGTAACAATAAGCTTCAACCAAGATTTTCTGACATACAAAGACAAAAACTTCAGTTTTGTGAGAATTACTAAAATTGGAGCAAGGTGATACAATTAAATTGCAAGTGTTGGTAAACCAACTATCCACAAATGTCAACTACCTGCACAAAATTGGTATGTGCATTGGCATCCATTTTGTATGTTTTTGTAGAATGCATAACTTATGTTTGCATCTCAGAAGTTCTCTTATTTAGCCAAATGGTGCACTAGTATGAGCTGAGGGCAAGGAGTCAACCAATCAGTGGTGGTGGTGATGATCACACATCAAAACGAAGGAAGGCAGCACCAGTTTGAAGCTAGCTTCCGCACTGTTCACAGTTCTCTATTTTTGCCATTTGAATTTGTACAGCAAGTTATCATGGGTCATAAACACTCTGGGAAGTGAGCTGTACTAATGATAGAAGATAAGTTAAATGAATGTCAACTATCTGCATGTCCCTAGGACAGGTGTGCTGATAATAGAGAGTCAACTGTATTTGCAGATGAATTAATCTTTTTTGTAATCATAATGCACTCAAATTCAGAAGAAAACCATGTGAACTACCTAATCATACTGTTTTTCACAAACCAGATGACAATTTCAATTTTGTAATCTTATCAAAAGGAACATCAACAAATACAAATTATTTAAATCTTTTAAAACAGATTTTGTAGAATCTGCTAAGAAACCCCATTCCGATGGTAACTTTGGGTTTTACCAGTTAAGGCTGCATGTCACACAGCAAAGAAAGTCTTCGCTTGGTTCAAGAACAATTAATGTAATTGGTTTGAAGACTGGCCTGGGAATTATTCTGATTTAAATCCATTTGAAAACATGGCAAACATAGGGAAATATATTGCAAAAAGTCACTCAATAAATGGAGAATAATTGGCAAAAGTCATTAAAGAGGCTTAGTTAAATATCCCTTCATACAAACCATTTAAAATGATGTCATGTAGGATGAAAGCAGTCATTAAAAACAAAGGACACGACTAGTTTAATTCATTTTTGGTGGTGGTGGTGTTTTGTAATTTTTCTTTGTTTGTTAAACCAGACATTTGTCTGGCTTTAACCCTCATGTTAACAAAAAAATGCATAAAATATTCAAAATTACTGGGTGAATCAATATGACTGGCCCAGGCTGTAAATGATAAGTTGAAGGAAAAAAATAATTAGTTCTTTTTGTCTTCATTTTGTGGCTTTGACTTTTTTTATTTTTAAAAAATGTTTAGTTGATACATGATTCAGGTTCATATTTTTTAAGGAATTGTATATTTCTTCGTTATTTTCTGTTTTAAATAATATGGCTTAGTGTATCACTGAAAAATAGTAATCTTGTTGGAAATTACCGCATCATAATCGTGGTTTTGTTTTAGATTTTCAAATATTTACGCAAACGAGATTTGATGTTAGGATCATTAGTCCTGGCGTTAATTCCTGATCCCATTTGTTTTGCTAAGGTTTGAATTTAAGAACTCAGGTAAATAAAGACTACAAATAATGGTTGAGCTTTTGTGTTAATAAATTCTGGCTACTTTATTTATATTATTTACCAGTACTTGTACATCCATTTCTCTCTGCCTGTATTGCATATAAATTTTTAGATCAGAATCTGCTAATAGCCAAGACTGAAGGATGTTCTTCTGTTAAATGCTGCACTAGTGAATTGCTTTCTGAATTAAGACTCTGCTACTAAATGAGAAATCTAAATAAACATTTTTCAACTCATTTCCCAGAGTTGATATGCAGTGGGACTCTGCTCTCACACCAATTATGGACCTTAGACACTAAGACCAATGGCACAATGATGGCTGTTGCTTGAGGTGAGCAATGTTTCTGTATCTCTCTCATTAAGTGGATCAGATCTTTTTTAAATAGCTGTAATAACTTGGTGCTGATAGCAGTCCATTGTTGAGTACATTTGCCATTGATTGTAACAATAGTAGAATTTTCTTGGTGAAGCTAGGATAATGCTACCACTCAACTTTTAGAACAGCTTTTTTTCTCAAGTATCCAATAACACCATTTTCAGATTTTGTAGACTTTTAGAAATGTTAGAAACTGCAGCCTGTTTTTAGTTGCTCTAGAAATCTTCAAGGAATTATTAACTAAGACTAAAATATATATATATAAATTTTGTTTGTATTATCAAAGTAAGGTTACCTGAATTTCTTTTAGTTATGGTAGATGTGTTAGACATAATTAGCTTGAGAAGTTTATATAATTAGTCAATGATAAAATTATGAAGTTATTGAGATTAGTGATATGTGAAATGCATTTAAGAACTGTTACAGAAGATGTATACTTATTGGAAATTCAACCTTACCAGCTTGAGCCAAATAGAAAGTAGTGCTAATAAGGGGAGCATAGAATAATTAATTACTATTAGTAGTATGGATGGCACAATGGTCCAGTTTTAGACTTACTGGACTGCCAAGGTTGAGGACCCAAGTTTGAATTCCAGTTGAGATCAGCTTGGCTTGGCATATCTCCTAGTGTGGTTTCTTCTCTCTCTACCAGCGGGCTGCATGGGTTTCCTCCCACATCTAAAAAATGAAGAGTTCTAGAAGGGATTTTCTGGGTACTTTGAAGGTTCAGTGGGTATCACTCAAGATCCTCCAACTGCACCCAGGTAACTTGCTTGGTCACCAAGGCAGATGCCTTACACATTCCCCTTCTATTTCCCTCTGTGATACCCTCAACACCTTGAAGTAAAGACAGAATTTTACCTGTAAAGGAAGCAGTCATTAATATTAACAGTGCTATTAATATGAATGAAAATCTTAACTTATTGATATAAAAATTGTATTTGATCAACATTTGGAATTTTACTGGTATGCAAAAGTTTCATTAAAAGAATTTCATGCAAAGATTGGATAAGTGAGTAACATTTTTCATACTTGTACAATAACCCAGTTACAACTTGATTATTGCAAAGTGTCAGAAAATTGAGTTATGCAGAATTTCTATTCCATTTTCTTTGTTGTTGTTTTAATGAAATTGACCCATTCATCCATTCTTTCCTATAGGCCAATTCTTTTTCCTCATACTAAGAAAAATGATTGAATTTTCATTGTTAGTCTGTATATGTTGCTGATTCCTACCTTATGTGGGCTAAGTGGTTGTGTAACTGCATACTTAAATGGATTATGCTAGGCTAGGCATTTGTACCATGACCAACACATTATATAAACTGCTTGGTTGGTGCAGTTGACAGATCAGCCAAACTTAATTTTTACTAATGCTTTGTTTCAAACGTATTGTCGGAATTTATTTTCTCTGACATTTGATTTAACCTGTGTATTTATAAAGACTTTTTAAAAACATATGCTTAGTTTAGGTGGTGCATCAGTCTCTACCCTGGTGGTGGGTGTAGTTGCTGCAGTTGCTTGCTGGAAAGCATTGCCAATCCTGTGCTATGAGGGACCCAGCTCTTCCGACTCTGGCAGGGAAATCCCTTCTGGAACTCGTCATTTTTTATTTTGTAGATGTGAGAATAAATCAGAGTCTAGAGGAGACTTGTGTGGCTGAGTGGCTGCCGGTGAAGAGCGTGAAGAAACCTTGCTTAGGAGGGAGGAAAGGGGATATGCTAAACTGAGTCAACCTCTACCAAGATTTGAACTCCAGGGCCCCCAGCCTTGGAAGTTGAATAGTCTTACCACTGGGCAGGCATCCTCTTCCAAGTGATAACTGACATGTACGAGGTTCAGTTTATTGGGAGATTTTATGAGTTCAGGTTTTAAAGGTAACTCGTGATAAATGGTAATAAAACATTTGTTCACGTACACACCTGAAACTTCAAGGGAAGTACCACCTGCCTACTATAGTATTTAATTGCATAAGATAGTAAAAATTAAATTTCAAATGACTTCTAATCTTCTTTTTTTGTTTAACAAAGAGAAAAGGTTGTTTGTTTGTTTTTTTTCTTTAAACTGGAAAACGAAAACTCTGAAATATTCAGAGACAGACATCGATTTTGAAATTAAAGCCATCAACAAGAAGAAATCCTTGTGTAGTTGTTAGAGTATGTGACCGTGATTCTGTGACTGCCGTTGTGGCGCCCTAGCCTTCAGCAATGTTCCTGATGTGTGCCATTTCAAAAAATATCAATGAAAGATTAGATGTGTACTGCCAGTGACGGTTCTGTTTTTTTATAGAAAAGATTTTTTTTTTTAAATGAGGAATTGTCCAAAAACGCTGCGTTTTGATTGTTGGTTTTTAAAAAAAAAACTCTTTTTGAATTTTAAAAAAAATTCTTTATTTTAAGAAGCCATAAAAACGGGAGGGAAATTCCGGATTAGCTAATAATCCATTGTTCCAGAAAAAGATTATTTCCCTCCCATCATTGGGGTTGGTTGGTTCTGTTCTTGTGCTGCCATTAGTATATCAACTACAAATAGAATCAGCTCTGTTTCTGAAAACAGGGCTGGAAATGTTAAAAAAAAAAATTCACCTTTTATTTCTATTTAAAAAATGCATCACCGTAAAAGGGCTTGTTATATATAATACGTGAGTGAGTACAAGCAAACCATTAATTATTTAGTAATGTCATAAATTGTACTAAAAGGTATGTGTACGTACATATATGTATATAATGTATTTGTTTTTATTCTTCTGTACAGAACCCAAACTAACAGACCATTGTATCTTAGGATCAGAGTTCATAATTAACATACTTATCTGGAATTTTTTTTTTTTTTTTGTCTTCAATTTAATTTGTCCAACTTGGAGAAAATTTTGATTTACGAGAACAAAAGTTCACCTAAAGTTGAGATTCTTCTTATTACAAGTTGTAGTCTGACATTTGGCGCATCGCCCGAGTGTGTAGTTAGCATGTGCAGCCCGAGGCAGCTGGGTGGAGCAGTTTACGCAGGGCCATTACTGATGCCTATTAAAAAAACGTCAAGATTTCATCATCATGTATCACCACCAGGTGTAAACCTGACTGAATGTCCAGCTCCTGTAAGCATGTAGAAAAAGGAGGACATTTCTTGAAACGTCTGTTCTGGTTTTTTTTTTGTGTCTTTTAATCTTTTAACTGTATTTAGTTCGTTTGTTCTACCAAAAACACACTGCTACCGCTCTCAGAATGCATTTACTGAGGGAGTGAAATCCCTGTTTGGGGGTGGGTGGGTGTGACTACGCTTCAATAAAGTCCAGGAAAAAAAACGAGAGAAGCAAACCACCTTCAGGGGAGGGCATTGTTTTAATGATGGGATAAGGAAACAAAGTTGTAATTTAAAAAAAAAGGGAAAACAAAAAGAGTAATTAAAACGGAAACGAGGTTGATAAACAAAGGAAAATAAGATTAAAGAAAACTCAACTGTTGTTGGTTTTTTTTTTTTTTAACTTTTTCCTTTTTGTTAAAATACATTTTTCTTCATTTCATTTTTTCTGTAAATGAATAAAAGTCTAAACATAATATATATATTAAAATTCGATATCTCAAATTTCTTTCTTTCTGTGGGGGTGGTTTACCTTTGCCATTTTAGTCTTTGTGCCCTTTAAAAAAAAAATTGTTCTTTTTTTTTTTTTCTGTTTTCTCATTTATTCATGAGTCCATTCACTTCATTACATCTATACCTGTCTGCAGCTTGCAAAGCGTCCGCGTGAGCATTGCAGAGTCTGGCTAATTAGAACTTACATCAGGGGCAGCCAGAACTGTGTACCGCTAACATTCAAAGGGGGATATTTGATAAACGAGTTTTGTTGATGATCAAAGACTGTGGCGCACAATTCCGCAGATGCATACAACTGGAAACGGCAAGCAATCGTATTAATGTAGATGTTTTGCAGCCAATGCTTGGTCATTAGCTGAAAGAACAGCCAAATTCGAATACAGGTGAATTCACGTGAGCGGTGTATGTCTTTCAGCACAGGACATGGGCAAGGGCCTGTTAATTAATCTGAGCCCAGGGCTGCTATGGAAAACTTATGATCCATGAAAGTAGAGATTTGCGGAAATTTCTCTAATTAATAGATTTTTTTTTTTTTTTTTTTATTCAGGCCTCACAAAATAGCAATGGTACAAGCTATGAAAATGAGCAGCCTGATTTAATATGCTGATATCCTGAAGAAATTTGTGGCAGCGTTATTACATGGTTGAGCAGCTACTTGTAGCATATACTGTTATGTAGAAGGTAAACACTAAGACCTACCGTAACTGTTGGTAATAGGGAGTCTGTGTGTGATAGTGCATCACTAATGTGGCATGCAGCCTCGCAGTAAATGGATTTGCTGCATTATTGAAGCATAAAAATTTGACCCGAAGAAAAGGAGAAAACTAGAAATTATATAGAAGGTGGCAGGGACAAAAATGAAATCTATAGACTCAATTCAGACATTTTAACCAGGGGCAAAATAATGAAAAATAAAAACTAAACTTTGTTATTCAGTACTTATTTAATTATTAATAATTTCTAAACTATGAAATAACTCATTTAGATTTTGTAATAACTAGAAAATAAAAAAAGTTTTTTTTTGTTTTTGAATGTTTTATAATTCAATATTTTTAACAAGAATTATATTTTTGGATTCTTTAGTTTTATTAGTATTAAAAAAAACCTAATTAGTATAACAACAATAATAATAATAATAATAATAGATCTAAAGAAACATCGCAGTATTAATGTCAGAATTCTCAACAAACCAGTCAGGAGCAGGCATTGCAACTTAAGGCAAAGTTGTTTTGTATATAAATAGCTTGTGTATTCTAGAAGCATGACACTGTATCATATTCCTTAAGTGATTCAGCTAAGATCTTTCTACAGAATGTAAGAGAGAGAGAGAGAGTTTCATAAATAAGAAATTTGCAGGAATAATTGAAACAGTGGAATATAAATATACCTTACGACAAATAGGGTTTATAACTGAAGAAACTCCAAGAGTTGTATATCAAACTTTAGGGAGAGAATATTATTATTGTATAAAAACCCTGGCAACTTTAGCCGTTCCAAGTGGTGACCAACGTTACAGTATTCTATCAGTGTAACAACACCATATCTAATATATCTGTGTAGCTTTTTTAAACTTGCATGCATGTGCCTTATAATACATTACATAAAATTTAAAAAAAAAAAAAACAACAGGGAAATTCAAATCTAAGTGAAAACTTTTATAGCAAATATTTTAACTTAAAGAAAAAAATAAAACATTTCATTATTTTTTAAAAATTGTGAATAGTTGTTACAGCTTATAGTTACTCTTGTTTGATAAAACAAAACTTTAAAAAAATATATGTAGTATATTAACTTTGTTTTTCTGTAGTAGTTGTCATACACTGTCTCGATCTTAGTGAGGGTGGCGGGAGCACTGCTGCAGTTATCCACTAGGGGGCATTGCCAATTCTGCACCATGAAGGCTGGAGTTTTGATTTCAGTATGGAAAGCCATGCTAGAACTCTTCATTTTTAGATGTTTGAGGGAATTTGGAGTAAACCCACACAACCATCTGATGGATACGAAACCATGTCAGGAAGGTGTACCAAACCAAGTTGGCAGGGATCAAGCTAGGGCTCTTGAGTTCAGCAGTCCAACAGTCTGCATTGGACTGCTGAGCTGTTCAGCATTTTTTATTTCAATTAATCAAGCAAATCAAAGTAGGGATGTTGTGTATATATGTAATTAAGGATTTAATGGTTACAGACTGAAATCTGTACATATGTGAAAGAAATGTGCAGGAAAAAAAGTTCTTTTAATCAATAATTCTCTTCTGAACATGTTCATTAGTGCTATAATTCTGTCTGTACTGTTGAAGTGGTTGGGAACAGACGCCGCTTCATTTCCAGGGAAGCTGTTTGCCAGGTCGGAAAGCCATGCCACTCACATTCTGGTCTGTTCTGTCAGACATGCACGTCATAAATGCTTGCAGAAGTTACAAAGTTCTTTCTTTCATTTTTTTTGGAAGGTATGGCTGACTATGGAAATAATGACAGTGCTGCTGTTAATCTCGGAGAAAGAAATAACAGATTATCACAGACATTATCTCCAACATTCTTGTTCATGCTGAATTCTGAATATTTTTTTTTTTTTTTTGGTGAGAGTAAAGCATGAGGGAATTTTGTTTTTGTACCAAACCAGAAAGCTGGCAGCAAAGGAAAACACTCATGCACCTGCTGTGGCCAGTTAGTAGTGTCAAGGTGTTCTGCATACCTGTCAAAGACTGGCTGAAGTTATGAGTTTCCCTTATTTTATTTAGATAGACATCATTGTAGGTCTCTCCTTTTACTAACAAAATGCCAGACATGCTTTAAAAACGTATGCCTGCTCCTCTTACAGTTAGACAGTATCATAAACTCCACTGCAGTAGGATCATATTGCCTGTAGCCATGCTTGGTGTGATTTGTCGTCCTCTCCTGTAGTACATGTTACAACACAGTTTTATCTACATGGCTTTTGTGAACTGTTCACTTTTGTGTTCATGGGTTTTAAGTTTGATTATACTTTGTCTTTCATGAAACGTTTTGTACTTTCATTCGCTGGACCATCTTGTTTGTTCTCCACCTGCCACATTCAAATCAGCCTATTCAATTTAAAATATTTTTCATAAACAGCAGTAGGAAAAAAATTAACTCTCTTAAACTCATGATTTTGAAAGATGCAAAAAAATAATTCTTGGAATGAAGAAAAGAGAAAAAAAGAATCTATAGTTACTTGATTAAAATTGGTAATATGGGAGAAAATGCTAGAATTTGAATTTATGTATTACTTCAGCTGAGCCAACCAACTCAATAGTATTCTTGTGGAAGAGGGTGAAAAGACTGAGAAATGATGTATATATAAGGTATTTATAACAAGGATTAAAGATCTTTATGGACATATGACTTTAGAACTGGAGTGGTGGTTTTACATCAGTGAGAGAATGATTGACTGCTTAGCCATCTAGTCAACTAATTTTTGTGACGATGGAAATGAAAGGTCTCTGCAAGTATTGTAAAATGAAATCACCATGAGGAGCAGGGAGTTGTTCAACAAGCTTCCTTTAATTTTAATAGTTAAATTGTAAATATTCTTGTATAATGGGCTTCAGCTTTCTATTATGCTTCATGTTATTATATGGAACATAAAATATCTTTTATGTAGGAAAATAATATTACTGATGATTCAGAATAGTGCTGTTGTGTACAAAAAGAATCCTTGTTTCAGCTTTTGGTACAGAAATAAATGACGATAGAGTTTTGGGTTGTTTGTAGGATCCAAATATGAGAGACTTTTGTTACCTTTTACGATGTTCACAAAGAATAAGTTAGATACAAACAGGCCCTTTAATACAAACTGTTCATTTTCATGTGGCAATTTTGTAATTTTAGAGCTGCTATAGGTTTTTAATTCAGGTGGCTATACATTGCTGGACTGTGCAGTGGAAGGTTTGTGTCTGACATGGCAAAGGTGCAAAATACCTGTGGTAGGAAAAAAAGTGGTACAAGAGAGACATTTCAGAGAAGATGGAATTGCTGTACCTGCAAGACTTGGAAGAAAACAAAATCTACAGTTAGTTGTAGTCATATTTTCTTATCTTTCCTTAAATATTACTAAAGACTCTTCTGATATGTATTCACTAAAAGTTTAATTATACTTAGACCAAGCAGACTACACGCACACTTTGGCAGATGGAGCTTTATATAAGTTTTAAACAATTGACCAATCTCACTTTCTATATCTACATGCATACTGCTTCAACTGTTGAACTCTAGCTATTTGACTCACCTTAAAACTTTCACATTTTATAAATGCATTTTTTTAAAATTCATGCATTAATATTATTTAGCAGTTTCATTATATTCATTAGAATCCATCCAGTTTGATCTACTTATATAATTAAATTTTTTTAATTAAAGTCTTTATTACAAGCCTTTCCTGCCAACTCAGCTCAGTTACCCAACAAAATTAAAATGGAGTTTTATTTCCTGCCAGCACAACTGATCTGAGTTAGTCAATGTTCCTTCATTATGTAAACATCCCGAAAATGGGCTGACTTCATCATCAGATCAAAGAGTGAATTATATTGTTGTTATAACTTGTGATCAGCATATTTCACCTGCAATAAAACTCTCTCCCGTTGCAATGCTGGCATTGTTTGTCTGACGTGAGAAGGGACTCAGAATAATTAAAAACATGGACATCCAGCTCTGTCTTTTTAATATCCTGGCTGTTTAATCAAATAGAAGAAAGGGGGAGGGGAGAGAGAGAGAGAGAGAAGGAGGGAAAAAGTAAAAATAGATATTTGTGCTAATAAGCTATTGTTTGATTTGTTGGCTACATGTGTCTGACTAACAAAGTGTAACCTATTTCATAGCTGGGTGAATTCTGAAGCAACACAAAACCCAAGTGTCATGCCCAGGTGAACACTGGAACCTGTGGAGGAAGCTGGTGGTAATACCAACACCGCTCCCTGTGAATAGTGAATCAAATTGCGGAAACATTACAAAGCTTAAGAAGAAAATCACAAATAATACTTATTAGTGGCATAACTATAGCTGTTGTCCTAGTAGCAGCCAACATTGTAAAATAGATAAGAAATTTTGATTATTATGGGATTTTAAGCATACAACAAAAAAGTTTAAATAAGGAACTTAAAGTGAAGATTTTGTAAAACTTTAAGTACATTTACATGAGTTCTTAAATCAACATCAAAATAGCAGAGAGAGGGGGAGAAGGGTTTTTTTGCATGATCCTTTATCTGTATAATGCAGACAGTTTTGAGGGTACAGGGAAATGGAGGCATGGATGAGCCTATATTCATATAAGACAGACAGTGCTTAGGGTACTGTTTTGAGTTTCTTGATGTCAAACAATTTGTATGGCTGTAGTCTTATTCTTGTGTTCATTGATTATTGCAGTAATCAAAGTTCATTGTCTATGATTAGCATTTACAGTTTAGTTTAGTTAGTACAAGGAAAGAAAAGGAATCTTTTATGGCTTACATGAGGCTCCAGGATAAAGAGAGATTTATTATTGTGGTTTTTATACTGTTAACCACTCAGCTGTGTTACTAAAATAAGATTTTATGACACCAAACCTTGGAGCTAGTTTTGATAAATTTTCATGTTTTCTGGTTTTTGTTCTTTGCTGTTGATAGCAAAAAAGAATAGCAATAATTTATCCAATTGTTTGTTAAATCACTTTTCAGATATTTACAATCTAAACTAGGCATCATTCTCAACATGTAAAGGAACTTTTAGATTTTTTTGAACAATCTTAATTACTCGATAACAAAATTTTTTTTTTTACCTTTGGTAATAACCTACTTAGATCATTAATTTCAAGAAAATTTCAGCTTCAAGTTTTTTCAAACATGTATGAGGGATGTTGTAACTCTCTTGTCAAGAATACCAGGAACAACTCTGGGCCATAGTTGTGCATAGTGCTAGATAGCATTCAGTTTCCCAAGATGGGTACATGGTATAGAATTCCTTTGATATCTACTTTACTAATTTTTCTATTTTTAACTTTAAGGTCTGCACAACTTCTGGAGAACCCCTGTATATCAGACTGAGAAATTTTTTCTTTTTGGATAACTTTAAACATTTCTTAATGCTTAACTCTGCTTGTTCCTATACTAAAATATCCCCTCTCAAAAAAAAAAAAAAAAAATACTGGTTAGGAAAGGGTTAAACTCCAAATGTGATGGGAATGTCTGCAGTGACTTACTGTTTTTAGAAATCAAGCCATGTCAGATGATGGCCAGTGGAACAATGCACAGGTAGATTCATTATGTATATATGTAATGTTGAGTGTTTTCTGCAGCTTTCAGTTTTCATTTGATTGATAATTTAACATGTTTCCATTTATCTAGATGATATCTCAGTCATTTACATCATTACTATTTTTATCTATTGTAGTATCAGTTGCTAATATCTTTGTATTTGTGACTATTAGTAAACAGATATTATAGCTAATAATCATTGGTTGCCATCTTAGTGAGCAAATTTGTATTTATCACAAGTAATTTTAGTTTATTTTCTGTCTGCTTGATACCAACAGTTAGCGATCATATTCACACAGACCACTGGTATAAAGTACTTGTTTGTTCTATAATTTCAACAATTATGCTTTCAGTAAAAAATGTAGCATCTTTCTTAAACAAAAGATTATACCTGTCTGATAGTGTTTGGTTAATGAACCAGAATATGTAAGGCTAATATAATTTTTTTCATTTGTAAATTTTAAAATAATGTATAGTTACTAATTTTTTTTTTTTTTTAACTGTTCTAATGATATAATGTAATAATGTACACACAGGCAGGCAGCTGTAATTGAGAACATTAGAAAATGTGACAAAATGTGGAACAATAAGTTTGTTGGAATTGATCTCAAGACTTTCCATCAAAATATCTTCCTTTTCATTTGATGACTGTTATGTATTTTTTGGAACATTTGAAATGTGCAATTATTTAGTGATAAACTGATTATGATATCTTTACAACTGTGAAGAATGTTGTAAATAATTTAAATGTGCATATGCTTGTGGTTTGTCGTGACATAGAATGGCTCCAGAATAGGAAATTTCAGAATCAATTTTTATTATTGTACTTAATTAAGGTTGATTCTCAATGTGAAATAGCTGGGAAAGTAGTAGTATCTCAATTTGGAGTAAGATAATTGCTAGGAAAGTAGGTATAGGTACAAAAAAGGAGTGTGAAAGAGAGAAGAAGATAGTGGGGCAATTGTTAGAATTTTGGAACAAACTGCTTCCTTACTGACACACACAGCACCTGACCACAAAATTCTATTTCCATTAAAAGATGATTAGGAGAGGAGAAAGTTGTGTTGATTGATCACGTAGGTAGCTGCCTTAAGCTGCCTTCTTAAACATGAAGAAACATACAGAAACAGACTGACTGGGCAAGAGAGCATCAAGATTACACAATTCAACAGAGATTCAAGGTATCATGGTTAGATGAGCCAATCTGACGCCTTTGGCTCAAGGAGAGAGTTTCCAAAGAAAGGCTGGAGGGTTACCTGGCTTATCTTGCAACAAAACAATGATCCCTAACACACCCAATAACTCTGCAAACAAGTGTCACTTGTCTGTTGACTTTCTTGTCAATTGCTGGTTTTCCATGAAATTACAATGCTTGCTGATTATTTTATTTTTTTTTACTTTCATTCACTGAAAATTATTTAGTTTACCAGTAAATTAAAACTCCTTTAATACATTTGATTCTTTTGGTTGACTGTACCTAATGGAAGGGCAAGTTATCTCAATTTGGCAGCAGAGTTGTAGAAAATTAGAATTTTATATAATAGTTTTATTCAGTAGATAGATTTTTAAAGAAAATACATGTTAAAATGAAACCAGACCAGATACCATTAAACAATGATATTTCAGGCAGGTTTTATTTGAACATCCTAGTATATGTATCTATGTATGTTCGTGTCAAATTATTAAAGCAATGACTACAGCCTTAGTATTTAAAGGATATTTATTAATATCCTCATGTGTAGTTATTTTGGTCTGCCTAATTGGACCTACGAGTATATCTTTCTTTAAATTATACTGATGCAAGTAGCTCAACATGTTAAACGTCAGTAAGTCACACTTCGAGGCCAATTTGCATTACTTTAAAGATAATAGGTTAATAAAACCAACTCCAATATTCAGACACCATGACCTATCTTTCTGATGACACTACACTCTGATAATGATGGAAAGATCACAGATCATTGAAATGTGGGTTTTCTGGTTAGTTCAGCCATTTTCCCCTGCCACATTAAAACTGACCATCTGGTTTCTATGTTATGATGCTGCTCAAAAACTATTAACCCAAACTAAAGACTGCTGCTGAAATGGATCAGAGAAAACAGTTTTAGGGAGACATGAATCTTTATTTGCTGCTGTGTTTTTTTTTTGTACACTATCTACAAAATAGGCAATGACATAGTCCTGCTATGGCTGTCTGCTAGGCACTGTTGCAAATCCTTTGCTGTGGAACAATGTAGGCAATTTTGTGTTTAGGCCCCTTCTGACTTTGGCAGAGAAATCTCTATTAGAGCTTTTCATTTTTAGATGTGGAAGGAGACTCTCAAAGCTGGCTAATGAAGCATGAATAGAACCCCATACCACAGTGGTACATGAAATCAAGTTGCTCCCATGGGAAGTGAACAACTTCCAGTAATATAACCGCTGGTCTACTGGCTCAGAAAGTGGAGTTTGGTGCCGGCTTTGAAGAAAGATTATGGTATGGTAATGTCACTGGACATACTTGCAAGTTACATGGAATTATTAATATATACTGTTTGGGGGGGTATTGTTTACTGATGATACTGATCTAAAACATCCACTGAATTTGTTTATGAATGATTTATAGACTAGGAAAGTTTTTGAGATATAAAATACAGGGACTATGCTGCAGTGGTCATTCCCCAGATTAGTTTGCCATTGGAGAAATTAAGTTGTCACATGTAAAAACCTCTTTCAAATTTGAAATGATTCTGAGGATGATTAGTCAATAGATAAATTTTAAAAAACCATGTATCTTTAAGAGAGTTAAGCAAGCAAAGGGTGCCTACTTTGGGTATTTCTCATGTCTTTGGCTCACCAAAAGAATTTTGAGTGAATGGGTGTTTTTAGAAAAAAATTTTAAAATTCAATAATCTCAAGACCTGACACTGGCTGTTGCATTAATATAAAGCCATGTATATAATGTAGCACTTAAACAGATTAATGTTAAGTTAGTTATACTTTATCTAGATTTCATTAAAAATTAGTGTTTTGTGTTAAGCTTACATTGAGTATTGGATAGTGCTTAATTTATTATCAAACTTACAATCATTATAAGCATTAGAGTTGTTGTTTTGTTTAGACCCAGGGTGTAATCATTACTTTTTAGGGGCATTCTTACCTTTGCAGTCAGTAGAGAATCATTAACGTTAGGGCTATTGTCAAGTTTGTAGTCAAGCTAATTGTTAGTGATAGGTACACAGTGATGCTTGTGCTTGTAGTTCTATTTAAGAGACATGGTTGGTGCTTTGCTTTGCTTTTAAGATTAGCATTAAGTTTGGAGTTGTGGCTAAAATAAATCAAAGATAATCTTTGACTGCTGTGTAATTTCATGAGCTGAACCCTGCCCTGCCTAACACATTTGTGAGCTAAGCCTGACTAATGTTGAAGCAGCTGTAACATCATCACCTCCCCCCCCCCCCTCCCAGCATTCAGAAGCTCCAGTGTGTCATGCTATCTTGCCTGGTCCTTAACCTGCTTTCTTCCTTAAGAAAGCTGGATAAGAGGAAAAAAGGAAAGCTCATCTTGGAATTTAATTTTACCAAGTCCCTCTTGACAGCTAAAAGCCAGTGGTTAGTCTAGGCTGATCAATGTTCTAGCCATCCTGCCTGCCAGAGAGATTAGGTATACTACTCTGATATTGCAGTGAAATCCATCTTATATCTGCTGCTACAAGAGCTGGGGCCTTAAATATTGTAGTGTCATATGTAGGTGCCACATCTACCAGCCCTTATGTCCTCCACTTTAGGCCTAACCAACCATTTCATCCCATCAAGTCATTGTGTTCAATTTGCTGATAATCACAACTAAGTTGTACCTTTAGTGAAAAAGAAAATTAGTGTTTCTAGAATGAGGATTGTTATGCTTGTAATAAAGGATTGGAAAGTTGCTGAAAATCTCCTACAAAGACTCAACATATTTTTGAGTAATGCTTTTCTAAAAAGCAGGATGTTTCATAGACAGTGTTATCAGTCATTAATAATATCTTTATTGTATTAGTTGGTCAGAAAATCTTGTTTTTATGAACATTCCCATGCAAAATTTTACTAAACATTGTGACTCTGGGCTTTCATCATCACCTGAAAAACTATTTCTTGCTACTTTTGGAAAGCATTTTCTTTCACTTTCTTCAGAATAGTGGCAGCAGCACTAACAGATTCTGCAAAACATTGGCTTGAGTTTATTCCATTGAGGAGAGTATCATTAGTCAGATTTGTAAAAATAAACATTTTTAAAAAGTGGAGAAATACTATCACAATTTAGTTTGAACATTTAAGAATGGAAATGTGGGGTTGGAGCAATATGCAAAGAATTAAATTAGTGAGGAAGGTACTATGTATCATAGTTCCTATGGTTCAACCTGTGTTGAAGGTATGCAGAGAGTTAAAATTTTGTTTTAGGAATATATATCAGTTCTATTTAAAATGATTAAATGTGATGTTTGTTTGTTTTAGATTTAATGATATTCTGATGTCTCACTTGTCTTGTTCACTCTTAATGTTAATCAGTAAAGCGAGTAAATAACTGCTGCAGCACCAACTGAACCTCAGGGTGGTAGACTCCAATATAGTTAGCCCTATTAATATTGTTTCCATGGTGTTCATGAGCCAAATGAGGGACTGGTCAAATTGAGTGTAAAGCTGACCTAAATGAATTAGAGGTTACAAATTTGGCTCAGAGTCTGAAATACCATGTCAAATTGTTATTCAGGTCATCAGCAGCACAGCACTTAAGTACTTCTAGGATTGTGCAGAGGTGGATACTATTGCCAGAAGGGTTATAAATCTTCTCAAAGTCTACCGAACAGGTGACTGACTTCCCTCCCTTTCACTTTTTAACAATTACATTACAATAAAACTTTTTAGTTCAACTCTCACTTAACCCGGAGGACAGCATGAACTCTTGTGTCAATCGTTCTTATTACTTCCATGGTAACCTCAAGCCAATTGTAACCACCTAATTTATTCAGGTCAACTGCTTATTGTCTTGAGTTTGGCTCATGGCCACTATTGGAAAGGTTGATACAATGACTGTTGTTGCCTTGGGCTTCAATTCCCATAGTCTAATCTCAGTGTCACCAGACAAACATGGACCTTGGATCAGTTCCCGTACTATAGAAATCCTGTTAATTTCCATCACCATCTTGAAACTGCTCATAGTTGTTATGGTTACAGATTGGTTAGGGAGATTTTTTTTAGATGTATAATGATTTTGCACTCTTATGACTTGTTAAACATTTTCCTGGTGTACTTATCGTTGTTTGTAATTGGTTCAATGTATTAACATCCTTGTTCACCAGGATTGTAACTGCTCAGAAATGTTAATTTCTTCTTGCCATGCTGACAGGTCTAAAGAATACTGTTTATTGTTAAATTCTAAAAACAACAACAAAACTCTACACACCTAACCTCAATGGATTTGAATTATGAAAAAGACAGAAAGTCAGCACTGTGTGTGTGGTGATGGGAGGGGGAGGGGCACTTTAATGGAGAAGTGACCTGATTCTAAAAAAAAATCTATTTTTTGTACTAATCGAACTGTGGTGGTGATCATAGCTGATCAATAATACTCAACATTACATAAACCTAATATGTTTGTTTGTTTCTTTCCTTTCTGAACTGCTTTTTGTTTTAGATTATCTGTTTTATTATCAAATAGAGTCATGGTAGGAAGGAAATGTGGATGGAAAATTACTGTTTGGCAATTTAAAAGAAAGTGTAGCATGTACCGACAGAGATCTGTCAGTTTAAGATAGGATTGGTGAAGCACTTATTATGACAATTGTTTGGTCTGGAACTCTTTGCTAGCTAGTTTTGGGATGTGTTTGCCTACCAATAGCCATCAGCACAGGTTGGGTCATGAGGGTTAACATGCAGTAAGTATTTTTCTGATTAATATCACCCTTAGTATTAACAACAGATCCATGTTGCTGCTATCACAGATACTAGAACTTCCAGGCTGGCGGTGTACAGTAAAAACTGACATGTTATACAGAGGGTTAATGTTGCTTGTTTTGGTTTGTTTGAGGTATTTGGCAAAGTCCTCCATCAAAGATTAACAAAACCTTTTTGGAAAATAGTCTCTGATAGGTAGTTGAATAGTTTACTGTCTCAGTTTGAAAATGTTTAGTGAGCTATCCCAGGGTTCATTTTTGGGTCTTATCCTGTTTGATATATTATAACATACAGGGTTCTAAAATAAATATAGAAGTGTGTAGCCAACATGAGATTTGAGTGAATTATGGAAATAGGAGAGAACTTCTAAATATATATGAATGGCCAGTCAAATAACTTTTTCCTCAGTTTTATTTTATAAGTAAAGGTTACTTTTTCAAAGAGATGCGAATTATTTAAAAACTTAAAAATTAAAAACTCAAAATTATGAAGAGCAGAGTATTTTTTGGCTTCTGAGATACTAAGAATGCTCTACTAGACCGTGAAATGAACTCAGGAATTTTTTTACAGCATATTTAAGTTGTAACAATTCTTATAGAAAGTTCCACACGAGTTCTCTAGAATACTTGAATTGATAGTGTATTAGATGATAGATTCCTGAAAGGATGTAAATACTTTATTAGACTGGCCATATAAATGGAAAATTATGGAGACTAAACTAGGAAATGTAGCTTCAGAAAAAGATCTAGGTTAATTGTCATCCAAAATCTCAAATGTAAAGAGCAGTGCATTTCAGCTACAAAGTTAATGGAATGTTAGGATTAATTAATCAAACCAAAAAAAAATTAATGTTTTGGTTTTGTTGTATAAATCCTTGGTTTGTCTCCATCTTGAAATACATCACAAAAAATATTTCTTTACCCCAAGGAACTTGTCTAAGCCGTAATGTGTCTCTTCCTTTTATTGATTAAATAAAAGTACCTTAGGAAATGAATGTTTAGTTCTACTAAAAGCAACTTGCTTCTAACCCAACTGCCTACTGGCAGGGTAGCTACTCTGTAGCATCACGGACTACAGTCACTTTAAGACATCTCAGATGAAAACATTTAGAAAAACAGCAACAAAAGTTATCTATACTAATAAATATAACTGTTTTTCTAGACTCTCTAGGCAGACTAGAATATAGGCTGCAGAAAAAATAGGTTAATAGAAAAGAAAAAATCAAGGTTTTTCAGTTCTTGAAGCTGTGCCAAAATTGGATGGTAGAAGTGGAGAGAAAAAAACTGATGAAAAATCACTATCTAATTCATAAACTGCTTGTACAAGCAGGAAGATGTAGATGTTTGGTGTGGGAAAAAACCTATGTATCTGTTATCTATTTAATTTTGGATGAAACAATGAACTTCATACTCTGCAGATAGCTTGGAAATATTCCTTCCCTCTACTACTATGGTCTGTACAGTTTAGGGTGGTACTTTCCAATTAATATATTTAAAATGAAGTGATAAATGCAAATTGTAATTTCTTTGTTTTTGTCACAAACTTTATGGCTTGTATCTATACCATTTTATGAAAATTGGACAACTGTAGAATATGAAATAACTTTAATCATTAATATTTGTATTTTTTCAGAATGGTTTATTTTTAACCACTTCCCCTTAAAAAATTTTCCATTTTAATATAATACACATTTCAGCCATTGCCCCCCCCCTACCCGATAACTTTAAACTCCAGTACTATTACAGGAATATCTGCTTAGTTAGAAAAAGGGCTCCAGTATCAGAATAGTTCACTTTGATATTGAACACAAAATCCATTGGTCCTCAGGGCCAAGTGAAAGCTTCAAACACCTTTTACTTGACATTGTTGCAAATCTGTCAGTCATATGAAATTGTGTTAAATTTTTTTTAAAATTGTTAACACAATAAAAACTATTTTGTTTGTTCTTTGCTTTATAAATAACATATCTGAGACATCAAACACTATACCAGGAATTCCACTCGTTCAGATAGATGTAAAATGTTCCAAGAAAATCTAAACAATTTCTTAATTCATAGGCTTTCACTCATGATACCTGGATGGTTTCAAGGGAAAAAACTTTACCTCATTTTTATTTGTATCTGTTGTTTTGAAAGCCTATAGTCATGTCTCCCCTGCATGAGATCATTTTGATGCTACCTTAGATGTCAAGTTACTGTGGTTTGTATACCCGGCCACATTCACATTTCCATCTTGTTTGTTAGATGAGTCTACCAATACTTGTAACACAATGCTATTAAGTATTTCATTAGACTAAAGAGTTCCTGGGCTGGGAATTATCCATGGACTTACAAAAGGCTCTGATTTGTTTAACAGGCTTCAAAAGTTGCATGGAGGCACCAGGTGTTCCTCTCTCTTGGAACAATTTCTTGGCTAACTGCTTCTCAAATATCACTGCAGTTTTCATCAAAAGGCCTCATGTGGAAAAAGACTGAAACTCATGTCGTGTTATGAACACTATTGTGAAATGTATGAATAAAATTTGAGCAAGAATTTAGGAAGGCATTAGAAGAATAGGGCAAAATTTTATTCCACTCTGACATATGATGTATCTCCAGAGGCATGGTTCTCTGGTTACTTAAAGAGTATGCTATACTTTTTTTTAACAAAAAAAGGATGGGTTACTAGAAGAATATTTTGCAGGACATTGAGTGGTTCAATGATTTTGTTGTTATAATATTCTAGTCAGCTAAACCTGTCACATGAATGCTGCTTCATTCATCACAAAATTGAACCTTTTGGCATGTCAGTTGGTTCAGAAAAAGCTAGATCATTTTGAACATTTTAAGAGAAACGACAAAAATGACATTGATTTTGCAAAGTATTTAGTACAAGTAAAGGCCCTTCGTGTAATTTTTGCAGATGGAAAAAGACAAAGTGGAACATGGTGCTGAAGAGCTGCATCCTATTTCAGTTGGAAACTGCTGCTGCCTGATGTTTTACCAGAACTGAGAGATTTTGCTTAAGATTCCATTTTCTGAGCAATCATTCTTGATGATAAAAAACAAACCCTGATCAACAAATCTGCAGCAAGTCTTGACAAGTTGATGATGGAAAAGCAGGGACAAAAATCTCAGAACAGTTAAATTTTTTTATTCCTGTAGTTTTGGTAAAATTGCGCAGTGACTATGGCCCACCAGTGAACTAGACCACAGATAAAACGTGCACTCTCACACTGCTGGAGCTAGTAGGACCTTAGGTAAGATGTTTATAGTTCTCATCTATAAACCATGACTAGATACTGTTTTGTTTTTTTTTTTTAATTTGCAGTTCAGCCATGGAATTAGATAATCTAGGATGACTATTACAAAGACACTAATGGCCTACAGATACTCATATGGTGATGAAAGGTTTTAATCTTTTTGGGAAAGTGAATAGATAGATGGATTCCTTAATAGTACCACATTCTCTCACTTGTGATCAATTACTAATGTTGGTTGTATCTTCCTGGAATGTTTTGCCAAACCAGGTAGTGGAAAGGGAAAAAAAAATATCGTAGACATGCAGTTTGGGGTAAAAATGGTTTTACATAAAGATCTAATAACCTGCCTACCTGGCAAAATCTTACACATGACGTGCATAGGAATTGAAATCAAGATACATTTTTGTTTAACTCATCTACCAACAACTTTCTTTTCCTATATCTAAGGATATTTATTGGGAACAAAAGCAGTAAAAACTAGACAGCAGATTGTAAATTACTTCACTTGTATTTAATGAGATGTAGGCAATTTGAAACTTTACATAGAGTAGTAAAGTTAATAGCTCAGGCTGAGGTCCAAGTTCAATTCAGTGTACCTATCTAGCATGATTTCTTCTTGTTGATCTTCATCAGTTGGCTATGGATTTCCTCCCACATCTAAAAATGAAAAGCTCAAGTAGGGACTTTACATCCTCTAGCACTTTCAACTAGGAATGTGCTTTAACAGAGAACTGTGGCTCTCTTGTTGAGACTGGCATGCAAGATAATGGCAGCAAACTCATTTCTTAAAATATTTCACAGGATTTTTTCTGCCCCCTGGTAATACTCTTTAACACTGAACTGCAAGAATGTAAATCATACCATTATATTGTTGTAATTTATCAAACAATCCATTAGTGAGTGACAGTTTTGAATAATTGCATCTCAAAGTTACCTGACCTCTCTCTCCAAAAAAGGGAGGAATATCCATGCTAATTGATTTTGTTTTACTTCATCAAAAAGATATGGCTCAACTAATTTATCTTAAAGTTTCTTCTAGTCTACGTAATGGCAAATCCTCAAACTACAGGCATTTTTCTTATTTTAATTTTGCTAAATATAGAGCTGCCCATAGGTTAATTGTGTATACACTATTGTAATGTATTTTAAAAAAAAACTAATCATTTCGTGAACTTGTGATTTGTTTGGTTGTATAGAATGGCTAACCATTGGAAGATTACTTGCATTCAGCAGTCACACTAAATTTCCTTTTATTTAGTTAATCAAGCTTAATGTATGCATTTTTTCCAGTGGTCTAATCGCAAAATAAGTTCATGTTGCAACAGCTGCTCAAGACTGGGAAGTTGCTGTGTAGCCCAAACAATTCTATTGATATACTTTAAGCATAAAATTCCCTCCAAAAGCTGTTTTCTAGGATCTTTGCAAGTAGGAACTAAAAGTATATTAATTGCTTGTTCACAGCAGATATACTGATTCTAAAGTTTTGTGTTCTAGAGAATGCCTTGCAAGATCTAACTGTATTAAGAATACATTGGAGTAGCCTATTTCTTCTTCATCACCTAGCCATGTGGTGTAGGGTCTGCAGGTAACTTAACTGGCTTCCACCCTGACCGCTACTCAAGATCTCCTAACAGATATTCTTAGACCTTGAAAATCTGGAGAGGGTTTCAATATGTTTGGATTAGAGAACCTGCCACCTACTAATCCTCAGGTACTTTGCATCATCTAAAAAAAAAGATGGCCAAAGCTGTAATTTGTTCATCGTGAACTTTTAAAAAATGGAACATATGCTTTGTTACCAAACTGCCATAGTTATTAATTTTAGTTACATAAACTAGATCGAATGATAACGTTATTAAGTAATGGAGTATTTTGGACTTCTTCCATCCCCTTCTAAATGATAAGCTTATGTTATGGTGACATCAAGATGCAGGCCTGAATTTGTTTTGGTCAAGTTAAACCTGCAATCATTTGGGTGTTGTAAGAACAGTTTAATCACTTACAAAAATAGCAACAACAGGGAAATGATTTTAAAACACTGGTTAATTAATTTGTATTACTTCTAATGATTTGACTGGTGATATAGTCTCTTCGTATGCAAGTCCTGTGATTACAAAGAAATTCATTTCCAACTTGTTTATTAGTTAAAAAAAAAAGCCTACTAGTTTGATTCTAGATTACAATAAAAACAAAACAATATTTTTGCTTTTTTTTTTTTTTTCAGCAACAATCTTTACTTACCAATTACCTTGCAGTAAAAACAAATACAGGTGTGGCGGCATGGACTCCATAGAAAATAGGTCGGTACATGGAAAGTGCTGTTTACATAATGTTAACTGACACAGGGTTCTCATCCATCTGTGATGATGATGGATGAAAGTTTGTGGAGGAGTCTGCAGGCAGGCAGGCGCGCACACTTGCCCACGCAGATGCCATCTACAGTTAGTCTGGTTAAGAGGGTTTTCCAACAATACAAACCCGATTCCTGTGGTCCAGGAACCAATTCGAAAAAAAAATTCAAAGTTTGTACAAATTTTTTTCTTTCTTTTTGCAATTCCATGTTGATGGTAACGAAGACCGTGAACAATACAAATTATGACCGTGTCTTTAATTGCTACGAGGAGCCACACGGTGTGATAAAGATGACACTCAAGTAAATAAATAAATGCCCCTTTCTGTATGTGAATGAACGGTGCTAGCTAGCAGTTTGCTTGGTTGAAACAAATGAGCAACAATGGATCCTTTACATCAGGCCCAACATTATCAGCTTAATTAATAACTTAAACAAACATGATTCAAACCTCTTTTTTTTTAATTTATTAAGACCACGCCTCTACAACACACTCCTGGTAATAATGTGGGGATTTTTTTCTTGAAATTACTATATTTATTTTTAAGTTTTTTTTTTAAAACTTTTGTTTTGTTTTTTTTTTTTTTTTTTTTTTTTTTTTGCTGGTTTGGTACAAAAACAAACTGTTATTACTGTGCTCTCACTGACTCGTTATAACAGCACACACATCTCTCTATTTATGATACAAGTGGCCCACTATTATCTTCACAGCATAAGACCAGCTTATGATGGGGGGGGGGGTAATTTCGCATATCTGCATCCCAACACCACCCTATACTCACTTCTCTCTCTCTCCCCCTTTCAAAATTTAAAAAAAAAAAAAAAAAGTAAATGAAAGGTTTTGATATGAAAAAATAAATTAAGAAAGGAAAAGATCAGTCTTTGGTCTCCCCATCTGCTGGAGAATATAAATATATTTAGACTACTACAACATATTAGCAGATCTGATCTCCACAATATTCATCATTTATAACTTAGGTTTCCAGTCTCTACATCTCAACATAATAAATACCTGTGCAAAATGAAACATCACAGTGCCAACTGCAGCATCTTTCCTGGACATCAGAAAATACAAAAAATATTTTATTTTAAGTGTGTGTGTGTGTGTGTGATGTTTGTTCTACATATTTCTTTCTTTTATCTTGCAGCTATAAGCACACTGGTGTGTTAAATGGTAGCGAAGACTGCCAATTTAATGTGGTTCAGCAGCAAGAAAGCTGCATAAGACTTCAGTGCCTCTAAATATCTGATTGTCCAATACCTGTTATCATTGGAATTCTTGTTGCATATGCCCTTTATTACATTTATTTTAGTTTGCTTTTTTTAAAAGATCTTGTTCATACATATTAACAGGCTACTTTATTTTAAATTAGCTGAGTCAGCCCAGAATGTAGCAGTTTAACTATCACCAGCTTCTGAAATCAGGGTTATATTTAATTTTTCTAAAAAGATTCCTCTCAATATTTGATACAAAATGTCAGTAAAAGACTATTACAACTATTAACTTGCATGGAAATTTCTAGCCAATGAGTTGATGAACCCTGGTGCAGATTAAAAGAAAAAGTGACAATTCTGCAACCATGGTGATTCTAAATGATTTTAAGTACATCAATTTAAAATTGTCTTTAAAAAAAAAAAAGTAGGCACCAATATATTCAGATGTCTGGGTTTATGGGCCTCAGTGACATTTTGAAAAAAAAATCTACCTCAAGATCTCTTAACAAAGCAGCTCATGTACTATGTTAAACTGCAGAGTTGAGATTCTAGACAGCCGTCCTTGCCAGACTATCCATCAATCGCCATATTCGGAGCATTAGTAAACAGTATACCCCCAAAACTTTAAAAGTAAAACGAAATTCACTGGTTGGTGCGTTCATATCGCAGTTATAATTTTTTAAAAAATAATAATTAACAGCCTCTTTTCGTTAAGAAAATAACACCATTTTCTAATAATAATAATAATAATAATAATCCTTTTTCATTATTAATACTATGTTTCTAGGAGGGATGTTATTAATATTGTCTAGTAGTAATAAAAATAATATGCCTTATCATTAATAAAATTTTTTTCTTCTCTTTACTAAGATTGGTGATCAACAACTAGTTACAGAAAAACAAATCAAAAACAGCATACCTGACAACTCTTACAAAGGGTAAGATACTTAAATACTTTTGTTTTCTCAGTGGCTAAATATATAATTTATATACACTGTGTGTGTGTGTGTCATAAAACGTTTTTCCTCTAGTTCAATAGAAAACAATACAGGAACCACTCTGGTGCAAACATATGGCAAGAGGTTTGGCCATAGAAAGTTAATTTCCATGGTAAATACCATAAAAATGGACACTAACACAATAAATAAGAATTTCAGCTGCCCCAACATAACTGACCAAGGCCCTTTTCTGGTAAATCTTACATCATGTGAATGACTATGAAATAAGCACAGAAACACCCATGCACAACATCCCAGACAAAGACAAAGGATGAGGATAGTCTGCTCAGAACTATAGAACTAGCATACACTATCTGCTTTTATACATTTCATAGCCCTGGCTCACAGTTCAGGCAGATGGATAACTAGTTCCACGCTTTGTCTCATGCTCATCAGTATTGGCAACACTTCTGTACAGCAAAATCGACGAGCGTTGACAAACATATAAAAAAATGGAAAAATAATATTGTTATCCATTTCAGCCAAACTGTTTAACTGCTAATTGGTGGCAAGACTACTAGGCCAGGAGAAATGAGACAGGAATGCTCGGAAACGTCTTGCAACCCTTCCCCCCCCCCAAAAGCTACGGGCCCACTGCTTCAAAACGTCATGGTCTCCATGAGACATAGCAAAAGGCAACAAGAATACAAGTACAGTCAACCTAGCACTGGAGTATACGTGTGTAAAAACGTTCCACAGTACATTCTGAGAGGGTTGGACAATATGGAACGGCAGCAGTTACCATACACTCTAAAATTTCCTTTCAAGGCACCATCAGGCTCCCGACATTCCAGTGTCCCAATTAAACAGGCCTACCAACGACAACCTCCAGTAGCAGAATGTTATGTTGCCCAGCCTTCGACTCGAGAACGTTTCATTGCCACTGGACCATCATACTCCTGGTTACTGTTCGGTGAGGAACTGTTGCTGTGTGATATGTGACCTGGAGAGAGGTGGCCCTGTCCAGTTGATGGAGGCCGCAATTGTTGACTAGAGGGTGTCGTGGTTTCGTGAGGTGGTGAGATCGGTTCACTCTTAATATTCATCGTCAAACCTGGGCTGAGGATGTTTAAAGCCAAGGCTGATGTACTGCTAGTGTTGGGGGGCAAGGAAATGGAGCTGAAAGAAATAGAGAACAAGTTTCAGCTTTGGTGGTGTAAAGATGTTTTCATTGTTTTTTGAATATATAACAACATTCTTTTTACAATGATAGCATTAATAACTTTTAGAAAATTATTGTTGTTTATAATTTTATGACTATGACCAGCTGTTTATGAAGAAATTTCTTAACATAACCTCTTGATGAAATTATCTAACTTTCAGTATCTTGTCAGGTTGTTTAACTGCTATGTCCCAGTCAGAACCATTTGTTTCTAGTTACTGATGTTTAAATTACAGGCAAAATGTCTTTTCTAAGGAACCATTCTCCTCCCTTGAGAGAGAGAGAACAAAGCCTTTTAATTACTTCTTTATTAATTTTTATTCTGATGGAACAGGGGTAGAAATATTAGTTTTATGTTGATCTTTTTTCTTTTCTTTTATAAAACATTAAAAGCTAGCATTTACTAGAGAGTAATGGTGGGCAGAGAAAAACTAAATGTTTCTGATTTTTACATCTGCACACACACACCATCATTTTGTTAACTTAATGATTAAGAAAAATCCTGTCTGATGGGTTAGGGTTAAATCTGAATCTCGGCAAATGCTGGCACTCCTTCTGTTTATTGTATTAATGTGTGTGTACATCTTTCTTTCTTAATTATAGTTACCATATACAAGGTCTGTCGAAAAAGTATCCGACTTTATTTTTCACCATGGGAAGTAATGACGTTAGGGAGGCAAAAGTGTGCATAGTGGAGCCACGTGGTTTTTGACGGGCTTGCTGGATGCGTGAGTTGCTGTACTACTTACTCGTCGCATTTTAATTTCGCCCGTGATGATGGAATGTGTGGAGCAACGATCTTGCACCAAGTTTTGCCAGAAGCTTGGAGATACCCAAGTGGAAACAATTCCATGGGTGTTACCCAAATAAAAGAATGGTACAACAGGTTCAGAGATGGCTGCACATCGGTGGAGAGTGACCAGCGTTCTGGGAGGCTGTCAACAAGCTGCAATGCAGTTATTATCGAGAAAGTGTGGACCTTGATAAAGGAGGATCTTCGCAAGGTTGGGATCAGTAAAGATTCTGCACATGCAATTTTAAAGGAGGATTTGGGCTTGTGCAGAGTGGCAGCGAAATTTGTTCCTGAGAAAGCAGCTTGGGCACAACAACTTTGTCTTGAGGTTACGCAGAACCTGCTGGATACTGCTAACAGGGATCCTGAATTCCAGAATACTGTGGGTGTATGGGTATGACCCGGAAACCAAAGCTCAGTCATCACAGTAGAAGCACCAAACGTCACCAAGCCAAAAAAAACACGTCAGGTCTGGAGCAAAATCAAGGTGATGTGCATCATGAAGATGCACCAGAAGGACAAGCAGTTACAAAGGAGTACTATCAGCAAGTCCTCCAACGTCTTCATGATGCAGTTCGGCACAAGAGACCAGATCTGTGGGCCTCGCAAAACTGGCAGCTGCATCATGACAATGCCCTGGCTCATTTGTCAGGCTCCCTACTCTCCATACATGGCTCCTTCTGACTTCTGGTTGTTCCCAAAAATGAAGATGCCACTGAGAGCCATTCCGGAAGAAGCATTCCAGACATGCTTTGAACAGTGGAAGGATCAATGGGCCTACTTCAAAGGGGATTAGCAACTAGAACTGCACCAAGTACATAATTTTTTTTCCCCAGCCTAAGGTTGAATACTTTTTCGGCAGACCTCGTATCTTGTTTGGTTCTTCAAAAGAGAGACTACCTGTAATTGCGTTATCAAAGTACATGCAGTTTTCAAATAGATTCTTGGTGGGGGATTCATTTTCTTCTAATGTCATCAAAAAGGTTATGGACATAGTTGGTTGTAGACTAGACCAGCGACTTGCAGACCTTTTCCTAGGCACCATTGATCTACACATCTGTAATTTACTGCACTGAGGATAGCAGTGCTAGTGTGCAGGCTGTTTGGGTCCACTACCAGCTACTGTTTCTTCAAGTCTTCTGTTATCCATCCAAGTGAATTTAAATCATCTCCTCTCTAATCAGTGAGGCACCAGGGTGGAGCAAGTCTATGTTGGCATTATTCATCTAGCTTTCCAATGCACAAATATCAGGGTGGGAGACTAGGTTGTCAAGAATAACATAATAAGATGTGTACAGGACATCAGTAAGAAATGAGTTTTCTTTGGACCATAGATAAAACCAAGAAGTTATTCTACTATTTTTTTTTTTGTTAGTTAAATACATCAGCATGGAGTTCACAACAAACTATGTACATGTGATAAATCTTATCTGCTGTTTCAGACCAGGTTGATTTTATTCTCTGGAAACTGATTTGTCAACTAGTCGTCAGAAATGATGCATCTTGAGGCTTCTCTGACTAATAAATCTAAAAAAAAAAAAGCAAACTTGGTAAGGGACAAGTAAATAACTCACCCTGAAGACAGAGGGAGTCCTGTGGGACACTGGTTACCCCAATGATTGAAATTACTTATTCCACTGAGGTCAGCAGTGTTGAGAGAGAAATCATCTGAAAGTTTCCAAGAAGAAAAAAAGAAATCAAAATAAAGGTGATTATGCCGCAAAACAGTTGGTTACGGTAAATAATACTGCTGCTGCCCACTCTGGTGTTGAGACCAATTCAGTTCAAGTGCTGATATTGGGTGCTATTTACTTCACAGTTTCTCTGTCAGAGTTATTTTCACAGATATAGCATCAGTGAAGTTGCTACAGGAATCGTGGCTCATAGTTAACATTTTTAGCCTGCTTACCATTGGAAGACATTAAGAAAAACAACTACTTTTAACAGTCTAATAGGTTTTTTTTTTTTTTTTCAATAGAAATTTTCCTTCCAATTCTAGAAAAATGAACTTTACATAATGTAAGGGCACCAAATATCATTGAGGCATTCTGGATTTTTCTTGTGTTTGTCTTTTTTTTTAATTGAGGGATATCATAGTGTGTTTTACATAAACTATAGCTGCTGGGTCATGCATCAACACACACATCTTTGAGAATGGGAAGGCCAGACTTGGATGTTTTACTGAAGTTTCAAGGGTCTAAAAGATACTTTTACAATTATACTTCTACCTCTCATATCTTTGTGAACACACAGATGCTGGTTCATCGCCATCTATATTATCCTTCCCAACAACACTCAAATGTGATGATTGGAAAACAGTTCAGCATTGTGCTTATATAACAAGTCAGTCATTGGTTTTCATATGTGAACAGCTGCTTTTTAAGTTTTGAACTATCAGGACCTGGTTGAGGGGAAATCAATCATTCAAATCTTAAGGTATTTATTTTCTCTTTTATATACCTAAAAACTGCTAGATTACTAACTTTCACCTTTTTTTTCTCATAGCAATCACCAGCATCAGCAATACGTTTGCCTCTAGCCCAAGCAAATGAAAAGAACCTATACATTAAAAAGGTAGAAATGTAATCAGATACAGGGGGTGGGGTGAGGCAGGGCTGCCCTGATATTGCATTGATAAGGGTTTACATAAAGGGTTCAAATTTCAAAGTAACATGCGTACTAAGATTTTACTTCCTAGCAGGAAGATCATATGTCCTGCTGAATTTCAAAACCATGACAAAAGATTTGTTGTCTATATAGATAATATCTTTTGGCAGTTAATTTAATTATAATTACAATTTAAAAAAAAAAAGTACTGATAATGTAAAAGCAGCAGAAAAAACAAACAGACAAAAAGTTGAAGTTTCACTACAAATAAAGTGTAATGAAATTAAAATAGAAGCAGCAGACAAGTACTGGCACAAACAAAATTCTAGTTTCAGTTTAGTATTATTACAAGGAGTCGTCTAAAGTTTGGTTTGTTGTATTAAGCTTCACCTGGCAAGTCGTGTGCTATAAATCAATAGTGGTATCAGAAAAACTGAATACTTCCAGAAATCCTTTCTGGGTGAACTCAGGAAGCTAAATTCTTGTAGCTATTAAAGAACTAAGTGGCATGTATAAGTTGGTTTATAACAAAAAATGAGAAGCGGCTGTTTGAATGGGGAGAATCTTTTTGATTTTTATTTCAAAACAACTCCATTAGAATTCTGTTAACAGGTGGGAACGTATAAATATCTTCCAGATTAACTACTTATAGAGCTGATTGCTTAGTAGATAAAAGGGTCAGTTATTTAAAAAAAAAAAATCAATCAATTAGTGATTATTGAGGAACTCAGTAACCAATGGCTCATCAGTTAAAAAATAGCAGGTGTTTTCTTAATAATAATGGCATCAAGTGAAAATCAATAACACTAATATATGCAGATAACGAGTGCATATCAACCCTGCTGATGACAGCAATGAGAAAGAAATTCCCAAACAAAGTTGTTTTTCTTTTTTTAAAATCATTTCAGGTAATAATAAAAAATGAGAGGGAAGAAAGCTGCAATTATTTGTATTTTTTGGTGGGTCTGGTAATTATTTCTCTTAAAAGATCAATCTTCAGTAATGGAGCATTCATGTACTTTGCTAACTATCATCGTCATATTTCCCCTTTTAACAGAAACCACTGGTAAAAACTCTGGTAGGGGACACACTGGCTGTGAATTTAAAACAACCTATCTAATAATTACAGGTGGATCGCTTTAATGTTGATGTATCTTTAGGAAAAAAAAACAACCTTAAGTCAGCTTTTTCCTTTTCATTAAAATTTTAAAGGAGAATTAACCATAGTTTCTGAAGTTCACGTAGAGTGTGTCAATGTTCAAATTCTTGCCCCTCCTTTCTTTGGTCATTTAAGCAAACTGGGAAAAAAAAGGATAAGAAATGTACTTACTTGGTGGGAAAGAACTTGGAAGAGCGGACGGATAACTAGTTCCTGGCATACAAGGGGTCGCTAAGGACACAATGGGAGTCGCAAGAACATTTGAGGACCTAGGCTGAGTCTAAAAAGAAAAAAAACTAGATACTGTACTCTCTTAGGACATCAGATAACAATGATTAAAATGCTTTACTTCTGCTCTTCTATTATAACAGCACAAAGGTTCTTTTTTTAAAAATTATTCACAAAAACATGCTAAAATCTAGCAAAGAAGAAACTATTATTTGATACTTGTTTAAAATAACCAAACATTTTTCTGGAAATTACACCCCCCACCTATGTAAGCAAATGAATTCTTCCTGACTACCCCACTTGCCACTTTAGACAAATGCTATTCTTTTTCAGTATTTTGTACAATCATTCTGATTGCAAAAGACATCTATTATCAGAATTTTTCATGTATGAAACAGCAAAGTCAGACAATTAAAATAGGAGCTGACGGATGACAAGAATCCTTTAACAGAATCAAGCGACATGGCTGCTGGTAAACAAAATCACTCTTGATCATCTAAAAGGGGATTAACAATTAATTGTAATGTTACTTCTGTATAATAAAACAAAAAACTATAAAGCTGCATGAAGTTTTGCAATGTCTACATTCTCCTTAAAACTTTGGATATATGTCAAAGAACTCTGTGGATGAGTTCTTGAGAAAAAGCAGCAGTTAAAATTGCATAAGTTGATGAGAATGAGTGTTTCCAGGTCCTAGAAAGTAATTTAAAAGGAATATTTAAAAATACTTTTTGCTACACTGTATGTGTGAATATATGAAAATTCATATAAACTGTTTTAGTTTACTAATTGAATATAATTATCTGTTATTTTTATTTTAAAAAATAATCAAAACAGTATCCTTCATTGCCAGCAAAATTTCAAATGCTAGCAAGAAACTTAATCCATTTACAAAAAGAAAACAAAAAACTCAAAAGACAACATAAATGAGAATATTTCATGAGTTTCAGCAAACATCAGTCTGTCTTGAGGCAGGACATCAATCAACAGAAGCAGCACATTTATCGTGTTGAAATTCAGACATGCAAATAAAGGCTAAGGAGTAATAGGACCATGGCTGGAGGTAGGCTGTGTCAATATGCCTTTTCACCACTTCTCTCCACCATACAGATCAATCCCATACCAACACAAATATTAACACCCACAACTCATACAGCCATGGATCCACTTCAAAAGGAAGAATTTGACATGTGCAAAGATACAAACAACAGTTTTCCACTGTTTAATGTGATAAGCTATTACCTTTGTGTGTGTAAGGGGAAAAACCAGTGTTTTGTGAGCTTACTTTATGGCAGCAAACTGAAAACGTTAACCCTACACAACATGACAGGCTGTTCATATAGATTTAACACTATTACAGAGGCTATAGTGATGGACTAGGGAAAATAAAAGAAGTTTCAGAAGCAGAGACAGCAGTATCCATATAAAAGAAAATCTTTTAAAGTACTTTTATAAGTCTTAAGAAAAGAAAAAATATATAAAAGCAATGTTTAATTTCAGATTTGCTTCTAAATATATAAACCATTAAGTTCATTAAGTTAAATCATCCATTGGAGTAAAAGGGAATTTTTCTGTACCTCTTACAACCAGAGAGATACCACAAGTAAAAACATTCCTTAGTGTAACACTGATGTCCTTAATGTATATTTCCACTACTTATAATTTGGTTTCAATCCTAAAGTTACTAATCACAAATTAATAGATGCATATAAGAATTCATTTAATCACTTACTATTCTCTTTGTGAAACTTTCAAGACCACCATCTTGTGTTACTCTGAAGTCAGAGAGTATAGTAGTATCCACAACTTTGATGCAAAGTTTTTTGGGGTTGAGTTGTATACCAATGCCTACAAGGGAGACTATCCTGTACCATGAGGGAACGTCTTAAAACTCTATTTTCAGATGTGGGAGGAAACCACATGGCTTTTTGACGGAGAGAGAAAGAAAAAAACCACGCAAGCTAAGCCAATAACCTGCAGGAATCAAACTGGCCTTTGGCCACAGCATCCAGTAGTTTACCATCGGAGCACAGCATTGCCACAAATAAAGTTATTTGAGCTCTACTTGGCAAAAGAGCTTTGCCATTCCTATGTTTGAAAAATACTGAAAGCCTGAATTTACTGAAATTCCAATTGAAGTTAGCGATACAGGTAACATCATGGAATAAATTAAGTCTAACGGACTGCAGAGGACCTTTTAAGAACTTTGTTTCAGTTAATATTATTTTTTTAAAATCTATTGCCAATTCCTAACCACCAAGCACCCAAAAAGTAAATTAATTTTACTTGGTCAGTTTGTTTCTTCCTAAAACTTCATTCTTTAAAATAAAGTATCCATATCACTACTGTTCTAAGCACAGCTAGAGTAGATCAATCCAACTTCCCATGGCCAAGATGAAAAGATTCAAACATTATGGGAGATGCAGTTTTCAATTCACATGACCAGCAATTCTAACCCATCTGCACAAAAAAATACTTGACTTTTAGTCACCACCACCATGATCTCAGAAAACTCTCCATTAAGGAATTTTAGGGATAAAAAAGGACCAAGTCTTTGCTAAAGGCTCAATACATTTAATGTTGTTATCTGCACAAAAATGTTTTGAAAAGTCTTGATTTTCTTACTACTAGAGACTACATGCATTTGTCCAATTCTACATCATCATAGCTAAATGGTTAGATAAGCTGTTTGTTTCTGATAATATCCAGATAGCATCATTCTAAGCCTCCAGCTCAATCAGATTTAAGTATACCTTCAGACAAACATTGATTATAAAATAACAATACCATCCTCTCTTTCAAATGTCCATGTTATCACAATCACAGATAAATATTTCTTCCCCTAATTTTCAAGAATTACATTTGACAAAGGAGGCATTTATAGCACCAAATTCCTCACACAATTTTACTTTGTGCAATTCAAGCTACTTACCTCTGAGTTCATTAAGTCTCCTCTACAGTTGGGAATCATCACTCTGAGATTGTGGCATTGTCGTTGCTGAGAGTTAGGTGTCTGTTTCTGTATACTTTTGTTCATGATTCCCGGAGAAGTGCTAGGTGACGCCCTCTGTTGATAGTTATTCACTGCTGATGTGCTGAGATCAACCATGCCACCTGGAAAAGAGGCCAGAAATAACTAAGGCATTAGTCCAATTGTAAAAACCTCTTTCTGAAAGTGTTAACAGGGACTTTACAGTTGAGAATGGCTTTCACTCAAAGACCACCTGTTTTAAAATTCTGTCAAGCCTGATAAATCCCTTAATATGAGAGTTGTTAAACAAGAAGGCTGGTGTGATATTAAGCACCCATCTTTGACATCCAAGGCGGCAATGTGAATCTCAGCTTTTTAGCAGTCTTTGTTCCACTGTTTGCTTTGTTGAGTACTCTTTTGTATATAAAAAAGAGATTACCACAGAAAGTAGCTGTCCACTGTTTCATATAGCAGCAGTACCAATGACAAAGATGACAATACTCCTTCCTTTTTCTGAAATAAAGCTGGTCTCAGGAGCAAATAAAAAAGCAAGCATGTCTGTTTCTTAACAGCAATGTCATGCCACATCAACAAATTATGGTTTAAAGTTTGTTTTTTTAAAAAAACAAAGGGAGAGAGGCACATAAAATACCTGGGTTTGCACAATACTCAGATTATATAAAAACCTAAGGTAAAGTCAACATAGAAAGACCAAAGGTTTTGATAAATTGTAATAAGAACTGTTCATCATTTGTACACTAGTATCTCAAACAGCAGCAGAAAGGTATCTATCCTAGACTTACCTGAAATAAAGGATCTGAATGACTGGTTAAAATATTTGGTCTAAAACAGTACACTATCAATCCTTTAAAAATTTCCAAGGTATTATAGATTTGGTAACTTTTTAAAGGACCATCTGAGATAAAAGACAGTATTTCAAAAACACAGGAAGGAGGTGAGTTCCCAAAGAATAAACTAGGCCTAGAAATGAGCAATTCAAATGTCCATCTTAATATTTCTCATATAAAAATGGTAGATGGTTATTAACTTTTATTTACTTATCTTTTTTACTTCTTTATATTTATGAATGACTGCTATATTAAAAGTGACAAATTAAAGAATTTATGCCAAAGTTAAACTCCACTAAAACAAGTCAAGTTATAACTCAAATTCACAATGAAAGTCTTAACTTCGGTCACTTTGCAGCAGATATAATTTACCATCAATGGTTTGTTTACTTGATCCAGATTATTTGCTTTATCGTAAGTTCCTCTAGCATGGCAACAACTGGTCAGAACAGTTTTTACCACGCTAGTCATAGGAACTTGGCAAACAGTTAAAGAAAAAAAAAAAGCATTTAAGTTTCCATCAGAAACCTGTCTTTAATAAGCAGTATGGATTAATGAAGTATCTATTGTTCATCTCAAAAGCAGGGCTCATTATGTATAAGATTTCCTCCCTTATATTTCTTTCCAAGCCAACAAGCTCTGAAGGTTTCTTGGTATCTAACTATGGCTCTAGATCTGTTGTTTTATTTTACATTAGTGATATTGTAAGACCTATGAAAAAAAGTACAGAATTGAAAAATTTTATTTCTTTTCCCCTTTTTAAGCAGCAATATACATTACACAGTTCTCCTCATCATCATCATGTGCCATCCCCAAAGCAGGAAGTTGACATTCCTGGATCACCATCCATGATTAAGGATAGACTAAAGAGAAAGGGGTCCACCATCTGAGTAGCTCTCCAACAATAAACTTAACAAACGTCCCTACTATAAATCTGCATTTTTAAATGCAGACAAACACACACAGTTGGCTGGGGAAGAAGAGTACATAGAAACCAGGCCCTACATGGAGAAGTTTAGTAGTATACCCTCAATTCTCTCACAGATGTTATATTACCTTTCATTTGTAACCCTGCCCTCAAAGTTAGATTTTTTCTTTTAATAAAAAAAAAACAAACAAAAATGCAGTCAGTACTCATTTATAGAAATGTCTGTGTTACACACACACGGGTTACTGCTCCAGTTAATTGCTGTTATGTAGAAACTAAGAACAAAGCAAAACCAGCCAATAACCCTGTTGAATGGCAATGCAGTGAAATAGATTAGTGTAGATATACACATCTACCCGTTCACTCATCACATTATTTCCTAACCATAATTTTTAAATAAGAAAATCATCAGATTCTTTCATTAAGAAATAGTTAGCGTTTTATTAAATCAAAGTCATATCTGCAAGAAAAATTACTTTAACTATTTCAGTATACGTCAATAGTTAAAAAAAAATTCTTTTTAAAAAACAAAAAGAAATAAAATGCAAGCACCCTGTTATTTACCTGTTGAATTTGGCCTAGGACTAACACTAGGTGGTGCGCCAACAGGTGGCTGGAGCAGTCCTGTTGTACTGCTAATGGAAGAGTTCTGGGCCAGCGTTGAAATCGGAGACTGACCCATGTAGCCAGGGTTATGTAGTGGAACAGTGACTGGCATTGAAGCATTTTGGTACTGCTGCATTCCTGGCTGCAATAATAAATAAATGATGATAATATGATGCTGGGGGGGGGGATAATATTTTTTAAAAATTGCTGCTAAACTCTATTCTGTGAGGTCTTTCTTCAAACAAATAGGGCAGATGCAATTACTGAATTATGTCTGAAATTAAAAAAGAAATAAGTAAATTAGATGAATAGGGAAAACCTAAATAAAGATTATACTAGAAATATTTAAATGGATATCATTATGGCAACACTACTTCACCTAGGTTGCACTTGAGCATCCCAGTAAATATGCCAAGATGAAGTAGTGTGTGGTATTAAATTAATTGCAAGGACTAAAAGAAAGAATAGAGTTAAATGTGTGAAAGTGTAGTCATCACACTTGGAAAAAAAAAAGGGGCCTAAAATATTGCAAAAGTAAAAACAAAATATTTTAATGCAAAAAAAAAAACTAATGAGATCTCGTGGAAGCTGGAATTCTTCTGGGTTGTGTAATGAGTACAGATATTTCTCCTGGACAAATGTGTATTTTCATTTAGGAAAAGAAACCCTGTGTTACTCGTCCGAATAACTTGGAGCAGAGGTAGATCAAAAGTTAATTGCTAAAGAGCTCAAACACTACCATGCTGCTGGCTTCGCAATAAATCATCATTAAAAATGCTCAAAAGCTAAAAGCAGCTTGCCCGTGCCTCTGATAGCAGTGCAATGCAATTAAATCAGCGCATTCAGGTTCTGATTAAAAAGGAAAAGAAAAAAAAATTATGTAAAAAAGGAATTAAAAAAATAAGCAGAAAACCAAGGCGATGTGCAAAAGAGTGCATTGTAAATAAAACAGCGAGTGAGTGTCATGTCAATCTTATTTTCGTTTTAAAATTTAAAGAGCGCTACCTTTGGAAATATGATGTTCATGTTTTGTGGTGTTTTTTTCCTAATGATCCTGAGTTTTGTTTCATTGATAGCCATTGGGGGAAAAAAAGAATGAAGAGAAGTTACCAAATTTCCAGACTTCCAATAGCTATTTACATTATGAAAACCAAGCCAAATGAGCCCCTTGCAAAATAGCAAGGTGGAAGTTCATTATCAAGGTAGGTCTCTGGTTCTTTTTTCAAGGGAAGAAAAAATAAATTACAAAAAAAAAAAAAAAATGTCTAAAAGAATTTCATTAAAAACAAGAAAAACTGAAGAAATTTATAGCCCCATAACAGGTACACGGAGAATTCTGACAGTTATGAAATCTATTTCTATTAATAAATATGCATTAATACAGAACTTGTACAACAAAGAATGAAGATTACACATTGCTTGAAGCAGTCAACAAGCTATGTCACTGAAAGACAAAACCGTCTAGTCACAGGAGGGCAATGTTCTCATTCATACCACCAATGAAGCACTATACAGATTTTGAGAAAAAACAAATACCTCTTTTCCCAATCTACACCTATTTTCACTTGTTTCAAAGGATTGACTTGTGTATGATGAAACTGACTTTGTTTATCAAACCATTTTCAAGTTTGTTTGTTTCTTTTTTGGCTGCTCTAAGGTAGGGAAGGAAGTTTGTTCTTAGTGACACCAACCGTGCATCAGATGCTGTGATCATTAAAAACTTTCAAAGTTACAAAGCAAGGATCCTACTCTTTAGGTCCTGCAAAGCTCTCTCCTGTAGACTCAAGGACAGCAAATTGTTGTTGTTGTTTTTTTTGTTTGTTTGTTTAAAGAAGAGAGAGTAAGAGGATTAATTCTTGTGGACAATGGATCACACTCAGACAGTAATATGAACCAAAAAATTAACATTTCTTTCATTTTGGGAAAAGATTTAAAATATAAATGACATCACTTTTGGAGATAAAAAGTAAAAACTGTTTTTTTTTCCAGCTTGATGGTATACTATAAGTTCAATCTATTACGAATAGGAAATTGGTAAAAGGTGAGGTCAAAGGATAGACCTCTTGTATTGACCTTTTTCAGAACATATGTATTATGATATTTAATGTACTGTATAACTTTAAATAGACATTTTAGACAAAGTAAGGACATGGAATCTAAAACAAGCTTCCATCTGCCGAGAATTAAGAAAATATTCCCATAATGCAATGTTATACTGAAGACCCGAATTAAATGCAAACAAGCCTGATTTCCTGATTGTAAATATTATCACAGTTGCAGATTTCATCATCTGCATCATGAACTCTTACCACAGCACGTCTACTTCCACAACCTTGCATTGTGGGAATTTTTTCTTGACAATTGTCAGAAATAAACCTGTTTCAGATTCTATACACTTCAATATGATACTGGAATAGTTTAGCAACTGTTTTGTCATACATCATTTGACCACATTATGACCTCTTGCCTCTTAGAGACGCACAGATATTTCATTCACAGCACTTTCAACAAACCTGGGTCATGTGCAGCCATCTGGAACAATGCAGAACCTAGCAGCAACCAAGGGAAATAGTTTTGCCCTTGGGTAGCATGGCGTGAGTCAGAAGAGAAAATAGATAAGCAGTTCTGGTCAGTTTTGTGCCCTTAATTATGGCTAGAAGAGAAAAGGCAGCAATAATGTTTGAAATCAAGGGATTGACCTTAAGCAGAGATGGATGCTAACTAAACTTCAAAATTGTTTCACTGTGTTGTTAAAAATCCTCTTCCAGTCCACAAATATCTCCATTGTTACAAATAAGAATTATTTCACAAATTAACTCCCTTCAAGAAAAAGAAGAAAAAAACTTAGCAAGAAGATAGTTTTAGATGAAAATAAAAAAATTTGAGATTATTATGCTGTAATACATTTTTTGCCAAAATCACACTTCTACCGCATTATAAGTGATGGTCAATTCTTCACTGCTGTTTGTTTTTAATTGGGAGCAGCTTGCAAAATGAAAAGTTATTTAACCCTTGTTCAGTTGGTACCAAAAAACTCCGGGCCCACTAACTGGAGATAATAGGCCGATAGTCTATCCTCACCCTGAGTGCACTAATATCCTTTCCTGCCCTTATTCCAACCTAAAGACAAACCACCATAATTTTCAACCACTGAGATATCAGTGAAATATTTGGTGCTGAACAATTGCATATGAAAACTTATAACAAAATATTTCAGTTCAAGGCAAAGGATTAAAATTAGTCTTTAGTAGTTTACCTCTAAAAATAAATCACTCCGCGCACATGAAAAATTGGCCTATAAAATAGTTCATTTTTCATAAAACAAGATTAAAACATTTGAATCTAAGAAAAAAAATGTAGAAAAAAAGGAGCAAAATTTTCTTGTAAAGTTATTTAAAATGTAAAAATGTCACGAAGTTCTAGACATTCATATGGTGTCCTGACCAGCAGACTGGTAAATATTTCATCCCAACACCAGCATTCACCCAGGTCTGCCTGGCATCTCTTTTAAAAAATTCCAAACTACACACAAAACTAGGATAATTTTCAAATGACTAAATTTATTGGACTTCACACCACATCCATGAACCCAGTAGCTATATACTATATCCTGTGAGCATGTAACCAGTGCAGCAAACGTGTATGGAATCTGTGGACCAATAGCTAAGATACATTCCCACCAAAAACCAGAAAGTAAAGATCTGTAGAACTTGGATAAAACCAGGACCCCCCAAGAAGTGCATTAGATTGTGATGTAGATCCCAGATGCTGCAGCTACAAAGACAAAAAGATAGTAGTAAACAATCAATGGCTGAATTAAACTGCTTTGCGATTCTAAGCCAATCAGAAACTCAAATCAATTTTTAAAGTGCTCAAAGTTAATGTTTAACAGTGCCCAGGCTCTGCTAAAAAAGAACACATCAATGGTACATTGCACAATATGAACACAGGGTTCCATCAAATGCCCAAAAATGTAGCCATATTAATGACAAAAAACACTACAAAAAATGCAACATTTATGTAAATTAGCGTTGCCAAAACAAAATCATGAAACTCGACCGTCAATAAAAATGAAAACTAGGGATACAAGAAGATACATTCGTGTATAACGGTAATGAAAAAGTTGTCAAGTCTTGTTTTTTTAACTGTCATGATAATTGCGGTGTTAACTCGGCCTGACCCTGACCAGCCAAACAGTAGATCTATCACAACAAGCTGGCCCAACACATCAACCCATTACAGCAGTTTGTTTCGGAATAACATTAAAAAAAAAAAAGAAAAAAAAAACCTGCTTTAAAAACAACTCACTTTCATCTTTTTTCAAGAGTGCTGAACTACTTGAAACCTGCTTACTGTGTTGAAACAGTTATGCAGATTTAATGCTCCAATTTACCAAACAACAAAATACTTTATTTCCTTTTTTTTTTTTTTTTATCACTTTCTCCCCCAATGCTTATCCTGGTTTTTTAGAAAATAAATAAAATGTCATAGACAGATTGTTTAATTAAAAACCACACTGGCTGATGATGCATAATATAAACTTTTAATACAAACAATCGCACTAGCATCCATCCCTCCACCCATCTCTCTCTCTCTCTCTATCATTTCTCTTATGTGAAATATTTCACAAAAGCATTTCCCCTTTCTGTCACCTGTCTCTTTGACCATCTCTCTCTCTATCCCTCATCTATATATTTCTTTGTTTTTCTACAACTATAGAATTAGGTTACATGCACAAGTAAAACAACTTATTATAAATGCTAAATAATTGATGTAATAACTAAAAAAAAAATGTAATGGCACCATTAAAAATGGCCTCATCTGGAAAATCAAACAAAAAACTCCAGCTAAGCAGTATATTAACTGCACAAAATTAAATTTTATTTTTTTTTTTGTTGTAAAGAAAAACCTATGTTATTCAAGTTTCAGTGTATACACCACTTTACGCAGTCTTTTTTGTTCACACATCTCCAGAAACTTCCTTCAAACTAAAAACAATACAAATTTTCTTTTTCAGTAAGTTTAACTATGTGCATGTATGATATAACCCTGAAACTGGTTAGAGCATCATCAGTAAGTCAAAAGGTAACGTGTAACTAGGAATCTTGAAGAAAAAATAAAAATAAAATTAATTTGAAATCCTAATCTTTGCTATTTTTTATTTTTTTTAAAAAAATTTTAATTTTTTGCCAATTTTTACAAGATGCCACCACTAACTCAGACTTTCCAACAAATGGAAAGCTACTAATACCCAAGTATACCTGATAAACAGCATCTTCATCCATTCGTTCTGGGGAGAGTTCTTAGAGTAATTATTCAATTATTACTATTTTTTAATGTAAAATTAGTTTTACTTATCGATTTTACTTTTACAAGAGATAGAAGTTAAGCATCTGTAGTTAAAACAAAGCCCCGTGTAACAGGATTAGCTCGTTAAAAACCGATTTCTAAGAATTATTGAGTAATATAAAATGGCAGTTTTGAAAAGATGCTTGGTGTCTATTCTAATTGCTGTTCTGTATGCTGTCTTGCTATTGAAATTTACCCAACACAGCAAGTTTCTCCATGTATAATGTCGGATGAACTCATCATTTCTTATTTTAACTTTTTGTTGTTGCAAACTGTTTTAAGAGAAAGAGGGAATTTACAAAAGAAAACAACAAAAAAAACCCAGAAATTACTCTCACAATAGCTTATCTCAAGAGACCCACCAATTTAAAACCACCATGAACTTTTGACTTGTGTTATAATAATTTGCATGACATTCGAGAAAAAAGTTTGGTATTCACTAAAACCACCATTAGTTTGTAAGCAAAGTTGAAAACAGAAATCTGATGGGAGAAGGGTTGCCATGACACCACAAAGGAGAGCACTTACTCTGATTGAGTTCTGCTGCATCACCCGGACATACTCTTCATTTATCCTACCATACTTATCGTCTGAACGTGGACCAAGTAAATACTGCTCTTGTTCGGGCTCCGGACTTTCACACCCTTTGTGTTCTTTCTTGTTCAAAGCCTACAAACAAAAACACAAAACATTAATATGTAGTGTTGTCATGTACGTGTCATCAACCCCAGTGATCCCTTTTCTTTGCCAGCCAACAAACAAGCATCAAGTGGAACCATCAAATCCTCATCAGGTTTTCACAAGTCAAAATTAAATATGGAAAAGGGACCACCCCAGCTGCATGAATAACAATGGGTAGATACACTAGAATACAAATTTTGCATTCATATTTTGAATAAATAGAATCTCTCAACTTTCACAGGAATAGTTCATCGTATTTCATGATTCAGGTGATTTTCACACGTCAGTTAGTCATCCCTACACTAGGATCACCTCCCAATTCTAATCAGAAGTCTCGTGTATTCTTTTGTTAGGATGGCCAAAACTGGTATACATTGGACATTTTCAGGTCTGGCTGATGTTTTGATTTTTGCCAGTGTTATATTCTAGCAACATCAAAAGATTAGCCTGTTCTAGCAGGTACCCATATGTAAGATAAAGATCAACCCAGTCAGATCATTTAAAAATCAATCACTTATTTAAAAATTATACATTTGAAAAAAGAAAAGCAGAGTGAAAACAGATTATTATTAAATCTAGGAAAAAATAATTTTGTTATTTAATTTCCTTGTTTTATATTATAAAAACAAATTAATACAAGCACATAATAGCCTTGATATAAAACTGTCTGAAAAGCAAACATCATGACAATATTTATTTTGTGTTACATGAAGTTAGCCATGAAATATAAAAAAATATATAATAAAAAATATCATTTAGGAACCAACAAAGATTCTACATAACATCCTAATATTAAAGTGCAATCAAGACAGCAATGTGTAGTGAAGGTGGCACAAGATATTAAATTCCAACAAACCCAAAGTGCATGTTAAAGGCAATTTAATTCTATGTAAAAATATTATAAAATTACCAAGAAAATTCTAAGTCCAATAACATTTTAGCAATAGAAATCACTTCATAAGCAGAGGTATGGTTGGCAGAATTCCTGAGAGTTAATCAAAAAGACTATCAATGTTTGCAGTTCATTATACTGAGAAGCCATTCACTTAGATGCTTTGAAAACATTAATTTGATTTAATTTTATCACACTGAAACCATGCATTTTAATGAGCAATGCTTCTGTATGGCATTTAATCAGGTCACGTCTGTGATCTGACTCAGTTCAGCAAGATGCCTAGTTGTGACTGGTTTCTGTTCTTTGACCCCCTCCTACCTCCCATAGTAAAGAAGTGCAGATCTGATTAATTGATGTGTGTGTGTGTGTGTGTGTGTGTGTGTGTGTGGTGTGTGTGTGTGTGTGTGTGTTGGAATAATCAGGGCTCGGTGTATGAGGAAAGCAGCAAGCCTCTTAATAACAGTAACCTTTATCACATAACGTAAAATAAAACAGATCTTTGCTCAACTGTCTCATCAGCATGCTAATCCGACATCGGCAAAACTGAGATGCTTAGTTATGTTCTGCACATTTTAATCCAAAAAATAGATCAAATGGACCAAATAAAAGAGAAACTCATATCCTTAGTGCCTTGTGTGTAGAAAACATATTTAAAAAACAAAAAATTTCATAAGATCAGACTTTAAAAATGTTTTTGGTTTTCTTTGGAATCTGTAGATTTGTTAAATTTTGCCACTGTTACAAGTCTAAGCAATTTAGCCAAAGTATTTTTCAATGTACATCAGAAAAGGAAATAAAAAAGAAAGAGAAAAGGATGTATCATCACAAGGTGCAAAAACCTTCATTTAATAATGAACTCAAACCAAAACTCACCGATTGTTGATAAATCCTTTTAATTGATTTCAGTTGTTTTTTTTTGTTTTTTTTTAATAAGAAAACTCCTTCACTTGCTGCATATAAAATAATTCAGATCCTCATAGAGAGTCCCAGAAACCTAAAGCATTACCCTCTTAACCAACAGCAGTAACAGTGTCGCTGCTTAAGATTAGGAAATGGGAATGACCATTTTTGGGATGGATAATTGAACTAAAAAGAAAAGAATGGAGGTTAGTAACAACCCCCTTCTCACCCCCACAAAAAAACAGCTTTGCTATTTATGCTCCAGTCATAAGCAAAAACAAAAATCTTATGCACACCTTACAGGCGCTGTCACGATTCTTAGTCAAGGAGATTTTTCTTCTCCAAAGGTGGCTGATAAGACAAGAAGAAACAGAGGTCTCTTTTACTGGATCCAAGTAGTAGAAGGGGAGGGGAGGTCCTGAGCAAGAGTAATTAAACAAAACACAAATAATAAAAAGCTGGGTGCACTGCATTGGAATCTTATCAGGGAGAAGTGGATAGGAAAGGAAAGGCACTGTAGATGTTTGTGGAATGATAAAGCACAGGGTCTCAGTAACAGGAAGCCAGCCAGCAACAACTGTGAGGAAGCAACAGCCCCCCTCCACTAACAGCAGGCCAGCTATTTTCAATTTAGATCAGTTTAAATTTAGTTCTTAAAGACCCCAGCTCTCTATTTTCGGCTGGATGAATCAATACTGCTAACTATTCTTTTAGCCAGACATGCAATATTGCCTGGTCTGATAGGAAAGACTGACTGACTTCACGGGCCATAGCCCACTCAGAGAGTTATTTTCGCAGACAGGCAGGCTATTTTTAAGGGGTGTTCCTTGTAAAATTAAACAAACACAAGCAAGGCAAGCCTATCTTTTTTGGCTCACCTTACAAGCACTTAAACCCACAGAAATCGTTATGATCCTTACCCACAGAAAACAACAGATTAGAAGCAGCTCTGTACCTTAAAAATGCTACTTCTCCAGATTCCTAACTCCACAGGAATATAAACTATCATGGGAACTTATATATGTATATTTGAGAGAGAGAGAATGAGAATGTATTTAATACATTCTTTATCTGGTGCAATTTTTAGACTAGAAATCAATCTTGGTTAAAAAGAGAGATGAGTTATTCTTGGACGAGTAAAACAGATAGATCTAGTAACACCATTACCTATATATCTGTCTAAATAACCAGACTGAAAGCCTAAAAATCCTTTCAACCTCAGTTAAAGATTCCAGACAATGGTTCACGTTGCACGACTTGCAATAATCAATGCACAGCTCATTATAATCATTTGTCAGAATTTATCATTGTTGTAGATTAACTGAAAATTTTTAAAAAGAGGAGAAAAAAAAGGCATTTTAAAAATACCTAGCTGGTATTATTAATTTTTTTGTACTAGTAACTATGCTTACACATTTCAAATGTTGTATTTTCTTTTATAATGCTGATCCAGTGAGTTATTTAGGTTCATCAGTTTTCTATATTAAATATTCTTTGCTTCTGATACACTTAAGAGCTAACTGGACAGTGTGGTGGTTAGCCTACTGGATTGTCATGGTATTTGTGTTGAACAAGCTATATATTTAGTTAGCACACTCATAATGCAAAAAACATTGAAGTGATACAGATTCCTCATTGCAGAGACTTATATATAATGAGGAAAGTAGTGTGTGTCACAGTCCCTATGGCTTAATCTGTGTTGAGCAATATAGATTTTAAGGGTAGTGGAGAGTAAATGCACCAAAAGTGGTATATGGAGGGTTAAGTAAATATTATAACTCTTTAATGCCTTCAAGACTCTGGCAAATGTATATATATATATATATATATATATATATATATGAGAGAGAGAGAGAGAGAGAGAGAGAGAGAGAGCTTTATAATATCTAAATCTTTAAGCTTCTTTTTACAACAATAAAAAAAAAAAATCTCTGGCATAATCAAAGTGACACTGATTTATTTGATTCTGATGAAACTAACTTTTCATGGAGCATAAATATTTTTAGGTTTCTGAAAATTCTTTAGATAACACAAGATGAAAGCAAGACTAGAATCCTGTTAGGCTCAGATCATTTATAAGAATTCAAAAACTTCCCTTCCCGGAATACAGCTTCCTAGCAGTTGGGAAGCTGTGGGTACACTGAAGAGGTCAATTATAAAGGCCATTTTGAGAGCTGAAGCCAGAGGGAGAAGGAACCTCTCCTGGAGCTGTGAGACAAACACGCTTGCTGGCTTCAGATAAGTGGGCTCTGATAATATAACCAGCAGGCACCCTTGCAAGCAAAGTCATCTGAATGCTTGATTATCCATCTCTTTCAAATTTCTGCTGCTACTGGAGATCAGCAGTTCAAGCATTAGGTGCTCATGTACTCTTAATTTATTACTTCAGACCTAAGTGACTCAACGTGACCCCACTGGCAGAGAGCCCCCCACCCCAGTAAATCTGAATTGTGTAATCAGAAGAGAAGAAAATCAATGCATCACAAGTAAGAATCTACTCTGTTTCCTTGACAGCAAAAAGCTTCAAACACCATTGCTATAAAAGCAAGCAAAACAGGAATGAAAATTCTAAACACATTAAAAACCACAAACTAGTCTTAAACAAATGTTGGAACCACAGTGACATTCAAAGCACAATTAGATCTTTCACCGACCAGAAAAAAGGTTGAGACAATAGCCAAAATCTCTGCGGAAGATAACGGGGAAAACTTTTATCAGTCTTATTTCAGATGGCAAATGTTAAAATGTTTATGAAAATCACAAATATGATACTTGCAATTTATAAACCTCAAAATTTCAATCCATAAGTTATCATTTAACGATTGTGAACTAAATGTTTCTTTCCTAAGCATAGCTAACAGATGTGCATATATTTTAGATCATTTTTACTGTGAAAGCAAAAAGAATAATAACTGTCAAATATTTTACACATCCCATCATTACCAACAGTACTGCTAATATATGCTAACTACCCATAAATTAATGAACTTTTATTGTGTTTTGAACTCATTGAAACTTCCTAGAAAAATCCACTTCCAGGAAGCATTATGCTGCTTTTATATAGTTTTCAAACAAATTCAGCAATTGTGGGGGATCCTAAAACACCCATGGATTTCATAAATAAAACGAGTCAGAAAAGTTCTCAAATAAAATGATCATATACAATTAAGTTCAAAATGCCTTCTTTGGGTCACAAAGTTGAACCAATAAAATCGAACATGCTTGAAGAATGTAAATTTTATTGTATTTTTAATTCTTTTAAATTCTTTCAAAGCAAAAAAACCTAAAAATCACCTTCCATTTTGCACAAGGTTGGGCTACAGAATTGAAACTTAAGAGAGTTCCAAAATTTAAGGTAAACAACTCATTCAAACTTTCCTATTAGTGTGTGTAATATGTATTGTTGACTCTCCTAAATTTAAAATTATTATTGTCTCAACTATGACCATTTTTTATGATAGTTCAAACCTGTATATAACAGCCAACCAGGGTAAATAGCAAAAGTGGCGGATAGCCTTTCTGTGCAGATTAAGCAGTGGGCCTTTTGTTTTCTTCCACTCCAGCACTTTTGCCAATGCCTTTGATGGAAAGCCTTTAGCTATCTGTTCAAAGCTCTGAACTCATTCAAGCTGAAAAATCTCTAAGGCTTTCTGCTGAAGCATGGGTCCTCTAATAACGAGAAATATCCTGGCAATCATAGTTCTGAACCATTCATAGAGAATAGCATCACTTTCCTTATTTCCCATTTGAATTTTTTTTTGATCATGAAGCATGTTGGCCTCAAACTCATCATGTCAGTCCTGCTTGCACTTGAGAATTTGAGTCTTCCCTCAGCAATGCCCTTGTAAATGTAGTCTCTCAGCAATGGTAAACAAGCTCAACCTTTGTTGCTTGTTCATTCTTATCACCTCGATCTTTCTCTAGAGAGCTGATGTGGAGCAAACTCAACAGGATTCATGTTTCTATTCAAGATTGTAATTTGCTCAGTATTCAGCAATCATGAACCATGTATGTAGTATTAACAAAAATTGTCAGAAACCCAACATCAAGTTTCAATCAACATTTTTTTAAATCTGCTATTTATTTAATGATATTTATAGCAATCAATAAATATGAAAAAATGCTTCTAAACTCAAAATAAAGTTTTGTTGATGCAATTGCAAAGATAATTAATGGTAACAAGTTGTTTTTGCATTACATCATACATTGGCCAATTGATTGAAAGAACAATGTGTGGGGGCTTTGTGTACGTGTACATACATCGCTGTGTGTAGCAATCAATCTCAAGTTGTTCAGTCTTTTGTACTTGTCAGCAGACTGTTTGTACTATACAAAAGCTGAGATTGCTAGGAAAACAATTTGTTCGGCTGCTGTCTTAAGGGTATCCTAAATGGGTTTTCAGTGTGAGCAACTTTGTGTGGCCTCTATAAGTGAGTGGTCATTTTTTATAGATGGACACTAAGGCAAGTTTGACACTATGTGCAATATTAAAATTTAAAATTTAAGAAAAATTTATCTTTACCCATAATTTTCGGTTACAAAAAAGGAAATGTAAATTTTGTTTTTATAAGCACAAATAAAATCAGCAGTAAACTTAATTTTAATGACAATTAGGCTGAACAAAATTGATGGATCAATTTAACATATTTTTATTAATATAATATTAGCAACGATATTCAATCACAATGACTCAAAATCTTTGGACTTAACTAAAATAATTTAGTAGTAATGGCAAAAGCTAGTGTACAGATACAAAAAAAAAAGGAATGTTTACCATTTGTAATCTTGTTATATTTCCTCTACCTGCAACTGTGCAAGACCAATTTTCTCCAATCATTGTGATATTTTTCATGCAATCTTAAAACTTTTAGACATTTAGGTTACAAGTTTAAAACAAAAAAACATGCCTGCACAAGCAGGTTTTCCATTCTTGATATCACTTGCTTGTTCTATTCCAAACTACTGACTTCTACAAAACCTAGCTAAACAACTAATAACCACTAGAAAAACAACAAAAAACAATTTATTTAGCCCCCAAGTATTGTGCCATAGCAAAAGTACTTAAAAATAGTTTTGTAATTTTTTTTTTAAGTTCACCTCAGGCCTTAACACAATAAACTAAATGTAATTTGCAAGTTGTCTGTACTGAAATGCTTCCAGGTTTTAAAAGTTTTATACACACAAGCGAGGATCTGGTTGTGCAGTTACTGACTATTGAACTGCTGAAGCCAAAGACCAGAGTTAGATTCCCATGGAGATCGACTCAGTTTTGGCAAACCACCATAGCATGGTTTCCTCTCTCTCTCTTCTTCACCAGCCAGCCAGCCAGCCACAGAGGTTCCCTCCCACATCTAAAAATGGAGTTCTAGTAGGAACTTTTGATATGACATCCATTTTTATACAACTACAAGAAAGATGTGGTGAGAGTCAGCAACTTCAATGATCTGCACAAGAAATACTATTATATTCAGTGAACCCAGCCTTTGCCTGCATTCAAGGCATCACTTAATTTTGCAAGCCATGGTTTTAATCTTGAAGCTGTTCTACTAACTGTAAAGCTAATGTCTGATAAATAACAGATCCTCCAACACTATCTGCCAGATTCACACATGATTAATGGAAGTAATTTACTGCAAACGATGCCTCACAGCACCTGTTTGCTTCTGGAACCATTATCATTGTTCAGTTTCCTAGATAGACAGTAGGACAATGTTGGTGAAAACTAACTTTCAGATCTGTAGCACAGCCTTTGAACTCCCATTGTTCAAAGCACTGCTACTCCCATACTAAGGTCTTGCCTGGTCTGTGTTGGTCATAACTTTCTGTTCATCATGAGATAAGAACATGGTTGTTTTTGTGTTTCCTCTTGACAACAAAGACAGTCCTCAAACAAACCTACATCTTAAATAATGACTTACATCTATGATGTCCTTATTGGTCCGACTTTCATGTGGTTCATTGTATTCAGTGTACTTAAGAAGCACCTTGTCCATATCAGTACTGGCATACTGGAACAGTTTGTTAGCACTATTAAAGATGATCAACGCAATCTCGCAATCACAAAGGACGCTGAGTTCATAGGCTTTCTTCATCAATCCAAACTTCCGTTTGGTGAAGGTCACCTGAAAAAATAAATGACATTTTTACTCATTTTTTATTAACTTTATGCTTCACCTGATGTCTACCACCTGGACCACAGCTCTGTATCACCATTTCTTGTCGTCTTCTCTCTTATACAGTTAGATTATCAAGAATGTATACCTATTTTCTCACTCAAATTTATAAATTCAGTAGATTTTCTTACAAATTCTAATATCGAAAAATAAGTATTGATTTAAATTTCAATAAAAATGTACAACTAGAGGAAATGGTATTGTAACATCACTTGATATCCAACATTTCTTCTACAGCACTGATGCCTTCCCTTGCACCACACAGACGAGTATTGTTTTTCTAAATAAACATTGAACAACAATGGTTAAAAAGTATTTATTGGTGTGTGCACATGCACGTGTATATGCATACATATACTAGGGATGTTCAGATGGAACTCAGCTGAAATAGCATCATTAGTATCCATGCTGGAGCAATATATACGAATTTGTCATTGCAAAGAATTACATTAATGAGGAAGGTACTATTTATTGCTCAACCTGTGCTGAGTAATACAGATTTGAAGGGTAATGCAGGCGACATACAGAGCATTACAGATATTTAGTTTCTAATAATTAATCATATGATTTGATTACTTATTACCATCAGTAGTCATTTAAGAAGCTGGTCTTAAAGAAAAATGGCTAACAAACCACTTAGTTCTACCAGAAGACAGCTACATTATTACAATACTATTGCTTTAGATCTATAAAAAAATAACCAGAAATAAGGAGAACAATCAAAACAACTAAACTGCAAATAGTTAATGTCTCATAAGAAAGTGTGATGTAGCAAGTAGCAGATTACCTTGGCATACATCACAAATTTCAGGATAGTACTGTCATGGATTGATGCCACACTAAGAATATTCCATGTGCAAAATAAACAGAAATTGGGTAAGGACCACTTTTGTTGATGTTTGTGTTTTAGAACTTCCCTTACCCAAGAAGCTCAAGGCTGGTGAAGCCTGAGAAAATGGATTGTTTCTATTCACAATTACAACCTATAAATCTGCAAATGTTATCAAAATTGAATTAACTACAATCAGTTTTCAGCCAAGTAAATAAAATAATAATAAAGAAAAGGATAAAGATCAAAGGTTACATTTACTATATGTATATATTTAGTGTATTAGTATGGATTCATTTATCCAGTGTCAGAACAAGTTAAGAAATTCTACCTTTTAATCACATTGCTCCAACAGACAACTAAATATCTCAATTTTTCTTCTGATCATTAGGAACTAACTGTTTCTCAACTAATTAGGAAATGCTGTGCTACTTCCGCAATACTGCACCCATTACATATAATGTAACAAAATTTGATAAACTCCATTAGCAGGCCACATCAGCTGGAAGTATTTCACTTCTTGCAAAACACCAAAATGTATTAAAATATTTTCCTTACAAAATAAAAACTTTTACCATATACATTGATTCTATAGTCTTTTTATCCCACCTAGGAGATCATCACTAACTCTCTAATTCTAAAAATAATGATGCTAACACAAATTTGATGTAACACCATTTCCTAGAATGCTTTATGTTAAAACATATTACATCAACCAAAACCAAGCTTGTGAAAAATAACCAGATTTCCGACTGCACTTCATTGATCATCACGGAAAACCATCAGGTTAGCTGCAATTCACACTATCTGTGCCATTTTTCAATTCCTAAGATGAAAATCATGCTCCAAGATTCATGAAAATTATAAGGATGAGAAAGTTCCATTCACCCCCCACCCTCTCATCACACTTACATACAGATATGGTACCATCTCACCTCCACCTCCAAAAGTAGTACACTTTTGCATCGAGAAAAGCGATTGTGCTAAGCCATGCTGACCAAACAGAATTGCTGAAATAACACTGGTTAATGCATCACTGCTGAAGTGGAAAACATACTCAGTGTTGGTGAAATGATACATTGCACGGATGGGTATAAACGGAGCTGGGAGCAACGTGTGTTAATATCAGCGCCGGTCTGTAAGGTAACCAGGAATGGGAAAGTGAGAGGCTTCAAGAAACAACTTGGCCAAAGGCCAGCATCTGCATTATTGCTCACCAAAATAGAATTATGAAATTACTTGATATTTGTAGATCAAATATTAATTATTGATTATTATTTTGGTAGCAGCTAGACACCCTTTGAAGGTGTTCACAAAGTACAGAACTGTCAGATCAAAAAATGCCAATGCTCTCAACTGTCTGCAAGAGAACATATTAGAGTTGCACAACTTCAATGATGACTTTTCAACTGTCAGAAGTCCAAAGGCTTAAAAAATTTTTTTTAAATTTAATTTTCCTTTCATTGTAGACTACATTTCACCAGCTAGAAATGATTACACAGAAAACTTTAAACATCAATTTTATTTCCTTCCTTTGCTTTAATCAAAACAAAAAACAATTATGTCCCACCAAACTTTATAAAAATTATAATGCAGCATGGAACGATAAAGCCCAAGAGTGTTTTGTTGGTAAAATTCATGCCAAGTATTTAAACAAGGCTTTCTGAATTAGCACCAATGTTATTAACAAACCTCTCCTTCAGGCCCATTTAAGCCTTATCAATATTCTATGATAAATCAACATATTCTTTCAGAGTAAGTTATTGATTAAACTTAGACATTGATCAAATTCTCTGTAAATGTGTAATGTTAATCTGAATTACTATTTTAAATAAATCAAAGTGCACATTATATACAACTAAACTTTCAAAGAGTCTCAGTCCAACAGCATCTGTATAAGAATAAGACCTTGTTAGCGCAGCATTGCTTAGAAAGAGAGATACATCAAGTGAAATGTTCTTCTTTAGCTCTTGTCAAACTTACTTGTCAAGTTACAATTTTTGGTGATCTTTTACATGACAACTGAGACTGTTTTTCTAAAGTTTTTTTCAAAAAAATAAAATAAAATAATATGGCATTTTTATTGTATTTCTGCAACCACACTTATTCCATGATTTAAATTTTGGTTGATGTCATCTATTTGATAAATTACTGTTTTTCATATTAAAATTTCAACTGGTTCAATACAACAATTAAAACTAATGAATATACTGCAGTGTTCTTTGTGAGTTGAGTCCATAATATAAAAATGAGGTTATCTTCCCCTGACATAACTAAAGGTATTTGGACACTTTAGGACAGATGGGAGAAAAGTTACTTTATAGGCTCTGACATTGTAACCTGTAAAAAAAATAAGCAAATAGAAAAGCACACACAAGCACAAAATATTATAAAGTTCACTATATCATTTAATAATTAAATAATTAACACATTTTTAAAAAAATATCTTGAAAATCTTTTTATCCAAAACAGTGCCTGCCAGCAAAATTTTTTTTAAAAAAGCTTTTCATGATTTAGTGTCTATCCTGAGAACAAAGCTTCATATCAAGTTGTCATATACCATATACTGCATATTTGGCTAACAAAGTTTTCTAGTCAGATGTTAAAACCTGGACTGAACAGGCTGCTGTACTTCAAATGTCACAGCCATGAGGATGTCAAAGGCTGGATTGTGAAAATATTTTTCAGTGCAAGTAAACCATGTGACACTAGGCGTCTACAATATCTATGAGAGTACATTCAGCAAACATGAAATTTTGACAGTAAGATTAATAATTATGCATCTGTGCGTGCAGAACAATAAATTAAAAAAAAAAAAGGCAACTTAGCTGGGTTAATTTAGGCATCTATGGTGGCTAAGGCAGAATAAAGGATTCTAATACTGACATTTAATCACTCCTAAGAGAAATTACATTTTAGTGCTTCATTGCATGGAAAGATTAAAGAAACTGAGCACAGGTACAATAGAGTTTCTTGGGTATTTTTATAAACTCTAAAAGCAGAGAAGTTTTTATCCTACACAATTTTACATTCTAAGGTATCAGATCTTTTTTTAGTGATGTTGTAATAAAATAAAATGTAATAAATAGTAGTGCATGAAAAAACTTTTTTTCTTTAAATATTGGCAAAAAAAGTTCTATAGTGATGGAGAAGAGCTAGTTTAACACTCTAATGTGAAAAGAAACAAACTGGGTCTACAGAATTAGAAAAACAACACAGACTACTGTTGCACAAAATTGTAGATGATAGGCAAAGTAGATCTATCTTAAAATAAGGATGCAAGTAAACAGGTAGTAGTAATATGATTGGTAATAACAGATCCAGTACCTAGAACACTGATAAAACAAACACATCAAAGTTATGTAAGATTCGGCAAAATTCTGCTGGCATTTGACATTTGAATCCTAAAAGAAAAATTCTCTGCTTTCAGTGGGCAGACCAGAGAGAAACTGGTTATTTATTTTAAAAAAACAAAAGAGAGAAGTTTATCAGGCAGGAATGCCAAGATGTGTGGGAACAAAATGAGAGAGAAATCTTTCAACACCTGGAATGCACCTAAAAACCTGACCAGCCCATGGTAGGTAGAAAAAACCATTTAAAAACTTGCAGTCTACATGAAAAATGAAGACGTTATGTCACTAAACCAACTGGACCACAATATAAAACTTCTTGGATGGTAATTCATCTGATCAGGCTGTGGAAGAAATGTGGGAAGCTGAAGAAAATTCACAAGTGATTAGTTGGCTCAAAAGAGGAAGAGAAAATAATATTACACATAGCCACAAACACTAGCTAGATTCATACCACAGCTTCTGTTGTGGATTTTCATCCTGGCAAATGTGCAACCAGGCTTTGAAAGCCTATATATCATTACGCTATTTGAACACAAGACTGTAAATCTACTATATATGTAGGAGTATCCAGTTGTGAATTAGTAGACTATTTAATGACCTTTTAATATATAGAAGCACTGATACATAAACTAAGTTCTTTTAACCTCAGACACTGACCTGCCGATTTCTTTCATCACCAATTCTGGAAATTTGGATCTTCTTCCGTCCCATGTCCACGATTACTGGTTGAAGTGAAAACTGAAACTGGTTTTTTGTTTGTTTGTTTGTTTAATCACGTCTGTTGACGCCACTAAAAACAACCAATAAATTCTGATTCTGAAAAAGAATTTTAGAAATAAAAAATACAAACACACAAAACACAAAAAAAAATTAATGTACAAGGACAGTGAAAATCTTTGCTCCTCTATTTAAATCTTCTGTTAGACCTCATTTGAAGTATGTAGTCCAGGCTTGGTATTGCCATTTTGTTAATTTTTTGTTATATATATTAACAAAATTTAACAATAATATTATGAATTTACCATTACAGTTTAAAAAAGCTAGATTATAAAAGTCCACCACAGAATACCAGCATCCGTATCCATAAAACAGTAGCATGAAAAGACAATAAAAATCTCCATCTTCATTTTAATTCAAGTAGCAATAATACACAAATGTGCAAGCATGTTGCATGCACTGTGTTATGGACCAATAAAAGATTTAGCTCAGCTGCCTTCTTAGAGTGCACTATAGTAGTTAGTGCATTTGTAGCAAAAATCAGCTTTACTTAAGTCATTGATCTCCTCGTCCTCTATATATAGCTCCATTCATTTGCTTTCATTGAGAAGTTTAAGCACAGAATAGCATATTGATTTGGCAGCTCAATGAACATCACCTATGACAAAACCAATTGTCATCAAGTCTCATCAGCATCAAAAAGTTTTGATAAAGGCTGACACTCTACCTGCTAGAGGATAGGTAGGTGACTCTAGGAAACAGTGGTGGTAAAGCCCCTAAAGAAACAAAAGATTTATCTAAGTTGTTTTATGAAAGACATGAAATTTAAATAGTGTAACTTTTGGAACTCTCCAAATACAATGATAATGTTTGACATTCATGAGTTAATTCCCTTAGATAAATTATCAAGCTTTTGCAAAATATTTGTTTAAATGTAAATAGACACATGTAGCAATTAAAAATTACATAACTAAACAATCATTCTAAATTACATGGAAAGTAAAAAAAAAAAAAAAAGACAAAAAACCTGACTTTCCTAATTTTTTATTAGAAGAACAAAATTCTTTTAAAATCCTGAAATAAGATTGACATATGAACCTAGTTAAAATTTCCTTGGGTTGAGAAGTGAAGAGTCAAGCTGAAATGTTACACCAGAACCAGAATAAAATCAGTAGCAATTAGCAACTTTTTATTGGACTTAATATTACAAATCTAAGAACTAAAATACCACAAAAGGGCAGACAGGCAGCAGTTGTAAAATAAACTAATGGCAGCCTGGTTGTTGTTTTTTGCTTTTTTTTTTGGTTTGTGATAACAAAAAAATAAAGATGAAACAAAAACTGCTTGTGTATTTTTGTTATAGTAAATATCACTTGCGTTGAAATCAGTAGTAGTAGTAGTAGTAATAAAAAATTAGTAGTAAACATCAATGATATCCAGCAGTAATTCCTATACTCAAATATTTCCTTCCAGATCTCCAGGCACATTTTCTGAAATAAATTTCCTAGTCATATCTCATTCTGATTGCAAAATAGCAGCTGCCTCCCTCAAACCATCGGCCAAACGTGTTGTTTTATAAATCAGGAATATTTACTAAAGTTATCTTTCAACAGTCTGGATGGAATCAGACTTGTACTCGTATAGCTATTTCTTTTCCATTCCACAGAGAAACATCATAAAATAAATTTTATGTAGCCATATTATCACCCCATCACTATCCATTGTAGTTGTAGGCTGTTACTATAAAACCAAAAGTTGTTGAATCATTTGTATGTTCTTATTTTAAAATCTTATAATAATTGTCTCTGTGGTGATAAACTAATTGCTTGTTGTTTTTATCAAAGTAATTTTAAAAAAAAATAATTAAACTGATAAATGATGAACACACAAACTAACTAACACAAGCTACCATTGCTAGATAACCAGGTTTATTCTACTACATAACAATACTTACCAGTTTATCAACATAAATTATCTGCTATGGATTTCAGTACTCTAGTGGTAACTTTTTACTGAGTAGAGGATTTAACTATAAAATCAAAAATTTACACTGGGTTGTAGCCAAAATAAAAACTATTTATTCTAATAATTTATTCACCTTTTTTTTTTTAATACAGCTCAAAATTATTAAACTAACTTAAATCTAAAAAGGTGCACATCGTAAAAATTAAAAAGCACCATAAAAACAGTTACCAAGGTAACATCTTGACCGTCAGAAAGCACTACTTATCTGCATTAAAATAAAAATAGAAAACACTCTTCAGTTGGTGAAAGTTAACAGTCAAGATTTAAAGAAAAAGAAAAAAGGTACATCTATCTATAAGCAATTACTTATCACACTTAAACTAAAAGTTCTGAACAATATGTCAGCACTGCCATGGTGCCTTGGGTATAGATGATGAGATATGAAAGCAAAGCGGTATTTCCTTTTTAAACTGACAACTTTCCAAGGAAGCCAGAATTAGCCTACTAAAATGCTCATGCCAGATCTAAATTTACCAAACGTTAGCTAAATATATACTCACTCGATCTGAAAATACTACCAGGCTCAGAGAAGTGGGAAGGAACTACAGTACAGAAAAGCCCATCATATTTACAGAACCTTATGGCTAGCAGGCTGACCGTCCCAGGAGACAAAACTTCTCCTACTTGATATACCCAGCTCAAGTAGTTGTAGGGGAAATAAATGCTTAGTACAAATGCAGCCTAACCTACCTACCTACTTACGTATGCATATACGTACAGTATACTTTTTTTCAAGCATGGAGAAGCAGCTTCTGCAACATAAGCTGCTTTAATGTTCCAGTGACGTCAAAAGGGAATTCCTCTGGTATAAAGTATCAAGCACAGCAACATCCATTTCACATCATGCTGATGTTGGCTCGACACATACAAACTGACATATACTTAAACTATGTGAGACAGAGACTATTTGAAGATCTGATTCTCCTTTCCTACCACCCTCCCTTGGCTTTTATCCCCCTCCTGTTCTCCTTAACTATTTACCTAAACCAAAGTAAACTCATACTAACTCTAACCCCCTCCTTTCTCTCTCTCTCTCCTTACATGGAGGAGTGCCATCTTTCAGATAGGTTTATTCATTAGCCACTGAGCTAAACCTACCCCCTTTCCCTCTTCCTTTTTTTTTTTTTTTTAAACAGTGTATCATCTCACTGAGTAAATAACCTTGTATCATGCTGGTGGTACTGTTGACCATCAGCCATCAGAATAAGGTTTCCAACAACCATAAACACATCAGCCAGCCTCAAATCACAGCACACCACACTAATTTACAAATAGAACTAGCAAGAACTGTAATATTTTAGATGATTAATTTTGGTTCATTTTATATGCTACTGTGCACACACAAATTAAGGTTTTAAATTAGTAACCAGGGGTTGGCAAATACCCTACACTGCCCAGAGCAACTAGAAGCCAGGTCTTCGGACAAGTGGAAATTAGAAGTTCACAGTGCTGGTCTGGGGCTAAGCTTGCCTGTGGTCAATTATAGTGTTTTCAATTTGTTGACCACAAGTAATAAATAAAGTGAAATTTAAAGTTGATTTCAGTGAAAAAGAGCTGAAAACACTATGAAAACCACAATACAACTAACTTTTTACAACAGTCTAGTGTTTCTTTAATTAGGGTAATATATTTTTTTTATCAGAATCTGAAAAAGTTAATTTAAAGATTAAAGCATATTAAGGATGATAATATATATTTCTGTAAACACTAGAAGGAAATCACATCCAAAAATAATACACTTTCCAGAGAACTAGATAAACTAAAAAATATTTTTTTTTTCATATTAGTGATTATTGCAATTAATGTTACTATTCTAGCAGGATGAGGAAGCAAGCCATAAGTAATGCACAAAGTCTGGATGTTTGGTTGTGTTTAAGATCTGCATTCAATAAAATTCTCTTTAATTCAATTTCTCTTAGTTTCAACAGTCTACTTGGCTACCAAGACTATTTTCCCATTCAATTCCTAGTTGGAATCCACTTGGTTAAACTTTGGCGTATCTTGCTGGCATGGTTTCTTCTCAATCTTCATCAGGTAGTGTTCGTGTGACTTTTCTCCAAGTAATTCAGTTTCCTCCCACATCTAAAAATTGAAAATTTGTATTAAGGCTCTCCCTCACATCAGAAATGCTGGGCCGCTCATGGTGCAGGATAGGTGGCGCTCTCTAGTAGATAACCAGAACACTACCTCTTCTAACCAGGATTGTCTCCAATGTAGAGAGGCTATCTCCATTGTAGAAACTGGCACACAATACAATAAAACAACAGGCACATGGCAATACATTTCCAAAGAATAGTGTTTCAACAATAAAAAACATTTTAAAAACAATCAACAAAAAAATTCAAAACAAAATACCAATGGGCATCAGACAATGTCTTACTATTCTTCATTTGCTTATTTCTGCTTACACTTTACAGGCCAATACCTAAAAAGAATGTTCAAATAAAACCCAGCTGAAATCGCATCACTTTAATGGTATCTCAACTGAGTTTCATTTGAGCATCCCTTGTATATCAGTTAACTGACTTTTGATCACAGTACCATGCATAAACATGAAGAGTAATAATTATGAATTCAAATAACTAGATCATATCTGAGACCTTACTTTTGAATACTGAGATAATTTCATCTGGTAAAAGTATAAAATATGATTCTCTTTTATTGCAGCAAAGATGAAAATTCAAATGAAAACCCTGAATAGCTACAAACATAGTACTAACTAAAAAATACACTACATTAAAGAATATTGTTTACAAGAAAACAAAACAAAATCCATTCTATCCTTTTAGAGAAAATAAATCAAGATATTATACCCATGGCTGAATAAATATTATATAATTGTCTGTTTAGGGAACTACAACAAAATCATTAATTTCATGTCATTCTTAAATAATTTTCCATATATAATGAAATTAATTAATAGTTATAAAACAATGTTGTAAGTTGAAATTCACCAGTGAATGGAATTATCCATATTACTGTTTATTGGTTTCTCAAGTAAGTTTTGATATCTGCTAATATCAACAAATTCAAGATGCCCATACATTAGTAGAAAGCTCCAATAACAATTTCTGAAAGAGACAGAGGCACTCTAGCACTTCATATATCAAAGTAGTATCATGAGCAAAACAGGAGGATGAAATAAAGATATTAAAGCTAGAATCACAATGGCTTTTGTTGTTCTTAGGTGTGTGGAAAAACAAAAAATCATCCCATTCACGAATTTAAAATCTGTCTCTGGGGCAAATATCTGAAGACTGTACCCTCTTACCTAAACTTCAAGTTTTTATAAACGGGTGCCTTAGACAAATCTGCAGCATTGAATGGCCAGAGAAGATTGCAAATGAACTATGGAGAAGAGGAAATAGGCACCAAGAACTCACCCAACAAAAGCAGAGATATGGTTAGGCCACATGAAGAAAAGAACAGACAACATGGAGACAATAAAGCAGAGCTAAAAGCCACTGGAATGTCATAGAAGAAAGCCAAGACAGAAGAATATGGCCTTCCAAGAAGGAAGGTAGTGATGAAGACCCTGTTCCACTTGGAAGATAGAAATAAGAAAAAGATACATTAGTAGTGCTCTAAATCAACTTGCCTTGGGAAACAGGTTTTGCAACAGCAGCCTGCCATTAGCACCTGGTAGTTTTATCTTGAGTTTCTTCCTCTGACACTAGAACATCTACTAGGGTTTCCTTTAATTTTATCTTTGTTTTCTGAAGTTATTGGCTTGATACAAAAGGATGCAGTGGAATTAGCCTGACTGGGTAGAAAGAAGTGCTGCACTAATGATAAAACTAAATCACTGTCAACTTAACCATGGGTATGAATGGATGTTGGAGAGCCATCAATCATACACTGAATCATAGTGGTTCTTTATCCACCTCTGGTAAAGTTAAGGATATCTGCTATAGTAAAGTTCCCTGCAGAGAGATTGTAATAACTGCTTGCTCAGGATCAAACTGCTGTTGAAAATATTATAATCTAAAATTCTCTAATGTCTGAAAAGGGAGAAAATAAATTCAAAATCTAGCAAGCATGAAGACACGAATGCTCAGAATCTCTCTTGCTTGGTTGATTTTCCTGACCTCAATCACTCAATTATAAACAGCCTTCTGATTTAACCAACTCCTGCTCACCAAATATCTGGGTTTTTTTCAGAATGCAGAAGAATTAAAATACAGAAGAATCACAAAAAGTTAGAATTCGACCGTGTAGGAAATGGTTAAGGTTTATCTAAATTGGATCCCATAGAACTTAGAGAAAACTCAGGAATGCATGAAAATAATTTACCACAATTCTACATAGCTACAGTGTTTGATTAATGTTGCATTTTTGGATTATATTTCAAAGAAATAAACAAAAATCATGTTCAAGTTTCTACTGCACACACTATTTGCTTTTGCATATTTTATAAATGAAACTGTACAGAAATGTTTTAGATTTAGTATATACAATTAACCCTCCATATCCCACATTTTTTACCTTACTTATACCACCTGGGTGCATTTGCATCCTAGCCTAGAAGCACAAGTATGTGCATTTAAAATGGCTGTATATAGTCAAATATAGATGTAATTCAATATACGTGGAGTTGGTGTGTTACAGATTCGCCATTACAGAGTTATAATTATATAATGATGAGGAAGATACTGTGTGTAGACCATATGCCTCAACTTGTGCTGAGTAATACAGATATCAAGGGTAGTAGGGTGCAAATATATCACATTTAAAAAAATAATAATAATAAACTGACTCAAGCAGCAAAAAGTTCTATCCACATGAAGTTAATTAGATAATTTTGCCATTTTAAGTTAAAAACAAACATTAGCTAAATTAGGTCAGTTACAAAATGTGAAAGTTAGTTTTTTCCTTATAGTTTAAACTTCATTAGATTTTGTTGATGTCATCATGCATAATTTGATATAATTTTTTAAAAGTAAATTATTATTATTATTATTATTATTATTAATCCATTTTGTTTTTATAAGTTAGAAACTAGTTGTATAAACTTGTTTTAGTTTGGAAAAGTTGGTAATAAATGTGTCTCATTAATGATCTAGCTGTTGTTACAAAACAAATTTTGAGAGCATCACATCTTACTGCCTTATTGCTGAATATGAAAAAAATGGAAGAAATATTTTGCTAAAGCATTTTGAAGAAGCATCCGTGATGGAAGTTTTGATAAGAGATATTTAAAACAACAAAAAATTGTTTGGCAAAGTCATAGACGCTATTGGGCGGCCAGTGGTTATATTACTGGATTGCCAGTTGAGACTCAGTTTCTTCTGGTTATTATTCATCAGCCAGTCACATGGACTCCCTCCATATTTATAAATGAAGAGTTTTAGAAGGGTTTCCAAGTACATTAGGTGGAGGTTCTGTAGTTAACTCTGCTCAAAATGTGACCATAGCTCAAAGAGCTCCCTCCATTGCCATACCTATATAACTCTCCTGGTCACCAAATTTGATGCCCCACATCTTCCTCTCTTTATCTCATTGCTGTGAGATGCCCTTAGTTGTCAAGTCAGGACAGGGGTTCACCAAGAAGATCAATGTCATTTTATTAGGCTATTAAAAAGGCTACTTTTTGTGGTAGAAATCTGGATGAAGATTGCCAAATCTCCATCTAATTAGAAAAACCAGGATATCTAAGTTCCTTTCTTTCTCAATACTGACCCATGGTGACTTGTAAGGTAACACTGGCTCTTGGTTCTCAGATACTTGGGCTCCAGCATCCAATGATGACGATTTCCTGTTCCACTGATGGTAGTAATTTCAAAATAAAATTTTCAACAGTTCTTATTACAATTAGACCTTAAATCAGTTTACTCTTAGCAGCAATCACCAAAGCAAAAGCCCATCAAATTCAAAGTTCAGCAGACTAGAGATTGATTTTTAAAAGTGTGCTCAATAATATATTTAATCCTTAAAAATTTTTTTGAGAGAGAGAGAGAGAGAGTTAAATGATGTTAGCTTCAACCTGGTTTAAATAGTTTTGTTTTTCTTTACTGAGTGTGAATATACTAGATAGTATTAAATATGCTAGCAAGGCAGTTGGTGGCCTGAGTTTGATTCTAGGTTTGGAGGGGTCAACACAGTTTAGCATTATTTCTTACATGTGTGGGGAAATTAAGAGTTTTAGTAGAACATTCTTTGCTGGTCAGAAGTGTCTGGGCCCCTCATGATAGGCAATACTGTCTAGCAGATAACTAGAGCACTCACTACATGCTCCTTGTAAAGAAGTTATCTCTATTGTTGAGACTGGCATAAAAAACAAGAAAAATACCATATTTTTTGGCCTATAAGTTGATACTCCCCCCCGCCGGGCTTTAACTTACACTCCAAATTGACTTATCTATGAATTAAGTAATTGCAATTGCTTTAATGAAAAAATTTTAAATTGTTAGTTTGAATCAGACTACAGAAATTATTTCCAGAAAAGTTTGCCAATTGGGTGAGCAATTCAGTGAAGCATGTGAAAGTATCTAGTCAATAACAAACATGCACTCACCAATTACATTCTATCTATTCTTTTTCAATCCTAAATATATGTATAAGTACCCCCAACAAATCCTCTACCTCATCTCAAAAAGCCTCCTGTAAAGTCACACATGTTGTACATGGAAGCTTTTAAGCTGAAAGTTGTCAAGTTTGCTGAAGAAAAATGGTGGTAATATGGTTACACACAGGAAATACAGAGTCAGCGAGAAATGTGTTAGGGAAAACAACAGATGTGTTACAGACTATGAAGAAAACCAAAAAAGCAAATAGCAACTGCAAAATCAGGTGGACTAACAGAAGATAAGTTAGAACAATGTGCACTAATGCAATGAACCATGTGTTGTGGACTTATGTACTATTAGCTGAGACTAAAGGCCAAACAAATTGCTTTACATTTCTCCCCATCCTTCTTTCATTGCTTTCCTAGAAGTGATCCAATCAGGGAACAGCTGAGCATGTGACATAGTTGTGAATCACAAATGTAGGAGGGCTTGAAAAAGAGCTGGATATCAACATGTTATCAAAAATGAAATTGAGAGTTGAATTTTTTAATTTGAGTGTGCTGTAATGTTTCAAAATCAAATAAAAGTGTCAAAGATATGTAAAACTGACACCAGTCTTTCAATACCAGAACTGATTATAATGTTTAGTTTGTTTCAAATATCTCTTCATGATCACAAACATATTGAAAAACTATTTCAACACCCTATTTATCAGATCATCCCACAAAGTAGGTCTATGATACGCACAAACAGCTCTTAATATCCATGAGCCTAAAGTATCATAGACAGCAATGCAATGTTATGAAGGATCTGGTGTATTGTTTTGACTAGTTGAAAGTTTGGCTAACTACCGTAATTGATCTAGCTTGTCATATACTACAAATAAGCGTATCTATGAAGAAAAGCAAAATGGAAAAATTAGTCAATTCAACTTATACTCTAAAACTACAGTTTTAGCAAAGCTTTTAAATTAAGAAGCATATTTTATAAGGTTCTGTTGTCATTCTGCTTTGATATTAGAATACTGAAATATAAAAAAAGGACTGGATATTGTAGAACACGCAGCCAAATCAGTCAGTAATAATTGTGAACTGATCAATAAAATATTCCATATTGTGTGTGTGTGTGTGTGTGTGTGTGTGTGCTTGTGTCCACAATTTATTATAGTATATACAGGTGCATCTCAAAAAATTAGAATATCGTGGAAGAGTTCAATATTTTTTGCCAGTTATTTCAGAGAGTGAAAATTGTATATATTCTAGACTCATTACATGTAAACTAAAATATTTCAAGCATTTTTTAATTTTAATTTTGATAATTACAGCCTACAGCTAAAAAAAATAGAATATTCCATTTCGAGTTTGAGTAAATCACTATTTATGCAGTATAAATACCATGCATCTACACAACCACAATCATGGGGAAGACTGCTGACTTGACAGTTGTCTAGAAGACACTCATTGACACCCTCCACAAGGTTAAGCCATAGGTCATTGCTAAAAGGGCTGGCTGTTCGCAGAGTGCTGTATCAAAGCATATTCATGGAAAGTTGACTGGAAGAGAAAAGTGTGGTAGGAAAAGGTGCACAAGCAAGAGGGATGACCACAGTGTTGAGAGGATTGTCAAGCAAAGCCGATTCAAGAACTTGGAGGAGCTTCACAAGGAGTGGACTGAGGCTGGAGTCAGTGCATCAAGAGCCACCATGCACAGACATGTCCAGGAAATGGGCTACAAGTGTCACATTCCTAGTGTCAAGCCACTCCTGAACCAGAGACAACGTCAGAAGTGTCTTACCTGGGCTAAGGAGAAAAAGAACTGGACCGTTGCTCAGTGGTCCAAAGTCCTCTTTTCAGATGAAAGTAAATTTTGCATTTCATCTGGAAATCAAGGTCCCACAGTCTGGAGGAAGAATGGAGAGGCACAGAATCCAGGTTGCTTGAAGTCCAGTGTGACGTTTCCACAGTCAGTGATGATTTGGGGTGCCATGTCATCTGCTGGTGTTGGTCCACTGTGTTTTATCAAGTCCAAAGTCAACTCAGCCGTCTACCAGGAGATTTTAGAGCACTTCATGCTTCTGTCTGCTGACGAGCTTTATGGAGATGCTAATTTCCCTTTCCAGCAGGACTTGGCACCTGCCCACAGTGCCAAAACTACTAGTAACTGGTTTGCTGACCATGGTATTACTGTGCTTCATTGGCTAGCCAACTCGCCCGACCTGAACCCCATAGAGAATCTATGGGGTATTGTCAAGAGGAAGATGAGAGACACCAGAGCCAACAATTCAGAGGAGCTGAAGGCCGCTATCAAAGCAACCTGGCCTTCCATAACACCTCAGCAGTGCCACAGGATGATGGCCTCCATGCCAGGCCGCATTGATGCAGTGATTCGTACAAAAGGAGCCCGACCAAGTATTGAGTGCATAAATGAACATACTTTTCAGAAGTTCAACATTTCTATATTATAAATCCTTTTTTTTTTATTGATCTTATGAAATATTCTAATATTTTGAGATAGTGGATTTTTGATTTTCATGAGCTAAAAGCCATAACCATCAAAATTAAAACAAAAGGCTTGAAATATTTCACTTTATGTGTAATGAATCTAGAATATATGAAAGTTTCACTGTTTCAATTAAATTACAGAAAAAAATGAACTCTTCCACAATATTCTAATTTTTTGAGATGCACCTGTATAGTAGGATGCATAGCTATATGACTGTTAGAAAATATACACATGTCAAAATGTGTTACAATAAGTTAATATTTAAACTTTGATCATATCCTCCTGAGGTACAATCAATACCTGTAAAAGGATTGAAGAACCTAAAAGAATATTAGGAATGTTCAAATGAAATCTGGATAAAATATCATTGTCAGAATCACATTTGGCAGGACTTCATTTTAACATACCTAGTATTATTATTATTGTCTTCTGAAAATTAATAAATTTAAGTGTAAAATGTAGTAGTTTTAAACTGTTGGTTAACTATTCAAAAGGGTTTTTTTTTACAATACTCCTAGACATCAATCAATTGGAATCTAAACAGTTTGTCCAAGTGTTTACCATCCATAATCTTAGGATGCCTGATAAAGATCGCATGTAAGAGATAGCAAGTACTTAAGTAGTAAGTTTTAGGTACTGTTTATCTTTTAATGGCTTTGTCACATTTAATAGGCTTATGTTGCAAAGTCACACAAATAACATTCAGATCAAAAAGCAAGGATGCACAAAAAAGATACCTAGCCTCTAGCTCTCAAATTATAACTTATTTACATTTTACTAGACTGAAACCAAGGGGATTTAGTTTCCAATAGATACTGTATCTCAACCATTTCAATGCTTGTTTAATCTATGTCTAATAGTCTGCAGTATCCCTTAAAACAACTTCACAAGCAGTGTTAGCTTAAGACAGAATTAGCATGGTGGTCTCTCTTCTGGTTGTTTTACTGAGTTAAAATGAGAGAAACACGCAGGTAACCTTTACTTTACATTGTCATGGACAGACAGAAGCAGGCTAGGCTACTATGTTATCATGATACCTACTTAGAGCAGGCACAATTCTAGTTTTTGATGTCCCCTTTTATAAGCTAAGAAATGTGTTTTAAAAAAATAATTAATTAATTCAGTCACTCGGCTCGGTTATCAGAGAATGATTTTATCCATTCCTCACTGTAATACAGTTACTAGCGAAGAGATTATGTGCAGATTTTAAAATAATTTTAAAAAGTTTGAACAAAAAAAGTTATTTATAACAATTTAAAACAAGATCTGCTTTGTTTTGTTCATCTACAAGCCCAAACAAACAAGAGACACTTAATCAGCCACCTACACAATCACAACTAACTGGTTTCCTGGTTGGTTATTCATAGTCACAGCCCCCTCCCTTCACACACACACACAACCAGTTTGGGGTCAAGTGCTGTTCAGACAAGGGTCATAAACTGGCAATTAGAATGGATTCAATTTTCTAGTCAAGCCAAGGTTGTTTTGTTTTTCTTTATAGAGAAAAATGAATGTGCATGTGACCATAGCCCAAGTCAAAATAACTATATACAGTGCAGTATATAGAACAAGTTTTGAACAAATTCTTCACAGTATAAATGCTCTACCACATACTTAAAAATGTAGAAATGTATGTACATGTTATTTTTCAATAATATTTTGATAAACATACAAAAGCATAGAATTAACTGTCAAAATATAAATTCATTTTCAATAAACCATTTTAATACTAAATACCTTTTGTTTTAAGCACTCAGAGCCATGTTACTTCCTTTTGTGTCATTGTTTTTGTTCTTTTAGTTCACTAGACTATAGTTTTATAATTAGCACATTTGAATTTATTTTTAATTTGCCAGAGTTCTCTAAAATGTTATGAAGAAAAATTGACAACAGAGAATAAAGAGGGGCCACATGTTGTAAGATGTGTCAGAGCAAGATCTTACTCTTAAATGTTCTAAAATCCCCTTTTAAAGCCAGCGGAGTTTGAATAAAAACAAGTCAGAATGGATTTCAAGACTAAAAATGAAATAAAGTAAATTAATAATAATAATATTTTAAAATTATATGAAATAAATATTACCAGTAATGTAATATTAAACTGTCCTAATATAAAGCTATTTAGTTTATAAGAAAGAAAATTAAAATTATCCATGTTAGCTTTTGCAAAGCAACAGACAGTTGGATTTTGATGGAGAGAGAGAGAAAATGGAAAAAATCATTTAAGTTCAACTTCATTTTTTCAGCTTTCAACTGTGGCTATCAAAGAAAAGCCAGCAGAGTTTTCTTGGAATGTGTCATGCAATGAGTCTACAAGATCCACAATAAATACAAAGCCTTACATTTTGGTTTCTACTGTATCCTGGTTGCTATGTTTGGTGTCAAGCCAATGGCATTGGTTCTCCTGCTCTTCTCTGTTTGTATGTATGTATGTATGTGGTGAGGTGGAGTTCCTCCCATTTCTCATCAAAGGATTCGGTCCTCAATGAGGCATCAGGGTTCTCCATGTTTGTGGAGACCACTATCCACTGTTAGACAAACAGTTTGCTTGATTGACTCTTGCTATGAAGCTTCCAATCGTTAGAATATTAACATCAGGATGGTTCCTTCTCTAGCCATTACCTTACTATTAGATCAGCTTCTAAGCCTACATTTTAGTAAAACTCAAAGAATTTTTCTTGTCCAGATATTTAGAGAAGCACATGTTTAAATAATTATTTCTAATAGTCTGATATACAAATACTCTTCATTTGTGCATATCCTGGATAAGTGAGAGAGACATAAAATACATTACTACAGAAAATATACAAAAGCACAAAATCAGTACGTTGTTTAGTATTTGGTAGGTGAGGCCTTTGCTTTATATAGAGCATGATGTCATGTGATTTTTCTTCAATGAAGCCATAATATAGCCACACATTCATCACTTTAAAATGACATGACTGCCTATACTTGTATAGCTCTGCAGATATGGCACTTTCTGATCGGTTGTATGACAACCAATCACACTGAATTAATCAACATGTAACTGTACAGCAATACCCCATTGAAAGCTCGGGATGTGTTCCTGGAAAAGAGAACTTTCAGCAAATCAACTTTCAACAGGATCATTATAAAATACTTGATATAGAGATATGTTCCTAATAATGCTAATTTTTAGCTTGAGTGATACATGGCTTAATTTGGCTACTGGTACATACAGACAATTGAGGATACATAACACATAATACACTGTAACATCATTTATTAAATGCTGAAGACACCATTGCTGTGGTAAGTGCCAACCCTCTAGAATATTGAGAGCAGAGATAGGTGCATGTGAGTCTAAGCTGAAGCTGCTAAGTCCTGATTGGCTCTAAGTATTCTAGAGCGCTGCTAGTCACTGGCTCAGCAAGAGTAAACAAAAATGGCAGGTGCACCCAGTTCATCGAAATTTGTAATTTTTACTTACATTTAATAGATTTTTTTTTTAAAAATCCAAAGCCAAGAGCTTAATAGTGAATCAGTTTTCATTAGAATATTACCACCATACTATGACAATTTTATCATGTTATTGTATTTATATTTTATACCCAGTTTTTCCTATTTTGATAATTATTTCAAATATTGTGAGTGAGAGAGAAAGAGTGTGTGTATGTGTGTGAATTACTACTACCACCATCACAAATAATTATGGACTACTTTAATGCAGTTATTTGTACTAGTCTAAATAAAGCTGTAATAGATGTTACTATATTTCAGGTACTATTTTTGTAGCATTTGTTAAAATCCTCACTTATAGGATAAGTCATGATATAGGTTTTTTAAAAAATAGTTTGTAATTTTATTTTTTCCTTAAAACAAAGAAAAATTTGCTGAAAGCATTAACAAGAACAGTGAAAGAAAGATAATATGGATTTTTAGATAAACATCGGAGAGACCAGATGGCCCATGAAGAAGATATTGGTACTGACCTGGGGCAGCCAGTCCTTATAAGGTACCACTCCCCTAGGTATGCAGCTCAAATAAATAAATTTTCTCCTTGTTCAAAACCAAACCAAAAGAATTTATGCATTTGCTTAGATTGTCCATGATACATTATCATGGAATGTAGATAAATGTACATATCATTAAAAGACAAACAAACAGCACAATTTGGTGTAATAATTGCTGAAACAATGCATAAGTGGTAGAAGTAATGTTTTTAAGAATCTAATAGTTGTCCTTTTTAAAGACAAGAGAAGTTTTGGTCACTTTCTGGGCTTGAAATGTTTTTTCTGGCCCAAATTCTTGTTGATCTTGAAAGCTAAGTTGAAACTGATGTGGCATACAGACTGTCTGGTATAGAAACTGATTTCAAAACATCTTAACTTGTTCCTCGAACAAGCCTATCCCCCAAACTAACTCACCTGTAATTAGTTGACAAGTGGCTATTGCAAACTATATAAGCATTGCAAAGATAATTTAGAGGAGTATTTATGTGAACAATCCAATCTACCTTTATTATAGAAATTAGTCACAATGGGTTTCTAGTTTTATTCACCAACTGATATTATACATGATTTCAACTCAGTGGTAGATATGTCACGAGCAATGGTATTTATCAAGTTGATTCTTATATAATTTAACTTCCACAAAGATGAGAAAAAATGTTATACTAGTATATAATCAAAAAACTGAAAGAAAGAAATAAAAATGTCAACTGAAAATGTTAACATAAATCTTGATTCTCTCTTAAGAATTTTTCAGGTAAGAAAAAGGGTAAAGGTTACCAATTTTTCTTAAGGTGATGTTATTAAAATGTGTATTTTTTGTCTTTTGAAATTGGATATTATATTATCAATTTAAAAATGAGAGAATGGAACTACGGACAAAGAAAATTGTCAAAAATCAGTCACTCAATTAATGTGATGTAAAGCTAGATACTTCTGCAATGCAATGCATATGTAGTACTATATTCAGATTTTAATTTAAATGCAATTTAAGAGCATTAGCCTGTGATAGACAAACAGCAGACATGAAAAAAGTGGGAGGGAAACACTTTCCTCTTTTTTGAACAACAGACTGAGGTAACAGTTAGAAGTTCTGTCATACTTAATAATGAAGTTAAATGCCGTAACAAAAATGTAGTTTTAAAATGTTGTTCATTGGTTGGTCCTTTTTGCAGTCACTTAAATCAATATCATGCATGGGTGATAAGCATTACATTGTCATATCTGCAAATATCATCACATCACGTTAATGATCCTTAGCAGACTACAATCAGTATGTCCGTTCTGATGCTAAACACTCATGCATCTTCAGATGGCTATAATTAGCAAAAGTTTCCATTTTTAATTATTCTTTTTCCAATTTATTTCTGGTGCTGCACTCATTTTGTCGTAGAGCAATACACAAACTGGCATTCCACTGTGGTTCCCTTTTGAAAAAAATGATGAAATGCCAAGTGACATGATAACAATATTGTTGAAAAAAAAATTTTTTTTAAATAATAAAATGCAGCTAAGAAGGGAATAGCAACGACACTTAATGACTGTCATTGTCTACTCTGTAACAATAAATTGTTGTTTCAGCTCTGTGCAAAACATTTCCCCAATTTCTCATTTTTCCAAAATGTTAGCAACAAAGGATTTTTCTATCCTTCAAAAAAAAAAAAGAAGTTTCTTTTAATATCCTAACCTTTCATCTTTTAAAATAGTCAAAGAAATAATTTATTAGCATTGAAAATAAAAACAAAAAGAATGATATTAAGGTGCATTAGATTAAGTATTAAAAATTCCCCCTTCTTTGTTGGTACCAACTTTAGTCTTAAAATTTGTGAATAATTCAGCAACCTGTTTTCAACGAGTAATGGCAAGAAGCGTTTTTAGATGTCATTTTATCAGTATAACCAAGAGATGGTAACAATTAATTGCAAAGATTTTGTTTCTAGTTCTTCATGCTATTTGCTGAGAGCATGCCGGCCAGCTACATGTAAACTTAACAATGACTACTGAGGAATGAGTAACACAAATAGAAGATGTGAATACTTCTAGGCATCTCTCAGGCCACTGAATTTGGATAAAATATCAATTAGAAATTAAACCTACAGCTCAGTATTTGTTACGCATTTGCTACCACACTAGTAACTGAGTAATGCAGAGTCCATACATCATATTAACTTACAGCGTGCAGCACCTAGGATATGCTGTAACCAATTTTTACCTTTCCCATTCATTCAGAGACAAAATGAGTTGAAATGTTTGGTTTTCTAATTTATAAATGATTCAATCCACTACTCTAATTTTGAGATATACTTACTGAAAGGTGAAAGAGGTCAAGTACAAAAATATTTCAAAGTAAGATTGTTTTTAAAAAGAGAAAGGTAGTTAAAAAATAGAAGAGCCCAACTAGACCCCACTATCAGCTCTTGCTGAAAATATACATTCCTATTTTTGTCTAAAACCTGAGCTCATACTGAGTTGGTTTTACATTTACGCAAGCATTATTTAAACAATTTTAATAAATACATGACAATTAAAATAATTCGCAAACCAGATCTCACTAGGAAACTACTTTTGTTCAGTCAAATGCAAGCAGACCAATAGCACATAAATCACACCATGCAAACCAGCTTGCTGTTTGATCACCACTATTCTTAACCCTCTACCTGGGCTACATATGCATCCAACTACCCTTCATATCTGTATTATTCCACAAAGGTTAAGCCGTAGAGGCTGTGACACATAGTACCTACCTTTCTCATTAATATAACTCTTTATAGCAACAAATCCCTATCACTCAATCCAAATTCTGCAGAGTTTGACTCACATATATATTATATAGCCAGTTCAACGCCAATACTAGTGCTTCTAGGTTACAGCACAAACACACAACAGGTGGTATAAGGTAAAAACTGTTACTTTATACAAATGGTTAACCAACCCAATAATGATGCAACAATACTAAATGTTTAGCAACCTTCAAAAAAACTTTGGCATAGACAGACTGACTAATCAAAAACAAATTTTTTTTTTAAGTATGCAAAGTTAAAGCCAAAACTACTGTTAGCTTAATTGATCATGTTTTTAAAAATGGTCAATTTCATATATTAAAGATGAATCCCAAAATTATGACTTTGTAAATTATTCTTTTAAGTCAGTAATGAATTCAAATATTCTGGATAGCCCATCCTTCCTTACTCAAAGAAAGAACCACCTCTTAAAATCAACCAGTTTTCAGAGCACAAGTAAATTCCTGCTCTCAATCACCTTATCGGATCATTAATAATCTACCTGTAATGCACTGTTGAAATTATTAATGCCAGGTCTTAACTTACCTCAGAGTGGGCATGCTTAATCACAAATAGTTTCCATGTCTCATTAGAACCAACAAAATGCATAATTGTTGTTATTTTAAAATTTTCTGGATGATGAAAACTCTGCACAAAGGCAACCAAAAATCAAAACAAACAGTCCAGTGTATGAATTTTGAGTATATGTTGACATTTTCTTTTGCCTCACTCAAATTGTGGATGTTAACTGTCAATATCCCAAAGTCTAATGTATAAAACAAACAACAAATTGTGTGTGGTGGGAGGGGGTGCTTTTGTCAATGAATTGTTTAATCTGTTAGTTTGCCCAATTAACTCTTTCACAATGTGATCCAACCCTGCTTCCCCTAAACCATTATTTTTTGCAAGGCTTGCTTAACAGTTAAATAACAAGCCAGCCCCCAAATACTGATCATTTATGTTGCATATAGATCGGTCATGTGATCAGCTGGAAAATCTGGTGACTTAACGAAAAATGACAATATTTTATATTTTTCCTATTTAACCCTTTCTTTCTCCATTCAATTGCTGGTTAGAATAAACCCTGGTCACTAATAACAACATCTAGATCAGGTGATTTGGGAGTAAAATAAAATGCATAAACCCTATTTTAAAATCTCTTAATCCCTTAAAATGTTTCTCTCTTTTTTCATTCTTCACATACAAGACAATTGCCAGCATCCACTATTTTAACAGAGTACAAAATTAAACCGCACCCGGACTTGTTTAATGTACATTTTGCTAGAGCCTTAACTTCCAACCACTAAAGATTTGTGTGTGTAGAGTTAAAAACAAAATTTCATATTATACAAATAAAGTGAGTGTTAAAAAATAAAACAGATAAATATGATGTGTGCTAAAGTAATCTTCAATTAAGGTTTAGACATGCATGACTCTAGCAAACCATCTAGCCTGATAAACACCACTCTTCTCTTTCTTTCTGACCCACGGACAGGATATGAAAGAATATATGGGTTCCTAGAAGAAGAAAAGAAGTCGTAATTTTGATTTTTATGTAAAGTAATCACCAACTACTAAAGTTCAGCCAACTTAAAAGAAGAGCAATGCTAGTTTTCAGCTGCTAATTTATCAACTAACTATTACAGCTTTTAAATACGTGCATTGAAAAGATCAAAACACACGCAAGAAGGGGGGGGGCAGACAAGTCAATGATCTCTGAAGACTGCATAAACATAAGCATTTAATAAATTAAGATTTCCTTCCATAATTGAAAGCTAAACAATCAAGGCGGAAATGTGATAGAAGAAATACAAGGAGCAAATAGATTACACAATAACTTTTTAATTAACCTTTCTTATGGAGCACAAAGCAAATCAGGGCTGTGTTTAGCATGGAATAAATAAGTCTTAACTACAAATGACAGTTATATCAGATGGTGATAAGGATATGATAAATCATTTTAAACAGGCTACACTGTCACTGAACAATTAGGCATCCAGGAACCAACCTTGTAACACTATCATAGTGTATTAAAACAATTTCACTTGGCATGACGTTCAAGTGTATATATCAAATTACGTCTCAACTTTTTAAAAAATTTTTTAACATCTTTCTCTCCAAAATGCCTAATCAACAAAAAGTTCTGGCTATTTTTCTTCTACCTATGTTGTCTACGAAACTATTTAATCAACAAAAAAGATGATACAACAGGTGATTTCTGCCTCCTGAAAAATCCAAATTTGACTAAGTGGAACTATTGCAAAAAGCATAAAAGCGAAATCCAAATTCCAGGGCTAGGTTTAATACAAGAACACTGACAGTATTTTTGTAACAGTCAACTTTTTGTCTTTAAAAAAGCACCAACATGTTTATAATAATTTGTCAAAAGATTAATGCAAAACTACAAAATCTCCTTGGACATTTTAAGAGGTTAACATTTGACACATTCTCACAAAAAATATTTTCATATATATTTTTAATCTAGGGATTAACCAAAAACTGGTTCCCAATTATTTCCTGAAATTATTTTTTTCTTTTAGTTTTTATGCAATATATTTTAAGTACATTAAAAAAAAAATATGAAAAAAAAAAAATGCATGTGCTTTTAAGGAAGATGGTAGCCTTTGACTTTCCCCACTAACTGCCAAACTCTGCATAACTGAAAATCAGTACTGAAAACTAGAAATAAATCTGAAATATTGGCAGTACTAAATATTTCTAGACAAAAATACTATACGAAACCCTCTTGGTTACACAAAGCAAGAAATTCAGCAACTAACAAGACAGTGACATAAAAAACATCTGCTTTTTTTCCCCATAGTTTTTGGCTAGAGTACAAAACAGCTATAATTAAATTACATTTTCCAATCCTGATTGGAATGGATCAGTTAGGGCAGTCAGTCATCTATCATGGATCTTACACATGGTATTTACTTGGTGTTTGAGTAATTGTACACTTGTAAATGTCTACATGGTAGTGAAGCTGTTACACAGTCAACATAGTCATTGTACAACAAGGATAAATCCTACAACTGAACTAAAATGAATGTCTTGCTCTCTAACAAAACTCTTAGTCACATGAAATCTGAAAGCCAGCTGCATACCATACTTTGGAACCAATCTTTCTTTTCTAAAAAAAAATAATAATAACTGGAGTTACTTTAAAAAAAGCACAGAAAACCCCTGCAAGTGTGAGCAAAGTTGTAGATGCAGAAACAGCACCAGATAAAGTATAACCTGAAAGCTCTGAATTATTAGAGATACATGTGCCTCCCCATGTCTATAAAGTGACTTCAAACATCTGCCTCATATATTTACACCCTTAAACAGAATAAATCACACAGGAGCTTTTGTCATTGTATTCATACAACATAATTGCAAAAGCATCTATGATCTTGTCCTGTGCTTAGACCGACTAAAGCAAAATAACCCTGCCTATTGATTACCTTAATATTATCATGAAAAATTTAGAAAAGTTTTTCTACACACAAACAAACAAACAATCTTAAATCTTGCAAATCTGCTGTCTGCTTCCTTCAAGAGCCACTAAAATGAAACAAAATCTTAACACCAGATGTAGAGGGATAAAGAGATTAGCTGCTGTAATCCAAATCCTGGTTCTACTTATCAAAGTGGGAAACTAAGACTACCAAAGAAAATGATGCATAACTGCTTAAATATTTATGGAAATAATCTGATCTGTGCCAACACTCACAATAAATACTTAAACAACAACAAAAAACACTTTGCATCTTTGTTATTCAACTGAAGCCAATCTAATGAAATAAAGCAAACATTTCACCACACAAAAGATTGCAACAGCCACTGAGCAGAAATACAATTTTTTAAATTTTCTTATTAAGACAAGTGGTCTGGATGAAGACGTAAACAAATAAAACACTCGAAAAACAAAGGTTTAGGATCAGAAAACCTTTCAGGAGAATCCCCACACCACCACCATCCCTAAACTTATTACAGGGTAAATTAAAAAGAAAAACAAATTTTTATATATCTTTTTTTTAATTAACAAATTCAGAGTATACCTAACTTTAAATTAATCATAAATAATTGTGTTGTTTCTTTGTTCACTGTAAGTGTAATAAGCCCTAGAGAGCCAAGTTTCCCTTCATCAAGAGTTGAAACATTGGCAAATTCAATTAACTCAACATATGAAAGTGTTCATACTATCTTTTGGAAAAAAAAACAAATCAGATTAATTTAATTAATTAACTAACTGTGGAGAGTAAGGAAGAATCTACATCAGTAAGTGTACCTTGTATTACAGAAACTTACAAGACTTAAGATAAATATTAGTCACCAACTGTTTTTAAAATATAACAGCAGTCACACAAATCATCATCAAGATGAAAGGTTTATATATATATATTTTTAAAAAAACAATGTTGCAGCTTAAGCAGATTAATGTTAGTGTTCATAAATATGAAACAAAAAATAAACTTCATTGTGACTGAAGAACAAGAGTCTACATTTTAAAGAACTCCACCTATCTTCAACTTTGAAAGAGCCATACTTTGAAAATCTGCTGACTCTGCATGAGATTGATCAGTTAAGCATGTATCCTGTATATACCAACTTTATCAGCCACATCTGGCACTAATCACTATGCCATTCATGTAGTAAAATGTACTACATTTGAACAAATGCTGAAAGGATTCTCTCTAGAATTTGCTGTCAGAGAGAAAAAGGCTAATTTAGTAATTCAGCCACTGACATCATTAGAAGCAGAGTGTAATTAAGATGTTGATGCAAAAAGTTTTTGCTGCATACAATGACACCCAGGAGAGCATAAAGACAAATCACAAGGATGACTTCTAATGTCGAAATCAATAGTCTTACTTAGTTTTCTGACATGGAGAAAACCCAAGACTGCCAAAACCCATGAAATGAATTCCATTTGAAAGGCAAGCTATTCAAGATCAATACAAGTGAGTGAATAAATGAGGAGGAGGATAAGTATAGTCACATAGAATTACCAAGTTCCTCACTCGTCGGTAATGAAACTAAGACTACTTGCCTCCTTCTGTGAAGACAATCCATAATAAGCAAAATCACAGACTGCATGAATCTGCAGTAGTACTTTGAAATAATCAATTCATATTTTCTCTACAGTATTACATGCTCACATTCACCTGTTGAATGAAAGAAAAATGATTTTGCTAAGACATTTGTAAAAATAAAATCAATGTTGTAAAATCTTTTTCTAACCATAAAGAGTTTTCAACAGCAACACTAAACAATTAATGTTCAATACACTATTTTTAAAGAACAGGCAGAATCAAATCACAAGTTACTTAAAATGCTTTATAACTTGTTCTTTATGTAGGTGCATAAGTTTGTAATGTATCTATTCATCATGAAATAAAGATGGGTAGAAGTACTAAAGAGGAGAAGGGGTTGTTACAGAATCATAGTCTTAAATGGGTCTCAGGTTTCCATTACCACTCATCCATGGAACAATTATTAGAGTTTACATTTAAGAAGCATCTCTTTTTTCTTTTTTTTTTCCTACCTCAAGGTTATCCAGATAATCTGATTTACTTCCTCATCATAACACATAGCAAAAACTGGGAATTTGAGGGGGGGGAAGCAGCCAAAGGTATGGGAAAGGGAAATTCATGATAATAAAAATAGCGACAAATTAAATTAAATAAAACTTTGTTTCGTGAAAAGTTTAAAAGTAAACAGAAAAGTATTTTAAATAAAGATTATTTTCTCTTTCGTATCTGACGGCCGGCTAGCCACTCACCTAAACCAAACCAAAAACTACTGTTTAGTTATTTCGCACAAAATATATCCGTCAGGCAGAGATTCTCTCCGATCAGGTATTATTTACAGGAGGACTGACCGAACAAAAACAAAACCAACCGCGATCAAATACAGTGAAATTGAATTCGGAGTACGTGGAAGTGAGATAGTTCTGTAACCACACCAAGTGCTCTCGAGTTTACATAGCTGAGGGTAAATCATCTGTAGTAGGGGGAAAAAAAGTACAACAAACATGTTTACATTTATTTTTCCCTCTGAAGTTAAATAAAGTTGTGTAAACATATTCGTTGTATCGGAAAACTACTTCCAGCTCACACGTTCCATCATACATCACCGATACACTTAACTAGGAATATATATCGCCGCCGATATATTTAAAAAAAGGGGGGGAAAGAAAGGAAAGGAAAGAGAAACAAACAGAAAAAAAAAAGGGGGTAAAAAAGAAAAACATTTCTAAAATCAGACTTCGTGGAGCAATTAATTTAGCTTTGCACTTAGGACTTCTCCCGAAAACAGTTTCCCCCCAAAAATAAATCTTTATACTTGTCTGAGAATATTAAACTGTCTAAAAATAATCACCTACCTCTCAACTCTGAGTGCAGCTAGAGAGAAACTGATATAGCGGGAGCATCTGTAGACATCCTGGTCTGTGGGCCATAGTCGAATACAGGCAAGCCCTCACGTGTTGCTACTGCAACTAGACCTGACCTCATACCTTATAAGCCATACAAAACTCGATCCCTAGCCAGCTGGACTGACGTCAAAGCCCGATCTGGGTCAGGCTGCTGGTAGACCGACCCAGTATCTCGGCGAAACAGCCGCCCTCCTCCTCCTCCTTACGTCAGAGGTGCTGCCGCTGCTCTCCTCCCAGAGACACCAGCCTCTCTCCTCCCGATACTTTTAGCTGCATCTCTGTCTACATTTATCTACTTCTTAATATAAAAAGCTATAAATATAGCGGGAGCTCGCCCCGACGTGTGAGAAAAGTAAGACGACAAAGATAAAAATATTAACAATATGATGATGATGATGATGGTGATGATGATGGTGATGATGGAAAGTAAATAAATAAATAAGAGAGAAAAGAAAAGCATATATGCGTTTTTTTTAATTACTTTCTTAAAAGTAATACTAAAAAAATTACAATTAATTTTTTTTTGTTATAGATGTAGAGTTTTAAAAAAGAGAAAGCGATAAATACGAAAGTATCTCTAATAGTAAAACAGACATGGCGGTCGGGATCGGTGAATACACATCATAGTTCACGGTACGTTCGTTTGTTTGTTTACCTGCAGTAAAAACATCGCGGAAATGTTTACCCTTCCTGCCGGTTTGGCGGGACCGAGACATGTATAGGACAGCAAGGCGTGCGTGAATTTAAATTCGGGGGAAATTCCACACGTTAATAGCTAATCGACGGCCATCTGTCAGCGCTCAGGTAACGATGATCCACTGCCGCACGACTCGGGAGCCTGACGACACATGAATTCCTTGAAAGAACACAGCTGATAACGAAGATGATGATGCTACTGCGAGCGTGGCACAGAGTGATCTACGCGACCAGCGTACATGAGGTTGGAATGCAGACAACCAGAAGCACTGTGAGCGGAACAAAAGTATTGGCACTTGAATAAAACTACTCCACGAACATTTGTTTATATGGGATGCATTAAAAAGTCGGATTGGAATCAGGTTAAATGCCGCAAATGCTCTAGTAACGCCGTATAGTGCTTGCCAGTAAAACGGGGAACGTGGAAATCTTTAAACAAAAATTCTGTTTTCCCCATTATCATTTTTTTTTAAAAACGGTATTAGAAAATAAATTTTTTTGCATTATTTAATTGCTAATTATTTAAATCTGGATTAAACAGTCTACATCTGAAACTAAAAATCATAGCCTACATGGTATACCGTAAGATATGAAAATAACTTAGCTTTCACTGACTTCAAACAAAGCTGAATACAAACTCAGTAAAAGCTCAGTTATTTTCATATCTTACGGTGTTTTATTCCAGCTTTAAAATACCAAAAAACGTCTCAAAACTCAACAATCTACATATGCATTCAATAATCCTGTTCATTTTTTGTTTTATAAAAATGAAAGATAAACAAACTATTAATCAGGCTGCCAAAGATAATGTCATTTTGTAAAAAACACAACAATGATTATCTACAATAAACAAAACAACAGTCCTGTATTATTAATTTGTCAGCAGAAAAATTAGACTGGCTTTATTTTATCTTTGTATTACACAGTTCTATTTGGATCTGATAAAAAAATAGTGAACTAAACAATCAGGGCAGATAAGCTTACCCCCATCACCCTTCCCAAGCACAGTTCCAATAGTGTGGGTGCTGATTGATGTTTGTTTGTTTGTCATAGATTCATCTGTTTAGATATGTGCCAGGAAAAGAATAAGTGGTGCATGCAAAACAATGCCACCCACTCAAAAAAAAAGGCAGAACAAAAGACAATCACACATTCAGATATAAAAGATAGATAGATAGATTCATACAGATATACACAAGAAAATTATTTGAGGTTGTGAGGTGGGGGTGAAGAGAAGACAGCAAATGATGTAAGAGATTATACCTTTAGTGTAATCAATCTAGCTTTTTTGTTTGTTTTTTTCACCTTCAACATTGGTGTAAAAGTGACCTTCAAAAGTAAACTAGGAAAAAAAAATTAATTAAGAAATATAATTATCAAAAGCTAATATTATAGATGGAAGAAATTTAAATCTTGTTTTATGGGAAGATTCAAACCAAATGGAGTCAGAACACTGGAATTATAGTCCAGACAAAAAATAGTTGTAGTAGTACTCACATCCCTAGTAACTGAAACCCTAATCATATAGAAACTTATTTTAATGAAAACTGACCATAACCTGGCTCTTGTCCAGAAGATTTACCAAGCTGCTAACCAAAGCTATTCTTCTAATGATAATTTTGAGTAAACAAATTCCCATTTTGATTTCAACGTGTTCATCCATGTGAGATTTTAACCAATGTCTACCAGCTAAACAATATATTCATTTTTTTTAAATAAAAGAATAGGAAATATACAATATTAAAGGCAAGTAAGCAAGCAAACTGCTGCCAAAAGTCTGAAAAATGAACATCCAAATGCATGAATAATGGCAGACAGATAACCCAACAGAATAAGAGATGCCTTCAACAACGAGCAGAGAATGTATGAGGTAATTCCTAAAAAAAAAATTTTGTTTATAATCCAATTCAAATTTGCGATTAAGCTTATAATTTTAATTTTGTTAATACAGAGAAGCTGATAACTACATTACTTTCAGTGTATTAAAATTAAAAAATAATAATGCATGCTACTTTGCTCAATATTAGAGATAATGTATGAACAATTTAATATAGAATAATCTCTATCTAGAATGAATTTCAACAAACACTCTGCATTCCAATCTTTGGTGTTGGTTTTCCTCATAATAACTTACTGGGAATTGATTTGAAAATGCAGACCACTATGTGCTGATTATTCCAACACTTGTGGCTATGTATGCAAATGGGATTATTTCTGTACAGAAATTTTTTTGGTTTTTTAACTTCAGAAAAAAAATCTGAAAACTTTATTAATTCTTGAAATATGCAAAAATGTCTATAGCCATGCAGACTGATGAGATATGGCCAGAATGCTAGAACAATCATTTTAAAGAGAAAAACAAATTTTATTTCATGAAAGCAACACATCTTACCTTTTTTAATTAAACTGGAAGGGGAGACAATTTTGTCAGCCCAATTGATGGCTGCTAATAGTTATATCCATCCCACTCCAAATTTATGCAAAATGGAGATGGTCTGTTTTTCAGTTCCTCAGATAGCAACAAATGTACATTAGTTTACACAAAGATTTCTGCTCCAACTTCTAAAACTTCCAAAGTTACTGGGTTAGATACAAATGTAAGTTTTGCCTAGTTTTTGAATTTAGCATTTCAACAATGGGTCATTTTGAAATAAGGCAGCAAAACCATAGTCCATCTATGCTAAAAACAAACTAGTAGTTTATCTTTATTAGAGCATCCTATATTTTGAAAATAAAATTGTAAATCAGAAAGGATTCCATGTCATGTTTAGACTGCCCTTTTAAAATTATTTTTCAAATGTAAATATCTAATCACACTGAGTCAGTAGACATCTCTAGAATTCAGACAACAATATTGAAAGTGACTATTAGCAAGTCTGTCTTTTATTAAAAACTTAGTACAGATATCTTCATTGTCATTTTAAGAGAGAACAAGTAAAATGTTAATTTTAAAAATAAAATCCTGCTGCAACCAATTTTTAAAAATTAAAATAAAGTCCAGTGTAAGTGAGTCATTTCCAAATTAGTATCATCTCTACAATTTTAGAAGATTTTTAAAGCACTTCTGAGGGTAGAATGCCTTGCTATGCTCAGGATAAGTGGATCAAAAAATATTGCTAACATTTTTAATTATCTGCTAATTACAGAATCTCATGGTTAAAAGGAACTTTAGTTTTTAGAAATCTAAAGTTTAAAATGTATAATATTCTTAATGCATATTAACCATCATGACAAATAGATACTTTGATCACTAATATCACCATGGAAACACAACATAAAAATAGTGGAAAACTTGTTTTGACCAGAATATATGGCAGAACCAGCAAATCTTGGTCATTTGGAGTACAAACATACATGAAAAAGAAATACAATTCTTCGCATTGACTAATAATCTACCAGATGGTAAATAGCACAAACTATTACAGATACACAGAAAGTGTGCTGAATTTAAAGAAACTTCTCATTGAGTGCTACCAAAGATGATTTAGAAAAATGGTAAACAGACAGTCAAACTAATATCAGTGTGGTGGTGTCTCATGAAGGCTAATGCACTCAGCTTCTGCATCATGTTATACAATGTTAGGCAATTTTTAAATCTGGTAAAGAGCCACTATGGTGAGCATTATTTGCTACATAAATGTAAATACCATTTACCAGTATAATCTTTCATTTAAACTTTACTTATTAGGCTTGGTAGAAGGAAAGTTAAACATCACCTACATAATGCCAAACAGATAATATAGGAACTGCCTGCTATATCTATTCTCATGCACATTCTGCATTAAAAGGAGAGCGATTTAAGAAATATTCTCTGAAACTATCCAAGAGTATTGCAGAAAATTGAAATAACTGTGCAAATGTAAAAAGAAGTTCTGTTGCTATCTTTAATTTCTGGGAAATCTAGCTCATACTATCTCTTGAATCTGGAAAGATGAAAATAGCCTATAGATTCCCAAAACCAGGTATTAAAAACGATTTTAATTACTGATAAAAATGAAAAAAAAAAAAGGATAAGGATTTTCCAAGTAATGATAGGAGATAAGCATATTTCTGTACATGCCAAGAGGTAAATTTTCACATCTACTGTATGTGTTGCTGGTTTAGAGCAAAAAAAAAAAAAAATCTAGTTTGTCTTGGAGGAACCAAGATGAAATGTAGCTATAAGAGAAGAAATAGAACACCATATGGTAGCTACATCACAGCTTCCCAAGAGTAAGGCAGGTAAAAATGATACTTCCTGTCAGTTTCACATCACTAGTGGAAGAGGGGAGGGGAACTAGAACAGCTGTTTGATTTTCATCATCTAGTCCCTTCTTAACAAAAGACAAATACATTTGTTTGTTTATTTTTATTTGTATTCTTTATATCTTTATAATAACAACATTTTAAATATCTACAGATAACTGAGAAACAGTAAACTAAAAATAAAGCAAAATTGTGAAACAAAGCAGCCATTTTATTTTACATTAAATTATCCTCATAACATTTTAATGGTTAAATATTTAAATATAGTTATCTAAAAAAATGCAAGCATCATGCTAAAAGCATTTGCTTTATTAAAATTTAAGCTATTTTTCTGAAAGAAAAATACTTTTTACAGAATTCTACTACTAATGTTAATATGATTATTGCAAATTTTTTCATGTAAAAAAATTAATTATCTTTGTTGACAAAGCACAGTAGGTTATCTCCCTCTAGTGGTTTCAATAAATATAAATGTAATAGCTTCAGCCAAGAATACTCTTTTACCTTTGAAGGATAACTTCATCTAAAAAATCTAAAATTTAAGCATTAATTTTAATGAATCAGCATAAGCTGCTCCTGATGCCTAAGTAATGAATCTGTGTTTCAGAAACCTTTCCCTCACCTTCAAAATTTACATACCAAAACAGTTCTGAATCCTGATAAGGAAAGTCTGCAACAATATAGGATCCTTACTTAGTTATATTACTACTAATAATACAATGAGAGAAACCCAAACTAGCCCAGTAGCTTCTATAAACAGCATAGCATCAATCTCATTCCATCTTTATAGAGCCAGTAACATCTAAGAAGTGCACACTTATCAAATATTGCTTATGCTGAGAAAGATCAATAAAAGTAATTTAAAACAATATACCCTACTTCTTAAGGGTAGTGTAGAAATCAGTTCTACCATGCAAATCTAAAGATTAGTTTGTCCCATGATTGATTAATAGAGATTACCTGACTGCCAGGTTCAACATTGAATTTCTTTACCCTCCCCCATGTATTTATCCCTGAAATCAATAGCCAACACAAAGACAGGAATGGTATGTCTACAAAAGTGGGACATACAATAGAGAGTCTGAAAACAGTCATTAGACTGCTGTTTTGTAAGATTATTAGTCTAAAACTTGGTTCTAGTAAAAAACTGTTTGCCCCAAACAAGTTATAAAATTAATAGAATGTGAAGAAATAACTAGAATAATTAATGATATATCAGTAATAAATGTTTAAATGGCAAACTATGTAAAAGAAAAAAAGGAAGACTTCCTGCAATGATGTGGAACAGACTACAAAGTTAAGCAATAGACAAGTAGCTGGTATGCTTTGGCTCACCTTTACACTGGAGATAAGTAGAAAATATATTTTGTACTGCAAATGAAAAATTCTTCTCAATATGCCACTATTCATGTATTTCCTAAAACAAAAGCTTTAGAAGACTTTCTTTTGGTTCTCCATTTATCTCTCTTTTTTAAATATAAAGGGTCTACATTTCAAGATAGCAAATATTTTCTGTTATCATGGAAGAATTAACAAAGCAGTTTATTTCCTCTTAAATGACATTTATACATTTTTAAAAAAGTGTCACTTGTTTTATTTCATATATGTAAACTGATACTTAGTGGCATATAATCCAATATGCAATAAGTCAGTCAAAACATGGTGTTTCTAACAGTATTAGTGACATATTTTTCATACAAAGCATCTCTGACTGTTTAATACCTTAAAGGAAAATGTCATATTTTAAACTGCTACAAATCATACTTAACATTTTTCTAATAGGACATCTTTCCTTAAGCACTCTGATTAAGAAAAAGTGAAAACAAACATTTTATAATGAACATTATTCCTACCTATTGTGTGCAGGTCTTTTTAGTTTAGTTTTGTTTAGTTATTACAATTCTACTGCTAAAATCTTTTTCTATTATCACAAGCTGAAATTTTGATTACCATTTTTATTGCTAAGTAAGTTGTTGATTAAAATTCTGGAATTCTATTCTGGTGTGTGCTTGTATATGTAGTCAGAGAAAGATATTCCCATTTTTGCATCACATCTCTCAGAATCTCATCTACTCAGCAGGTAGAAAATATGAGATCACTATCTTTCAGATAAAGAAAATAAAAATGTTTGCTATAACTCTTGCAATACAAATTTATCTGTGATGCCAAATTCTGTAACAAATATTTTTAAATCTGAAAAAGCAGCTATAAATGGATAACATCACTTTTTTGCCTGCAAAGAAAGGTTGTGTTCCTGTTCTTGTGAACCATATCATTTAAAAATTGCTAAAATTATTATGTAAAAAAATGACAATCACTTATTTAAATCAATGATCCAATTTACTATCAATTCAAATCTGGTAATAAACATGTTCCTTTGATATATAAACCTAGCTAAAATTCACATAGTAAACACTTCTCCACAAAATGGCTGGTTGTTACTTCATGATCTCAGCAACATTCACATGTAGTCTTTCTATTAAACTGGTTTAAATTCTGACAGACAATAAAGTAATTATTTTAGAGTAAAAAAAAAACTTTCAAGTTTTATTGATCGAGACCTTACAGTCACTGATGAATTTGTCCTTTGTTATAATATGCTCAATGACTTAGGTGATCAACACAGGAGTTGTTAATGATGGTGGAGACTGCAGGTTCAGGTCCAGACTGATTTGCCAGCCTCTTTAGTTTCCTCCAATTATTAATCAATGTTCATCCTACTCATATGCAAGCATAAGGCATTTCAAGTATCATGGCTCTTGTTCCTCACTTGCAGAAAAGCACACTGCCTTTAGCTAGTTCCGTGTGTACAAACTAGCAATAACAACTCAAATACCAAATGATCAAGCTGTACATATCAGAGTTAGACATACATCTGCTATGGTAGATACCCTGCAAATAACAAACTCTCTTCTACTCATACTTGATATTCAATATATGAAAAAGTAATTTCAGGTTCAGTTCATCAGTTTCATGTGTTTGTTTAAAGGTCACTCCAAAGATAATCCCTCTGATTTTCTTTTTAGTTAAAACCTGTAACTGTATGTTATTGTAATTTTACATCAGTTAACGTTAATATATACCAACACTTCTCTGCAAGTTACATGAAACTAAGACAGTTTGCAGCATGGATACAGCAGTTCAAAATAGCCATGTTACTAATATACATGTGGGTGGGAGAGAGAGAGATGAGATGAGATGTTATTGGATTTCTCACTGCTAAAGGGTTAATACTCTTAGAAATCCACTGTCACTTTATATTATGGTTGTGTACAGGGACTTTTGTATTGACACGAGTATGGCAAAAAGCTGGGTGAACTGTGTAAAGAGTGGAGAATCAAATCTTAACAATAGATGTACAGGCTAGCTAGCTACTTTTATGAATTATGTCAAAAGGCAGAAGGTTAATAAATTGATCTGAAAATCTAGTGTGATACTGTAGGTTTCCAATAACAATGTTTAATGCCTGATGTCAAGTTCCAATAATATCACATAGTAGAAATGTGGTGTTGGTGGTGATATGTTGATCATTTCAAATAAATTCAACTTTCTGCAAGTTGGCATTATTCACAGCAGTAGCAGGCTGGCCTATTGTTAAGATTTGATTCTCCACTCTTTACATAGTTTACCCACCATCTTGCCATACTCACATCAACGAGTCTCATACATAATCAACATTTGATAATGTATCTCTATTTCCATTGACCCTTCAGAGTAAGAAATTCCCTAATGGATCTCTGGAATCACTAGTATAGACAACTTTGAATTTGCTCTATTTGTGCTGCCAACTGTCAGAGTTGCATGTGACTTGCAGAGAAATTACACCAATTTTGAAAGTTTATTTGTGAAAACTTACAAAAGCATACAATTATAGGTTTCGGAAAAAAAAATTAAAATCGAGATATTACTTTTGGAGAAGTCCTAATATATATATAGTGCCGGGCAAAAGAGTTGGGACACTTGCTGTGAAATTGATATTTGAGCTCTCTTGTTTTTGCATTTGCATACAGATAGCCATGCTATTGTCCATAAGTTGTATAAAGCATGCCTTACAATGTGTAAAAACAACAAATGTCATATGTGTATCTATTGTCTGGAAAAAATATTTGAATTAGCATAGTCAAATTTGTACCGCGACAAAAGAGTTGGGACAGTGAACAAAATCTGTGCATACATTTATTCTCCTCAATATATTCATTTTTAAAGGATAAAATGAATAGAATCACATCTAAGACCATTTACGATCATTTTTGCACCATGCCTGGCAAGACAATGTTGTCTGAAATCAGAGACTTGATAGTTGAGCACCACCAAGAAAATCTGTCTTGTCAGGAGATAGCCGATCGAGTCAATTGCCCGAAAAGCACTGAAAACTGTATTCTGAAGCAGTACAAGGAGACCGGAAACACGAAACCAAAAATGTGAATCAGAAGACCGCAAAAATGTGACAACAATCATTTGTCGCGAATCCAGGGCCAATCGTTTCCTGACTTTGACAGCCATTCGAGCCTCCCTGAGTGGAAAGAATGTCTCCAGTTGCATTATTCAACATCGTCTATGCGAGGGGAATCTCTTTGGACGAATCACCCAAAAAAGCCATTGATCAGCAACAAGAACAGGCACATTCACATAACATGGGCTAAAGCACAGAAAAACTGGATTAAAGTTCAATGGACTAGAGTTCTCTTTTCCGACAAAACGATGATCATGCGCATTCACAGTACTGATTGAGTATATGTTCGACGTTACCATGGTGAAAAATACAATATAAAGTGCACCCAACCGATGGTACAGGCCGGAGGAGGATCGTTGATGGTCTGAAGGTGTATGAGCGCGGCGGGACCAGGCCCTTTCAAGTTGATCAGGGGCAGAGCAGCCACCCAGACCTACTGCAATTTACTGAGGGATGTCGTCATTGACTACATCGACGAGAACATGCCAGTCACCACCATCTTCCAGCACAACAATGCCCCCGATTCACACCGCCAATCATCACTTCCCTCACCACCCAACTAGGAATGGATGTCATGCACTGGCCGCCACAAAGTCCGGATCTCAATCCAATCAAAAATGCCTGGAAGCAGCTGAAGGCCAAGGTGGCCAAATACAAGAATCTCAACCAAAACCAATTCTGCCAGGCCGTTGAGAAAAGCTGGCAGGAAATGACCAATTCCGACTGCCTTTGTTTGGTCGAATCCATGCCCTGTCGTTGTCGAGCATCGATCGGACATTGCTGATTCAAATATTTTTTCCAGAGAATATGCAAACATAGAGCATGTGGTGCTTTTATACATTATAAAGGCATGTTTTGTGCATATAATAAATAATGTGTTGGGTATTTAAATGCGTTTGTTAAAACGAGGGAGCTCAAATATCAATTTTACAGCAAGAGTCCCAACTCTTTTGTCCAGCACTGTATATATACGACTTGTAAAATTTCATAAAGTTAGATAGATGTGAATTTCTTCCTAAAAAACAGGATTCATCTCACTTCAGTAATTTCTAATACTTATACCAGAGACTTTGCAATGAAATCATAATGAATGCCAAACCTACTAGTGTGCTGACTACTACTCACTTTCAAGAGCAGCAAGAGCTAAATGATGTTAGGGATGGTTATGAAACCCTATGAAAACTTCTTGCTCCCCTGCTGCCTTGTAACAAGATTAAAAACATCCTGATAAAAAGTGGCTAACGAAACTCTGTTAATAAAGAAAAAACTGAAACCAAAGACCACTAGTTTGTTTATAGAATAATACAATATACACATGATCAGCAAGTCAACATTTGCATTAATAACATTAAAGCTATGTGCATTAACATGTGGCTGACTAAATAAGTTATCCTTCTTGTGCTGCTACCTTTTGATCAACAACTAAAGCAGTGTGATTGACAGCAGCTGAATATCATGCACAGGATACTTATTTTAATTTCACTCACAATATTACAAGAGATCCTTAGTTGAAGTTTTAAGATTTCACAGCCATCTTTACACAAATGTACTCAAACAAGCCACTAGATGACAGATTTTTATGTTGCTAATAGTTTCTCAATCAGCAAATAGATGCAAAATAAGTGTCTCGTACATCAAATGATGTGTTAATAGATCACAAAAACGTCCATGGCGTGTCATCTTAACCTATACATAATGAATATGTATGTATATCAGACTTAATTAAAGGTGTTAAAATAAACACAGACAAAGGTTTGCCTGTAAATAAACAAACAACCAGATCTTATTGTTCATCTCAATAGTTTCAAATCATTTAGATAACATATCTGTATGCTCTTGTAATCAGTTCCAAGAACAGCATCATCTTAGCTTTGTTTTGCAAAATATCAAATCATATTTATTTTTAAGCATATTAAATGTTACTTCTTTAACCATGTTTTCTTCCTCTGGTAGTTTCTTCTGTGTGTTGTCAGTGGATAGTATAGATTTGTTTTTTCTACCTAATTAATTATTTTTTTTTAAAAAATCACAATGTTATTCTCTACATGTTAGCAATTAGAGTATCAATTTAGTTTGTTAATGTATTGTTCAATTGGACCACATTAATTATAACAAAGGATTTAAAAATAACATTATTTTCATAATACTGCCATAGGTTTTAATGATAATTAGTGTTGCTTATTCTCAGATAAACCCCACCCCCCTTCTCTCTTTTCCTCATCCTTCTCTCCCCCCCCCCCCAACCCTCCCTTAAGGTTAACCAGCCAAAAAAGAGTTCAAGAAAAGCTAGAAAGCAGAATTATTCAGAGGAACTATTGGAATTTCATCTGACTTATCAGTGACAGGGAAATTACTTTCTGTCTGGTGCCAGCCATTTCAAAAGATAAGCCACCTTACTGGCTTCCTGGTTTAAGGCCAAGCAGAGTGAGGACAGATGCTGCTGAGAAAAGGGGCAGGCATTCTGTCATAGAAACTGTAGTTACCATGAAGTGAGTGATAAGTATGTGGGATGATACATTGGCAGACATGGCAAGTTAGTCTTACAGCTGTCACAGGAGGCAAAGTTAAGAAGCTGAAAAGCCAAAAGAAATCACTGTCTGTTTTCTTCTCTCCTTTAACTCTCTCTCCCATCTACTGTCCCTTCAAACCACTTCTGAATCAATACCAATGAACGATCTGGAAGAGTCAAGTTGTTTTAAAAAAATTAACTATAATAGTAGATTGGAATACCCATTTAAAGAATGTCCATAAAAATAAGCAAACCTGAATTTCTGTTTAGTTTCAATGTGCTTAGAATAATATTATAACAAGAAACTGTCATTCAAGTAAATTAAGGATAAGCCAGGTACTGTATATAAGCTGATGAAAAGTGGTTTCCCTTTAAACATCTAATGTACAGTTAATAAGACATTTCTTTGTTGTTTTTCAATTATACAAAATTTTATATTACAATGAATGAAAATGTATATCATATTAAAAGGTCTAAATTCAAATATGTAAATAAATTCTTTAATCATCTATAAAATCACTTCTTTTTTAAAGAAACACGAATTGTTTATCTTACAATGTCAAATCAAGGAAAAAAATGGAACAGAAAAAGTTATGATGGGGGGCCCAAGGGTTAAGATTCTCTAGCAAAAATCAGTCTTACCAAAATAAAACACTATATATCTATTGGATTCCACAAGGTTTTTCCCTAAAATTGAATGTAAATTTGAAACCACCAACAAAACAAAAACAAGTAAAGAATAATTTTTAAAGAAGAAACAGTGGTCAAAGGCAGTGCAATATACAGAGTAACTGCCAGCATTGGTGAAGAGCTGCAAGTAGCCAAGGTGGGGAATCCATAAAGAAATAATCGGAGAATGAACCACAAGCATTTTAAGGTGTCATAAAATGGAAAAGGGATATGATCCGTAAACCACATTTCTAGTCATAATTTTTATTTTAAACATCATTAATCTCTGATTGCATTATTTATTGCCTTTGATGAAAACTTTTAAAAAAAGAAATGCTATATCTCAGAGTGGATGAGAGCAAGACTGCATATAAATGCACATTTTTATGGTTTTTCTTTTAAAATAATATTTCTCCATCAAAAAGCAACAACAGAATAAGTGTTTTTTTTCACCCTGTCAGCATTGACATGTCTATTTTTTTTATCCAGTTAGTTTTAAATTTTATTAATATGAAAAGTAAATATACCACATACATGTATTATTACACTTGTTCATATTACAGACCTTACACCTGCACTTGCGGTTAAAGCAGCAACCTAACACCAACAATGTCCAACAATAACAAAGAAATTACCACATGATGACAAACTTCAGTTAAAAATAAAATGTACATTATTTTTCCACTTAAAATTTTATGAATTCAGATGACTATAGCAATTGTTCTCTTTGAAAGTCTGAAAATTAATCTATGTATGCATAAATCCAGAAAGGAAATCATGTCACACTGCTTTTTGGTGATTATGGACAAAACTTGTTTTCAATTTCCTTTTAATGCGTCATCTCACCTGGCTGACGCAGGTAGGTTAATTCCTGTTTGAGGTAAAGGCCTGCTGTTTGGTTTGACTGCTGGCTTGTTGTTTTACTGCAGACAGTGGGGTCATTAGTGGGAGACACATTATATACTTAGAAGTCAGTTAGACTAACAATCAATAATAATAAAAAAATAAGTTCATTCTCAATGAATGAATCTATACATAACTAGTTATGCTCTGTTTTGATTTGTTATTTCTAGAATGGTGGGAGTGGATCAGAGGAACTATTTTGTTTTGTTTTTTCTTCTTAAATTCTGTGTTTAAATGCAGGAAATGATTGAATTTGTTTGTTTTTTTTTTAAATTTTGTTAAGGGCTATTCACTGACTGGAAGTGAGCCCTGTTAATAGTTTCTTTCAAAAAATTAAGATCAATACTTAAATACTTATTTTAAAAGACAAGTAAAAAAAAAACAAAAACAAGAAAACACTGACCACAAAAGACTTTAGACAAATGAAATAAAAGTGTATATATGTGAAAAGAAAATATATTTTATGTGAATATTCTGTATTTACTTAAAACTTAAAATAATGCACTCAAACATTTTAAATTAAACTTTAGTTTTGGCTAATGTCCTTTAATGTTTCATCATCAATAAAATTTCAGATGTAGATTAGGTAAGTTCAGGAACACTGAATTTATAATTACTAAAAATCACTAAGAGTGACAGTCACACGTGTTCAGTATATGTATCAAGTCATTAAAACTGTTGTCACTACTAAATATAGTCTGTCATTCTAGCACTAATTATAGTTTTTAATTCATGATCAGAAATATAATACCCATGCACATTTATTACTAATAATGTTCAGATGTATAATTTTTCCAGAACCAATGACAACCACTGAATTTTCAATAATACTAGAAGATGCATCTCTTTGAACAGTAGAAACATTCTCATTTACACTGATAATTATCATAAAATATGGTACATTTTAATTAATGATTATTAGTAGGGAATTAAAAATTTGAGATAAACAAAAAAAAAAACAACCTCTGATAAAGAAGAAATTTGCATGAATAAAGATTGAGGAAAGAAGAGCTGCTCTAATAAAAAAAAATACATGTTATTAGTTTAAAATTTTAATTGTAGTAATTCTTTTGCCTAAAAGAGGATATTAAATGTGTCTTGTTTATATTTTAAACTTCATTATCTCCCCTTTCTGGTGATCGCCAGCATAAACTTTTGAGAATTTTTGTTTGAATGAAAAAAAACACAAACTGAATTCCATTTTAAAAAAAAATATTAAACAATTTTTTTCACTATTTATCAAACTATTTTCAGATGAAATTGCAGCTATCAATCCATGCATTTTCTAGCTTTTTTTTTATTATACACAAGATGATTTAAAAATGAATGTTATAGTTATAAAAGCAGCAAAGTTAGAAAATAAAAGCCACTGTTCTCCACTGAAAGATAGAGTATTACAGGACAAATCTCCCCCCACTGTTCCTCCTCTTTTTTTAATTCCTATTTTAGCAACTTTGCAAGAGTTTGAAGCCTACAAGATGTGTGAATTAAAGCCCTAAGCTATTTTCAATTAGCTGACAATTGTCCAGCACGGTGTAAAATTATTTCCAGTCCTTTCCTAAGATCTACCTTTGAGCCTGTCTCCACAGAGCCCCCAGAGATGGGAGACGTGTGAATTGGTCCAACTGATCTAATTAGGCAGAAGAGCACAAAGTGTTGTTTACTCACAAGAAAAAGTAGTTTGTGGGACTTTAGTGCTCTCAACTGGAATGTCTTCACTCCTAAGGAAAAAAAACAATTTCTACAGAAAACTGTTCACATGGCCCGCACCACAGCTCATTATAATAGAAAATACTGGAAAAAAATATTTTATTTTAAAGATGTTAAACTTATATTTGCAGGAAGAAAATAAAATTTATTATTAACAATTTATTCGTCATAGAAGTTAAAAAAAATTATAATTCAGCAACCAAGCGAGCAATAGTTTTTCTTTTTAAATGTAAGATTTTTCCTACCTTTTTTAAACAAAGTTTTACTTTATTTTTTGTTTAACTCAGTTATAATTATAATAATAAATTAAATAATATTAACCATTTAGAGAAACATTAAAAAAAAAAAATCAAACTGTATAAGTACAGCGGAGCTACTTAAAGAAGCAGAAACATTTATTGAAAATTGTCGTGGAGTGGTCAGGGATAAACTCCTGGAAAATTCCTAGAATTTGAATAGCATGGCAGTGGCCAGCATGGGGTTCCTAGAATCATACGATTTGCTTGCTTGCTTCTTGACAGGGTTTCAAAATTGTTTACCTGAATGCAGTCCTTATATGGCCAACTAATGGTTTCAGGTTTCTCTTCATCATAGTCACAAACAATACTTTCATCATGTATGTACATTTACTAGGATACAAATTAATGATAATTATTTCATCAAATTAATGAACATATAAAATGGACAATACTAACTCATCTTATTCATTTCTTTAGTTATACTTCTTTTTTCCCCCCTTTCTTTGCTTTTAAAGCAAGGAGAAATAAAGGAAACGAATGGCATAAAATCTCTCATCAGTTAAATACCACTGGAAAAATAAGTAGATGTGCATGCATTTAAGCATCTATGGAATCAAATACTTATTGTTCATTATCATGTAAACTGTAGTTGCTATAGTAACAGCCATGAGTAGCATGCTGACGTCTGTTCCAGTAATTATCTCGTTAACTTACAGCAGACAGTATTTCAAATACCTGTTGCTAACTTTGAATTTTAATTGAAAAAACAACCTACCTAGAGTAAACACATCTTTATTGTTATTTTCCTCTCTCTTTTTTCACACACACACACACACAATATTTATTTGTTTTTATTATCCTGAACATTTAGTTCTGAATTTAGATGGCTACCTAGCTAGCATATAGTATGCATGGAGAATAACCTCATTACAAGTCATGTTTGTAAAATCCAGTTTCATTTTAGCTTGACATCAAAGGGTGTATTCCTGAAGTAAACGAGAAATTAAACACAGATGCCAACAATAATTTAGAGAAACCTAACCTATTCAGATTCTGTGCACTTATATATATATATATATTCTTTAGTTACCAGAATTTTCCATAAATTCTGAAGCAGCAGGTTAATCACGAAAAACAGGATTCTGATGTTTATTCTTCTTTATGCTTACTTAATTTCTAAGCTGGCCACTGATACTAAGACAGCCAGAGGAAATCACTGACCAGCAGCTCTACCAAAAATTCTGTTTGTACGAATAAGGCATACTACAATCAACAGGAGCAGACTTTAGCTTGCTATTGTAGCACAGTTATAGCAATTACACAACATTTTTATTGCATAATTATTTTCATTAGTTACCAGTGAAGAAGTTACATGTAACATCTGTTTTTATTTAAATTCATTTCTATATTTTCAAACCTTCTATGTATACATATTTATATATTAAGATAAGAAAAAGTAACTAAGATTTATATTAGTGTTCTTTCTATCATGTTTCTTAATTACAATAAGCAATCAAATGATAAAATGACTGCTATAACCTTTCCTTAACCAACATTCTAAATTACACAATTTAGAAAGAAGAGTAATTTCAGTAGTTAGAATAGCAATAAAAATTCTTCTAAAAATTTTGTAAGAAATTTCTAGAAAATGCCCCTAGCTAAGGTCAAAACATCTGGAAAAAAGTTACCTATAATCTTGCCTATCAAACATTGCAAAAAATTTTTCTACCTCTTTTTATCTATTTTTGAAAACATTCAAACATGAATCTCCATCCAGCTACCACTTAGTTATGAACTAATTATTCTAACATGTACAGTAACAAAACTATCTTCAGCTACTTTTTAGTGGAACACTCCGGGTGAAGTAATACCTGCAGTCGTGGTGTTTTCCCCTTACCTGACAAGGAACAAGACAGTAAATAATGACTTTTGATATATGTATATATATATATATACAAGGTCTGTTGAAAAAGTATCTGACCTTAGGGGCTGGGAAAAAAAATTACGTACTTGGTGGGGTTCAATTGCTTATCCCCTTCGAAGTAGGCCCCTTGTGCATCAACACACTTAGCCCAACGATCCTTCCACCGTTCAAAGCACGTCTGGATTGCTTTTTCCGGAATGACTCTCAGCTCCGCCGTCGGATTCTGCATGATGTCCTCTCAGCTCTTAAAGCAGGAGCCTTTCAGTGGCATCTTCATTTTTGGGAACAACCAGAAGTCAGAAGGAGCCATGTCTGGAGAGTAGGGAGCCTGGCGAATGAGCAAAATCCCTTTCTTTGCCAAGAAACCTTGGATCAGCCGCGACGAATGAGCCAGGGCATTGGCATGATGCAGCTGCCAGTTTTGCGAGGCCCACAGATCCGGTCTCTTGCGCCAAACTGCATCACGAAGACGTCAGAGAACTTCCTGATAGTACTCCTTTGTAACTGTTTGTCCTTCTGGTGCGTATTCGTGATGCACAACACCTCGGTAGTCAATGAAAACAGTCAGTATCATCTTGATTTTTCTCCGGACCTTGGCAACATTGGGTGCTTCCACTGTGATGACTGAGCTTTGGTTCCTGGGTTGTACCCGTACACCCACATCTCATCTCCAGTTATCATGGTATTCTGGAACTCAGGATCCCTGTTGGCAATATCCAGGAGATCCTCTGCAACCTCAAGACGAAGTTGTTGTTGTTCCTGAGAAAGCAGCTTTGGCACAAAGTTCACTGACACTCTGCACAAGCCCAAATCCTCCTTTAAAATTGCATGTGCAGAATCTTTACTGATCCCAACCTCGTCACCAATTTCCCGCACCGTCAAACGACGATCCTCCATTATCAAGGTCCGCACTTTCTCAATAACAACTGCATTATGGCTTGTTGACGGCCTCCTGGAATGCTGGCCACTCTCCACCGATGTGCGGCCATCTTTGAACCTGTTGTACCTTCTTTTATTTAGGTAACACCCATAGCATTGTCACCAAAAGCCTGTTGAATGTTGTGAATTGTTTCCACTTGGGTATCTCCAAGCTTTTGGCAAAACTTGATGCAAGATCGTTGCTCCACATGTTCCATCATCACAGGCGAAATGAAAATGGGACGAGTAAGTAGTACAGCACCTCACTTGCTGGCTGCCTGACAGCAACTAATGCATCCAGCAAGCCTGCCAAAAACACGTGGCTCCACTATGCACACTTTTGCCTCCCTAACATCATTATTTCCAACGGGAAAAAATAAAGTCGGATACTTTTTCGACAGACCTCGTATATATAAATATATACACACACGCACACTTACTTATCTACTTATGCACATTAATAATGCACCAATCCAAGAGCGGTCAAGGAAACAAACAAGTTTATGCTATAAAAACAACAGCACAAAACAGGCTACAGCATATGAGCTTATGCCCTAAACATTATAAAGAATTCCCCTTGGTTGTGTCATAAAATACACTTTTAAATGCGGCTTCACCATTCTGAAATTGACAGCATACCAACAGGAGAGAGCAGTAAGCATGATTCAAGATGCCATGACAACAAGTTATTGCACAACAAATGAATTATCAACAGAGCACAATAAATAGTGGGGTTAATGCAATGTGGCAGACAGGCAATGCTAGAGATTTCCCAAGACCAGGTCAATCTCCTGTGACCATTGCTAGACAGAACTATCGAATTCAGCCTGATCATCTCCAAAACCTTTAGGACAGCTCAAGCAGTGCAAAGTATACTCATTCCACATCACTATCAACTGTAGAACAAACTACTATAGATATTGGACCTGGCTAAGCATGTAGCATCATCAAAGTATTATAAAATGACACTACAATGAGAGCATTTTGCAGTCTACTAACAGATGGAAAAGAGAAAGTGGCATAATTTTGGGTAGCATTAGTTTCACCACAGGACACTATTCCATGTCTTAAGGAATGTGAAAATGAGCAAACATATCTGAACATCATCATGGTTAGCATTGTTCTGTACCAAATGAATAAGTGAGAGTTGAGATCAGATGATTGCAATGTTGTGTGCTGATGTAGAACCTGATACAATGCAAGGCTAAAATTCCACATGCTTTTTATCCAATATCTTATAAGATCAATGAAGCAATGTTACAGTGGAGGGCATAACTGCTTTTTATGCTGTAACCTATGTACCTTTCAGAAGCCCCTTACCAAAATGTTCCAAGATCACCATCCATTCATTATAAACTAATTTTTAATGAAAAATTCCTGTGCTGCATTTCTGATGTGCATCAGTATATTATTATTACTGAATAATTTGTCCTATTTTCTATAAATTTCAATTAAAAAAAACAACTGTTTTAGAACAACCATTTTGCATATATGTTTTTTATTTTTCAGTATCTCTGGTTTGATACTGCAGACAGCTGATGCTGACACTTAGATTTGAACAGAAATCTGAAGAGGACTGTCTTTTAGTGCGATGACACTAACTTGCAAAACGTTTTTATACTTTTTGGATTATACAGACCTAGCCTATTTGATCCTGAACCTACAACCTATTTGTTGCTTAGATGTTAATATAAAGCTAAAGAATTCATGAAAATGCTAAATTAGGATTACACCTTGATGATGGGGACAAAGAAAATTCCTGAATCAAAGTTTATTAATTATTTTAGTTATTACTAATAAGGTGATGGAAAATACCTGGATAAGCCTCCTAATTTCTGCAAGTTGTATTTTTTTCATTGATAAAGGCATAAGAATAACAAATTACACATTTTTCAATTGTTAATACAACATAATAATAAAGCAACAAAGAATAAGGTTTGTTCTGGTTTTTAACATTCTATCTAAATAAATAATACTAGGGGCATTCAAATGAAACCCAGCTAAAATAGCATTACCATAATGACATCTAGTTGGGTTTTGTTTAAACACACCCCCCAAGTATATATCTCCAGAGAGATATATTTCACTTTCAAGTTATGTAAAGTCAGAACCTCTTGTGCAAAACAATACCACCTGCTGTGAGAAACTACCTGCTACAAGTGCCTGACCCAGGATGGCATTTGATTTAAAGGCATCATCAAAGATTCCTATTTAAAATTCACTCTCATCAAGATTGTCCAATAACTGCAGTTAACATTACTTTCTCCAACCAGAGGCCGGGCAGAACAGCGACTGACACCAAACAAAAAGTCATTACTGTTGATTCACAAGGAATCAAAAGACCATGTTAACCTGGTATTTAATTCACATTACGTTAAATGCACACTAATGCACAAAAGTTTGAAAGCAAAGGCCTTTTGCAGAGAAAACAAATATTTATATACAGATTAAAATTTGCAAACAGATTATCTAATTTCAATGGCTACTATAACATAAGCAAATTGCATGAGTAATTACAAAAGTGATATAAAATGTTTATTTCAAGATCACCAGCCTTTGACTTTTATAACTGCTTGCTATTAATTAATGAAATACCTGAAATAGGCAGATTATCATTTAGTGATTATATTGACATCACCTGACCAGGGAAAGTGAAACCAGATTTTTTTATTACTGAAGATAGTGTAGTGGCTGGAAGAAGTGGTAATGAATATTACTAGACACATCAAACTAGAGTTGAAAAATAAACTGACATATGCACCCTGCATACTGAAAGATTAATAGAGAAACTGCTGAACACATTCAACAAAGATATCAATTGCACATTACAAAGGAGGACTCACCGAGATAAAATGTAACAAAGAAAAATTAACATGGCTAACAGAGAACATGATCATATGAAGGTAATGAGCAAGGCCAATAGGCAATTAACAATGGCAAAAATACAACAAAGCTAAATAGGCAACAGAGAGAAGAACCCCGTGTCTATTACTTTGTAAAAAAAGTTTAAAAAGACCAAATATTAAGGGCTGAAAATAAAGTTCTCCCCAGGGGGGGGTAAAACATATGCAAAGTGGACAACTGAAAAATGAGAAAAAGTTGACATGAAAAATTAAATCAAGGTTTGAGATGTTTTGTTCAAATCATACTGTTTGTTCAGTGAAAGACTGGCAGCAATTGGTTAATCAGTATATCTCTCCTACAGTCAAATAAAAGGGTGGTAGTGGCATGACTGAAATCTGTTCTGGTACAAATAGAACAAAAAATGTTTACAAAATCAAAAGAACAATGCATAAGGAACACTACTCAATACTTTATAAAAATATGTCATGACCACTGGCATGCAACTTATTGTTCAAGGTTTCATTTTGCAACAACACAAGGACCCTAAACATTCTTCTACTGAGAGCAAAGAAAAATAAAATGTTTTGGAAAATTTTTCCTGTCATCATCGTCAGCAGAATGCAGGACTATCCTGCAAATGATGACAAGGTTTTTTCCAAAATAAATCTCAAAAATGTAGTTAATTAGCCGTACACCCAAATAGTCTTTATCAGAACTATCTTGAAAATAAACTACAACAGTTCGCCAACACATTGATAAAATCATGATCAATTAAGTGGTGATAAAAGCTAAAAAAAATAACAAAAAAAAACAACAAAAATTAAGTATTGATTCAGATCTACTCTTGTTTGTTTGGATTGAATATTGTATTAAATCACAATGTAATGTCAACAAATCCAATTTATAGTAACTCAAATACTCAGTGCCTCCATAGTCACTCTGATTTTTAGTGGACTTAAATTAACCCTGATGAAACTTATGCATGTTCAATATTACTAAGCACCACGAAAAAACTGCTGAAGTACATATCTGTTAACAGTTTTTCAGCATATAACGTTGGTTATGTTTACTAGAAACAGACATTCAAATGGGATCCGGCTGGACACTATTATGGTGATGCTATTTCAGCTAAGTTTTATTTGAATATATGTCCCTAATATATTTTTTATATGATAGTCCATTTTGATGATAGTAGGAAATAAGCAAAATAAAAGCATTTTTAATAGTAGACTGCTTTAAAAAAAAACACAGAGAGAATGCAAAAGATTTTAATTTATTAAGTTTATTCTTACATACTGGCAAAAGAAGAAACTAATTTGTTATTAATCTTTAGATAAAAAAGAACCAACCACAAATGGCAGTAAAAATGCACACACATTTTCCAGCTTTTCATCCTACTCAAAGATATAATATCTATATTCTGGAAATTATCTAATATAAATCATAAATCTAGCAGTGAAACCAGTTATTTTTCAAAAGGTAACTGCTTTCCACTCAGATTAAAAACAGACACTGCACTTCAAACAAAACAAGTTTAATCATTTCCTTTTGTTTTACTCCTTTGTTAAATGTCATTTGCTGGTTTCTTCTTAATTTTAGAATTTGTTTGAATTAAATCTTTAGATAGATTATGCATCTGTTTAGTGAAGTTCTCAATCAGAAATTTAGAATTTAATCTGATGTTATAGTCAAACTGCAGCAGCCAATGCTTCAAATGCTCAGCAAGCACTTAAATATTTTGATCAAGTAATCTTTTGTAAGAAATTTATTATTCCCAAAAAATAGTGAAGTCACCATGACAAAACTATCCTGAGAGCTACAATGGCACTGATGATTTTCCAGATGACAGTCACAAAAACAGTATAGAAATTAAATGAAATATTTGTCTTACACTCAGCTTCAGCAAGGAACACTAGAACTTTCTCCTCCAAAGGAAAGTTGTTTTTTTTTCCACCAGTTTCTCTGCACATTGGTCTTTCAATCCTTTAAGAGGCTCTTTTTTGTTTATTTGTTTTTTCAAACTGCAGAATATCTCTGATATGAAATCTTACCAATCTGATTGGCTGCAGCTATTTTAAGACTATTCAAGGTTGTTTTTTTTAAAACCAGTGATAGTCTATAACAGAAAAAAATTAAGTTTTTAAAAATTAGATATTTGCAAAATGAAATTCTCTTTTCCTTGCAACACCATCAATAGCAATAAATTCTAATAAAACAGTACTGCACTTTCTACTTTTAAAAATCAAAAATGAAATTTAAAGTAGACATGGCCTTGTTAGATTAAGTAACATAAATAATAATTAGATCTATTAGAGGGCTACTTGACAGAAAGAAGAAAAACACTTTTTCTATACTTTGAAAATTTATAAACTATTTTAATTTTGAATACTACTCTCCATTTTTTTTGTTCTTTTCATACAGAGACAACCCTGATAATGGAGCATGTGTTATGGTTTCTGGAAAGAGCTACATTGGATGAAATAGATATTGATATTAATGATGTATCCTATACAACTAGACTATGTATGAGATTGATAGCAAAAACAATCTTGATTTAGATATTATGGCATGTTTTTTGTTATCTTTTTTAGAAACCATATAGTAATAATAAGGAATGCTTTACCCAGCCAGGTAGTACTTTAAATTAAAACCTGACTAAAATAGCAATGCCATGATTGTATCTGGTTAAGTTTCATTTGAATGTCCTTAGTAGAAGACAACAGCATAAATGTTTTTGAAAGAAGATTCTTGATGCACACTTTTCAACAGAGAGAGCTCTAAGTTCTTTTCTTAAAAAAAAAAAAACTTCTTGTGACTCTGAAAAGCTGTATCTATGCATGATTACTCTCAACAATTTTGGTTGGAAAAGAGTTAATGTATGAAAACAATGAGTGCTGCAACATCTTCAACTACAATGTGACCTACGAGAAATGCTAGAAGAGAAACTAGTGCAAGGTCATGGGTTCATGTGTGGACACAAGGTGCAAGCCCAGATATTGGAGTAGCAGCAACATATGGCAAGATAACTTTACTACCACATCAAAGCCATCTCTTACTCTGAGCTGAAGCTGCCTCCTGTTAGCATCTAATGAGCTACATCCATCAATCAGATGTGGATTGCCAGTAATGAGAAATATACAGAAGGGTGCATCAGATAGTACTGTTTTTCAGGTTCAGAATATGTGGAAATCTGGCAGATGAAAAGTATTTTTATTGGCATGTGATAACTCTTCTAGCAGATCAGCTCTATGAGCCATTCTGCTGCATACATGAAGTTCTAAGCTGGTAAGTATGCTGTGATAGACATGCTTCCAGATTTTAGAGCATGTTAGAGCATTTCTGTTGGGCATCTGTTCCATTTAACAAAAGCAAAAAAAAATTCTTGAAAGATCCCCAGATCAGAAAATGTTAAACATTGGTTAGAAACAACTTGTGGCATATTCAAATAAATATACTGGTACACAAAACAACAAATGTCATTAACCAGTGTATATAAAAGAAAATTTAAAAAAAGCAATACTGTCTTTCTTTGTAATAACTTGGTTAGTGGTGTTCTTTTCCAAAGAATTATTGAATTAATCACTGATAGGAAAAATTATTAATTTTACTGAAAAATCTGAATAGTTTTCATGAGCACTTTTGATGTTCTTTTTTTTTTATTTCATCCAACCCAGAATAGTAGGTGAAGTAAAAGAATCTCAGATGAATTTCTGAAATAATGAAGTTGAAACAAACTGCGCAATGAGATCTCTGAATTGATGATGACTCAATACATCTAAATCTTTTAGTATTTTCTTTAATCATATCTGTTAAAATGTCTAGGAGTGGCAATGGAAAAACCTTTCACCACAAACAATTCATTTCTTAGCCAAAAGAAAACAATAACAAAGTTTTTCCTCAAATAAAAAGCAACAATAACAAAACCCACATACCTAATTTTTTTAGATATTTGTTTATAAATTACAATTTTTATTTAACCTTGTATACCAGGAAAAATGCATTTTTACTCCAATACCCTAAAAATTTGCTTTACTCAGTTCAGATTGAGTCATAAGAGCTGTGACACAATACCTTTCTCACTAATATATCCCTTTGTAGCAAATTCACATCACTCCAACCCCATGTGTTTTGCATTAAAAGTGCAATGTCTAAATATATAGCTAGGACATTAGTGCTTTTTATGATGAAATGCAAATGCACTCAAGGTGGTGTAGGATAAAAACTGGCATGGTATACACAGCATGTGCGACCACAAAGCACCAATTAGTAAAAAAAAAAAAGAAGCAGTTAGAAAATTTACAATCCATAGTTAAATTATGATTGCTTGTTGAATGCGTTGAAACAATAACAGATAATTACATTGCAGCTCTAGAGTCTAAAACTAATAATCTTACAAATGACATCTGGCATACTGTGATTGGCTGGCAGCAGCACAACTCTAAACTCTAATTAGCAGAATGTTAATTGTTATCTTGTATTGTGTGCTTTCATGCAGTTGAAGGCATGTTATTAGCATAAAGTACAAATGTTTACAGATTTTTACGATAGTAAAAAGCAAGGATTATTTCCGCTAAACTCTGAATTTGAAATCATTGTGAACTTGTCTATTTTATTGTAAGCATATCTTTGCTACCAAGGAAACAGATCTATGAATTTCAGAAGAGAAAGCGCAAAGCAAAATTATAGGCATCAGTTGAAGCATAAAAATTTTCCATCTTGAGGTTTATGCAACAGCATCTACATCTGAAACCTAGTAATTAATTACGAGTATGTAGCGGTAACAGCAGCATTTTCTAGAGCAATGCAAGAAGAAGCCATCAGTGACAAAAGGAAACAATGAGCCAAGAATAGTTGACAGGACTTGCCATACTTGCAATTGAGCAAATCGCCTTTTAAATATTTCAAAGTTTAGTATCATGTACTATTTACAAATATTATCATGAATGTATGCTTTATATGCAATAAATACAAATTGCTAACATATTAGTGCTACAATGACTTATCATTGCATTTGGCATATCATAATATATAGGGCACATGCATACTAAGAACAGATCTTGGTATATATATGGAGGATTAAATGTTTGGCATGACACTTTTAAACATATGATGTCAATCAGTTAGTATTTCTAGATTATTATTTTTTCTTCTTAGAGGTTTACAGTGCAGACAGAAATCAAACAAAGGGAAAAAAAGAGTAAACAGTTTTTAAAAAGCAAAAAGTCATTGATCCTCAAATTTCTCTTGGTAAACTCGTTATATGAAGACTTTATAAATTTTTAGTTCCTATTGTGACCTTGAGAATCAGGAAGACGGTATATTCTTTAATATCTGGTAAAAATTAATCACTATCAAATTAGAATAAGAACAAAACAATAACAAATTATCTAACTGCAACACATAAATGTTGGGATTGATGCAGCATCAAAATTCTCAGATGCTAATTTCAGAAACTGATCTGTCACATATTTCTTTAGTTCCTGGTCAACTGACCTGCACTGCTCGAGGTATTCCTTCCATAGTTTTTCAGGTGCTGAATTAATCATTGATATTACTAGCATCTAGTTCATCTTTAACTCACTAGTGGTTATCAAACAACTTGAATAAGTACAAAGACACGGATTTATTTGCATGGAATTTTGGAATGTGCTAATCATAAGGGTGTCCAAAGTTTTTTGTTTTTTTTAAAAAAAGAGATTGATATATGTTATTATTTATGGCATTGGGAATGAAACCAAATGACCAAGCTGCATGCAAAAGGAGATACACAAAGTCATTTCCACCATAAAATACAAACAAGTAAATTGATCTTGCGTGTTTTTGATTTAATTTTTTTTTTTTTAAATGAGAATATAAATTTTAGAAATGATGACCAATATATGTTATTATTTATGGCATTGGGAATGAAACCAAATGACCAAGCTGCATGCAAAAGGAGATACACAAAGTCATTTCCACCATAAAATACAAACAAGTAAATTGATCTTGTGTGTTTTTGATTTAATTTTTTTTTTTTTAAAATGAGAATATAAATTTTAGAAATGATGACCAACAGTTTGAACTGTTCACAGCATGGTTTATTCTTTACCAATCCGTCAGTGTGGGGTTTCCTCCAGTCCAAACTAGTTGACTGATTTAGTAACTTGCTAGCAAACAATTAAAAATGTCATCCTTCCCAGAATTGATGCACACAAAAGAAAAACCTAATTGCAGAAAATAGGAAAGTTTCTATTCCTTGTATATGCTGATCATTTAGGCAAAAAGTTTCCTATTGTTCTTTATAATAAACTGAAATGAACTTTCATGGTTTACAGAATTATTCATAATGGTTGTTTTGATATTTTTCTATCATTCAAGGTTTTTGATAACAGAATTATTTGAAAATTGGTGAGGAGAATGTTGTCTACTAACTATTATTAGAAATCTGAATATTTGGTTAATTAAAAATCTACTGATCAAAAAGGTGTCAACATCAGGCAGCCATTTGTCACACATTCTAGGGACATTCAAATGAAACCTAGCTTGGGAGGGATCACTAAATCATATCTGGCCAGGTTTCTTGATACCACTAGTGGTTAGAAAAACAACTTCTATGTAAAAGCTGCAAGCCAATCTTTCTAAATACTTCCAATTCACCAGTTTAATTCTTATCCAGCAGAACAGATCTATGAATTTGAATGTTAGATTTTTGAAGTTCTGATAAATATTGCTAAATCTTGTGACCTTTCTTTTAAAAAAATTGGCCAGGTCTCTCGATTACCACAAATATAACTGTTTCAATGGAAATAAAGCAGCAAATCTGTTACTTGGATTTTGATAGGATCTGGACAACCCAATCAATGAAGACCTGTGAGAGGGCTGTTTCACAGTGCATAGGTATGCCAATATGCCACACTAGCAGAAAGGCAGACATCTTTCTGGCTGTTGCAGGTCACTATCATCATTCAACCATTGTCACCAATGTGAAGTTCTGGGAGGACAATGTGTTTTTGCAGAACTTGAACCTCTGCCAAGTTAAGAATACCACTCTGCAGAAAAGATTTTCTTCACCAAAAAGTTGCCCCTCTACCAAAAAAGAAGAAACCAACAAACCAACCATCGAAACTGGAGATATTTTCGCTTACATTTACATCAGATATTTCATGTCTTTGTTTATTTTTATTTTCAGTTAACTGTAAATTTGTTATGGTTTGAAAAAAAAAAAAAAAAAAAACAACAAAAACTTAGGATATCCTCTTTTGTTCCGAATAAAGTAAATCTGCTAAAACGAATTTTAGTAAGTAATTTATTCTGTAAACTGTTATAAGGGATATATAAAAAAGCATTTTATTTTGACACTGTATAAAATCAAATTAGCAAGGCAGAAATTAAGATCTAGTTGTTAAAATTTTGCCAAGGTAATAAAATTTACCCAAAGAGAATTTGAATTTCACCTGTTACATTAAATACAGTAACCAAATGCAAATCTTTATACTGAAAATTCATTTCTGAAACATTTTGTGTTTGCTTTTAATTTAGTAAGGTAAAGGATGTTACACACTCTAAATAAAGTGCCATTATCAGTTCAAAGTTAGGCACTGACTAAAAAAACCTGTCTGCCACACAAACATAAGAACCTGTAATTATATACATAAGAAATTGTGTAATAAATAAATCATGGGCTACTATACTATATTTATTAGCTTGCTGGAAATTCATGACAATTAAATCTTAATAAGTTAAATGATTTTACAACACATGATTAGGAATAGTTTTATGCCCTCAAGAGGTTACAAACACCTGTTCTGTTCCCATAAGTCTTCCACAGAATCCTACACTAATAGAATCCCATCCCTGCTTTTAAGAAACCCCAGGCATCAGCTGCATCCCCCTCTAATGAGCAAATGTTTTTGAGTTGTTCTGGAAATTATTATTACTTCTTTTTGTAAGACCAATCTGATTACTGCTTTTCATAGAGCATTCAATTATTGACACCCTTCCGATTAGAATGAAATGGAAGGAAACTGGCTAGGTCAGACCCTCAAGTGCTGGGTTGATTTAGCTACCCTTGTTACTGCTACTGACACCTCAAACACAAACCAGTGGCTGCTTTCCAATAAATCCAGTCTGACAATCTTCTGAAAGCTGCTAGTTGCTTGCACGTCACTTCATTTTTTGGGAAAGAATGAAACCACTGTTCATATTTATCAGGGTCAGCTGGCCCAATGCAACAAAAGAAATGTCAATATTTAGAACCAGTATTGAATTTTAATTAATGAAATGCAATTACTGTGTTAATCAGAAATGTTAATTGGTTGTAGTTTGTATGTTAAAATAATGCATTTATTGATATTTTCAATATGTATTGTGCATTATATATCAATGTCTTAAACATTGACTGACATGAGTTAAATGCTAATATATAATGTAAACAGAAAAAAACTTCAATACTTACAGACTTACAGGTAAAGAATTTAATATTAGCAATCACCTTAAAAATTAATTCTGAAACGTTAACAATTACGAATGTGTGAATTTTTAAAATTTCCTCTACAAAAAAAAGAGAAAAAAAATCTTAGTAAATAAAAATATCTAAGGCACTTGTATTTTTTTTAAATCTTGGAGAAAACATTAATTGAAATTTACACTAATAAATGAGATTTATCTGAGCTTTGCTTATTAAGAGAGATTATTTAGAGCGTGTTTAATTTTATTTTCAGACAAAACATTTTGTCTTAGAAATAAAACTAGATAAAGAGGGTTGATTTATGTATGTTGAAGATAAACATTTTTCTTTCTTCCTTTTTTATAGCCAGTTTGAATTTCTTATTTTGCTAATTTGTTGTTTTTCTTTTGCTCCTAAGATTAATGATATTTATGAAATCAGTGTTTGCCTAAAAGTTACCCTAAACAGAAAAATATCCAATGGATAAAAAATCTATTGTAAATCACAACGTTTTTATGTTGTCTAAAACTTTGCAACTTTCTTAAAACCTTTTTGTCTCATTTAATTTTCACAATGAGAGGTATATAATCTTCTGTTATCTTTGAATGGGGTACTAGTTAAACAAAAAGCTACAGTGTCTGGTATAAGCCTATGCAAATAGATAAGGATAGAGACTGGTTGACAAACAGTAGCACTTGTGGAAGGGAAAGTTTAACATTTTATTTCACTAGCATCTTGATTTGATACCTAAACATTCAGAAGCAATCAGCAATGACTGATCACAAGTTTTCATATCAATGCATCGTGGGAATGTTTTCTTAAGTATCAGCAAATAGAAACCAGATTCAGATTTTACATACAGTCAATCTAATCATTGTATTTCAGATTCTATCCATTCATAATTTAAACTACGTACTCTATGCTTTTGTCATTGTAGAAAAAAAATTCAATTTGCTGAAAATAGAAAAGATATTAAGTATAAATACTTAAAAAATGTAAATTAACTTTTTATCTAGAATAACATTTATATTCTTTCTTTTAAAGACAAACTGTCCAAAATACTAGAGTCAGAATTCTAATAAGTCTGTTTTAAAGAAAAAAATTAAAATTAAAACAAAGCTAAGTAAATTCATTGCCTTTTCACAAACCTAGCATTAATATTATTCACTTTTAAAAAATACATTAAACACAAGTACATAACAGAATTTTTCTTTCTTTTCCTTAAAACAAGAAAGTATAAAATTTTGGAAAATGTTGCAAGGTAAAAGCTTTAATGCAATAAATTAATCTGTTAAAAGCTTTAACCTTGAGAAGGAAATTCACTATAAAAAGTAAAATAAGACATTCATTTCAAAGTGGTTTAATCATATCCATCTTTTAGATGATGCTTTAGGTCCAAAATTCAAGGATTACTTTTAACATTGAGATATTTTCCACCATAGCACTTTTTTTTTTTTTTTTTTTTAATTCTTGATAAAATTAATGTATCCTCAGCAATGTAAGAAAATCTTTAATCTAAAATGACTAAACTTCAAAAGTTGTGAAGTAGTGCATGTAAACCAACCTGTAACTTAAAAAAAATTTTTTTTTTTTAACTTACAAATCTCAGTAATGGATACATTTGTGCATTTGGGGCTCTAAGTGTAGATGAGGACACCTTAACAAACATAAACATTGCTTCAGTTCCCCAATAAATATTCAGAAAAAGGGGCATCTGACCAGTACATAAGGTGTTCTACAATTATTCCAATGTTTTGTGGATAGTAGAATATAAAAACAAGCAGTTTGGACATTAAAGAATGCAAATAACAGATGTAAGGTGATGATATAAGTTCAATCAAGAACCAACATGAGGTATTAAACATTTTCTGATCTAATGTACTTTCGTCACTGCAATAAACCTCGTGTTGGATTCACATTTCTGCCATGCATTGCAACAATGTTGCTCAAACAACACGGAAATGTGTTGCATAAAAAACTGAATAAATTACTGTTTTACTCTATTTTCTACCCATCCCCACCCTACCCTGTAAATTTAGCTTTGTCCTTTAGTCACTTCTGCATAAGTTGGTCTCATTTTTAGGATTCCAGGCAGAAATGTAGTTTTAATGCATAATCTGATTTCATGGCAGACAAATGATTAATAATTTTTTTTCACAAAGTATACTTTACAGCACGTAAGTTACCTTGAGAAAATTTCTAATGTGTTAAACAAATGGAGCACTACGTGGCAAATAAACTTTGATATATCAATGGGTCATGTTAACCACTGTTACAGCTATGATCTTATTAACAAAAGTAATTATGAACAAGTTTTGGAGTATATATCCATTAAAACCTGAAATGTGATAAGCAGTGTAGTCAGGTGATAGGCAAGGCTATGCTTCCGCTTACAGTGAATATACCACTTGTATGCATAAGAGAAATCTTAAATAAAAGTTTGTGTTTTTTCTTGAGCGTTTGTTAGACCTTATCTAGAGTATGCAGCTCATCACTAGTCTCCTTATTATAAGTATTACAATCTGAAAAGGATGCAAAGCACTTTAATGAAATGATTTGGTGAATAAAGAGTTTTAGTGAATGACTAGCTAACTTTAGTTTGGCATATCAAAGATTATCAGGTGATCTAACTGAAATATTTTAGAGTTTAGAAATAGAGAACAGGTGAATATTTTTTTTATTTTCAGTGCAGTTATTCAGCATAACACAATCAATAGATTAAAAATCGATAGTCTGAAAGCTTTATACAGTGGAAGCTGTAAGGTTTCCTGTACCTTTGAATATACACATGTATAACTATGGCAACAAAAAGGTCTTGTTTATAAAATAGTAGAACATGTTTTGTGAATACAGATTCTTTAAAAATTCAAATAATTCCAAAATTTGTTTAAAGATGAAAAAAAAAACCACTTTTTCCATATGCTATAATTTCAGATCTTAAAAATAAAATTTACATAAAATTTTTCTCAAAATACAATCATTTAATACAAGTGAAAGAAAGACAGTTTGTTCCATTGTTGGTCAAAAATACAAATAGGCATCTTTGCAGTTAATACTAAGAAACGCTACTGTCAAATGATTTTCAAGATGAAAATTTACTTTGTTGTTATCCAACTTAATACCTGATGACAAACTATTTAGCATTAACAGGCCTTGTGTATTTGCCATTCTGCACTGTTCTTATTTAAAAAAGCACCATCATCAAGATGGTAAATTGTATATGCAAGTAATTAAAACAAACAGTGAAACCATCTGTGCTTCATACTTCTTCTTAGAATCTACTTCAAATAATTCAGAGTTAATCGTATTTCAGATTTTCAGGTAAACTCACTGCATTAGCCTATTTGAACAACAAAAAAAAATAAACGAATGTTTGCAACCAATAAACTCTCAAACAAACCAGACACCTTCTATCTGAGCAGATAAGGAAGACTACAGAAGCTCCAAACCAAGAGTGTCACTGTCAAGATTTGTGCCAAAATATATCAATCAGCATATATGAGCTTAAAAATTTCCAAAACAATAATTTAGAATTACATTAGTTTAAAGCAGTAGTAAATGGTTCGTTGCATTCACATTCCACTGTATAATGTTCATGATATTAAATATGGAGATGAAGTCTGTTGGCTTTTCCTAACCTCCAGAAAATAAGTACTGGTGCCAGCCTTTATCAACAATCCCTCCCTGACTCCTCATACCACGTATAGGCAGAAATAAGTAGTTGTAATGTTACATGGGTCATCCTATTACTTACTCAACAAACTTGGAAAGAGTCGGGCAGATGGATTCAGGCAAACCAATTTTTGCTACACATCCCCACAGTCTTGCATATCTTCCTTCAATGACTACAGCATTAGTGGCTTCTGTTTGGAAAGCTAGAGACACTGCTGCAAAGAATCACTTCATAGATGAGGTCATTGATCCAGTGACCTCATCAATACCTGTTGTATTAGGTTGTTACAAAAGTTTTGTTGGTTTTTATATTATAGGTTCAGGCTGAAATTTTCAAGAAAAAAATACCGACCCAGAAACCAAAAAAATATGGTATTCACACATTCTATTAGGACATTACAAACATTTGGTCGGTTTTTATGTTAATTTGGGGATCATTTTTTGCATGCTTGTGAAGGTGTATGTAAGTTATATCATTTAATAGTGTGTGCTTTGGCATTCATTACGCAAAACCTAACTTTTGAAAAATCATAAAATGGATATTTGTTCCAGAGAGCTGAGTGAAACATGGATAGAAAAGTTTTTTGTGCCATTTTGCTTCACAAATTCAAACTAGGCCATAAAGCAAGTGAGGAAACTCGTAACATTAAGCAAGCATGGGGCGAGGACAGAGCAAATGAGTTCAATCAAGAGATGCGAGCCTTGAAGATAAGGAACATAGCAGACATACTTCCAACTGTGATGATGACCATCTGAAAGAATCGACAAGGTGAAAAAGCTTGACAAGTGGGTGCCACACGAATTGAAGGAACAACAACAAAATCATCTGGTGGACTGCAACTGGTGTCATCCACTATAACTTTTTGCAACCTGGCAAAACCAACGCAGCTGAAAGGTACTGTCTTTAATTTACATTGTTCATCAGAAACTCTTCCAATAGCTGGCAATGGAAATTCGATCCTGCTCCACAACAATGCATGTCCTCATGTTGCAAAATTGACTCTTCAGAAACCGAACACGTTAGGGTACAAAGTTCTCCCTCAACCAGCCTATTCACCAGACCTTTCTCCCACAGACTACCACCTTTTCAAACACCTCGATAGCTTCCTCTATATGAAATCCTTCTCCAACCAAGCAGCAGTTGAAACTGCCTTCCAACAGTTTATCAACTCCAGAAATCCAGATTTTTTTCAAAAATGGCATAAATGTGTTTGTAACTTGTTGGCAGAAGTGTATCGGTTGTAATGGAACTTACTTTGATTAATAAACTTCACGTTCAGCAATGATATTAAGTCTCATTGTTGCTGTAAAAAAAACCGACAAACTTTTGTAACAACCTAACTTCTCTCACACATGGAGATAACAAGCTTAATTAATTTTCTTTTATGAATTCAATTGATGGTTAAAACACTGTAGATCCTATAAATGCATCTCAACAACTCACAACTATTTGGCTTTTTGTTTAAATGAAACTTATACTTTAAGGAATATGAGCTATTGCCATTACAAGTAAAATAAACTTGATTATTTTGTTTAGTTTTGTAGTACCTAAAACAAAACACCTCTGGTATCTGGTTCCATGATAAGACACTTGTATGAATTATAACATTTGCTTACTTGCAGTTTGACAAAATAAAATTCACTTTTACATAAAAGTGAATTTTGTAGTTTTAGTTAATTATGATCATATTGGCAATCTCATTAAATTTAGTAGTGATAAAAACAAAAAATTTACAAGCAAATTATCACATTTTCATGAGTTATAATTCTATCTTCATTCTTATAAAAGATAAATGCCATTATAAGCATCTATTTACAAATTTACAGTTAATTAATATGCTATATATGTAGTTCAGTGTGTTTGCATACATAATGATAATTAAAGCAAATGCCATAATATCTTAAAACCTATTCATAACCTTTTAAATTAACAAGTGATAGATAACCTAACTGTTCTACTAGGAAATTTACTAAGAAACTTTTTTTTGTAAATATAAATAGTTTACAATAAAAAGCATAAAAAACGTTACATATTTCTACAAGATGCGATGGCCAAGCAGATCATGACAAAAAGAGAATCCATGTTGTTGTTTTTTTAAGTATAATAATCAGAAATACATCCTCTTGCTGATGCTGGATATGCAAGATACCAGAAGTAAACTTTTAGCCAAGTGCAGAAGCAACACTATTCAATGGTAGAAACATTCAAAATGGATAACTATAACACATCAATGCATTTCTCAATGCTAATTCAACAACAAAAAACCATAAGACTAGTGGGAAATTACTTATCTTTTTTTGTCAAGAATTTGTTTTGAACCATCATTATTTATGAACCAGACTTTCAATCTTTGCCAGCATAGAGAACCGCTAACACACGAATTTATCTACTTCCAATTATAGGTCACCCTTCCATGCTGAGTAGCAATATGGGATATGGCGTTATCATAATCCATTCTGATGAGAGAGAGCAAGTTGCAGTAAACTAATTTTTATTCCATGAGAAATACCAACTGTTATTTAGGCTGCATTATCTGCAATGACAAACTATCCAGTTATCCATAATATAGTTTAAGATTCTTGCATTATATTTCTAACTGCACAAAATAAAGATTCATTAGACTATATTTTCCACAAATTTGGTTTAAAATTTTGCCAAGTGATTTTCTTTAACTGTATAGTTGAGTGTAATAAATTCAGTTAATTAAGCTATCCACCCTCTGACAGTACTTAAGTAAAATTCTTATCAAATTTCCAATTCCAGATTGAAAGTTCTTGTTTTTTTTCTTTAATCAGCAAGCAGATACAGTGAGACAGATATGTGGAGTTATAAAACACAACAGACAAAGACAGATGTCAGGGTGCACTTGTGTGCTATGGTGATATATAACCTTCTAGGTACCCAAGGTTTCCTGCTTTAACGTAACACCTGTCAGCCACAGAAGAGCTTGAGTTTCTTGGTGCCCAACCAAAAAATAGCCTTGAGCAGAGTAATAAGAGTATGAAAACTAAATGCAACATAACAAACAAATTAATAGACATTCATTAAATACATTACATCTATAACCATTATACACGAAATCACCCCGCAAAAAAGAAACAGAACAAGGAAAAATAAACTCTTTTACCATTGCAAATCATTAACAGTATCATGAAGATATACTGATTAAAGGGCTAATAAATATATCAAAACTAAACTATTTCACAATTTATTTTTCAAACTTGAATAGGAAAGAGTTTATATCATAAAGTTATTTTCTTGATATTTAAAATGTCTATTTTCTTTCATCTTTAGATTACTACAATAATTACAAGTGGCAACAACAAAAAAATTCTCTTGAGATTATGGGATAGTAAACTTCTATTTCTTTTTGTTTTATTTTACTATTATCAAATGCAAAAAAAAGTTACCATTCACAAATAAAATCAGTCATCACTTTGTAAAGTCTAACATGGTCTGAAAATCAGTCAATCATTCAATCCGATTTTGCAGATCCTGGGTTATATAAAGCAATACAGTTGTCCCCCGGTATTCGCAGGGGTTACGTTCCTAGAGCAGCTGTGAAGAGTGAAAAACCACGAATATTGGATGTGGTCCGTAAAAATGCCTATAAATGCCTATAAACGTCAAAATATAACGTAAAATATAATAAAAAATATAAGTAAATATATAATAATAATTTAATAAAAAATACAACACTCAGAGAAACACTCGAGATAGCTACACGCGGTAAACTGGGATGATGCGGGGATGCTGGGCTGCATCTGCCTGAGACAGCGCCTCGTGGGCAGCAGCCAATCAGCAGCAAGGAGAAATGAATGACGCTCTCGGATTGGCTACTTTCAAACCTCCAGCCAAGAGCATTATTTTATATTGATATTTTGCTGAATTTACGTTAGTATTTATATTACAAAATTAGTAAATTATATTGTTATTAATAATTTAGCATTAAAAAGCGTGAAAAAATATACATTGCCACGAAAAAAGCCATTAAAAATCGCAGAAGATATTTGTGATTCTGCAAATATGCGGGGGTTTCCACGAACAATTATTAGTTAGGTTCTAAGGAAAATTCCGCGAATAACCAGGGCCGCGAATGCCCAACCACGATTACGCGGGGGGTGACTGTACTGTAAACTACTAAGCTCAAGCGGGCATAAATGTCAATAAATATTTTGTATGTTAATGAAGGTAACATACAGGCACTAATTACTGAAGTTTCTAGGGAGTGATCACAATGAGCACATGACATTTATAAGTCTTTCAATTCGGTGATTTATGCTTTGTAGCCAAAACTGACTTCATATCAGTTTCACAGTTTTTTGTCCTGGTACTTTCCTCTAAAAAGGTGGCTATACTACGGTAAAAAAAATATTTAACCCTCCATATACCATATCAGACTGTACACTACCTGAAATAAATTTGCACTCTAGTATAGAAGCACTAAAATTTGTGTTAAACAAGCTCTATATTTGGTCAAATAGTCAATGCAAAACAAGTAGAGTTGGAATGATACACGAATTTGTCATTACAAAGTGTTATATTAACGAGGAAGATATTGTGTCACAACCCCTTTGGCTCAACCTTTGCTGGATAATACAGATTTGAAAGGTGATGATTGAAATGCACTCCAAGTGGTATATGTCATATTTGAAAATAAGGTACATTACACTAAATGCCCACTCAGGGACAAAAATCAACAGAAAAAATAAAATAATTTTCTGCGAAGCTTGTTATAGCTAACATATTTAACATTTTAATAGGCCAGTTGCAGTACTATAACAAGAGAGAATTGGAATGATTGGCAATTTCAAAAAATCAAATATATTTCAGATTAATTTTCATCAACTTTAAAAAATGCATATTTTATATACCAAATATGGTTGATCTTTTGAAAGACAAATACAGATAGTTTAATATACATACTACTAAAATTTTGCAAAGATCAAATGATTACACTGGTCAACAAGTATTTTTCATCAAGCATATGTCAAGGTGTACTTAGTGTAGTTTTTAATGCTGATTTCAAATATACAATTAGTTTTTTGACATCACATACAGTTTTAAAGATGAGAAAGTTTTTTGGTTTTAGCTCATGCATTTTATAGAAATTCCAATTAATGACGTGTATGCATGTATTTCATTTACATCATGGAAACATACCTTTAAAATAAACTACATTATTCATTGCTGCATAGTTCAGATGCAATATTTCATCATCTTAAATTAACCAATCAAGTTTTGTCTGATGAAATAAGTATTTCAAAATCTCAAAATGTCCAGTCATAATTGGTCTGATGTTAATGGGAATGCAGGCAGGTTTCACAAAATACTGTTGTTTCTTGTGTCTATGGGATAGTCGGGCAACTGACAGACATTATTCAGAATCAAACTGGCAGACAAGAACATCATACCAGCCAGGACTGTCTAGCATCAAGAATACACCTCTTGTAGATCCATGTAATGTCCTATTGCCTCCTTTGCACATAAAGCTTGGACTGATGAAACAGTTTGTAAAGACACTAGGGAAGAGAAATGCCAGAGGGTTTTAGTATATTGTAGAAAAGTTTCCCAAAATCACACAGGCGAACTTGAAAGAGGGTATCTTTGTCGGACCCCAAATTAGAGTACTCAAAGATGTCAACTTCAAGACAACACTGGATGAACTGGAAGTGCCTGCCTGGAATGCTTTCAATTGGATCTGTGAGAATTTCTTGGGCAACAAGAAGGCAATGGACTACAAGGATGGCATCAAGAATCTTCTGAAATGTTACTCAGCAATGGGTTGTTGCATGTCACTGAAAGTTCACTTCTTGGACTCCCATCTGGATTTCTTCGCAGATAACCTTGGAGCAGTGTCTGATGAACATGGTGAAAGATTTCACCAGGACATTAGTGCTATGGAGAAATGGTACCAAGACTTCTGGAATGACAGTATTCTGCTGGCTGACTACTGCTGGACACTTTACCGTGATCAACCAGATCAGGAACACCGCAGGAAATCCAAATCACAATGTTTCTAACTCTGTTGTTCTAACTTTGTCTGTTTTGTCTGACCCATTTTTTGTGTATTCACTCTTTGTAGAATGATAGTGATGATTTTTAACTCAATAAACTCATTTACTTTCTAAAAATAATATGTTCTTATTTATTGTTAATGATTTCATATATACAAATATGTAAATATTTGCATGTATCTACTGAAAAACTGATATGTGCTACATACAAATGGAGTGAAATTTTGAAATCAGCATGAAAAATTAGTCTACAAAAGTTGGTTTGCATTCATAATGAGTATAATACATTTAATTTTGTTGACTAGTGTTATCAAAACACCAGGAACATTACATGTAATATTTAGTAAAATTTACTTTTGGTCCCTAAGCCTAACCTCATTCTTTTGGACTCACAGCATGACAGATGCAAAATACAGCCCCTTAATTTTCACATAAATGCCAATATGCTTAATGTGCTGCATGTATGTGAATGTATTTCTGCAAGGGTGTAATTAAAAATCACAAATGAATGAGTAGACGCTGATCAAACTTGGTTTCTCATAACAGGTAGGATACTAAATATGACTAATTTAGAAACATTTGCTCAGAATGGTTCCTGTCAAAGTTTCTGAGTAACCAAAAACATTTTGCATTTATATTTATGACTGAATTAGTAGACAGGTTCATCTGTACAACTTCAATTACCTTAAAAAACCAATAAATTAAAGGACATTAGAGATTAAGTAGAGACTCTCATCATTTTAATAGTTTTCAATCTTTTATTGAAACTCTGGAGCAGCAACAGACAGTTTTCACAATCAGAATTTACATCCTTGTCGGTCAACAGCAGATGGAGACTATCTTAGTTTAACATGGTATGCTCAAAACACATGCTGAAAATACAATTTAAAAAAATAACTTTAAGAAAACCAGCCAGAAACTTACAGTATTAAATGCATAGGAAAATTTGTGATAATAATGTAAAATGTGCATCACATGGCCTAGAAGGACTTCAAGGCACACACTTGCTTAACTCTAAAAACTGGATGATATTTCAAACAGCATCAGCTATAAGAATGGTTGGAGAAAATGATTAAATGCGAAGAAACTATTTCGAATTTTTGATTGTTTTCAGGATGGCAATCATAGACAAGTGAACTAAAGCAGTAAAATAGTCTAATAGAACAATTAATAATTTTAAAAAAAATTTTTTTGTAAATCTAAAAGCAAATCTGAACAACATGGTCATTTCAATGTAAGCTTTTATGGGAACTGTATCTAAAATTGCAATTTTATTGGATGAGTGTCATTACCTTTTTCTGCAATAAACTAAGACATTGTAAGAACAATTATTATTGTAGAGTAGTGTATAATTTATTAGTGAAAAGAATTATAGAAGGAATCATTAAAGACAAATTGCAGTCTTACTATTTACCCATGTTAATTTGTCAAAATTTGTGAAAAGCACGTCAATTTGTATTAAGAGAGGGATTCTAACAAGAATAGAGATAACTAAGATTAGCTGATGATAACAGAAAATTCATGTTCTACTACTGTAGTCTGTTCACTTTTAGTTTAGTCATCTGCTTATAGCACTAGAGTGAAATTATTTGTACATAGAAGATTAGAGATATCCATTGATAAATAAATACCAGTTCTGTCTTTTGACATCTCAGATTGCAACCTATATCATAACACTTTCTTCTATAATTGAATGTGGGCTAAAGACAGTAACCATTATTATGATACTAAATTGGCAGATTTGGATCTGGAGGCTTATTGACAAAAATCATGCAGACAACAATGCATTTCAGCTACTAACAAATATAACAAAATGATAAGAATTAATTAATTGCAATATTTAGCATTAAATTTTTTTTAAACTTCACTTCCATTATATAAGTCCTTATATTCCAAAAGTGGACAAACTATCATGCAAGCACAGAAAGCTCATTAACAAAAAAGATACTGAATTATTAAGAGAGTTCTGCAGTTTCTAGGTCTTAAGCATTTATAACAATGCAGATGCAAAAAAACATTAAATTTATCTAGTTTTGATTTTACATGTTCAAGGGGAGACCTAAGGAAGGTTTTCAGATTAATTAACGATCCATTGTGTGGGGGCATGTACACATTTTTTGGTTATCTATAGTTATTAATACTAGAGAGAAATAATTACAAGTTGGCTTAGGTTTTGGCATGGCACAGTATTAGAAAACATTATTTCAGCAATAGAATTATCAATGAATTAAATGAATTATCAGCAGACATAACTAGTTAATAGTGGTAATAAATGTTAACATAAATACAAATTTGAGATACCAAAACAGTAGTATTAAAACAATTTCAGAAAACCCCCACTAAATACAGAATATTCAAACTAAACCTTAGTTCAGTTGAAGATAAACTAAGCTATAGTTTGAAATACAAGGTCTGTCCAAAAAGAAACCGAACTTTTTAAAAAAAAAACAAATTTATTGCTTTACGTACAATTTAATCAGACTTGTCTCCTTCAAAATAGTTCCCTCCACTGTTGATACATCGCTCCCAACTTTTTTTCCAGTTTTGGAACGTGTCCTGGAACACGTTTTCAGGGATAGTGCGCAGTTCTCGTAGCGAATTTTTTTCGATCTCTTCTATCATCTGAAATCAGTGACTTTTCAGGGTGGATTTCAATTTTTGGGAACAAAAGTCTGCAGAGACCAAATCCAGAGAGTAGAGCAGCTGGGGGACGAGAGCCATCAGATAAGGTGTGATTCGTGAGCAGGTGCGTTGTCATGGTGCAGCATCCGGGTTTTGTTTTTCCATGCCTCAGGCCGCCTCCTTTGCACTGCCTCTCTCAACCGCCTCAGGACATCCAAAACTCTTTACTGATCACCTGACCACATGGAACAAACTCATGATGAACGACATCCTTCCAATCAAGAAAGACGATCAACATCACTTTCACATTTGAGTGACTCTGACATGCTTTTTTTGGTCGGAGCGATGATGATCCAACCCACTGCAACGACTGCCTTTTTGTTTTGACATTGTAGCCATACACCCATGTTTTGTCACCTGTTATGACACTTTTCAGAAAGCTTTCATCAGCATTTGAACGATCAAAGAGCTCCTGACTGACTGTGACTCGATTCTCTTTTTGTTCATCTGTCAGCAGACACGGCATAAATTTTGCAGCTACAAAATGCATGTTCTATTTTTATTTTCAAATCATGTGGCATGAACTTTTACAAATGCCTATTTCTTCGGAAACTTCACGGACAGTCAGGCGACCATTTCCACGGATCACAGCACGCACTTTCTCAATGTGATCATTGTCCGTTGTCATGGAAGGTTGTCCAGATTTGGGATTGTCTTTGGTGGATGTTTTTCCCAATTTGAAATGCTGGTACCACTCATGACATTGCGTACGGCTCAAACAATCCTCCCCATAGGCCTGTTGCAACATTAGAGAAGTCTCTGTAGAAGTTTTTCCCAATATGAAACAGAATTTCACACAAACACGTTGCTCTTCAAGATCCTTCATTGTTCAACTTGCGACAAATCGCCAAGTGCTCTAAGCATAAGTTCCCTCTAGCACGTGTAGATTGATGACTAACTAACATGGCATGATGTGGCTATTATTAGGCTGAAGGTCAAGGTCACCAATACACAGCACTGCAGTTGCGAGCATGCTGCGCCAGATGGTTGGCATGCTGTTTTAAAAGTTCGGTTTCTTTTTGGACAGACCTCATATTTTGCTTATCTAATGGTACTAGATTTTAAAATTAATATAATGTCAACAAATAGTTTTCTTACCTCTGGGGTCCCATGTATAAACTATGATGGCTTCCTGCCTCTTTGTAACCATACAACCAAACCAAACCAAATCAATCAAATAGAGCTAACACCACAAACCTCTTTGGTAACTTCATACATGAAGTGTTAATTACATTTCACAAAATTACCATATTGATGCTCAAAACTAAAGTCATAAATGGACTCTGGCAAGTAATAAAATGAAGAACTAGAGTCACAAAGTCAGACATTCCTTGTACAGCAGCTTTACCTCCATGTGTAACTGTTTATTTTACAAGCATTGTATATGTACATAAACAATAACAAATCAACCAACAATCTAATTTTTTATTGCATGAAAATAGTTGGTATTCTAGAAACAACAACAACAACAAAAACCTACTAGAATATAAACCATTTTGTTTGTTTTGTAAGAAATTTCATTACTCAACTGATTTAAGATATCAGGATGGAACCCACTTACAAATGCTGATCTTGAATTGTACTGGTAATTCTGAAGCTGTTTTATGGCTTGGAAAATTTCTCCACTGAATATTTTATTATATCCTTAAAGAAAGATCTTTATTGTTAGTTAAAATGTGTGTTAAATCTTCCACATGAGAATGAAAAACTCTGCAAATGGAGGCATTTGTACTGCTACTTTTTTTTGAAAATGTCAATGCAATATAAGTGCTATTAGAACCTTGAAAACAAATCCAGTTATAATATAAGTAATGATTCAGAAAGCAGCAGCTTCATCTTAAGGACCCAACAATAATGTGGCAGTTCCACCCCTCAAAATGTTTGTGCAATCTCCTCAAATTTTATCCTGAATTTCAACTCTGTCTTGATGGGGTTTTCAACATGCTTTGGCAATTTCAGTTCAAAGAAAAAAATAATTCGTGTGTCAAGTTTAGAAACATGAGGTTACAGATTATTAGAGAATTCACTGTTACTATGTGTGAGAGAAAGAAAGATGGACTATTTGTTATTCACAGAAATAAGAGAGATTTCTTTCACAGTACAACATTAACAAGTAGGGGAAACAAAACAGCAACAAAAGAAACCTTCTACCAATAAATAAGATACTGATATCTCAATTGATAATTTAATTTTTCATCTCATTAGCTGCACTTATGCAACAATAGTTAAAATTCAAAAAAAGATAAGACAGATGAGGATTTTTTTAAAAATATGTGTACAAAGCTTAAGTTATGATTAAAAAAATAAACAAAAACAAAAAGAGAAACAGTTATTTTCACAAACCATCCCTGTACACTATGCAGGCTTTGTTAGTTGTTTTGGCCATTTCTGATAGCAAAGAAGATAATACTCCCACGTCTATCAGTTGATTACTCTTAGATCAATGTGCCTTTTACTTGGCACATAACCATGACAGGTTCCAGACAACACTGTTTTGATTCACAGCCTGTGCTTTGGTATGAAGCAAGTTTTATTCATCTGAAAGGTTACATCACAAAGCCTTTTTAGTAAAACAGGAAAGAGAAAAAGAGATTAAAGGATAAAAGTACGGAAAGGGAAAAGTAAACAAAAGATTCAAACATAAGCTAAGTATATTACTCTACCACTTAATAAAAACCTACTACTTAAAGAGATATTTTATTAATTGCAATTTTAAAATTTTTTAAAACTTTATATAACAGTATACACAAACAGAAATCTGTTATGAAAAGCCTGCCAATCTCTTATTGAAATGAGTTTCATTGTAAATCATTTTCCAAAACCTAGTATAGGGTGTTACAAAAGTCTCTTGACCCTCCACTTTTTTTCCACTTATCTTATTTTTTTTATTTCTTATTCATATGCATTTTTAATGTCAAGAATGAGTAACCAAAGTTTGTTCATGATAGAAGAACATTTAGTAATAAGCGTTTGCATGCACAAGTGAAAACAAAGCAAGAAGAAGCATGAAGAATTTGTGTGATGACTTTCAAGCATGATTTGACAAAGATCCTCCATCAAAAAAGAGTTCTTGCATGGGAGTTGTTGTTGTTTCATACAGGATGCACTAAAGATGTCCCTTAAAATGGAAGATCTCACACGTGACAAAAGAGAAGTGTGAAAAGTTGTTACTTTGTGGAATGCTCCCCAAAGTTGTCTTAGCATAAGCAGTTGTCAGAGCTTGGTGTGCTACTAGCAAATGAAAAAGAATCTGCAACTGCATAAGCAGTTGCTTGAAACAGTCTCAACCATGCCATCACTTGGAAAAGCATTTTTCCCTGATGAGTATGCTATTTATCACAGCAGCCAGTCAAGAAATGTGATATTTTTGTCAAAGAAAAACCTTACTTCTTTGATTCATTAGAGCACAATTCCTTCCAAACATCATGGTCTAGCCAAACATGAGCAGAGAGCACTTAAATGGGCCTTGTTTCTTAATTAAATCAGTAAATTAACACAGTTACCTACAGATGCTGAATTATTCCCAAATTTGATATGTTTGGTATTCATTAACACTTTTGTTCCAGAAGAATGAGGCACTGGTCCATTACGTTTTAGTTGTTCATGAATACCTTAATGACTCTTTTCCAGACTGTTATATTGGCAAACAATCAGCAAGTTTGCTAGCTACTCTGGCCTGGCCACTGTAAAGCCCAGATCTTTCCACTTGTGACAATTTCCTTTGGGGATTTAATGAAGAAAATGTGGCAAAAAAGGCAATATTAATCCAGAGGAGAACTAAGGAGTGCTGTCCATGATGTGTCTTGCTTCGTTTCAGATCATAGCAAGAGTGACATGTCATAGTACCTGGTACAGCATTATTGTGTGTACAGAAAACAACGGTATTCATACTGATCCTCTTCATCTCTAAACCATCCTCACTTTCATCAGTGAGAGTTTATATACTGTCATCATATGTACATATGTCAAAATAAATGGCATACGTTATATCATTTTATTCATTCTACAAAAATTAGGTAGGATTATGGACTACAGAACACCTTGTACAATGAGACAGTTGAATAACTCATTAAGAGACTCACAGAAACACCTATGTTAAGTTTTTGTAATTTGAAATTATTTGGAATCATGCCAACATTTTTCTTTTTCCACAACCAAGGCTATTTGGTTTAGAAATCATCCATTACTAGCTGTGCTACTTGATACCATTTTATGATAACTGAACATGTTAGCACCCATACAAGTATTTCTAGATGTCAGCTGACCAAACAATTTATCAGATTTTCAAAGATTATCCATCAGAGATTCTGGAGATAAAGCCAGTTTTACATCAGCAGAACTTATGGTAGATATCTATGTTAAACCAGTGTGTCAAAATCAACAGAACTACCATCACTGACTCTTCAGAATCATATAAAGAAAATAACTTTAGCAGAAGTCCCATAGAATTAAGCTGGACATTCCCAGTAATGTTGCTGTAGCATCATACACCAGTCTCAACAACAGAGATAACCTCTCTACATTGAAGACAACCCTAGTGAAGAATTTTAGTGTCATGGTTATCTTTCCTATCCTATTTACAAGGAGCTCAGCACTTCTGACTTCTTCAATTTTTTTTAGCTAGAAAGAAACCAGAATTCTTTGAGAAAACCTGAGAGACCAGCTGGTGGGGAAAAGTAAGAAGAATCCATGCCAGGGAGGTACACCAAACCAAGCCAAATTCAGGCCCTTAATCTTAGTGCACTGGACCACCCTTCACAGCTGTTGAAAACAGGAAATATGAAAGAAATCTGAGAGAGAAAGAATTTTACTAAATGCAGATGTAAACATAATTGACTATTCTCAGTAATGAGAACACTAATAAAACAGCAAAAGATGCACCTACAAAGGCTGGGATCACTTCCAAAGTTTACATAAATATAGCATTTAGTCTACATCTATTTTGCCTTTTTATTATTAATGAATGAGTACCAGTCTACCAGTCTGGCATTAATTTAAGTGCTGCTGTTCTCACTCTTAGCACTGCTAAAGAAGATAGTCTTAATTCATGTGTGTTTGTTTTTTCTCTGATAGATAATCTAGTGTAACAAGTGCTCCTTTCGTTTAGATGAGAACTAAAATTAAAATCATTGATAAACCAATGTGTTGATGGAATAAAAAACTTTCTATACTGTAGAACTTGTGATCATGCTTCACCTGACTAAAGATATTGTTTAAATATACTATTCATTTGCTACATTTTAATGGCAAAACAGCTGTCCTGCAAAGCCAATTTTAGTTCATATAGACTGACAAGTTCTACTCTGCTACCAAAATTATACCTCTTACAGTTGCCTGTTTTTCATCCTCTGAAGGTATCAAATGAAGAGTTTTCTCTCCAATGCTTCCTTTATGATAAAAACATGCTAAAATTTGTGTACATGGCAATTCTTGGTCTATGACATATTATGAATTTAGAATTTTTATTAAGTGCAAACTGTATCAAAACTATTGATTTGGAGGCTAATCTGTTTTGACTTTGCCATGACTAGAATAAATCCATGTTGGACCAGCATCCCATGGATAAGTTATTTTGAAATTACCTATTAGGTCAATACTTTGTAAAACCAACAGCATATGCAGTCCTGTAATTAGCTGCATGGTCATTAGACAAGGTATCAATTTCCTGTCAGATTAGGAACCTTTTCCTAATCCAGTTAGCTAGTTTAATGTAGTGAAGAGATCAACCATACATGTATATACATCAATCGTTCTTTGAAAGGACCTGTCTGAAACTAGGATAAAACGAACACCACAACATTTCTAATTAAGCCCTTGCTACAAATATGATATACGCTGAATTTTAGTAAAGAAAATAAACATCTACTCCCTCCTTATTCTTTATTTAAAGTATATTTTAAAAATTTACCTTTCAATTTCAGTTTAGTTAAAGCCTTTATGGTTATGTTTTTTTATTTAAAAATTAATATAGTGTGTGTTAAATTCTTCTCATAATTTAAAAAAAATAATTGTCTCAACCTTCAAATATCACCTCAGTGTACAAATAATAATAATATTACATCTTTACTAATAATGGAATTATTTTTCAAGTTGTCATAAAGGCAGCATTTGTGGTCTAGTTGTTAGACTACGGAACTGCCAATGCTGTTGGCCTGAGTTTAAATCCCAGTCAGATCTGGCTTATTTTCGCATGCCACTCTGATACTTTTTTTTTTTAAAAATTAAAAAACTTTTCTTCACCAGCTGGCTGCATGGATTTCCTCTAGGCATTCCACCTTCCTCCCACATCTATAAATGAAGAGTTTTAGTAGAGATTTCCTACCAAAGTTGAAAGTGCTAAGGCCCATATGGTGCATATAGTGCAAGATAGGCAACATTCTTTAGTGGATAACTGCAGTGCTATGCTCCCTCATCAGGGATGTCTCCAATGGAGAGAGATTATCTGTGTTATTGACTACAGCACAGCAACAACACTTCATGCAGATTAAACAAGCTTTAAAAAAAGTATTATAGACATGTATTCAGATTTAAAGTTTTCAAAGTATTAAATAAGAGAAAAATACATTTTTGTTGGCTGTATTTAAAGTTAGAATGTCAACTAGGTAGAATACAAACAAGTCCCAATAATATCAATAAGCAGCAATGTAATTACCAATATTTAAAAAAATTTAAATAAAGCTACAATAAATATATAAATTGTATCACAAATTCAAATGCTACATTAGAATTTTAAACTTCACTTTTTAGATGTCAAAGTTTAGAGTATTTAATATGAAATGGCCTTTTCCCCTAAATGAATAACATTCATTTTTTTGGTTTCTAAATAGTTAAATTTTTTAACCTGTCTGATTTAGTAATTATTATTGCTTAAACAAAATATATATAATCACACCATATAATTTACAAATGAACTGCTATCTGCATTTGTTCTTTGAAAAATTCACATGCAACTAAATTATTAGTTATCTCCCATAAACTGTAAATGGTCTATTGTTTGTTTTTTTTTTTTTTGCTGGAGTGACAATTATATATAAGTAATAACCATGGACCTTGTAGCATCATCTGTTTGAACAGCAAATAATTTCAATAACAATTCTGCCTTTTTAATGCTTAAAAATTGCAAGTATTTGACATTACCAATAAGGAATAACATGAGAATGAACAAACATTTGATTCAATGCACCAAAAGATTTTTTTTTTGTATTTTTATTCTGTAAAATGCTTTAAATATTGCTAAAAATGAAATCAGCCAAACTGATTTTGCTAATAGCCAATGTAAAAACAGTAAAAACAGAAATGAATTTTAACTTTACAAAAATTAAAAATTAGAAACTTTGTTCAGATAAATTCTACTTAGGTAAAATACAAATTCAAATGTTAACCTGACCACTAGAGCTAAACAAGCTGATTGGTAGATGTGTTAGTACTATCAGTACTAATGTTTGCTCAGTGTTTCAATTTTTCTTAAATTAATATAAAAACAAAGTTTGTTTTAATATAAACAAATGCAACAAAACATTTAATTAAAATTTTCTAAAAGAAATAACTCAAGATTTGAAAACAATGATAATATATGAACCCCAAAAAAGATTAAAACAAACAAACACATCAGAACATAAAAATCCTTCTGGTAGTTAAGAGCTCAGTAGTCTGGTGGTTAGACTTCTGGATTGGCAAAGTTGAGGGACTAAGTTTGACACAATTTGGTGCATCTCACTGGCATGATTTCTCTCTCTTTCACCAGCTATCTTTAATGGCACTTCTATTTCCTCCCAAATCTGAAACTAAAGCATTCTAATAGGGGGGTTCTGGATAACTACTGGCCTGCACCTTGACCACCACTCAAGACCCCCAAATGATATGAGATTTGTAGTAAATACTTCACTAAAGGTTTAGGGTATTTTTCCAATGTTCAGAACATTAATCTTTTTTCCCTTTCCTTTTCATTTAATTGCTCATTACCCTAATCTTCCATGTTAAATAATTTATATTTAAAGTTTCTGATAGTTTATGGATCCATATATATAAGCATGAGATCAAATCATGCCTGTGTTTTATAAATATGTACAAGATGATATTTTTAATAGGCATCATGAATCAGAACTAAATTTTTTTGTTTGCCTGAAAAGACTTCAACTAGCAATACTTTATGTTGTTACTAAACCATTTTATAGAAAAACTGATACCACATGAAAATTTCTGAACAATTGTGTACACCAACCAAAACACTGCTCAGTTAACTTTTATAGTCCAATTAGTCCATTACTACATGAAATCCAACTACAACAGCTTAACATTCTGTCTGACTTTAATTATTTCCTTGGATTTGATAAAGCATAATGGGCACTGGTGCCTGTTTCTCTGATACATGATGCTAGGTACATTGATGCTATCAGTTCTTTATGGCCACACATTGCTCCACAGAAGATCTCTAGCAAGGAGTTGGATCATAGTCCATCCATAACTACTGTGAACTGGCTACAGTGATAAGTGCTCATGACTGATCTTCTCTTGTCCCTTCATAGCAATGTTTTTAAACCACCCCATTACATTTTTGTTTCCAGTTTTTAAAGAATGTGTTTTAATAATCTGGTAATTAATGTTTACATTTACATTGTTTTTTTCTTAATCTCCTCAGCCCCTGATTCTCCATACATAAATGGAACTTGTACAAAAATCAGCGTTCTTCTTTTTGTGTTACTTTATTCACTCACTTTTTAGAATTTGTCAGTAACAAACTGGTACACTTCTTGTTCTATGGGTATTTTACCATTACTGTCTAAAAAACCTGGGACAAATCAGGTAAACAAAAATTGGAGTTTGCTTGCACAAATGTAAGCTTTAGCCTTTACACCATGAAAATCACACATTCATCAAATATGTCATAAAGAGCTTGCAACAGTTCATTTTATAATACATTTTCTGAAACCTTTGAATTTAAATAACTTATCATTACTACTGCCATTAAATCTGTAAGACATCAGTAAAGACAGAGAAAGTTATACATAAACCTCGAATTCAAGAAAAATTCAACTCCCATTATTAAAGAAAATAACATTTAGTAACCCAATATATTAATGCCCAAGGACGCTATAACGAGATTTTATAAAGTTTACAAAAAAAAAAATAAAGATAAGAACAAAAACACTTTCAAGGTGTGACTTCATAAAATTTGCTGCCTGAATGTTAATCATGTAAGCAATAAATTAACAATGAATTCAGCAATTACATCACTTGCCATTGACTCTCTCTCTAAATGTTCACTCAAATCTCTCAGCAGCTGGTACGTAATGGGACATTTTCCTCTTTTTTTATCTAACAAATGAAAGCACCTTTAGCATTTTTTTAAACAAGCAAATGGCTTTCTGAATTTTTGCCTCAGTGATCCTTTTCACTAATAAGCAAAAAAAAATTTTTTTTAATTAAGTACTGTAGAAAAAAAAGTTTGGAGAAATGAAATTAGGACCTGACTCAATTAATAATAAAAAACAAAAAACTTGAGAGTTATAATTAGTGAATGTGTTGACGGTAATAAATATTGTAATTTTCTAACTCATTTTTGTACATTCCTCCATAGTAACTTCAAAATAAAACATTACATCCATCTAAAGTCTACTAAATTATCCTAGTCTATAAGCAGGCTTCAAATGTTCACTGAATTTCTAGATCCATGAAAGAGGTCATGTGAGTGAAGACCCATGGCCAAGGATTTGTCAATAAAGTGCACACAGGTCTCTGTTTGTATTTGAGCATTTTAGCATATTTCAAAATACTTAAGTATTTTTTAAAATATATTCATGAAGAGTGGAAATTACTGTTAGCAATTGGAGTACACCAAATCTTTAACAAGTGGTTAATTCAGGAAAAATGTTAACCTCCAAGTCAACACGTTGTCAAAAACTAAATTCAATCAGTAGAAAATGGGTTGGTCTCATGTCAAAACAAATGAGGTTTTTCTGGGAGATTTTACTAGTAAATGTCAAATTATTTTATAAATAGACATCCTTAAAGTATGGAGCTTACCATTTTAATTTCCATTTAGCTACAGTAGTTATTCCTCATACCAACAAGACAAAAAAATTGATCAAATACAGTGCAGAAGCTAAACATATTAGTTTACTTTTCTACCATTGGCATGCACATGCAGATATCATACTGGCATCAATCTATCTGCCTTTATAATTCTTCTTTGGCAGAATGTGCTGAATCAGAAATTTCTTTATTTTCAGGAGACTGTAGGAATAGATGCTACACTCAATAGTTCTTCTGCTATATATTCTGGCTCAAACATAAAACCTTTGTCATTTTCTAAAACCAAACTCAAAGTGCCTCCATTTGTGACTTAATTTCACATGATCACAAAGCCTCAAGTGGCATTCCTATTGTCATATAGCTTCACATAATCATTAAAATTGAGAGAAATTTGAAAATGATATAAAAATAATTGACATCATAAAATTTAAATTTTACTCAGATTTCTAAAACAAACTAAAAATTGAGCTCTTTAAAATTTAAATAAAAGGTCTATTGTGTACTTAACTAAAATTCTGTGCTGTGTGCACTCTCTTATGAACATAATTCTATGCTTTGCTGTTTTAAGTTTTCACTTAAATAACGAAATTGTTTTGCTATACACAGGATTCATTGAAGTGGTGACTATAGATATTTTCTTTGTTTTTCTCCCCAAAACTCAAAGGATTAAAATTCTTATTCTTGCCAGATACTTAAAACTAAGAAAGATATCAAACTAATAACTCCCCACCCCTCCAACCAAGTAATTTTTATATAAGTCATTTGAAATTATTAGGAATGGAATACAATTTACAGAATTCTGTAATTTGGTATTATAAATCTTTCAATAAAAGTAACTTTATATATATATTTATGTATATATATATACATACACATATATACAAATAAAATTTCTCCTAAATGTTTGCTGATGAGAAAAAAAAAATAGTTAAGGAAGATAAAAAAGTTGAGGGATATTTATAAAATCACCTTGTTATCACTTAGTGCCAGAATATAAATTCTATTGATCAAACCCAATAAACCGTGCTGCATTCTCAGAAGCCAGTGGGTATGAGGTCTTTATCAAACAACCCTTATACAGTTATATAATAAAAAATAGTAATAATAATAATAATAAAAGAAAGGAAAAAGTTTAGGCCAATGACTCCCCAAGGGGTGGTCAACACTTTCTTTTACTGTTTCAAACACTTAGTATTTGCGTTAATTAGGTAGAATTATTTAAGTTTTCCTCGCATAGCTAACTTGTTCAATAGAAGAGCCTTCTCTGAATGCCCCGAATGTAAATATCATTGAATAAATGATACGCTTTGATGTAACACTCAGCGTCCAAATCAGGTTTCCAGCAGATATTCCAGTCAAGTTTTTACACAATTTTCTCTACGCACAATACTCACTCACTACTGGAGGGTATTGGTGGGGCATTCACAGACATAAATAACAGCCTTTCAATTCGGACATGCTCAGTGTGAACACCTTTTCTATTCAACAGCACTGCTGCTGATGGTAGAGATGTGGTAGAGAAATATGAAAAATAGTTCTAGGTATCTGCTTTAGTATGCCCAAACTTGGCTCCGTAAGGTTTCTTCCAACAACAAGAATGCTTCAGAAGCTCCCTGGCTAACTTGAGAAGATTAATCAGTTCCAGCATTAGGAACACCAGAAGCTATACACTGAGAACACAGATAATGCCATTCCAGTGATTATGGCTTCATTATACTTCATCCTTGACCCCCATCATCAAGCAGTATGTCTTTAAAACAACCAACATTATACATATGTAGAAAGATGCTCTAGAAAAGATGGCTCATCTATCCAGATTGATGCCAGATAACAAAGATGCATTAAAATCCAATTTATTTCTTTTTCACACAGCTCTGCCATCAAATGAAATTAAAAACAATCAGCATTACAATAGCACACTAACATTGGCATATAACTGGCAAAAAATCAATGCCAACTTTTGTATAATCAAAATTATTTTTTAATTGAGAAATATTCTTATATTAGAATCTTAGTTGCACTGTTTTGTTTCTTTAATTTTTATGAAAATAGGTTATTTCTATTTACCTGACAACTTCTCTCTGAGTGGGGATTAAATCAGCATCAAGAAAGAAGGATGCCACTCTTGCTCTCATGATGATGCAGAGTAGTCAGTGTTAACTGTCGCCTAATTTCTTTTTAAAAACTTGTTCTTTTTCATCAATAAACCTATGGTTTTTAAAAAATACTTAAACCTGAGTTTGCAAAAATAAAATTTTTTTTTTTTAATTTAAAAAAAAAAAAAAACTTTTCCATAACAAAAAAACATGGTGATAGTTTCAGTTTGAAGATAATCTGCCCATGATTACAGCTCTGCTGATATTAAGGTTTGCATAAAGACCACATTGCTGGATAGCATTTGAGCAAATGAGAAAGGCAGGTGGATCAGCATGATGTTTTAAGGTCAAAGACACCACCATGGTAAATTTTTCTTTATAGGGGAAAGTGGCCAAGATCTTGCTGGAAACCATTTTGTTTTGTGCAAAAAAATAAAATAATGAACAAAGTCTCAACATCAAAGTGTGGGTGTCAAATCCAGCCAAACAGCTCCATAAAACTACAGCAGTCCCCATAACTCTCTCACTGAAAAGAATCCTTCAACAGTGGATTTTGGCTGTGAGAACTCCAGCTGAATCATTTGATAATCCAGCAGTGAAGATTACCATACTAGAAATTGTACAACCTATTCCCTTTACAACAGATATGACTTGCTAATGTGTATTGCTGACTCGTCCTAAGAAATATCATCAGAAACCACTGTGAAGAATCGCTAAATAAAGTGAGCCTCCAATACAGAAACATCAATGCCACTGTCTTGGCATAAAAAAGAGTAAGGATATGAGGAAATGTCATTTCAGTTATTTCCAACAAAATTAATTTTGTTTCCAACTTCTACAGCAAAGGATCATGATGCCATGAACAGAACAAGCAAATTAAGACTTACCTTAGGCATGTTGGATAGGGGCTTGTCCTCCAAATTGGAATATAGCTCTATAGCTCAGACGTGTCCACTATGGCTTACCTTATATTTATCATAAAGCTATATCTAAGATAATATTTCTAAGCCTAGTCATTCTTGTACTAAAACACAACAACAAGACCAAGAGATATGGCAATGTCATCCATCATCTATGGAATCACTACTTAACAGAAATTCTTATTACATTAAAAAACAGTAGAAACACAAAGTGAACCAGTGCAATAGACCACCAATGTCAACGGGCTGAAAATTGAAAACATGAGGTAGGAGGCTATTCAGGTGGACAATCCTGATTGAATTGCATCATCATCATGCATATCTGTAATTTGTTTACTGCCAGATTTGGTGGCAGCAGCATTATGGTATTGGGTGATGTGAACACTTATTTTAGCAAAGGTAAGTTTGATAACCCAGACGTATGTGGACAATATCCTGCACTTGGTTGTATTACAACTATGTGGACTACATCTAATGTTCCAGCTGGACAATGCCAGTTCCCACAGCATGCCTAAGCTTGACTGACTATCTACATCTGCTGTGTTCAACACTATCAGGCATGTTTGGAATAAGCCAGCATAATGTTATACCATGAACCCATCAACAGCTTGCTGTCATGCTTCAACAGATCAACATCTTTGCAACCAAGATATGGTTTATTTCCAACATTCATAATTGAACTACACTTTATGCATATGCCAGAGAGATGACCATATCTATTAATGACTTATTAAAATGAAGATTTCATGTAGCATTACATCATTTAGAGATATGGAGATCAGTGTTGTCATAGATATTCAATATTATTTAGTGCATTTATGCTCATTTTCACATGTGCTACTAATGTTTATCATTTCATAGCTTTCATAACTTGATGCTAACCTACTGAAGTATTTGACTATATGATGAAGTAGCATTATTAGTAAAGCAGATTATTTAAATACCAAAATCTCAACATAAAATTTATTATTCACCTTTTTTTTGTTAGAATTCTAGAGAAAGGAGAGGGTCATATGAGTTGTGTGCCTACTCATGCAACCTCCTTTCTCACTATAATCTCATGAAAATAAATACAGTACAATGAACTGTCAATGTTTTAGCCATGAAAAAAGCCATTAAAGAAAGCTCTGTCCAGATTGTACAATTTATTATCTTCTATTCATATATTTTCTATTGTATAAGTAGTATTAACTTGGCAGCTATCTGGATAAGTATTGAATTCCTATATTCTGAACTGTAAATGGCTATTATAGTTATACGATGGGGGAACTATCCCCCCCTTAAACTTCTAATGCACTACCTAGCCATTTATTTAAGAATAACAATTAGTGAAATAATAAATAGACAATTTTATGAGAGAAAGAAAGAGCTTTACTATTAACTGACAAGTGTTAAGAGGGTATGCGGGCTGGTAAATTTTAAGTGCAAATAAAAATAACACTGCAGACACAGTTGTGGTAGCAACTTCCATTAAAATGATTTTTTTTAAAAGAAAAAAGAGATGGTCAAGTGCGTAACAATTTTTACTAAAAATATGAAAGCTGATTATTCCTTAGCTTTTGTCACTTCATTAATTCAGAAAATTTTCCTACAACTTCACTTAAAACAAAAATACTTTCAGGGATTTTCTTCAACAAAGGTAAAACCTGCTCCAATTCGCCTTGCACCACTGTTATCTCTAATTGTACATTCCATTTTGCCAACTACATTAAAGTGGAACCTGTCTAGACAAGTCCATAACAAACCGTTACTAGTACAAGGACCAAATACCGAAAGCTAGGTCTCAAATAATAGTAAAAGAGCACCTGGCTTGGGAAATCAAATTTTTAGAAAGCTAAACTCACAGATGTTTTTATTTGTAGAGGTATACAGGTGAGGTCCACATATCAAGCTGGTAAATGTTTCCTTGAGGCTGCAAATACATCATCATCAATGGACAGAAGACAACTTTAGCATTCTATTAGTCCACCACTAGACTACTGCTTGACCTTTATTATTTACTACTGAAGCAATATTAATCATTTTAACATGTCACTGATTCATTTTTTACTGATAAATTCACCCTAAAAGTTTGTATTAGAACAAGTAAAGAAAAGCAACTAGTAGAAAAATAGTGATATACATATTCAGTAGCAAACAAAAGTTTAAGGACAATGACAGAACAAACAAAAATTCGACATGTAAAATAAATAAATATAAACAATCCAGCATTGGCATTAGACTGATAGAAAAACAATTTGTTCTTTCAAATGTCATATACATCAAAATAATCAATAGCAAATATTTTGTATATGCTCATTCTGTCATAATGTAAAGTTTCATAGCAACAAAACTTTAAGAACAAATTAAACATATTAGAATTTTTTCACAAAAACCCAATTTTTAGAGATTACATGAGATAGACAAATCAAGGGAGTATTTGTATTTGATGACAAAACCATAATCATCAATTAGTCTGACAGTGCTTATGCATGGAGTCCACATAATTAATAAACTGGTCTATG